>JAJHZJ010000372.1:3311634-3919134 GCA_023548195.1 Bettongia penicillata ogilbyi | reverse complement strand
AATATTTCTCAAAGTCTGTTGTGTAATAAGTGGCAGATAGGGACCTGCTGAGATTCTGGAACTGTGTGTACTCTATCAAAACCCAGAAGCCAAAAGACTAGGCTCTTTCTTCTGCTATCTTGCCCTCTCTTTTCCTCAAGTAGGCAAAGCATTGAGTAATCAATCTCCACCAATAAGGAGAATTCCATGTAAATGGATTTGTGCCACAGGTTACACAAGAGTTTATTAAGCAACCTAGAAAGTGAAGAATAATTAAGAAGCCTCTTGAGGGTGAAAGAAGAGTGTAAAAGTTGGCTTGAAGCTTAACATAAAAAAAACTAAGAACTTGGCAACTGGTCCCCTTACTTCCTAGCAAATGGAGGAAGAAGAAATGGAAGCAGTGTCAGAACGTATATTATTGGGCTCAAAGGTCACTGCAGACAGTAATTGCAGCAGTAAAATTAAAAGATACTTGCTCCCTGGAAGGAAAACTATGGCAAATCTGGATAACATACTAAGAAGCAGATAAATCACTTTGTCAACAAAGGTCTATATACTCAAAACTATGAGTTTCCCAGTAGCAATGTATGGCTGTGAGAGTTGGATTGTATGGAAAGCGGAGTACTGCAGAACCGACGCTTTTGAATTGTGCTGAAGAAGACTTTTGAGAGTCCTTGGATGTCAAGGAGATCAAGTTAGTTAATACTTACTGAAATCCTGAAATACAGGCTATTCCCTGAATCTGAAGCTTAAATACTCTGGTCACATAAGGAGAAGATGGGACTGATTGGAAAAGACACTGATGTTGGGAAGGATTGAAGGCAAAAGGAAAAGAGGACAGCAGAGGATGAGGCCTATAGCTAGTATCATGGAAACAATGAACATGAACTTGGATGGACTTTGAAAGACAGGAGAGGATAGAAAGGTCTGGCATGTGCTGGTCCATGGGGTCACAAAGAGTTGGACACAACTGAACAACAATAATGAATATAAATATAATGAATGAAGCAAGTCCTACTCAAAAGAAGCTTATATTTAATGGGGGAGGTGGGGAGACTTCCACAATTTGGTCCAAAACTAATTTTCCTTATTGCTTACTATTATTCCCTGGATCCTGAATATCCCTGGCAGTTCCTATCCCTGGACCATTAAAAAAAACCACCCTCATTTTTGCCTAGACCCTACCCATCCTTCAGGACCTTGCTCAAATATCATTTCTTCCTTGAAGCTTTCCATTCTAGCTCCTTTTGAACATTTTTCTTCCATGTACTCAACTTCTCAACTGTATATCATGTACTATTATTTACATGTTTTATTTATGTTATTAGACTCTAAAAATAAATGACCAAAGAACCACAGAGGTTATACACCAATCATTAACTTTGAAAAATAAAATAAAACCTAAGAGCTCACTGAAGTTATAAACAAAAAAATTTCTTTATTCCATTTGAGGAAGGAGATTAGAAAAGCATTCCAGGGTCTGCTTTAGAATTGAGCAAACCCCAGGCATCAGGGCTAAGCCTTGATACTTGTAGTTGTGGCTAGACAAAGAACCGAACGGTGAAGTGTAGCTGTACAAGTGAGAGGTGACAGCAACCGGGAAGCAAGTTCACCTAATGAGAAAAAGTCTATTCATAGCAGGGCTTCATGACCAGAATGTAGTTCCTGCAGTTGCTTGTCTGAGCTCAGACACCACCTGAGACTAGTTTGAACCAATTTTGTGATTTAGTTGCAGCAGAATTCATCCATCCAGAAGGTGAGCGCAAAAGATTGTTGTTATAACATGCTTAGGGCACAGCTTGCTTTCTGGACCTTAGCTCTGGAAAACAAAGTGTCTCCTAATAGTACGAAAAGAGAGGAGTAAAAAGAGGAGTGGTCTTGGCATGGGGGTCCTGACGATGTATATATGGCTTTCCTACCAGATTGCAAGTTCCTCAAGGGCAGGGTTCATATTTATTGCTAAGTCATATGTATGCAATTTTACATGGCAAAGTATCTATCTAAAAATCCTGTGCCCTATTCTCTGTTTGTTATTTCCAATCACGAGGGCTGTCCCTGAAAAACATTCTCCAAATGTCTGTGCTCTTCATCATATAACCAGACTGACTTCCTACTACCCTATCGTGTCCCCTTCCCCCAATCTCTCACCACCGAAGATAGGCTAACCTAGAGGAAGCCAGGTGGTATAGTAGTAAATACAGCACCAAATTTAGACTCAGAAAGACTTGAGTTAAAATCTTGCCTTAGAGACTATGTGATCCTGGCTGGGCAAGTCATTTAACGTCTTTTAGCTTCAGTTTCCTCCTCTGTTTACGACTGGGTATAATAATAGCACCTACCTCATAGGGTTGTTGGGAGGATCATATGAGATAACATTTAAAACACTTTGCAAACATTAAAGCACTCTATAAATGATATTTCTGATGTTATTATTATGTTACCCAACAGAACTGCAAAGTAAGCAGTTTGTCCTACTTCCAGTTCTGTACCCCCTTCTCTCCCATCCTCCGGAATGATCTTTGTCTCTCAAAACATCCATATCCCTGACTCAAATACATTTTCTTTCTACTCTCTTCTGACTAGCCAGATACTCCCCAAGACCCTAGTCTCTATTAGGTGAGCATTTTGGTCCAAACTGGGCTACCATATCACTTCTGGGCCATTTCCAAACTTCATTCATAACCCCTCCACTCTTATGTCTACCGGTTTCTAAGATCCCCTTTATGTGCCATCTTCCTCCATTAGAATGTAAGCTCTTTAACTTAAGGGACATTCTTAATTGCTCATATTTGTATCCTTAGTGCTACCAAACACTAGAGTATGGGACGTAAGTGCATAATAATAATAAAAGCTTTTTTTTCATTCATGCATTCATTTGTTCTTTCATTCATCAGGACCAGTCTCCAGTATTTTCTTTTTCACAGAGATGCGATTTTTTTAAAGGCGCTTTCCAGCACTTCATGCGCTATAGGGTGGAGGTTTAACGTTTTGTCCTCTCAGGATTAAACCCTGACGTGACTGGATACTGAGAACAAAATTGTGTCTCTTTGTAGAACCAGATTTTGATGAGACTGATTCATCTGAAGATAGAGACAAGGTTCAAAAAGTTTAGCTGCATGAGTTTCTGGGAAATATAGTCTCAAACAGATGTAATTCTTTGTTACTGTTCCAGCAGGGACAGAAAGACTGTCACAAGAGATGTATACAGACATTATTGTGAAGAGGATTCTGTGTGTACAATCTGATGGAGAAGACAACAGAATAAATGGTCACTGGGGCAACAGAGTAAAGAGGGGTGACTAGCTGTGACTGATGTCGTGTGCACCTCAATTCCACCTGTTAGCAATCTTGTCCATTGAAACCAGGATACCATATGACAACACTATGAGGTATGAACTTTCCCCTGACGAATTCATGTGGATGTGAAGTGTCTTCTACTGTCTTTTCTACCTCCCTTTCTGTATGATAGGAAGTATAGGTGTAATATGGAGGGGTTTTTGTTCTCTTAAGTTAGTTGCTTGCTATTTTAATTAGAACAAAGCTGGCTTACTCTAGATATAAAATTATGACCAGTCATATCTGCTTTTATTTGTGAATTTAATTATTTGTAAAGGGGGAATGGAGGTAGCAAAAGAGAGAAATAGCAGTTGGCATTAGTTTATAGAAATAAACAGAGGTCTGAACCCCATATTTAACATGCTAGGATCTGGTGCTAGCTGGGGGCTTTGAATAAATGAGAAAGAATCTTGTTGATATTTTTTCCTATTTTGTATCAATGTCCTAAAGGAGAGTAAAAGGTCAACCAGAATTTTTCAGCTCTCATACTAGAGTGAGTCAATGATCACTGCTGACTGGGTTGTCAGCTCACATTTCCTCCTTCATTTTTCTTCCTCTGCACCATCAATGTATAAAGAAAAATCTCTGCAGAAGTGGAGTCAAGTGTGCTAACTAGGGAGTAGGAACTGCCCAGTGGGAGGAGAAAAAGAGTGTTGAGACTTAATGCCTACATTCCAGAGGTGTAGGTCATAGGAGGGTGCATTTTGGCCTTCACTCTTCAAACTCAAAGAGCACAGAGGTTATAACTTTTATCTAGCAAAACCAGTAAAATAATTTAACATATTGCTTCCTCTTTTGCCATATGGTACAGAGAGTGATGTGAGGAGACAAATCAGAAGACAAAACTCAAGAAATGACCTCAAATATCATATATTAAATGTATTAAGTATTGTTAGTAAGCAAGGTGAACTGAAAGTCCTAATGTAAGGAGGTAAACTCTCATGTCGCCTTCCACTGTACTTATAGATCCAGAAAATTAAGCATGTTACAATCACATAGTTGTTTTTTTTTAGTATGGAACAAAATACGTAGATCTATAACTTTGTATGTCAACATGTATATAAATTCTTATCAAGGCTTCCCCTATCCCAGGATTTTCTACGTGGAATGACTCCCAATCCATACATACCTATAGCTCATAACTAGGAATAGTAAAGGATTTCATTCCCTGTCTCTACCCCCTACTCATATCTCTGGCTTATGGGTAAAAGAAAATTGGGTAAGAGGAAATTCCTTGCAGCTAACCAGCCATGGGTATTCTAATATTTGCAGTGCTTAATGGTTTTGGATGATGCTGGTTTGTGACATGGTTTCTACTTCTCACTTGGAAATGGCTTGAATTTGTGCTATCATCACCCTTAGTGGTTCGTACTGTTCTTATATCATACTGATGTGGCTTCCTCAGCATCCAGTATGCCATCTAGAAAGCACTCCTCCCCAGAACAACTCACTACCAGAGGATTCTGGATAGTTAAGATTTATTGTTTAAACCATTTTGCATTTTGAAAATGTGCCAATTGGCAATACAATATGAATGCTTACTTTTCTTTAAGACTGATTTATTTCTATTTATTAGAAATATATACTTAAAAAAGGAAACATACTTTTATGCTACCAAGTATTCCATATAATTGTAATTGGGCAGCCTGCCTCCATTTAGGCTACCATCTTGGATAAAAGTCTATTTTGTGCTTCCATGTGTTTGTTTCTAAAAAAAATCACTTCTTCCAAAAAGGCTTCTCCTTTTGATTGCAAAAACAAAACAAAACACCTGAGCGCTTCATGTCTACTGTTTCACTCTTGACTTAGAACTGACACATAGATACGGGCATACTCTGCTTAAATTCATTCCAAATAGGTTTCTGTGTTGTGTGCTCTCCCCTTAAATATTTACAAGGTAATTTCCTTACTTCATATATATGTGTGTGTGTGTGTGTGTGTGTGTGTGTGTGTGTGTAAAATAAACTTATTGAGCACATACTGTGTGTGGCTCAGGGCATATAAAGACAAAACAAGGTACAGTTCTTGCTCTTAAGGACTTTACAATATAGGGATTGGGGAATGGGACATCAACACAAATAAATGTAAGTTATAATAAATCCAAAAGAGAAATTCCAATAGAATTGCATGCACGATTTGAGAAGGGAGAAATGAGTTTATGGGCATTAGAAGGCTTTATGCAATTTGACTTTCATGGAAGAAAAGGATTTCAACAGGCAGAGGGATCAAAGAGATTACAAAGATTTCATGTTTTTATATTTCTGTTCATTTTCCTCTGAACAACTTGTTTCTATCGGTTTGTTCCCCTGGATTGCTAGCTGCTAGGCAAGAACCAGAATGGTGTTTTGTCAGCATCAATATAAGCGCATATATACAGTCAGGTTCTTAGTAACAAAAACTTTTTGATTTTCATGGTGATGAAATTCTCAGTTATTTTCTAGATCCACAAAAACTCTCCTCAGAGTGGTTTGGGTAATATTCAATAGCTTATTTTACTGTTCCCCTGTACCTCATAGATCTCCATAGAGTGAACTCTATGTCACCTTGTACAAAAAGCATCAGCCTTTGGAGTTGTTCAGTCATTTCATTCATGACCTCATTTGGGATTTTCTTGGCAGAGAT
The DNA here is from genome assembly GCA_023548195.1 of Bettongia penicillata ogilbyi. Lineage (NCBI taxonomy): Eukaryota > Metazoa > Chordata > Mammalia > Diprotodontia > Potoroidae > Bettongia > Bettongia penicillata. Next base: position 3,913,197 of record JAJHZJ010000372.1, on the reverse strand, counting down.
ACTGGAATAGTGTGCCATTTCCTTCTCTAGTTCATTTTACAGATGAGGAAACAGAGGCAAATAGGGTTAAGTGATTTCTCCTGAAGGGTCACACAGCCAGTAAGTGTCTAATGCCATATTTGACTCCAGACCCAGTCTCTATCCACTGCACCACCTAGCTGTCCATCAGCCCTTGAGCACAGGATGATGGATTAATGTCTGATCTAGGTCATAGGGTAATAATATGTGCTAATAGTGGAACGGGCAGAAAGAAGAGTAAGACCTTTGTTCCTGTACTAGCTCTGCCAAATCTCATGACTGTGCAGAAAGCTGAAACCCTTTAAATGCCACTTTCCTCATTTATAAAATAAGGTTACTACCTGTCTTATTATATCACAGTGATGGGGTGATAGGACCTGGACCCCTAAAAACCATGTCTTTGAAAGCAGCCCAGTCCCTGAACTTTGCTATACATTTCAGCAGCCCAGCTCACTGTTGTTTCTGCCCAAGGCAGCTGGCACACTCCAGCCCACCTGAATCACCTCAGTAACTTACTTGACATTCCTTTCACTCTAATCCTATGCAGATCTCTTCACTGTTCCTTTTGTATAAAAGCATCAGTCTCACCTCCATTAAGTTGCATATTCACTGGGAACCCTGCCCGCTTCTATTGGCAGTACAATAAACTGGTCCTTGACTGGAAGATGGTGTAAGTGTGTGAATTCGTTCCAGGCAGACACCATCCTGTACCCTGACATTTTGAGGCTCCCAGAAACCCCAAATCACATCATCAGGGTTCCCAGCACCCTAAACTGCATCAATAATGTTGTGAAAAAGCTTTGTAAATTGTAAAGCATTAAGCACATATTGCTATTTTTATCTATATTTTTTGTATTTCATCTTCCTATATAATTTATAGGGCAGATAGGAAATATAGGAAAGTTGTGTGTTGTGATAAAAAAGCACTGGATTAGGGGTAAGGAGATCTGTGCTGAGGTCTAAGGGAGAATTTGGCACAATATTAGGAAGAAATTTTGAACAATTAAAACTGATTGTAAAAGAAATTGAAGTAGTGAGAAGCATTGTGATGTACTGGGCCCTGTGCTAAGCACTTTACAAACAACAGCACTGAAAGGTAGACGCTATTATCCCCATTTTATGGTTGAGGAAACTGAGGCACACAGGGGTTAAGTGACTTGCCCAAGGTCACGTAGCTAGTAAGCATCTGAGGTTGAATTAGGTCTTCCTGTCCCCAGACTCAGAGCTTTCAACTGTATCTCCTAGCTGGCTCATTGAATAAATACTGAAAGAATGTCCTGCACTAAATCCAAAGGTCTAACTAGTTTTGGGGAGGAAACTGGGGAAATAGTTCAGGGAGAAAAATCTATTTTCCCTTTTAACATAATTAGAAAGGTGATTGGACAGAGCCAAGGAGTTTTGATCAATCAATCAGATCACTTAGAGTGATCCACTAGATTCACTCTTTTTCCCCCCACCCCCTTCCCCATGCCCTGCTTGTATTAAGATAATAATCAAACCAAGAAAAAGAAGTTTTTCGTTACCCCAGTTAGTAGAATTTTCTCTTTATTTTACCTTGACTAGGTGAAAAGGAGAATCCTTAAAAGATATCAAAAGGTTTTAGGAATATAATGGCTGTTAGTCAGTTGATAACATTAAGTAAATATCTCTTAAGTTGGGAGAGAAGCTTTTCTCAACCCCTCTTAACATTAATTATTTCCTATTTATCCTATATTATTTCCTATTTATGGGGTGTTCAAGGAATACTAGCACTTCTGGTGTGGGGCTTGCTGAGTCTTTTTCAGGGCTTCATAATCACCTTCACCCAGCTCTCACTTGTGGCTCCAAGAAGCTGAAGTGTGCTCAGGAGCCACACCTTGGTAAACTGTCTCAACAAAGGGGCTAATCCAGGTTTAGGCCTCAGACCCATTAGGGAGGCAGGGAGATGTGTCTAGCCCAAGCATGTGAAGACTTTCCCTTCCCAGGAGAGTGAGTGGATGAGAACAATTTGTTTCAGTGCTCCTGAAGGTATCTGATTTAGGTGTGGTAGGGCTTGGTCAGACATTGAAGATGCCTTTGGGGTCATTCGCTTCCTCTCAGGTCATCACTAGTCATCTTGACTTTTGTCTTGCCACTGGACTTGATGACTTTGGAAGAGAAAATGAAGCTGACAACTTTGTGTGACTCTACCTCACTAAAATCAATTCGTGCACAAGCGAAGACATTACCCTGTAATTGGTCCTCATTGAAAATGAAGGATGAACAAAGCATGTTTGTACGTAGTTGTTTGCTTGTTGTCTTCCCCAGGAGTTTGTGAGTGCTTTGAAGATAGGGACTGCCTTTTGCCCCTAGTTCTTAGCATGGTGCCTGGCACATAGTAGGTGCTTAAATGTTTATCGATTATTGATACTATGTGCCAGAAACTGTGCTAAGCTTGTCTGCTGAAGGTGTGCCAAAAATCAATGGCCTTTGTTCTGTTGGATGAAACAAAATGTTAACTCAACTTTCATCTTTCAACTTTCACCTGTGCTCTGTCCCCATGGTCTGTCTTATTGAGGTGTTTTGTCTGCTGTCTGGGAATGCTGGACATTTGAATTAAAAAATGACTTAAGTTAGAATGATTTCCAAGGACTTTTCTCTCTCTAATAAGAAAAATGCTTAGTTTAGAAATGTAACAGGGGCCTGGACAATGTGAATCCCATCTTCACAGAATGTGTAGCATGCTCTGACTGCTATCAGATCATATGGAAGAGGCTAGGGAGTCTGGAAAAGTATGATGACAAGTAATGGAAGACCCCTGCTCCAGAATTTGGAGCATGTACAGAAATCTGTAAGTGCTTCTGGCGAGTAACTTTGAGATAAAGAGAGGAACTGTTGATTAGCTTCTGAATCTTAACTGAGGCTCATTCAGAAGGCATAACCAGACAAAGCAAGCCCCTTTGACTTCCTCTTTTCTGCCTGGCAGCGTTCAAGGAAGATGGCAAAGAATGGTAAAAACCTTCAATGGGGACAGAGGTCTTGGGCCTTTATAGTCAAACCAGGGCTGTGTTAGAGTTGATTACATGCTTGTGAGAGCTGATTGTAACATTTTTGGTGTGAGCATTTTTACCTCAGAAATTAGCAAGGGCTATACAAGATTTTTTGTTTTGTTGATTGTCAAGATTTAAGAAAGTGGAGGGAGGAGCTAAGATGGCAGAGTAGAAAGATGCACATATGCTAGCCCCGAACCCACAACCCATAAATTTCCTGTAAAAAGAACTCCCCACAAATTCTGGAGCAGTGGAAGCAGCGTAGCAGCAGAGAGGAGGAGATTTCCGTGCCAGAGAGCCCTGAAAAACCAGCACCAAAAGTCCGCTGTGCACCAGACAGCAGAGACCAGCCCTGCCCTGGCCACGTGGCCCCAAGAGGAGCAGATCCAAGCAGGCTTCAGGGATGGAACCTCCGGCGGCTGTGAAGGTCCCTCCACCCACAGGTGCTCCAGGTCAGTGAGAGAGACTTCTGGGCTGGCCAAGGGGGGAGCGGGGTGTCTCCATAACTCAGGTCCCCTCGGGAGGCAGTGGCAGAGGCAGTGGCAGCCAAGGGCTCCTGGAGCAGACAGGAGCCCCACTCCATTACTGAAGGTCTCCACATAAACCCCCTGAGGGAATTGAGCCTGGGAGGCAGCCCTGCCCTCACCTGAGCACCAGAACTTAAACTCACATTGAATAGCAGCCATGCCCACCACTGAAAGCCCTGAGGCTGGGGTGCAGCATTTGAATCTCAGACCCCAAGCACTAGCTGGGCCGATCTAGGCGGGGGTGGAGGGGAATCTCAGAAGTCAAGTAACTGGCTAAGAAAATGCCCAGAAAAAGGAAAAAAAAAAATAAGACCATAGAAGGTTACTTTGTTGGTGAACAGATGTTTCCTTCTTTCCTTTCTGATAAGGAAGAACAATGCTTACCATCAGGGAAAGACATAGAAGTCAAGGCCTCTGTATCCCGAACATCTGAAATAGATATCCAATGGTCTCAGGCCATGGAAGAACTCAAAAAGGATTTTGAAAATCAAGATAGACAGGTGGAGGAAAAACTGGGAAGAGAAATGAGACAGATGCAAGAAAAGCATGAAAAACGGGTCAACACCTTGCTAAAGGAGACCCAAAAAAATGCTGAAGAAAATAACACCTTGAAAAATAGGCTCACTCAATTGGCAAAAGAGGTTCAAAAAGCCAATGAGGAGAAGAATGGTTTAAAAAGCAGAATTAGCCAAATGGAAAAAGAGGTTCAAAAGCTCACTGAAGATAATAGTTCTCTCAAGATTAGAATGGAAGAGATGGAGGCTAATAACTTTCTGAGAAACCAAGAAATCACAAAACAAAACCAAAAGAATGAAAAAATGGAAGAGAATGTGAAATATCTCATGGGAAAAACAACTGACCTGGAAAATAGATCCAGGAGAGACAATTTAAAAATTATGGGACTACCTGAAAGCCATGATCAAAAAAAGAGCCTAGACATCATCTCTCATGAAATTATCAAGGAAAACTGCCCTGAGATTCTAGAAATAGAGGGCAAAATAGTATTGAAAGAATCCATCGATCACCACCTGAAAGAGATCCAAAAAAAGAAACTCCTAGGAACATTCTGGCCAAATTCCAGAATTCCCAGATCAAGGAGAAAATATTGCAGGCAGTTAGAAATAAACAATTCCAGTATTGTGGAAATACAATCAGGATAACACAAGATCCAGCAGCTTCTACATTAAGGGATCAAAGGACATGGAATAGGATATTCCAGAAGTCAAAGGAACTAGGACTAAAACCAAGAATCACCTACCCAACATAACTGAGTATAATACTTCAGGGGAAAATATGGTCTTTCAATGAAACAGAGGACTTTCAAGCATTCTTGATGAAAAGACCAGAGCTGAAAAGAAAATTTGACTTTCAAACACAAGAATGAGAAGAAGCATGAAAAAGTAAACAGCAAAGAGAAGTCATAAGGGACTTACCAAATGTGAATTGTTTACATTCCTACATGGAAAGACAATATTTGTAACTCTTAAAACTTTTCAGTATCTGGGTAGTTGGTGGGAGTACATACACACACACATACATGTGTGCGTGCACACATACACACATGCACTCACACACAGAGACAGAGAGCACAGAGTGAATTGAATAGGATGGGACCATATCTTAAAAGAAGTTAAGGTAAATGGTGAGAGAGAAATGTAGTGGGAGGAGATAGGGTGAAATGGAATGGGGTAAATTATCTCTCATTCAAGAGGCAAGCAGGAGACTTTTTAGTGGAGGGAAAAAGAGGAGACCTGAGAAAAAAACATGAAGTTTACTCTCATCACATTCAACTAAAGGAAGGAATAAAATGCACACTCATTTTGGTATGAAAACCTATCTTACAGTACGGGAAAGTGGGGGAGAAGGAGATAAGCAAGGGGGGGATGAGGGAAGGGAGGGCAATGGGAGGAGGGAGCAATTTGAAGTCAACACTCTTGGGGAGGGACAGGATCAAAAGACAGAATAGAAACAATGGGGGGCAGGATAGGATGGAGGGAAATATAGTTAGTCTTACACAACACAACTATTATTGAAGTCATTTGCTAAACTACACAGATATGGCCTGTATTGAATTGCCTGCCTTCCCAAAAGGAATGTGGGGGAGGGTTGGAGGGATGGGTAGAATTTGGAACTCAAAGTTTTAGGAAGAACTGTTTAGTATTGCTGTTGCTACTAGGTAATAAGAAATACAGTTAATGGGGAATAGAAAGTCATCTGGCCCTACAGGACAAAAGAGAAGATGGGGACAAGATAAGGGAAGGATGGTAGAAGGGAGGGCAGATTGGAGATAGGGAAAATTAGAATGCTCAGTGTATTGGGGTAGGGGTAGGGGACAAATGGGGAGAAAATTTGGAACCCAAAATTTTGTGAAAATGAATGTAAAAAGTTAAATAAATAAATTTATATTAGAAATTTAAAAAAAAGATTTAAGAAAGTGATGGGGAAAATGTTAATAATGCATATTAAATTTTAAAGTGTGTCATGCATACATTTTCCTCCTACCAAGCTAGCTATTTAACATTTGCCAGCTCACCTCTGGCAGCCTCCATGTCACCCAGGAACATCTGGCAGTGCTATTGCTTTTGTCTCTGTTGTATCTATTCATAATCTTAAATGAAAGAGGATTGGTAATGGTTACAACCTTGTGAGCTTTGAAAGGTCAGAATAATGTGTGCCAGAAGTTCAGGAGCTGGATTCTGTGCCATGCCAGAGTAATGAATGGACCATAGAAATATAGTCTATCATTAGAGCAGTGCTAGAAGCTTTTACAAGTTGGTAGCAACTGCCAACACTTTTGACTTTCAAGGTCAATAAAAATAGGCAATGAGGAAGCAAAACTTTATCACTCTTTGCAGATAATATGATGGTATACTTAAAGAGCCCTAAAGAAATTAACTAAAAAACTAGTTGAAACCATTTACAAGTTTAGCAAAGTAGCAGGAAATAAACTAAATGAACATCAGCATTCCTATGTATTATCCAACAAAATGCAGCAGCAAGAGATGGAAAGAGAAATTCCATTTAAAATAACTGCAGACAATACAAAATACTTGGGAATCTCCCTGCCGAGACAAACCCAAGCACCATATGAACACAATTACAAAATGCTTTTCAAACAAATAAAGACAGATGTAAACAATTGGAGAAATATTTATTGCTCATGGGTTGGTCAAATCAATATAATAAAAATGACAATTTTCCTTAATTTAATTTATTCAGTGCCATCCCAATTAAGCTACCAAAGAGTTATTTTATAGAGCTAGAAAAAATAACGAAATTCATCTGGAAGAACAATCAAGAATCTCAAGGAAAATCAATGAAAAAACTGTGAAGAACTGCAGCTAAGTGGTACCATATAGTAAACTATTACAAAGTGGTGATCATCAAAACAATCTGATATTGGCTAAGAAAGAGAGTGGTGGATAAGTGGAATAGAATAGGTATACAGTATGCAGTAATAAATGACCAGATCCAAGTACAGGGGCAAGAACTCATCATTTGACAAAAATTGCTAGGAGAATTCAGGATTACCACCCATATCACGATGGGGCATCAGAAAGCAACTTTGGTAATGGAATACTAGTAATAGTTTACAGTTATATAGCACTTTTGAGTTATAGAACACTTTGTTATGCAGTATCTGTATTATACTAACATAAGAATGCAATGCTAATCATTTGTATCATAAAACAGTAGCAAGTTAAAAATTTGTACATCCACTTATAATGCCTACCCAAAGTTATCCCATGACTTTCTACACCATTGGCATTAAAGTACAGATTCATTCATTATACAAAAGATCTGCTTTTGTAAATGTATATTGTAAGTTCCATGGTGGGGAGGACTATTGTAACTAGTCCAAATTTTGTTCTTTTCTCATTGTAACTCACTCAATGCTCTGAACATAATAGGAACTTATTTTTGTTGAATAAATAAATGAAACTTGAATTAATTTATACTTGTAGCTTTTAAAAACAGCCTACTGAATTTTTAACTCTGGAATTCTATAATGTGGTACCTTCAAAGACTGAGCAAAGCTTTGAAAGTTGATAAGTAAGTAGGATGTTTTCAGTAGCTACAGGTATAATTTTATTCAAGAGTGGTACTCCCTCCAGGGCAACTTGCCATCTTAAACTTATGCTTACAGGTTGGTGATTCCAAACAATCGGTAGACTACCATTCCCCTCAGATTTCTAGGCATAACTTTAAGGGACTGGAGTTTTCTAGTACTGTCCCCCCAAACTGAAGTCACTTTCTCTTCTGCACAAAATCTCAAAGTTTATAATTATAATAAAATAGTAGTGGGGAGGCAGATGGTGGAGAGAAGGCAGAGACTATTCTGAGCTCTCCCCCAAGCCCCTTCAAATACCTTTAAATAATGCCTCAAAACAAAGTCTAGAGCAGCAGAATCCACAAAAGGATGGAGTGAAGTAATTTTCCAGCCCAACTTGGAAGATTGTCAGGAAAGGTCTGTTGCACCAGGGTAAAAGTAGAGCACAGTCCAGGCCAAGCCATACCAGTGTAGACTGGGTCCCAGAAAACCAGGAGCAGGCTGTGGAGGGAGTGACTGAATCAGTGGCAAAAGTGGTAGTTTCCAGGTCTTTCAGCCCAGAGACTGTAAAGGGGTCAGAAAACTGGTCAGAAGGAGATTACAGGAATCCTTATGCTGCCACCAGGGGCAATACTCTTTTGCTTTGCCCATACTTGGATCTGGGTTGTAGTCCTAGGTCTTAGTCCCAGGGGAAGGAAGAGCACTAGTAGCACTAGAGCTTGTAGCTTCAGGGCAGCAGAGCCCTGGTCACAGTTCCAGAATTGAAAAAAGTGCTTGTGATCACTCATAGACCAGTGCACATTATAAGAGAGTAGTAAATACACCTTTCCCTAGATCATACCACTTTGAAAACTTACAGGTCCCTAGAATTACCTCTGAACACAAAAAAACCTGAAGCCTGGGATGGTGCCCCATCCACTCTGAAAGCAGAGCCCCACAGAGTCAAGAAATAGGCTGGAAAATGAGCAAATAGCAGAAAAAGATCCTGACTATAGAAAGTTACTGTGGTGACAGAGAAGATCAAAACATATACTCAGAAGACAAAAAAGTCAAAACTCCTACATCCAAAGCCTCAGAGAAAAATATGAATTGGTCCCAGGCCATGGAAGAGCTCAAAAGGATTTTGAAAATCAGGAAAGAGAGGTAGAGGAAAAATTAGGAAGAGAAATAGAATGAAGCAAGAAAATCATGAAAAACAAATGAATAAATTGATAAAGAAAGCACAAAAAATACTGAAGAAAATAACACCTTAAAAAACAGCATAGTCCAAGAGGTAAAAGAGACACAAAAATCCAGTGAAGAGAAGAATGCCTTGAAAAGCAGAATTGTCCAGAAAGAAAGAGATATACAAAAATCACTGGCGAGAAGAGCTCCTTAGGAATTAGAATTAGCCAAGTGGAAAAGGAGGTACAAAAGCTCACTGAAGAAAACAATTCCTTAAAAATTACAGTTGGGCAAGTGGAAGCTAATGACTTTACGAGAAATCAAGAAACAATAAAACAAAATCAAAAGAATGAAAAAATAGAAGAAAATGTGAAATATCTCATTGGAAAAACAACTGATCTGGAATGCAGGATTGCATGGAAATTATGCAGATGCAAGAAAGATGATTTAAGAATTATTAGACTATCTGAAAGTCATGACCAAAAAAGAGCCTAGACATCATCTTTAAAGAAATCATCGAGGAAAACTGATGTGATATTTTAGAAGAAGGGGAAAATAGAAATGGAGAGAATCCACTGATCACCTCCTGAAAGAGATCCTAAAATGAATACTCCCAGGAATATTATTGGACTCCCAGGTCAATATTATGGTCAGGGAGAAAATATTGTAAGTAGCCAGAAAAAAAAACAAACAACACAGTTCAAATACCATCAAGTCACAGTCAGGATAACACAAGATATAGAAGTTTCTACATTAAAGGATAGGAGGGATTAGAATATGATATTCAAAGAGCAAAAGAGTTAGGATTGCAACCAAGAATCACCTACCTGGCCAAACTGAATATTATCCTTCAAAGGAAAAAAATGAATATTCAGTGAAATAGAGGACTTTCAAGCATTCCTGATGAAAAGACCAGAGCTGAATTAGAACATTTGACTTTTAAATACAAGACTCAAAAGAAGCACAAAAAGGTAAGTAGGAAAGAGAAATCATAGTGAATTTAATAAGGTTAAATAAACCATTTATATTTCTTACATGAGAAAATGATACTTGTAACTTTTTAAAACTTTCTCTTTATTAGGGCATTAGAAGGAGTATACCTAGAAAACACAAGTGTGAGTTGAATATGATGGAAACATCCATCTCAGGATCACTATTTGGCTTAATAAAATCTAGCATATAAATATAATGCATTACCATTGTGCTATAAAAAATAATAAAAGGGATAGTTTCAGAGAAATTTGGAAACACTTGTACAACCTGATGCAGAGAGAAGCAAGCAGAACAAAGATAAATTAATTTGAAAGACTCTAGGACTCTAATCAACACAATGACCAACCATAATTACCAAAGGACTGATGATGAACCATGCCACCCACCTCCTGAGATAAGTGATGTAGTGCAGAAAGACACATGTGTGTATATACATATGTATTTCTGTACATGGCCAATGTGGAAATTGGTTTTGTTTGGCTATGCATATGACAAGGATTTTCTTTTTCTTCTTTCCAATTTTGAAGGGAGGTAGGAATCAATACATGTTATTTGAAAAACTTTTTTTTTTTAAAGAAAAGGAAAGACTTTAAGTGAGGGCCTTACCATTTTATGTGTACCATCTGTTTCAATATCCCACCATAAAAATGTCTCATCTCTGTATTTTACATTAGGTCCTAAAGAAGAGGAAGTGAGAAGCAAGGGCTCAGCTATTATAATGGGCAACTGTCCAATAGGTCACGAGTGCTAGTTTAGAGTTCTTTACCTTTTGTGTGTGTGTCATGAACCTCTTTGGCAGTTTGGTAAAACTTCTTTCTCAGGATAATATTTCTTTTTTTCTTTCTTTTTTAAAATTATTTTATTTGTTTTCAGTGTTCTATAATCACTTCTATATATCTTAGATTTTTTTCTCCTCCCTTCCCCTTTTCCCCCTCTCCCTCCCCAATCCCTCCCTGAGACAGTTCACAATTTTATATAGGTTCTACACATACATTCCTATTAAATACATTTTCACCTTAGTCATGTTGCGTAGAAGAATTAAAATGAATGGGAGAAATCATAAAACAAACAAAAACATAATACAAAAGAAAATGATCTGCTTCATTCTGCGATCCAATTTCATAGTTCTTTCTCTGGATGTAGAAGGCATTTTGCTTTAAGAGATCATTGGGAATTTTTTGAGTCCTTGCATTACAATGAAGTACCAAGTTTACCAGAAAAATTCCTTGCACACTGTGTTCGTTGCTATGTACAAAGTTCTCCTGGTTCTGCTCCTTTCACTCAGCACCAGTTCATGTAAGTCTTCGAGGCCTCTCTGAAGTCTTCCTGTTCATCATTTCTTATAGCACAATAGTCAGAATAATATTTCTTAATAAAAAATGCATAAGATTACAAAGGAAATCAATTACATCTAAATAGTAATCAAAATGTTTTTTAAAAGAAAGTTCAGAAACCCCAGGTTAAGAACTCCTGAGTCTCGTACACTTTTTAAAAGAATGAAGCATCATTTTTTATCTCTTTCTACTGGGGATTCTCTGACTCTGGATCTTTGATGTGGAAGCAGATGCTTGATGAGTGGTTCTTCTTTCCTTTTGAATTAGAGACACCCTCCCCTATAAGGCTCTAGTGGCAACACAATATAGGGAACACTGAACAGTCAAGAGGAGATGGGCTTGATGTGGATGGGAGCGGGATTAGTTACACTGGAGGGGTTTGGGGAAGCTGGGCTTTAGTCAGATGATTTTTCCTTTAAATATCAGACCAAGCAATTCCGGGCACAAGATCTTTAATTTCTTTCTATGATAACATATAGAAGTGGGGCACATTAGATATTTGAGTGAGGAGTTGAGATTTCAGACCCTGCCCATAAGTGACACTGCTGCTCTGGAATTCTATCCCTATGCCTTTTATTTTTCAATTTTGCTTCAGTAAATTTACTTTAATCCAAATGTGAGTCATCCTTTTGTGCTTACACCAGTGGGGAAAAATAAATGGAATGGGGAAACAAGCCAAGATAATTATGTTTTGTTGGGGGAATGAATATATACACCTACAAAGAGATAAGAATCTGGGAAAGGCAACTATGGGGCAGCTCTACATGCTAAATTGGTACTGAGCCAATGCCTATAAGTCAAGGTGCTGGTTCCTGTCAGCGCCTACACAGTGAAATTAAGTTGGTATGCTTTGAGTTTGGAGCCCCACCTGGTGGCTTTGGCAGATTTGTGCAGCCACTCCCCTTTTTCCCCTTAATGCCCATGTAATGCAGGCTCCTTAGACTGGAGAGGGGAAAATAGAGAAGAGGTTACCTGCTTTTGCATGGCCATATATGCTTTGCACATATAATGGGGTGGGGGTGGGGAAGAAACAGAAGGCTCTCCCCCTCTACTCTGGCTAACCCCATGGAGTGTTGAACCTGCTCTTCTAGGGAACACATAAAAGTCAATGTTGAGAGGACCTGGGGTTTCAGTATGACACAGCAAACTCTTGGTGATACCTCGATCCTCTTCCTACCCTGTGACAATGGCAAGGGAGGAGGGGGCTGGTATTCCATCAGTTAAAGAAGGGACAGCTCAGGCCCTTCCTTACAGTTTCTGAGGCTGTGTAGCAGGTAGTTCTCCTTTCTGTTCTTCCTGTAAGGGGTGGGCGAGGGTTGTGTTCTCACGCCAATCTCTAGGAGTACTTGGCAGCTAAAACAGGTGCCTGACTACATGTACTGAGACTGGACCATAGACCTCTAGTTGCCTTTTCTGCTTTGTCATTCTTTTCTCAGTATAGATGACTGAATGTAATTCTGAGATGGGCATTTCCAACTTTGGTGTCAAGCTTTCTGAATTCAAGTAATACTGGGTTCCTTAGTTAGAGCTGATTGGGGGTAGGAAGAGTTTCTACATCAATGAGGATGCCACTAGCAGAAGGATAAGCCCAGACCTTTGCCTGGCTTGTCAGAAGACAGGATCTAAGCAGTTGTCTAGATAATGCAGAGCTGAGGTGATATGCAAGATGCCTATTCATCATTCCTAAAAACTACTTTGTTTTTTGATGTGTAAGTCTCAAGTTCCTATTAGAGCATAATAGTAGTTATAAGTTACGGTAGCTTGTTTACTTTTCTATTTTTGCCTGCTTGTGAGTCTTCTGTTTACCATTTCTTTTTTGTATATGTGGAAGAAATAAATAGCTGTTCTATGCTAGATTTATTTATATCTTGTACTTAGTTATTTGTGTGTTCTCTCCCATATTAGACTGTGAACTTGAGAGCAAAGACTGTTTTTTTGCCCTTTTTTGTATCACGAGGCTTAGCACAAAGACACTTAGTAGCCTCTAGTTGACTGACTCATTAACATTGCTTGTCTTTTTTGTACTTTTTTATATTCACTCTTCGAAGATTGACAGAAACTGCACTTAAGCTTTGAGTAATCTTCCCCTCCCACACTCTCCCAGGCCCCTAGGGTAGAGCTACACAGAGCTGAAGGTGAGAAAAAGAACCTTAGAGTAAAGGAAGAGAGCAAATGACTTGTTCTCCTTGGACTGAAGTTATTGGTATGATTGCATAAGGGATAGTCAAGAAATCCTACTTTCCTAGTGAATTTAGTTTGCAATTTCTTAATTCCTTCAGTTGAATTTTTAAAATGGATCTTCAAATGGAAATGACTCTTTTACTTTAGCTGTGTATCTGTAAACAAACTTTGGTGCTCTGTATCTTACTTAATCCATAGGAAAGGTCAAACAATCTCCCCAAATATATCTTTTTAATTTGGGAGTGACCAGGTATCAGATTTTCTTGAATGGACAAATCTGTGTTAGAAACCACACCCAACCCCTCAGGCTACTCTGTGTATTTTATTTATTCTCAGAGTACAGTCTAGCAACAGCTCACTCCAGCTCACATTCCCAATCCCAGAAATAATCCAAAAATTTCCCTAAAGTGTGGGTTTGGATCAGAATGGAAAGCCCCTCTCCTGCCTCCAAATTCTGCAGAGGATTTTGGACTAGAGCAGTGATGGAAAGACACTTGAAGATGGTGGAAGTGGAGTGCTGAAGGGATGCATAGTTGAAGGTGAATCAGCATTTCAAACTACTCTGAGGTGGTCTAGAATTACACCTAGATTCCATCCCTGATTCAATATTGATCTGGATGTGTAAAAGTAAATAGAATACTAATTATTAAAGTTATGGCATTCTCAATTGGCTGAGCATCCTATGACCAGAATTTTTTTTTTTGGTAGTAACCTTTTAGGCTACCTTCCCTCTCCTTCAAATGACACTTGAGATCAAATGAAATAATATTTGTAAAGAGCTCATTACAGTGCCTGGCACATAGTAAATGTTTAATAAATGCTTATAATAAATTCCATGGATCTCCTCAGGAGCCTCTGAAGGGTGATTCCTAAGAGATAACTATCCCAGGTTTAAGAACTATGTGAGTCCCTACTTCAAATATTATAGCTCATGAAGACCCATGAGATAATGTAACTACCGTTCAGTAGTCCACCAGAGGGCACAAGTCATTCGAAGCCATACTTGTCCATCACATCCAATCTCATTACATATAGTGATTTCATTAATTGAATTTGGTGACTCACTGGAAAATCAACCCTAGAATCCCGAAGGCTTTCTTATGTTAGTCATTTTCTCCACTGATAAGCCAGTACAGGCATACCTCATTTTATTGCACTTTGGAGACGTTTGTGGTAACGCTGCGTTGAGCAAGTCTATCAGCGCCACTTTTTAAAAATTTATTTAACTTTTTATATTCATTTTCACAAAATTTTGGGTTCCAAATTTTCTCCCCTTTCATCCCCTCCCCCACCCCAATACCCCAAGCAATCTAATTTTCCCTATCTCCAATCTGCCCTCTCTTCTATCATCCCTCCCTTCTCTTGTCCCCATCTTCTCTTTTGTCCTGTAGGGCCAGATGACTTTCTATTCCTCATTAACTGTATGTCTTCTTTCCTAGTAGCAACAACAATACTAAACAGTTGTTCCTAAAACTTTGAGTTCCAAATTCTCCCCATCCTTCCCTCCCCACCCGTTCCCTTTGGGAAGGCAGGCAATTCAATATAGGCCCTATCTGTGTAGTTTTGCAAATGACTTCCATGATAGTCGTGTTGTGTAAGACTAACTGAATTACCCTCCATCCTATCCTGCCCCTCATTGTTTATATTCTGTCTTTTGATCCTGTCCCTCCCCAAGAGTGTTGACTTCAAATTGCTCCCTCCTCCCATTGCCCTCCCTCCCATCATCCCCCCCCTTGCTTATCTCCTTCTCCCCCACTTTCCTGTACTGTAAGATAGGTTTTCATACCAAAATGAGCGTGCATTTTATTCCTTCCTTTAGTCAAATGTGATGAGGGTAAACTTCTTGTTTTTTTTCTCAGATCTCCTCTTTTTCCCTCCACTAAAAAGTCTCCTGCTTGCCTCTTAAATGACATATAATTTACCCCATTCCATTTCACCCTCTTTCCTCCCCCTACCTTTCTCTCTCACCATTTACCTTAATTTCTTTTAAGATATGGTCCCATCCTATTCAATTCACTCTGTGCTCTCTGTCTCTGTATGTGCGTGCATGTGTGCATGTGTGTGTGCGTGCATGCATGCATGTACATGTGTGTGTGTATGTGTGTATGTGTGTGTGTGGTCCCACCAACTACCCAGATACTGAAAAGTTTTAAGAGTTACAAATATTGTCTTTCCATGTAGGAATGTAAACAGTTCACCTTTGGTAAGTCCCTTATGACTTCTCTTTGCTGTTTACTTTTTCATGCTTCTTCTCATTCTTGTGTTTGAAAGTCAAATTTTCTTTTCAGCTCTGGTCTTTTCATCAAGAATGATTGAAAGTCCTCTGTTTCATTGAAAGACCATATTTTCCCCTGAAGTATTATACTCAGTTTAGCTGGGTAGGTGATTCTTGGTTTGAGTCCTAGTTCCTTTGACTTCTGGAATATCCTATTCCACACCCTTCAATCCCTTAATGTAGAAGCTGCGAGATCTTGAGTTATCCTGGTTTTATTTCCACAATACTGGAATTGTTTCTTTCTAGCTGCTTGCAAGATTTTCTCCTTGAGCTGGGAGTTCTGGAATTTGGCCACAGTGTTCCTAGGAGTTTCTCTTTTTGGATCTCTTTCAGGTGGTGATCGATGGATTCTTTCAATACTTATTTTGCCCTCTGGTTGTAGAATGTCAGGGCAGTTTTCCTTGATAATTTCATGAGAGATGATGTCTAGGCTCTTTTTTTGATCATGACTTTCAGGTAGTCCCATAATTTTTAAATTGTCTCTCCTGGATCTATTTTCCAGGTCAGTTGTTTTTCCAATGAAATATTTCACATGATCTTCCATTTTTTCATTCTTTTGGTTTTGTTTTGTGATTTCTTGGTTTCTCAGAAAGTCATTAGCCTCCATCTGTTCCATTCTAATTTTGAGAGAACTATTATCTTCAGTGAGCTTTTGAACCTCTTTTTCCATTTGGCTCATTCTGCTTTTGAAAGCATTCTTCTCCTCATTGGCTTTTTGAACCTCTTTTGCCAACTGAGTTAACCTATTTTTCAAGGTGTTATTTTCTTCAGCATTTTTTGGGGTCTCCTTTAGCAAGGTATTGACCCATTTTTTATACTTTTCTTGCATCTCTCTCATTTCTCTTCCCAGTTTTTCCTCCACCTGTCTAACTTGCTTTTCAAAATCCTTTTTGAGCTCTTCCAAAGCCTGAGCCCACCCGACATCCCCCTGGGATGTCTGGGATACAGAGGCCCCAACCTCCACGTCTTCCCTGATGGTAAGAATATTTCCTTTTCATCAGAATTGAAAGGTAGGAACATTTGCACCTGCTCAAAGAAGCTCTCTATAGTCTTATTTTTCTTCCCTTTTCTGGGCATTTTCCCAGCCAGTTACTTGACTTCTGAGATTCCTGTCCACCCCTGCCTAGATCCGCCCAGCTAGTGCTTGGGGTCTGAGATTCAAATGGGCTTTCCGGGGCAGGCGTGGCTGCTATTCAATGTGAGCTTAAGTTGTGGTGCTTGGGTGGGGGCAGGGCTGCCTCCCAGGCTCAGCTCCTTCAGGTGGTTTATGCAGAGACCTTCAGTAATGAAGATCCTGCCTGCTGCTCGGGGAGTCCCGGGCCACTGCAGCTGCCTCTGCCGCTTCCTGCCCCTGCCTCTGCCTCTGCTGCTTCCTCCCGAGGGGGCCCGAGTCACGGAGGCACCCCGCTCCCCTCTCGGCCAGCCCAGACGGCTCTCTCACTGACCTCTAGCATCTGTGGGTGGAGGGACCTTCCCGGCTGCCGGAGGTTCCGTCCCTGAAACCTGCTCGGATCTGGTCCTCTGGGGCCGCCTGGCCAGGGCAGGGCAGGTGTGGGCTCCACTTTCCAGGGCACAATGGACCCCTGGGGACTGCTCTCCAGGGCTCTCTGGAACGGAAATTTCTTCCACTGTGTTTCTGCACACCCTGCAGTGATCCAGAACTTGTGGGGAGCTCTTCTTACATTAAGGCCATGGGCTGTGGGTTCAGAGCTAGCATACGTGAGTCTTTCTACTCCGCCATCTTGACTCCACCCCTCAATGTAAATGAATCTTTAGCGGGAAAAGGTTTCCAGAGAGGGAGGCATCAACTTCTGGGTTTTAGCGGGGTAGAAGGAGCACCTTAGTGTCTTCCCAGTGTCTCTCTGGCCAAAGAAACAATTCCAGTCCTAGCGCCATTTTTCTAATAGCATGTGCTCCCATCATGTCTCTGTGTCACATTTTGATCATGCTTAAATACTTCAAGCATTTCATCATTGTTATATTTGTTATGATGATCTGTGGTCAGTGATCTTTGATATTACTATTATAATTCTTTTTGGGCGCCACAAACAATGCCCGTAATAAAACAGGGAACTTAATCAATAAATGTTGTGTGTGTTCTCATTGCTCCATTGACCTGCTGCCCCTGTCTTGCTCCCTTTCCTCAGGCCTTCCTATTCCCTGAGATACAACAATATTGAAAGTAGGTCATTTAATAGGCCTACAATGGCCTCTAAGTGTTCAAGTGAAAATAATAATTGACAAACCTCACTGTGGTCCTATTTAAAGGAATTGGGACAGCCACCCCAACCTTTAGCAGTAACCACTATTCTGAGGCAAGACCCTCCAGCAGCAAGAAGACTAGGAGTCACTGAAGGCTTAGAAGGTTAGCAATTTTTAGCAATAAAGTAATTTTTAATTAAGGCATGTACTTTTTTTTAGACATGATACTATTGCATACTTAATAGACTACAGTATAGTGTAAACATACCTTTTATATGCACCAGAAAACCAAAATATTCATGTGACTTGCTTTATTGCAGTGGTTTGGAACCGAACCTACCTATCTCCTAGGTAATGCCTGTACTGTCCAAAGACAACAAGCTAATAATAGGCAGTCTCACATCCCTAATTTTCTGTCTTTGCTCATGAGATGACAACATCTTTGTTCACTACATTATTCACTACTCACTACTCCCCTGAATTCCTATAGCTGCTATGTTTCAGATTCAGCAGAAAGCTTCCCCTAAATGAAGCCATTGAAGCCCATACTCCAGGATTCCTTCACCAGGTGTGCACTTGACACTAGCTGTGTGACCTTGGGCAAGTCACTTAACCCCAATTGCCTCATCCTGGGTCATCTCCAGTCATCCTGTTGAATATCTGGTCTCTGGATTCAGATGGCTCCGGTGGAGAAGTGAGGCTGGTGACCTGCACAGCCCTCCCTCACTCAAAACAAAGTCAAGTGCAAGTCATGTCATCATTTCTCTGATGGTATGGTCTTCTTCGGCAACGAAGGATGAACACACACCTGGTAAAGGTTGTCAGGGACTTTCTGAGGACTTCTGATGAAATCTTCTAGCCAGAGATAGGGCAGGTCTTTACCCTGTCTGGGCCAGAGCCAACATGTTCAGGTAATTAGGATAAAGAGGAAGGATAGGTAGAGTCTGAGCTGGGGTGAAAACAGGTATAATCTGAAAAGCCAGGCTGGGTTCATTACTAGGGTGTATTAGTGAGACAGGATCCAAAAGCTGGGAGAAAGGGTTGAACCTGTTGACCTTCTGAGAATTTAAACCAGAAGGAGCATGTAGAGGAGTAGTTAGCCAAAAAGCAGATAGCACTAGAAAGTTGACACTGTCTGAGTTCTTAAAATTTAGGTCTTTTTATTATGGTGACTTGTGGGCCTCATCCCAGACAGGAGCTGAAATACACATAGTTGTGGACATGGATATGGACTGCCACCTCTCCTTCCAACTCAGCTGTTCCCATTATGCTATGTATGGATGGTGGAAATAATGCTGGGTCCATAGTCTGAGAACCAAGGTTCTGATATCTACTTCCTGTGTGACGAGGGAATTCCCTTAACTTTCCATGTATTTTAACTTTTTCAACCATGAAATAAAGGGAATGGGTCAAATGGCCTGGGACATTCACTGCAGCTCTAGATCTATAATCTTCCCCAGAATCTGGTCCTGTACCTTGATGGAATACAACAAATACAAAGAAGCAAACTATCTCTGTACTCAAAGAGCTTCCATTACTAGAGGAGAAAAAACTATGTGTGTATGTATATCCAGAATAAATATAAAAAGAAAAATATAAAATTGCTAAATACAAAGTAGGTAGAGAAAGAGAAGTTGGGGGAAATCAGAAAAAACTTCATGTGGACTGTTGTGCTTGAACCATATCTTAAAGGAAGAGAAGGATGCTATGAGTTGAAAAGGGAGGGCATGCCAGAAGTAAAAGGGGAATGTTCTTTTTTACTTTAGATTAATTAGATTAATAAATTAATATAGATTAATTGGGGTGTGTGGGTGTTCAGGGAAGTCTAATACCTCCAGCGTGAAAAATGCCAAGCCCTTTTCAGGGCCGTTTTCCACCTTTGGTGTCCAAGAAGCTGCAGTATGTGCAGCAGCCATATCCCAGTAAATCATTTTGTTATATGAGTTAAACCAGAGTAATTATCAGTGAGTTTGGGGGGTGTCTGCCCCAAGCACATGAAGACTTCCCTAGTGGTGGAATGGGTAGATTGGAACAATTTGTTGCCAATAGCCATGAAGGAGACTGAAGTAGCTGTGGAGCTCTTAGAACCTGATCCGATGTCAAAAATGCCAAGGTCATCTATTGCATCCCAAGCCAGCACCAGTCATCTTGACTTTCGTCTTGCCACTGACTTTGATGACTCTGGAAGAGAGAGTGAGGGCAATGATTCTGTGTCACTTAAATACAATATATGTTCAAGTCAAAAGACATCCCCCATACCATTTTATCATTGTACTTATTAACTATTTGCTCCTGACCTGTGGTAGAGCTTTCAAAATTTATAGTGGTCTGATCAGCCACAGGCTGATCACTGTACCTTGACCCTGGCACAGTGATGTCATTTTGGTCCTCCTCAAACACAAAGGACAATAACCAGACTCAAGTAATTAACGGAAGACGCAGAAAGAGAGAGGCTATTTTCCTATTCTTCCCACCATTGTTCATGTGATCAGAGCTTACTGGTAGAAGGCAATACATTCCACTGCTAGTCAAGGGGAAGGAAGACATAGTACCAACTATGTGCCAAGCACTGTGCTACTTTTTTTTATAAATATTATCTCATTTGCAGAAACATATGCCTAAGAATGGATCCATATACAGACACAGTTACTGAAGAGAAGTAGATTGATCCAGGGGACTAAGACTTGACCTGTTTATTGGCAGTCACCCAGTCACCTAAGGGCATAAAAGAGGCCAGCCTATGAGGAGTCAGCACCACTAAAACTTGACTGATGGTTCATGACACTATAAGACCCCTTGCTCACCAGATATTTCTTTATGAAAAATGGAGAGGAGATGGACAGGGGAGAGGGTTCAGTCTGTCTCAAACAAAGTTGTATCATTTCCATGCATTGGTTAACTTCCAAATGTTTATTGTTAGATGGTCAATGAATACCTCATTTTGTTCCAGTCTACATCTTGAACTATCAGACTGGCCCCAATTCTATCCTGTCCTATATGACACTGCGGTAATGGGAAGTTTATTTCAAGTAAAGGATTGGTGACTTTGGCCACCAATGGAAGGTCTAGCATGAGGAAAGAAGTGAACTATCTTGTTTAGAGTGTCTACCATCACTAAAATGGCATTTTATCCATGGTTTGGGGCAAGTCAGTAACAAAACCTAAGATTACTGTCAATTGAAGGTTGGATGGGACTGGGATCATGCAGTGTACTGGGTTCGGTGGAGAGGGGAGAGTTGGTAAACTTCACAGCAAATCTCCTGACCCACTGGATCCTTGGTATAGGCTCATACTACATATTTTACATGCTTAGATATATTGGATGGTGTCATATTCATAGATTGTAGGTGACATTCTGAAAGCTCCTGGGGAAAAACTTCCATTTAACTGCTGCTGGGAGGTCATGGTAGAAGAAACACTGACCATTGATTCCTGCCATGTGGGATATATAGGCATAAGTTGCAATTCAGGGACTCATCAAAGACTGATGCTCCTTGGGTGTCAAGTCAACTTGAAGGGCTGATATCTGAGCCTGAGTATAGACAGCTGCAACTGGTCAGTTAACTCTAATAGCTCTGGTTGGGATTGAATAGCTGCAAAGTTTGCAATCTATAAAAAGTCTTGTGAGGGTGATTGATCAATCAGTTGTTCACAATAGCACATGTAACTATAACATCAAATACCTCCCCTTCCCAGACAGTAGAGGCAGTGTAGTACAGGGGAAAATGGTATAGTCAGAAGTCCTGGATTAAAATTCAGCCTCTGATATTTGCAACCTTAGGAAAGGTTACTTACCTCTCTGGGCCTCAATTTCCTCAGTTGGTAAAAGGATGTACTAGATGACCTTTGACGTCTCTTCCAGCTGTATTTACATATATATGTATATATATATGTTTACATATATTTATATGTATTTATATATATATATATATAAATGCAGGAACTGAGCTGAGCTGAGCATTAGAGCTAGTGGCAACTTTCACTATAACAAAGGCACTCACTTCTTCAAATAAAATTACATGTTTTGCTCTAACACATCACTTTTGACCTGGGCCTCAAGTTCATGTCACATTTCCGGACAGTTCTTTCCCAAGCCCTTTAAGTATAGAAGATGGTGGAGTTAAATGAACATTGGATTTGAGGTTCTTTTATCTAGATTTGGAGCTGGTATTAAATGGATTGCCACTTAAGCGGTGAGTATGGACAGTAAGGGGATTGTGTCCCCTCTAAACAGAGCTAATTCTTCAAGAGTTACTTTGATTGCAAATAGCTCTTTTCCTCCCACATGTTCTATGACCTCTAATTTTCGATAAGAGTGCATGCAATGTTGGAATATGAAGGAGAGTAATGTGTCCTGGAGAGGATAATCTGCTTAGCAACATTCAGTCTCCTTAATGAATTGTTTCTGTAGATCTGGCTATCTATAGATAGGAGCAGCAATGAACTGGTTCTTCAAGATATTAAATGTTAGAAAACCTGGATCCTTCAACAGATCCCTGAGGGGCGCCATCAAAGTAGAAAACCCAGGGATCAATTGATGGGGTGATGGGACCTGTGCCCCTAAAAGGAAAAGACCCAGTCTCTGAGTTTTCCCATACATTTCAGTAGCCTAGATCACTGGTACCTCCACCCAAAGCACCTGGCCCACCCCAGCCCACCTGATCACTTATTCAGCTTACTTGACAGTCTTTCATGGTGGATCTTGGCCCACCCCAGGCTACTTAATATTCCTTTCTCTACTGCACCTGGCCCACCCAAGCCCACCTGATCACTTGTTCAGCTTACTTGACAGTCCTTTCATGGTGGATCTTGGCCCACCCCAGCCCACCTGATCACTTATTCAGCTTACTTGACAGCCTTTCATGGTGGATCTTGGCCCACCCCACGCTACTTAATATTCCTTTCTCTACTGAACCTGGCCCACCCCAGGACACTTAGCTCTCCTCAATCTTATCCAGATCCTTACACCCTCCTTTTCTGTTGATAAGCCCTATTAAGCTGCAGGTTCCCCAGGAATCTCACCTGCACTATTGGCATTACAGTAAACCTTGTCATTTGACTGGAAGAAGGTTTGAGTGCATGAATTTATTCCAGGTAGCTGCTGTCCTGTACCCTGACCTAGCAACTTCAATTACAATATTTCTCAAAATTAAAAAAACCACTGTAGGTCTTTTGTAGCAAGCAGGGTCCTCCACTGCAGTCTAGCCTCCTTGCCTGGACCCGTTCACCAACTAGTAATGTGTTTCTTCAAATTGGTATTTCTCAGGTTTGTTGACTAGGTAGGCCGCTAAGTGGCTCAACGAATAGAGTGTTAGACTTGGAGTTAGGAAGATAGAAGTTTGAATCCTGCTTCAGACATTTATTTGCTGTGTGTCCCTGGGTGAATCTCTAAACCTCTCTTCTCTATTTCTTTATCTGAAAACTAGGGACATAATAGTATCCATCTCCAAGGCTTGTTATGAGGACCAAATGAGATGATAGTATGTAAAAGTATGTGCACACCTTAGTGCATTATGTAAACGCTGACTATTGTTATCAGTAGTCCTGGGGTAAGTACTAGAGAACTCAGGACAATTTAGCACATTTGGCAGGATATCAGGAGTATGCTATTGAGATATAGCACTACTACTTGGTCTAGCAGGTTTTGAAATGTCAAATTCATGAGACTGAAAATCTCCAATATTAATACAAGTTTTCTTGGGTTAGAATGCTGTCTTCCATCCATTACTCATTTTGGAGCTAGATGAGATCATGTATTTCCCGTGTTCCATTTTGATGAGTATCCCTGCTGTTTACAACTAGTCTATAAGACTGGATATTAATAGTAAAAGGTTATGGTCCTGGAGAGTAATGGTATTGAGATAATGACAGAGCCTTGTTTTGTAAGTCAGAATTGGTCTACCACTCACTTGCCACCTGAGAATTTATCAACCACTGAAACCCACCTAGACAACACTTTATTGTTTGAACAGCATTAGAAAGTTGCTCCTATATTTGTCTTAATGGTTATTTTCATTGTTACAAGCGCCCACTTTCCTTCCCTGAATTCTCCAAGCCCATCAGTACTAACCATATGACATCATATCAGAGTAGTGAAAAAAAAAGATAACAATGAAACCATTTGATGTTGCTGCAGTGGGCAGAAACAGTGAAGGTTAGTTCAGGAATTCCTAATATGGGGTCCAAGTTATGGGGTTATGGGAACTAGACCCCTAAAAGGAAAAGACCATATCTTTGAAAGCAACCCAGGCCCTGAATTTTCCCATACATTTCAGCAGCCCAGATCACTGCTCTCTCACTGAGGAATCTGGCCCACCCTAGCCCACCTAGATAGTTTCACAGCCCTTTCAGTCTTTTGATCCACCCCAGACTATTTTATTCCTTTCACTATTGCACCTGGCCCACCCCAGGCTATTTACCACTCCTTACTCCCATCCGGGTCTTTTTACTATCCCTTTTCTGTATGTTTTTTTTTATTGGGGAGGGGGGGCACCACTTGAGCAACTACTTAAAGAAACCTATTCATTAAATAAGTGTATCTCACTCAAAGTGAGAATGCTATAGGACCTTAACCTGAAAGGGCCAGGGTCTCCCATTGCATCCTGGGCCATCTCCAGCCTTCCTGATAAATATCAGGCCACTGGATCCAGATGACTCAGGAGAAGAAAGTCAGGTTGATGACCTTGCGCAGCCCTCCCTCACTCAAATCAAAGTCAACTGCAAGTCATGTCACCATCTTGATGTCATGGTTCTCTTTGAGAACGAAGGATAAACACAACAGGAATAAGTATTGATCTCACCCTCATTAAGTTGCAGATTCACTAGGAATCTAGCCCACTCCTATTGGGTTACAATAAACCTTGTCACTTGACTAGAAGAGTGAATTCATTCCAAGTGGATGCTGCCCTGTACCGTGACATTTTTGGGGTTCCCAGCAATCCTAAACTGCATCACAAAGGACATATTTCAAGAGGCCCATGCTTTTGACTGGGAAAAAAATTACATCTTTATTTTCACTAAATTTTCATTTGTTTAGCATTTTCACACATATTTTAAAATCACCATTCAAAGGAGTAAACTGACTTAACCAGACTGCTGTTTTGTGTCATATGAAAAGGTTAAGAACCTCTGGTTTAAAGAGTGGAGGAGAAGTTGAATCCTAAAGTAACAATCCTACAGTATTATTCAGCAAGTAGCCATCTACTATTTGCTGGAAGACCTCCAATGAGGCTGACTCTACCACCTTCTGGAGCAGTTAGTCCTGGTTATTAGTCAGAAGCTTTTCCTGACATCAAGCCTAATTTTGCCCTTCTTTACAGCTTTTTCTCATTTTTACAGAGCAGTGGCTGCTCTTCCCACCCACAATTAATTGGCTTCCTGTGGCTGCCTCAGGGCCTATGCCACACCCAGGTGACAAGGTTTACAAAATTTTTGGAGTATTGGTAAAAAAAAAAAAAAAAAAAAAAGCAAAGTCAACGTTAGTTCAGATCTGACTCCAGAAGACTTTTCAAACACTGATGCTGGAAAGAGAGGGTTCTAAAAGTCATGTACTCCCTGTGAAGTTAAATCTCTTTGAGCCTGTACCATCTCACACTTGGCATGCTTTTAATTTGTTGTTTAATTTTAATCAATTAATATTTAATTAATTGATAAATCAATATTTCATTTAATGTTTAATTTGTTGTACACATTAATTTGTTGTCTGCATTTCTGATCAGGGTAGAGTGTGCTGGACCTAGTTTATTCTAAAGAAAGAACCAATTGTTAAATTTTCAGTGTGAATATTTACACCTCAGGAATTGGGGAAAATGATAAAAGTGAGGGCTTGATTGATTATTTTGTGGATGGTTCAGCCTTAAGAAAGTGATGAAGAAAATGTTGATAATGCAAAAAAAAAAAAATTGGGGGTAGGGGGAGCTGGTTGTTAAACGTTTACTAGCATATCCCTGAATCAGGGGCACTGGAATAAACAGATAAAACATAACCAAAATAGATCATAAAGATTTGCTTGATACCAAACACGTATAGGTAGCAGCAGGAGGGGAGTTTGGAGTTATCCTTTGAAGGGTTTCCTTATGATCCCAGCAAACACAGTCAGCACTCCTATTCAACAGGGAGAGGTGGAGGCTGGCAAGCTTTTATCCTTAGTTCAGTTCTAAGTACCTAAGTACATGGAAGTTCTCCAAGCACCATTCCAGGCCCAGGTTGGAGGTAAGTCATCTTCCCACAGTCCACCCCATCCCCATTCTGGTTCTTTAAGTAGAAAGCTGAGCAGTAACTCTAAGTCCCAGAATGCTCAGCTACTCAGGACTACTTTTTTTGGTCTTGTGAGGATGGTGATGGTGATGAGGATGGGCGTAAAGAATGTGACTCATAAGTTAAGATACATTAATAAAAATAGAATTACAGGATGAGTAATGAAGAAAATGAAATTTAAAACAACAACACCTCCCTCAATCATTTCCCAAACAACCTCGCAAACTTCGGGGATGGAGATATGTGAGTCCTGGCTATCTTTATGTCCTACCCTTCCCCTCCACTCCCCTCCCCTCTCCTCTCCTCTCTATTCTCCTTTCCTCTCCTGTCCCTTGTCCTGTTGTCTCTCCAAACCTTAAACCTACTGCAGGCTGAAACTGAGCCTCCATTGGGGCCCTGCCTGAGGGCTCCTCTGGACCCTCCTAGCTTGAGAGTGATTATCAATAGCAACTGTTGCTCTTTCCCAGCCAGCCTCATGTCTTTCTTTTTCTTGACTTCATTAAAGGGGCCATGCCCTGGATACTTCTTAAACACACCCATTCAATGAATGGCCTCACCCTAAGTGAGTGCCTGCAAAGACCTTGGCCTAAAGGACCCAAGGCCTCCCAGTGCATCCTGGGCCATCTCCAGTCATCCTGAGGAATATCAGGTCTCTGAATTCAGACGGTTCTGGAGGAGAAGTGAGGCTGGTGACCTGCACAGCCCTCCCTCACTCAAAACAAAGTCAAGTGCAAGTCATGTCATCATTTCTCTGATGGTGTGGTCTTCGGCAACGAAAGGCAAACACAATGAATGTCCTACTCATAACCTAAAGCTCAATCTAGATGAACAGATAATAGTGGGTTAACTCCTTGCTAATCAGATGATGAATAAATGCTGTATTGAAATGGCTGGTTCAATGTCTTCCCTAAAAACCAAACCAATGAGTCCTCTGAATTCTGTAGATCTGTTTCCTAAGTCAGGAGAGACAAAGTCTCCCCTGATTTCTGGAGTAGGGTTGCATCAAAGTTGTGAGTCTAGCATTGGTTGGAACAGCAAAAGCTCAGTGGGCTTCCCCAGAGCTATCACAATGATACCTAGAAGTCAATGATTAGCAGGAAGGGGGTGGTATTTTGGTGACCTATTCCTTTTTCCACATGAAATTAGGGTTTCTTGGGGGTTATGCAGGAAATAACTGAAAAGGGGGAATTGATCAGATTCTCTTCTCCATATTAGTTCCTTTCCTTGGACACAAAACATTTAGTGATAATCAAATAACTTCATCCAGGGAGGAAAGAAACAGGTCATTCACACTGAAGTCATGAAGTTGATAGTCCAGTGACCTTCTTCTCAGTCCTCATTCTTCTTGACCTCTCTAGCCTTTGACTCTGTGATCGCTCTCTCCTCCTTAATACTCTCTTCCCTCTAGGTTTTTTTTTTAAGCAACCACTCTCTCCTGGTTATCTTTCTATCTATCTATCTGACCACTTCTCAGTCTTTTTTGCTGGATCTGCATCCAGATCAAGCCCTCTTATCATAGGTGTTCCTCAAGGCCCTGGCCTGAGCCCTCTTCTCTCTATGTTCTACTTCACTCAGTGATCTCATCAGCTCCCATGGATTTCATTTCTGTCTCTGCCGATGATTCTCAAATCTACATGTCCTTTCCCAGCTTCTCTGCTGATCTCCAATCTCACATTGCCTACTGCCTTTTAGCTTTCTCAGTAAATATCTTAAACTAATATCCAAAGCAGAACTCATTATCCTTACCCCTTAAAATCTCCCTGCTTTCCCTGTTACTGTACAGGGCAATATCATCCTTCCATTCCCTAACACTCACAACCTTGGAGTTATCCTTGACTCTTCACTATTTTTGACTCCCTATATCCCATCTGTTGCCATAGTCTATAGATTTCATCTTTACAATATCTCTCATACGTGCCCTTTTTTCTCCTTTTACACTGACACCACTCTGGGGTTGGCTCTTACCACCTCACGCCTGGGTTATTGCAATAACCTGCTGGTAAGTCTGCCTGCCTCAAGTTTATCCCCATTCCAATCCATCCATTATTCAGCCACCAAAGTGATTTTCCTAAAGTGCAGATCTGACCATATTACTTCTCTACTCCGCAAACTCCAGTGGCTTCCTATTGCTTTCAGAATCAAATACAAAATGATCTGTTTGGTGTTCAAAACCCTTTATAACCTATCCCCTTCCAACCTTTCCAGTCTTGTTACACATTAGCCCTCGACACATACCCTTTGATCCAATGACACTGGCCTCCTTTCTGTTCTGTGAAGAAGACACTCTTGGCCCCAGGCATTTTCTTTGGCTGTCCCCAATCCCTGGAATGCTCTCTCTCCTCACCTTCCATCTGTGACTTCCTTAGGTTCCTTTAAGTCCTAAGATCCCATCTTTTAAAGGAAGCCTTTTCCAACACCCCTTTATTCTAGTGCCTTCTCTTTTTTATTCCTATTTATTCTGTATGTAGCTTGCTTTGTAGGTATATATTTGTCTCCCCCATTGGATTGTACGCTTCTTCAAGCAGGAACTATCTTTCGCCTTTTTATGTACATGGTGCTTATCATAGTGCCTGGTACTTAGTAGGCACTTAATGCATGTTCATTGATTGATTGAT
The DNA here is from genome assembly GCA_023548195.1 of Bettongia penicillata ogilbyi. Taxonomy (NCBI): domain Eukaryota; kingdom Metazoa; phylum Chordata; class Mammalia; order Diprotodontia; family Potoroidae; genus Bettongia; species Bettongia penicillata. The sequence continues at coordinate 3,884,573 of JAJHZJ010000372.1, read as the reverse complement.
TGATTGTATCCTAATGATTTGTTTTATGTTCAGTATAGAGATCTTAGGAGAGTTTGAGATGGGACCAGAGTCCCATGGTTCTCTGTTACTTACTGAAAATGGAGGAGTTCTCTAATTCCTCTAGACCTTGAGTTAGGTCTTCACCAGCTATTTCAATAACACAGAAAATTTTGGCATATCAGCTTGTGGGGAGCATCAGTTCTCCAGATGGCGAATGGAGGTTGCAAGCAAAAAGTTACATTCTGAAACGTGTACAAATGCTGACTAAAAAGGAGCTCTCTCTGACACATGCACAGATGTTTCAGTTTTTCAGTTTCCAGAAATTTCAGGGCAATGATTGGCTAGATGGGATGGTGAACACAGAATCAAAATGCTTTCAGGATAACTGAAATCTTTTATCTATAGTCCCAGGAACTAGTGTTACAAAAATCCTTCTTCAACAGAACTGAGATAAGCATTATTGTAACTTTGGAAACAAGGAGGGATTTTCCCAGAAGTTTAGGAGTATAAGGCAATAATGATAGGCATGCGTAGGTAAGAAGATAGAATAAACTACCAGCAGAGTTCTTTTATTTCTAAATAACTTGACCACTGCCAAGGGGAATGACCTTGAGGCATGTTCTTTTACAGAAAGGACAATTCAGTCTTTGCTTTAAGAAGTTACAGTTTCCCCTTGATACAGTTTCAGCAAGCAATATCAATTCACTAGGAGGAAGGATAGAGTTTGCAGTTTTAGAATCCCCAAATAAGACATGTCATTTCTTACATTGTGTATACTGTTAAGTAAACCTGGCACTTTTGAAGCCGCTGTGGCAGCCATAGTTTTGTTGGCACTCTCACAGGTGGAAAACCTCAATGACTGCATATCCTAGCAGGAAGAGAGAGCCTCTCACCTCCTGACTATTTCTGGTCTTTCCTCCTTTTCTGTCTCTTGGTCTTTCAGCCCTTTCAAAGAAAGCCACTATAAATGTTATCAGATTCGAACAATCTCTCCACTGTGGAAAGGCAGCCAGTGGAGAGAGAACAACACTGTTCTGTGCCATTCTGGGAAAGTCGCTTAACCTCTCAGTGGTCTAGGCTATTCTCTCTGATCCTGGGTGGCAGAGGAAGCTTTTTACACCAATGAAATCACAGATTGGATCAACATCTCCACAGTCATAATTTCTTCCATAAAGATGACAGACAAACTTCTTATCCATGGTAGAGTTCTACTCTAGTAATGCATCTTTGTGGTACAGTGGATAGAGTGCTAATCTTGGAGTCAGGAAGACCATGAGTTCAAATCCAGCCTCTGAGCTTACTAGCTTTGTGGTCCTGGGCAAATCACTTTGCCTCTGCGTCAGTTTCCTCAACCGTAAAATGGGGATAATAAGCTACTTCCCATGGTTGCTATGAGAAACAAATGGGAAAATATTTGTAAAGTTCTTGGCATAGAGTAGATATTTAATGAATTCTTGTTCTCTTACCCCTTCTCTTTGCTGCTGGTTCTTGGCAGTATTCTTTTAGCTTTTAGCCTCCCGGGTTGAATGATTTTACTTACCCTTTTAGATTCAAACTACTCAAGCCTCAGGCAAATGCTATTATTTTCTTACAGTCAGACCAGCTGGACCACATACCAGGTGGCCTACGTACAGCCCATTCTTTGATCTGTTCTTTTCACCTGCCTCACAGATCCACATGGGCAACCCTACAGAGTTTTCATGAAACACGTCTTCCCTCTGAAATCTGACTAGGTGGTCCCTGAGGGCTGTTCAGGCAGTTTTTGTGACACATTTCTTCTCCACCAAGGGTCTCCCTGACTCTTATCTGGACTAAGGTGAGTGACTTTCTTTTATCTCTTCTGAAGCTCAAGGGAAGACAACATTCCCCCGGACGCTATCTGCATCTCATGCAGATTTTATAGGGTTGAAGATAAAACATTCAAACTGCTCTTTGTTGATCCTTTCCTTGTTTCTGCCATGAATATTTCTCATGCAATTTTGATCCACATCAAAGATACACCTTGGGTGAGAGGGGTACAAATAGGTTAGTCTTCTGCCAGCACTCTTGCCATCAAAGCAGAGCCATTCTCCCCTTTTACTCATCTTCTGTGTCAGATAAAAGTGGCAAAAATGGACACCTCCATTTTATTTATGGTTTGTGTGGGAAAGCTTCAATTGTTTCTCCATTAAATGTAGTACAACTTCTTATTTCAAAAGTAATATTAAAGACATTTTGATTTTTATATTTGTTAATTAAAAAATAACTACTATAATTTATCAAAGGCTTTCTCAGCATCTAACCCTATAATCCATATTTTTATTTTTTTCTCTTGTTGATATAATTTATTACAACATCCTACTCTGATGCCTCAGTATGGCATGAAGGTAGCTCTGGGTTCTCAAAGGCTATGCTGGCAGAACTCAACTTTTGGTAGATTCTACTATGCTAGAAAAGCTCCAAGGATGGCCCTGGGAATAGACTGTCTATTTCTAGAGTGCAATCCTTACTAATGACAGAGAGACACATCACTAGTAGGCTGGCCATATGGTGAAGAGAATTTTTGGTGGTAATGGGAACTCATGAAACAGAGCAGAACAGAAAATGACTTTCATTTCTGTATGGCCCCCCATTTGCTTCTGCAGTGTCAGTGGCAGAATGGTGGGCAAAGGGGGCAGAGGGTATTACAAATCACAGTTTTTAGATCATCAGCAAACTTACTGTTGCTACTTTAAATAGGAAGATCTTTATCCTATGACTAGTCAGTGCATATATTACTGGAGAACCTGAATCATATCAACTTTAATACAGGCCCTCATTTTCATCTCATGCCTAGAATGTTGCAATAGATTGCTAGTTGCTTTCCCTGTCTCAGGACTTTGCTCTCTCCAGGCTATCTTTTCTCTGAGCTGTCTAAGTGATCTTTCTAAAGCTCAAGTCTGATCATATTACTCCCCTATTCAATAAACTCCAGAAATTCCTTATTGCCTCCCTGCAAATATAGGTAACCCCTGGTCTTCACTTGCCTAGAAGACTAGGCATATTACATTCTTCCCCCAAGGTTCTCCAGTACCCATAATGGGGATTGCCAGGTATCCACCTTCACCATCATTGACTCCAGGTTGCATTGATGGTTTCCCCATCCTCACCTCACTTGATTTAGCCATTTAAAAGTTAGATTCTCTTTTAAAAAGGAATATTTACTTCAAAAGGTATAATCAAAGATATACAAACTTCATTCTTCAATACACAGGATTTAATCCTTCTTCCCCTCTTGCACTCTATAGAGCACAGTCTCACTTCCAAGTTCAAAAGCTTCCTCACTCTAGAGTACCAGGCACCCTAGTTTCTCAGGGCTACCCTTGCCAGGCTGGCTGGCTATGCCACTCTCCATACAAGTTTGACTTCAAGCTGGCCATGGCTAGAATTCCTGATCCTTACCATTTGCACCTGAAACTGAGGACAAAAGAAACAGAATAGAAACAAACTCCCACGGGCCCATTTCTTGGAGCTGGGGTAAAAAGAGAGGAAGAACAGGGGAAGGAAATCCTTCCCTGTTCACTGGTTCTGTTCATGACACCCTTGCTGTGGGTGAACTGTGATTTTCACCCTCTGGAAGCATCAAGAAAGACCACACATAAAAGAGGCTTAGTGTGAAAGAGAGCAACTCTGGTTAGTTTTAAAGATCAGCCTCTCTGGCTACATGGCCAATCACCCCTCACTCATGCAGTTAAGACACAGTGCCTCCAGGTTAGGTGATCTGGGCATGCCCAGTTAAGCCTCCTTATGCCAGATAGCCTTTGTTTTTTTAAACCTTTTATAACCTGACCTCTTCTCACTCTTCTATTCTTCTCATACCTTACTCCCTTCCACATACTCTGGGATCCACTGAGATTGGACTCCTTGCTTTTAATCAATTAAGACATTTCATTTTCTGACTGTGTTTTATTGGATTTATCCCATGCCTGGAATGCTCTCTTTCCTCTGCTCTAGCTCCTAGGTTCTCAACGAAAGTTCTACCTTCTGTGTGGTTTTTTTTTAATTTAATTTTATTTTTTCAGTTTCAAATTCTGTCCCTCTAGTCTTCTATTTTGTTTAGAGTTTCCTTTCCCTTTCCAACCCTTCATTATTTGTATAAATCCAAGTAGGTCAAAGTATTCATTTTTATATGTCATAACTTATTTACTTATATGCTATTTATTTGTTTGTATTAATGTTTATTAGTTCTATTAGAGTGGTTTTCTTGATTTGTTTTAGGTATCAAGACCATATTTCTGTTATTGAATGAGTTTGGAAGGGTCCCTTCTTTTTCTGTTTTTGTCAACAATTTATGTAGCAATGAATTGATTTTTCTTTGAAAGTCTGATAAAATGCACATGTAAATCCATCTAGTCTTGGAATTTTTTTCCCCTTTAGTAGTTCATTTATGGCTTATTCAACTTTTTTTTTCTGGGTTATTTAAATTATCTATTTTTTCTGTTAATTTGGGTATTTTATTTTTTGTTGGCATTTGTCCATTTCATCTAAGTTATGAGATTTTTTATTTAGCCTTCAATTGACAAAATTGTTTCTTCTTTTCTTCTCCTTCAATTGTTGGGATTTCTATTTTTCATTTTTTTGATATAAATAATTCAGTTTTACTCCTTTAAAATCAGACTGGTTGATTATTTTTATTAGTTTTTATCTGATTGGTTTATTTTTTTTAGTTTTTCAAAACAAAAACAACAACTTTTATTTTTGTACTTTCTGTTTTGTTAATCTCATCTCTTATTTGAAGAATTTCTACTTTTTTTGGTATATGTTTCAGTTCAATTAACATATTAAGTGTCTTGCCTTGGTCACAAAGCCATTATGTTTCAGTAGGGTATCTTGAACCAATGTCTTTCTCGCTAGGGTAGCTTTCTGTCCACTATACTACATTACTCTCCAGTGCCCATAGGATCTTTTACATATATCTACTATATACTAGTTTCTTCAAAGTAATCTTTTTAGCTCAGTAATATCTTGTTTTAAAGAATCTTTTTGTTATATTTATCATAATTCTTATCCTGGGCTTTGAAAATCTCCCATTTTCTAATATTTTAAAAGCTATTTCTTCTTTCAAGATTGTGAACTTTTAAGATGTAAATTTAACTGCAGAATTATTATTTGCATAAACATTAATTTGATATACTGTCATTTGAACAGAACATTTTTGCATAATGCAAGGCAGATATAATCAGTGATATACTCTCACTTTTCATTATTTTGCAAAATCATGGCAAAATTTACACCAATCTTTGGGTTTGAGCCAACTTAAATCTTTTCTTGTAAACAACAAATTCTTTGAATCTATTTAAAAAAAAATTATACTTTAAATTTCTAAGTTCAATAAATTTATATTTAATGTTATAATTGTTAGGCTTGTCTTTTTCCACTATTCTTTTTATGAATTATCACTTATCAGAATTTTTATCTTATTATTGTTAACTAAAACTTAACAAGTTTTATATTAGCCATTCTGTTGTTTCCTCAGTTCTGGAGTTCCCTTTTATCAAAGACAGACACTCTCCTTGCCCTGCCCTCTTAGCTCCCTTCCTCACTTATATTCTTTCCTTTCCCTTTTTTGGAATATCATATAGTAGAATGACTAATAGAATACCTTGAAGGTTCTTACCATTTAATTCACAGTGGTTTTTATCTTTATCTGAGAAGTGAGAATTATTTTGAATCAATTTTAAAAATTATCTTTTAAAGTCAATTCAGTTTGAGAAACTCATTCAAGTAAGAGGCTGCTTGGCAATGGAAAAAGGAGGAATGTTTGAGATGAAGTCTTGCCTTTAATACCTACTGGTTGTGTGGCTCTAGGCAAATCCCCTAATCTTTGAGCACCCGCAGACAATGGTTCAAAGCTGCAGGTTGCAGACTAGTTGTCGATCTACATTGTCAACAAGTTTAAAGGACAACTAAAATATATGTGAGTCTGATTGTTGACTTTGAGGCTTGTTTGTTGTTCTAAGGTTTTCCTGAAATTCATCTGTCTCAAAACATTTTAAAATCCAAATGCTTCTTAAATGCCCATCCCTCGCGTTCCCACACCACACACAATCCACAGTTCTTAATACAGGTATAGCAGTTGATGGAGGGTGGGAGGGTGATGTCTGGTTGAAGAAGAAGGTAACAACTCCCTCTTGGATACTTTCTATCCTGGTATAGACAGAACTGTTTTTGTCTTCAGCCACTCCCCATCTTCTCTTATCTTTTGTGACTTTTTCTGTAGTCATGTTGGCAAATTCACTCTAGGTATCTCAGTACCATAAAGAAAGAAAGAAAAAAATATGTTACTACTTCTCAGAGCACTTTCTCTCTAGCCTTTACAACAACAACGACAGCAAAATCAAGAAAAGCTTCTGTCCATCAGTTAAAACTATTTACTCAGAGCTCAGACTTCTGTCTAAGGCTACAGGTCCCTATATGTGCTTTTATTACTCCATTTGGGAAGACATGAAATCAGTAAGATTCTCTTTTCAGAATCCCTAGCTGGGTAGATGCCAACAATTTCTGACAACGATTCTTTTTCGTTCTCCTCTCTCTTTCCATACCATGCCAATCACTGCCCTTAACCACACCATTCCCCAAAATGAAATACATATAAACCAGAAAGTTGAAATCAACCACACTTTTATCTTCTACAAGCTTTTCAATACAAGTTGAGAAGAAATCTAAATAAACTTTACAAAAGAGGTAAATACTGTGTTCATAAAGTCAGGGTTTAAGAAGGGGAAGTGAAGGGAATGAACGTTTTATCTAGTAACTTTTATGTTCCAGGAACTGTGCTAAGAGCTTTTGACAAATAGCTCATTTGATCCTACCACAAACTTGTGAGGTAGGTGATATTACTATCCTCATTTTATAGTTGAGGAAACTGAAGTTAACAGAGATCAAGTGACTTGCCCAGGGTTATCCAGCTAATAAGTTTCTGAGACTGGATTTCAGCTTGGGTCTTCTTGACTCTAGATCTAGCACTCTATCCATTGTGCCATCAGCTGCCTCTAGGAAGAGAAAGAACAAGCAGAAAATCACTCTGGGATCACTTTGATTAAATGAATAGTTTAACAATGCTTTTTCTGCCTTGAAACATCTTTGTGTCTTGTTCTTGCATGCTGTTCTGGTCACAGTGATGGCAGTGATTGTGACTGTTAGTTATTCAAATGTCAGTTGAACTGCCATTATGTTCCTATAATTTGTCTATTTTTTCTCCTTCAAAACTTAAGTACCTGTATCTCAGCCTCCCTTCCTGCCCCCAATTCTGCCACTCTCTCAGGAGTTCTCCTTCAAGGCAAGAGGAAGGCAAAACTGACATTTTAAGGCATAGTTGGGTAGTTTCTGTAGCTCCCCAAAATTCATGTAGATAGGCTTGGAGACATATCTGCCTACAGATACCGGTTACTTGTTAAATATTCTGTCTCAAATTATTCTTTAGAAGCTTGTTGCTATCTTGATTTTGCTACATTGTTTTTACCTTCTCTCTATTTAGAGGATTTTTCTTGGGTATATTATAATTTATATTATATTTTATATTATAATTATATTAAATATTATAATTTATATTTATATTATATAATTATATTATATTATAATTTAATTACATTAAGTCCAAGGGAGTAAAATCATGGAGTTTTCCTGGATCCTCTGGATTTTTTTGTAGGCAGAAGTTGGTAGAGTCAGAATTTTAACCCAGATGCTCTAATTCCTAATCCATCCCTCTTTCCATGTAGGTTATTTCTTATACTTCAAAAGACTGGTGATTTCCTATGAGTGTGGCTTCCATCTTTGTGATTGCAGAACACAGTCCCTCCACCTCATAATAGAATCTCTTCATGAGTGAATGAAAACTAAAAGAATGTGAGCTGATGATGAGTCTTCAGGCAATGAATCTGTCTGAATTTAGCTAGGCTGGTGCTGATGTAGCAGACACATGTGATTTCCAGGCCATACTCAAAGTTTTTCCAGCTTAGTAGCACCTGTCAGAGTCTGTGCTCTATTAGCATAACCTTCAAGAACCCAGGGATATTTCCATGCTACAGTGAGGCATCAATCTCCAGTTGATAGTCAAAAGATAGGAATAGATAACTTTCAAGGGTAGCGATTCATATAAAAAAATGTTCCATATTGCTACTAATTAGGCCAGATGCAAATTAAAACAACTCTGAGGTTCTACCTTATGCCCACCAGATTGGTGAAATTGAGGCAAAAAAGAAAGGAAAATGAAAAATGTTAGAGAGGCTGTGTGAAAACAGGCATATTGTTTCATTGTTAATGGAGCTATGAACTAGTTTAGCCATGCTGAGAAAAAATTTAGAATGTTCCCAAAGTTAACTAAATTGTGCATGCACTTTGGCCTAAAAGAACCACTACCAGGTTTGTACCCCAAAGAGATAAAAGAAAGAGGAAAAGGTCTTGTACATACCAAAATGTTTACAGCAGCTCTTTTTATAGAAGTAAAGAATTAGCTCCTAAGGGAATGCCCATCTATTGAGAAATGGCTGAACAAATTATGAGATATGCACTTATGATATAGCATCAAAGAAAGACTTTAGCTGGAAGCATGAATTATTGTTCTATAGAGCAGAGATCTACAAAGTCAAGTGCATGTACAACAGAGGGTACACAAGATGATTTTTAGGGATAATGGAAGAAAATAGAGCTGAAGAGAGCAGTATTCACAGTATTTCCAGTCACTGCTTGCCTCTGTTTCTCTCACTATCCTCTCTTGACCTCAGACTAAGTTAGGTGGTCAGCCCTGTTACCTTCCCCAGGCAGTCAAGTAAGCGGTCATTCCCTCTAGCCTCCAGTACTAACTCCTCCCTTCATCCCCCACATCTCCAGTTCATTCTCTTCCCACCCTCACTGTAACAGTGCACATCTTCTAGGGCCCTGGAATGTCAATGGAGATTTTTGCTTCCCTCGTTCATCTCTAAATCTCCTCTAGTAACTATAGCAAGAGGAAACGGAGGAGATAGAAGCAATTGGTGCTGCTGGTGGGCTTGGGGCTCAAGTAGCCAAGCACAGAATTCTCTCAGAGCTGCCAGTCCTCCTCCCAGGACCTCATCAAACCCAAAAAACAACTCAGAAGCAAATAAAAATATATGAAGATGAAAATCCAGTGCTAGGAAACCCTGGTCTACTTAGGAAATTTGTCATTTGCTCTGCCACTAGCTTCTTCTTCCTATCAGGAACAAGCAGCCAGAACCTGGGTCTGACTTCTAGAGATCATCCTTCTCTACCCCACCCTCCCATGATAGGAATTTACCATCAGAATTTCCATAAAAAATTTCCATACTGTGGCTGAAACTGAAAAGTGAATATCATGATTTGATAAGCACAGCCAAAAATATGCCTCTTTCACTTGAAGCTGTAAATCTTTGAGGCATTTTTTTCAGCTATGACAGCCATTAAAATCAAGTATTAAAATAAATTGATCTTAAGAACAGATCTTCAAAGCTCTATATCATGAAATGTCAAGATTTTCAAAAATATTGAAGCACATTCAATCACATTGCTCTCACTAAAAAAATAATTATCAATAATTTTAGTGAAAACAAAAAGGGTTTGTACTTTGGGTAAATAAGACAAGACTTATTTTAAAATAGTGTCCGTTTCATCTTTATCTCTTTTTTATTTCAATTTTAAATTCTGTTTAATTTCTATTTTTACAGAAATTTAAAATTTCTATTTCATTCTCGTTTTTGTTGTTTAATCCTTTCAGTCATGTCTGACTCTTTCAGACTTCATTTGAGGTCTTCTTGCTGAAAATGCTAGAGTGATTTGCCATTTCCTTCTCTGACTCACTTTACAGATGAGGAAACTGAGACAAATAGGGTTAAGTGACCTTCCCAGGGTCAAAAAGCTAGTATGTCTCTGAGGCCAGATTTGCAATTTAAAATGTCCATTTTATAATATATATATACTATATTAGTATAATTATGCATATTATTCATATATATGTATAATTTATAAATAAACATACACATTTGGTAAGATTAGCTCAATTTTTATTTGCTGGTTGTAGTGCCAGATTAAAGTTTAGAGACCAAAGTTATAGAAAATTATTCCACAAAATAAAATTGTAGTCAGTAAAGTATAAATGGTAACAGAACTGGATGTAACAAGTGGCAGTATTATTAAAAATTAATATGGTGATACTATAAGGTAGGGTGTCAAATAGAAATGTAGGTAACTAAACCATATATGAGGATCCCTTTGGGCATACATTGACTTAGAAAACCATTGTTAACATTATCTATGTTTTATTGTATTTTTTATTTATTTGGCTAAATATTTCTCAATTACATTTGAATTTGGTTCAGGATGTATCCTGGAGAGTCCCATGTTTGATACCTCTGCTATAAGGTATTGTTGATTATGTATGACAGATAGATTAAGATGGGAGTGGTGACAGTAGAGTCAGAACAGAAGATGTGGAAGGTGGAAGGTCAATTGCATTGCATTTGTTTTGTCTTGGTTTTGGCAGGGAGGAGTTGAGTGGGGAAGTGTCTACATGCAAGCTTCAGATCAAGTTAGCATCAGCCAGTGGAGTTAGTCACTTCTCCCATTTCTTTCCTGAGTTGCTGAAAAGCACTATGAGCCCCCTAACAATCATTACAATTCACTATGGTATACATACAGTGCTGTTGGTTAAGTGATAATAATTACTAATAGCAATAATAATATTAATAACTAACATTTATATAAAGTTTTGAGATTTGCAAAGCATTTTTATAGATATTATGTCACTTTATCCTCACTATAACCCAAGGTGGTAAGTACTACTACTATCCCAGTTTTACAGGTAAGGAAATTAAGGCAGGCAGAGGTCAAATGATTTATTCAGGTCACACAGCTAGTGTCTGAGGTGGGATTTGAATTCTGGTCTTCCTGGTTCCATATTAAGCACTCTATCCTCCATCCCACCTGCCTGCTGTGATATTGATAATCTAGTTAAAAAAAACCCAACAGCAACAAAACTGGATGTGACGTTTGTGGAGTGTTCAGGTTTCCCTGGCCTTGTCTCATCATGTTACTCCTCACCTACCATAAAACCATTGGTTTGGCCTTCTCTTGCCTAGCAAGACCATGAAGAATTGGGATGCTGGAATACAAGGATATCTACCACACAACCACAATCTACTTTTCCAACCTTGTTGCCCCTCAGAAGAGAATATCCTAGAAAATAGAAAGCTGAACTTGAAAGTCAAATTTTCTTTTCAGCTCTGGTCTTTTCATTAAGAATGATTGAAAGTCCTCTGTTTCATTGAAAGACCATATTTTCCCTTGAAGTATTATGCTCAGTTTAGCTGGGTAGGTGATTCTTGGTTTGAGTCCTAGTTCCTTTGCCTTCTGGAATATCCTATTCCACGCCCTTCGATCTCTTAATGTAGAAGCTGCTAGATCTTGAGTTATCCTGATTGTATTTCCACAGTACTGGAATTGTTTCTTTCTAGCTGCTTGCAAGATTTTTTTCCTTGAGCTGGGAGTTCTGGAATTTGGCCACAGTGTTCCTAGGAGTTTCTCTTTTTGGATCTCTTTCAGGTGGTGATCGATGGATTCTTTCAATACTTATTTTGCCCTCTGGTTCTAGAATGTCAGGGCAGTTTTCCTTGATAATTTCATGGAAGATGATGTCTAGGCTCTTTTTTTGATCATGACTTTCAGGTAGTCCCATAATTTTTAAATTGTCTCTCCTGGATCTATTTTCCAGGTCAGTTGTTTTTCCCATGAGATATTTCACATTCTCTTCCATTTTTTCGTTCTTTTGCTTTTGTTTGGTGATTTCTTGGTTTCTCGTAAAGTCATTAGACTCCATCTGTTCCATTCTAATTTTGAGAGAACTATTAAATTCAGTGAGCTTTTGAGCCTCTTTTTCCATTTGGCTCATTCTGCTTTTGAAAGCATTCTTCTCCTCATTGGCTTTTTGAACCTCCTTTGCCAATTGAGTGAGCCTATTTTTCAAGGTGTTAATTTCCTCAGCATTTTTTGGGGTCTCCTTTACCAAGGTATTGACCCATTTTTCATACTTTTCTTGCATCTCTGACATTTCTCTTCCCAGTTTTTCCTCCACCTGTCTAACTTGCTTTTCAAAATCCTTTTTGAGCTCTTCCAAGGCCTGAGCCCACCCACCACCCCACTGGGGTGTCTGGGGTACTGAGGCCCCGCCCTCCACGTCTTTCCCTGATGGCAAGGATACGTCCTCATCATCAGATCCAAAGGTCGGGATCATTTGCATTTGTTGGAAAAAACTCTCTATAGTCTTATTTTTCTTCCCTTTTCTAGGCATTTTCCCAGCCAGTTACTTGACTTCTGAGATTCCTTTCCACACCCGCCTGGATCCGCCCAGCTAGTGCTTGGCCTCTGAGATTCAAATGTGCTTTCCATGGCAAGCTTTAGTTCTGGCGCTGGGGTGGAGGCAGGGCCGCCTCCCAGGTTCAGTTCCCTAAGGGGCTTTATGCAGAGACTTTCAGGAATGGAGCGGGTGGGGGCGGGGTGGGGGGCCCGCCTCCCAGGCTCAGTTCCCTCAGGGGCTTTATGCAGAGGTCTTCAGTAATAGAGCAGGGTGGGGGCAGGGCCGTCTCCCAGGCTCAGCTCCCTCAGGTTTTATGCAGAAACTTTCCATAATGAAGATCCTGCCTGCTGCTGGGGGATTCCTGAGTCCCAGGCCGCTGCCGCCTCAGCCGCTGCCCACCCCTTTGCCTCCGCTGCTTCCTGCCCCCGTCTCTGCCACCGCAGCTTCCTCCCGAGGGGGCCCGAGTCACGGAGACGCTCCGCTCCCCTCCTCCAGCCCGGCCTTCTCTCTCACTAATCTGTAGCTTCTGTGGGCGGAGGGACTTTCCCGGCTGCCGGAGCTTCCGTCCCTGAAGCCTGCTCGGGTCAGCTTCTCTGGGGCCGCAGCCAGGGCAGCGCTGGGGGTGGGGTCCGCTTTCCGGAGTGCGACAGACCCTCGGGACGGGTCTCCAGGGCTCCCTGGAACGGAAATGTCTTCCACTCCGTTTCTGCACACCTTGTATTGACCCAGAAGTTATGGGGGTCTCTTTTTACATTAATTCTATGGGCTTTGGTTTCGGAGCTCGTAAACGTGCGTCCTTCTACTCTGCCATCTTGGCTGTGCCCCGAAAGCTGAACTTGAAATCAGGAAGACCCAGGTTCGTCCCATCATCGACCCAGGACAAATCTCTTAACTACGTTCAGTGTTCTAGGCAACTCCCTAAGACTATATGTTAAAGAGAACATGTTGACCTGCATTGGTAGAGGGAGTTTCCTCACCTGGGAGTTCCCCATACCAATAAAATCACAAGTTTATTTGTCATCTGTATCTCCTTTATATAGTCTAAGTTTCCAGTCATGTTAGAATATGCTCTGTTCCTATCCCTGCATATCCCTTTCCCATCTTTCTGGCTTTGCTTAATGGACCCTTTCCTCTCCTTGAAGTTTGAACGAATTTGCAGAGAGCACAACTCTGATTGGCTGGACACTCTGGCCAACTCTGATTAGTGTTCAATGTCAAACATACATTTGTCTAAAAGACTATCTTACAGAGAACTCACATGAGGCAAGCACTCACATGGAAGTCATGCTGAAGATTGTGTAGATTGGAATTGATTGTGAGATATGGGAGACACTAGTAAAGAACCTCCCAGCATGGCATGCCCACATTAAAGAAAGCATTGTGCTCTATGAGCTAAGCAGGATTTCAGTAGCTTAAAAGAAATGTGAGATGCACAAATTTAGAGCCACCTCCACTCCAAATGTTCATGTGGACTGTTTGTCCCCGACCTATGATAGAACTTTCCGAGCTTATATTGCTCTGATCAGCCACAGCTGGACACACTGTACCTTGACCCCCAATATAGGGATATCATTTTGTTCCACTTTAAGTGCAAAGGACAACAGTCAACCAATCTGTTGAAGTTCTTTCTTTCCTTTAAGGCTCAATCTTGGAAATACTTCTCCATGAAACTTGAGTATCACCTCCAAATATAGTCTCTCAGTCCACAAGTTTCTGCTAGCACTTTGCTGGAAGACTCCTTTGCAATGCTCTCACTCACTTTTGTTTCTTAACTATATGTATAGCTTTTCAGGGTTCTTTTCCTTACTCACCATCACACAATCGCTAGTTCAGTCACACTGGCCTCCTTGCCATTCCTTACTCCAAATGTCTAATCTCCTGTCTCCATACCTTTGCAGAAGGCTTTCACTGCTTAGGATCCCTAGCTCAGATGACATCAAACCTTTTCTGATATCCCCCTGACCACCCACCCAGCTGCTAGTGCCCCCCCAATTATATTGGATTTCTTTTGTATATAATTATATACAAATATAAGCAAGGCAACTAGGTGGTACAGTGGCTAGAGTACAAAACCTGGAGTCAGGAAAAACTGAGTTCAAATATGACCTCAGACAACTATGTAACCTTGAACAAATCACTTAACCTCAATGTGCCTCAGTTTCACCAACTGTAAAATGGGAATAGTAACAGCACCTATCTTTCATGTTTGTTGTGAGCATTAAATGACATAGTATTCATAAAGGACTTAACACAGTGCCTAATGCATAGCAGGCGTTGCATAAATGTTTATTCCTTTCACCTCCCCTTCCCTCTTTATGCACACATATTATTTCCCTGGGATGGGATGTAAACTCCTTACGAGTAAGGATTATTTCATTTTTGCCTTTGTAGTTCTAGTGCCTGGAACCTGGTAGGTACTTAATAGATACTTACTGATTGAGTGATTATTCTTACCTCTCCCCTAATTGGACTGCAAATTAAAGAGCATGATATGAATAATACATATTATATATAAGTATATATACATATGTGTTGTATATATATAGTGTGTATATACATGTTGTGTATATATATGTTGTATGTACATATATATATCTATGTTGTGTGTGTTCCAAAAGTCATAGTGCAGTTTTAAGCTATTAAAGCTAACAATATCTTTTTAAATACATGTATTTCCCTGTATTTCAAGTCCATGTTAGGTACCCATTGAATCAACTTGGGTATACAAGCTTTTTCATAAACTTGTAATTTGATCTAGAATTGAGAGTATATAAACACTAATTTGCCTCCAAAAAGATATTTGTGACCTTTTTGATTTTATTTTCTCTTTTTTTTTATCAAAGACCTTATGTCAATGACAGCACAGGACCAATTCTTATTTCTTGTTAATTGCTGGAGAGTTGATTACCAACCATTTGTTGAGAGCAGATTTAATCATATCACTGAACTAAAAAAAAATGGGGGTCAGAGTTGAGATGATAACTGAAATAATGCTCTGGAGATTTCCCTAGGTCTGTATTCATTCATTCATTCATTCTAGCACCACAGCTAGTAGGATATTTAAGCAGAATGAGCACTAGTGAGAGGTAGCATAGTGTGGTAAAGTCAACCTTAGATCCAGAAAGACCTGAGTTCAAGTCCTATATGTCAACTTTGTGGCCCTAGATAAATCAGCTAATCTCTCAGATTTCTAAGTGATACTCTTAAGATTTTTATTGCTAGAAGGATTTACATTAAAAATCACGTGATTTGACTCCATCATTTCTCAAATATGAGGAAACAACCCAGTGGGAGTAAGTAACTGCTCCAAGATCAGTTGGTGGTAGGCCCTTATCTAGAACTTAGTGTTCCTGAGGCACAGGTCAGTGCTCTCACTAAATCATATACATGTTCTCTAGGGTCCCTTCTAGCTCTAATATGCTATGATTCTCTAGCCACGAACTCTTAAGTGTCATAAAAAATAGGAAACAATCCTAGAAGTCCAAAGTCCTGAAATGGATAGTTTTTTTTAATCACATACAATTCTTAATTTGAACCTCTTTATTAGAGTTTTATGAGACCTAAGAGGCTGGATGTCAATTCAATCCAAGGCTGGCAGGTGATCATTGAAAGAATAACTAGTACACAATGAATGTTGGTCCAAATTGGCAAGTGGGAAGCATCACAGAGGGTAGCAACAGGGCTACTGGGTGACAGTAGATTGCTAGAGAAAACAATCCAAGCCAAGGAGTTCAGACCCTGGAGGACTAGGATACAAATCAAGGAGATTAGTTTTAATGGAACAGGGACCATTCAGGATGCCCAGTTAGTAGGTAGGCAGCAAGCCCAGTCATTGCCATGCAAGGTCAAAGGAAGACTAACATAGTGAACCCATAAGCCACTAATGTAATGCTTCTTAAGAGTCTCCAGAGCTAGGGTTGTCAGGCTCCTAGGATCTACGGCTGCTACTATCTAACAGTCTCTAATACAAATCTACTCAAAACAATAGAAAATGGAAAAAAATATTATTCAAAGAAATTAAAAAATTTTTTATATGATTATACATGCATAACCTATATCAAGTTGCTTAAAGTCTCAGGGAGGAAGAGAGAAATGGAGAAAGAGAATTTGGAACTCAAAAATTAAAAAATAAATATTAAAAATTATTTTTATATGTAATTGGGGAAAAATAAAATATTATTCAAAATAATTTTAAATTAAAAAAAACATAAACAATGACTCAGAGGTGTTGTTAAAGATACAGCTTTCACTGACCTTGTGGAAGGGTTCATAACTACTTGATGTTCTCTATGCATGTGACCTTGAGTATCTTAAGTACAACCTGGCACATGAGACTTCTCCAGGGATACACATAACATGAGTGAACACAGAGACATTCAGGGAAAGGCACCTAGATAAACCAGACCACTGCTGCTCCATTGCAAAGAGTCTCTGCCTGCTTTCTCTGCTTCGCTAGGGGATAATTAGCTCTATAATTACAGTACAGTTTTAGTGTGGTCTGGGATTCTGGCCAAGAATGCTGCCTGCTTTTATCTGCTAGTTTCCTGTAATATTAGAGTGGGAGAGAGGCTGCTGCCCTGACCAGAGATACTGCTCTTTTAGCCTTACATGTCAACCATCCTGTCATTTTTAACATGGTAACAAGGACCAAGATTAATCCTAGGACCTATGTAGGGCAGAACCTCCATGACAGGATTAAGTGGACCTAACTGCTGTGGCTAAAGGGATGTTAGTAAGGAGGAAAGTAGGCCAGCACACTTAGTGCTTTTATTTTTATCTTAAAAATAATTGATGAGTCATTCTTCCTAATGTAAAATGTAAGACTAATGAAATTCAAATGTTTTAAAATGCAAATAGTATTAATCTATGAATAGCTGGTAATCAAATAAATACTTAAATAGGTATAGTTGGATATGGGAGAAAATGTGCAAAGAGAAACATAGTTTACAATTTTACTGTTTCCTCTTCCTTGCTCTGAAAACTGTCTAACATTCAGATTTTTAGTTATAACACAGGTACTTATATGTGAATATGAATTGTTATTCTATGGATACCTAAGTAAAATAAACATATGTATAGATGCATGGTTATACATTTTTAATGAGTATTTGGACATGTGAGAGTAGCTCAAAAAATAGAGATCAGAGTTGAGATGATGGTTGGAACCATACTCTGGGGATTACCCTGAGTCTGCATCCATTCTAGGGTCATAGCTAGTAGGATATTTAAGCAGAATAAGCCTTAGTAAAAGAGAACGTAGACAGATCCAGGAAGACCTGGGATCAGCTCACACCTCTGACACATATTGACTTTGTGACCCTTGATAAATCAGTTAACCTCTCAGAGCTCTAGGCAATACTCCAAGATTATAAATTGCACGAAAGAGGCCAACTTGCATTAGATGAAGTGGCCCACAAGTTGCTTTTGCAGATAAAGCTTTGTGAGGAGAGTGTTAGGAGCAAGAATGAAAAAGTTGACCAGCATATCTGGGCAGTTGTAGTAGTCTTGGATTTCTGGACTTTTCCTCTGATCTCTGCACAAGTAAATGATAAAGTATAGCTCCCTAAAGAGAGAATTTTCCTTTTTTCTGTTTTTTCCTTTTCCATATCCCAGTCCCTAGAAGGACATACCTCCTGGGTTCAGGGGAGTGATTTCAAGTGGACCCATCTCTACACTAAATCTGGGATCCCAGTCACCATGCCCCAGCTCTCCAAACCACATTATCTGTGTCTAGCCTCGGGAGCAGCCTCAGGTTCATCTAAGCCTTCTAAGAGACAGAGACACACTTATCTTCCTTGTTTCTGTTGGGTCATTGGGCAGCCAGCTGCACACACCTCTGAGGAGATCAGAGGGAAAAGTCCAGAAACCTAAACAGATCACCTGGGGCTTGGATCTTACTGGACTCAGCTGCCCACAGACTTTGGCATGAACTTCATTACTGGACCTCTCGAGGTTCACTATTATAACTTTTCTAAGCTTGAAAGGTCTCCATCTACTCTATTCCATTTCCAGTATTCCCATCCCTATGACATCAAGGGAGGGGATGCTATGATACGCGAGTGAGTTAGATTTAGGGAGGGAGGGCTGTGCAAAGTCACCAGCCTCACTTTCCCCTGCAGAGCCATCTGAGTCCAGTGGAGAGATATCATTCACTCATTTAGGGCACCAAATGGGGCAGAGGCAACGGTGAGGTCATGTGCTTAATGCTTCACTTCAGTCTGGATAAGGACAGTAGGCCACCAGTCCCAGCTCTCACTTGAAGGCTCATGAGTGCAGATAGGTAGGAAAGAAAACAACACTCAGTAGTTTTTTTTTTTCTACTGGGATGTACTCTGGACTTTTCTACTATGCTCTAGAAATCTCTTTATCCTGGAAGCTCACACCAGCCTGGAATTTATACCTTAGAAGGATCTTTTGCTCCTATGATCCCTCCCTCTGTTTGGATGGCTCCTCCCAGAGCCCCATAGAGCACCCAGGACGTTAACCAGAATGGACTCCATACTTCTCTACCATGTGCTTGCATTCACCCTTCCCCCTACTTTTCAGCTCCCTTGTATGGAATATCTTCCTCCATTAGACTGAAAGTTACTTGAAGATAGGGACTTTCTTTTTGTGTGTGTATGTTGCATCTCCAGCACTCAGCATAGTGCCTAGTACATAGCAATTACTTATACGTGTATTGACTGACTTAACGAGTTGGAGCCATTTGTATGCATGCTCAGTTCCGTCTCAGAAGTCAGCCCAAAAACTTTATCTCATCACACACCTATGTACTGTCTAAATCCCATACAAAGAACTATATCAGGACAAGCCGTTGTGCATGTTCCTAAGAACTAGGTTCTCGTTGCCATTAAGGCTGGGCTCACATTGGTCATAAGACTTGGACCAAGATTAGCTGGTCCCCCATTTAAGTGACATATAGATGGCTAAGTAAATACAAGTGTTACTGGGGCAGGGATTTTGAGCCCTCCTCCTCTCTCTTCTCTCAACTCCTCTTTTCCTAACCAAATTCTACCACATCCCCCCAAACCATGCAATATTTCCTTGCCTTAGGATATTAATAAACATTCAAAATCCCAAAAGTCTATGTGGGTCTGGACCTCTGGATGAGAAGCAATCTGTCCCATTGTTCCAAGAGGGTCATTACATCAGGTAACATAATAAGAAAAAACCCCACTAAGACCAGGTTCATCAGGGAAGATTTCACAGAGGAGGTGGTACCAGAGTTGAGCCTCAGATAGTTTCTGAGAAGAAGGGTTCATATTTGAGGTACAGGGAATAAGTATATCAGTAGAGACAGAATATATCGGTCAGGTAATATCTATTATTTATTAGTAACCTATTGATTATAATCATATATATTATATAATATTTATTAGTTATAATTAATAAAATCTCTATTAATCCAGCTTGGAAACAGAGTATTTGATGTGTCATTGCCTTTCAGACATCTTGAACTATATGTTCAGTAGACATCTTAAATAAAATGTCCAAAACAGAACTCATTATTTTTCCCCCTAAATTTTCTGTGTCATCTACCTTCCCTGTTACCATCGAGGGCAACATCCTCCTCCTAGTCCTTCTGGTGTCTAACCTGGGAATCATCCTAGCTTCTTTGCTATCTCTCCCCCCACCATATGCAAACTGTTGCCAAGCCTGTTGATTTTACCTCTGCAGCATCTCTCAAACATGCTCCCTTCCTTCTTTTGACTACCACAACTCTAGTTATGGCCCTTATCACTTCATGCCTTGATTATTTCAATAGCATGCTACATCTCCCTGCTTCAATTCTCTCCCCTCTCCGATCTATCCTCCATTCAGCCTCTAATGTGATTTTCCAGGTCTGATCATATCATACGTGCCCCCTTTCTTTCCCCTCAGTGAACTCCAGTGGTTCCCTGTTGCCTCCAGGAGCAAATGCAAAATTCTGTTTGGCATTCAAAACCCTTCATAACTTGACTTCATCCTCCTTTTCCAGTCTTTTTATACCTACTTCCCATCATATATTCTTTGATACAGTGACACTGGTCTCCTGGCTTTTCCACAAACAAGACACTCCAGAGTTAAGACTCTGGGCATTCTTTTGGCTGTCCCCCTTCCTGGAATGCTCTTCCTCCCCTGCTTTGACTACTGACCTCCTTGGCTTCCTTTAAATCCTACTTTCTACAGAAACCTTCCCCAACTCCTCTTAATTGTACTGTATTCCCTCTGTTAATTACTTCCTATTTACTCTCTATATAACTTGCTTTGTATATATTTGTTTACATGTTGTCTGTCCCAGTAGGTTTTAAGCTCCTTTTGAACAAAGACTGTCTTTTGTCTCTTTTTGTATTCTCAGTGTTTACGACAATGCCTAGCACATAGTAGACCTTTAATAAATGTTTATTTAATAAATGTTAATTGATTATCCATTGATTGATATGAATTGATTGAAATGAAGCTGGAGAGGTAGGTTAAAGTCAAGAGGAAGCAAGTATCAGGCTGAAAAATTTGTATTTTATCCTAGAATCAGTAGGGAGTCACTGAATTTTTTTTATATTATTGATACCTTTTCTTTTTATATCACCTTCATTTCCAGATATATTCCTTCTTGTTCTATAAGAATAATGTAATCATAATAGCTAACATTTGTTTAGTGCTTTAAGGTTTTCAAAGCACTCTGCAAATACCTCATTTCTCCTACCCGTTTTTATCTTCTATCCAATAAGCCACTCTTTGTAATGAAGAGTGAACAGGAAAGGAAAAATAAAAGACAATTCAGCAAAACTGACACTTTAAGTTTAGGTCATTATAACTTGAGACATTATAATTTCATAGCATCCCAGAATGCCAGCCCTCACCACCATTGTCCTGAATGCTGTGTCTGCCATAATTCACTATATCTAGGAGATCCATACTTCATTTTACTCACTGGTCATCTTTCTACCTTGCCATTACCCACTGAAATTCCCACTCTGTCCCAACCCCTTTTCCTGTTCTGGCATCATAATCAAATCAATGCTGTCCTTGCCGCTAGAAAAGGTGGCTATGGTTCCTTTTACTTTCTTGTTAACTTTAAGGCAAAATGCCCTTTCCCTGGCTACCTGTCTTTTATATGATCATTAAAATATAAGCTCCTTGAGGATAGGAACTATCTTCCATTTTTTGTTTGTATTGCCAAAACCCAGCATAGTGCTTGGTCCATAGTAAGTGCTTAATACAATTTTACTCATTCATTCATCCAATATTGATTTTTGTTTTTTGGTTTATATAATTATAGCCACATATATTATGACTGCATAATATATATGTACATATATAATGTTTACTATTTCATTTCTGAGAGCCTTTCATTCTTTCTAAGCCTACTTTCCTTTTGGAGTCTAATAGGGAATTTACTTTTTTTTTCTAAATTTTTTGAAATCTGTTTCCATTGTAGCTAGGGTACATTTTTTCACTCATTTATTCCTCAACCATCTGAAGCACTGGTGCAATACTCATAGCAGCCGCCATAGACATGCTGGGATATTTCCAGGGTAAATCTGCAAATATAAACACTCTTCCTCCAAGAGGAAACCAAAATATTTATTTAGATACCAGAAAGCCAATTCCACCATGGTAACAAGGAACCTTTTACAAATGACCAGTAGGGGGAGGACCACCATCCCCAAGCCTTCTCTCTGTCAGGCCTCCCCACAAATAAGCTCCCTCTCTCACCCAGGCTAGCTGCTCTGCTCTGCCTGCTGCCCCTCTCTCACTCCACCTCCCTTTCTTTCCTGCAGCACTTTTCCTGTTCCACCTTTCCTGCTCCACCTGTTCAACAGCCATGTTCCACCATGGGCTTCATGTGACTCTAGCTTTGGTTGGAAAGCTCAAAGCAGTCACATGGGCCTATTATGGGCAGGGAAGATCTTCAAATTCCCTTACCACAACACCATCTATTACTGGAAATTGCCCATTCTCAATGTTACACTCCTTGTTTATGATTCTAGGATGACATAGTCAAATTCTCTCAGATTCCTATTATTTATCTTTCCCTAAACAGTTCCTCTTTTTTATTCAGAATTAAGATAAAAGCTCTGAATCACTTTTTCTACCTTTTAAGAGATAGAATTATCAAGAAGTCAAGATGATCACATTGCACTTTTTAATGGAATGAGACTTCTAGCACATATCTGTTTATTTGAAATCTCCATCAGTACTATATCCTATTATACAATTTTTATGCTTTCCATGAGAAACTCAACATCCATCATCTCCATAGGTAGTTATACCTCCACAAAAATTTAGCTTTTCTCTTCCTTCATCCCAGTTTGTCCAAATAATCCCTTCCATGGGTCGATCTTCAGATTCATAGATTGGGTTTCTAAATGGATCTTCTATACCTTTTTTATACACTGCTACTGTATTGCCCTTTTTAATAATAAAGTCTATTCTCATTCAATTTCATTGATTCCTATAAAGTCGTATTCATAGCCTTGTGTTTAAAATTTCAATACATTTTTATTATATTTACATTTTTTTCTACTTCCACAGAAAGCAAAAATAATCTAAGCTAAAACCCCAAACAAATGAAGATTTTTAAAAGCACTGAAAGGCAGAATAAAATTTTTTCAGGTAAAGCAGAATTGCAACTTTATTATTTCTTCATCTCCTTTTATTCACAAGTCTGCCAACTTTGCCTTGCATTCAGGATTTAAAGGAAAAGTATCTCCACCTTCACAGAAGCACTTCTCCAGGAAATTTTGTCTTTTACATTATTTTGGTTCCCCTCTTTTGATCTTACAGATTTACAAAGTTGCAAAATTGAAATGACAAGATGACAATTAAAAAGAAAATTATGTTTCACCTGTCTTGCCTTAGGGCACTGTTCCTGATCTATTACCTTCCCCACTCTTTCTCTAGGGATGGTATCTTCCGAGCATTTCTCTGCTTGCCAAGTCGTGATGGGACGAAAAGATACATACCATAACTGGTGCAACCATTCACAAGAACATTTTCTGTTCAGAAGAGGGGCAGGGAAATGATGGGAGGGGTAGGACAGAATTATCTGTGACTTTTTCACTTTTACTATTTCTTTTGTTTCCTATCTCCTTCCAGAGATTTTAAAATGTAAAGAAAAGTCTAGAGAGGCATAATGCATAGAGATCTGGCCTTAAAGTCAGGAAGACCTGGGTTCAAGTCTTAACACACAGTTATGTAACCTTGGACAAGTCACTTAAATAGTTTCCTGGGCAAATCTCTCAGGGAAGGGAAAGGAAGGGAATAAGCATTTATATAACGCCTACTATAAGCCAGACAATATGCTAAGCACTTTTTCCTATCTTTCAAGTTCTGACACCTTTCTTTTTTTTTAAAAAAAAAATTCATTTATTTTTAACATTAAAAAAAAATCTTGAATTCTGATTTCCCTTCTTCCTTCCCACCTCTCCAATACTCACTGAAAAAGCAAGAAGTATGATATCAATTTTATCTGTGAAATCATGAAAAACAATTCTATATTAGCTGTATTAAAACACACACACATACAAGAAAAATTTTAAAAAATATATACTTCAATCTACATTAAGACTCCATCAGTTCTTTCTCTGGAAGTGGATAGCATTTTTATCATAACTCCCATGGAATTGTCTTGAATCACTGTATTGGTCAGAAAAGCTAAGTTATTCACAGTTGATCACTGTACAATTTTGCTGTTCCTATATACAATGTTCTAGTTCATATAAGTCTTCCTAGGTCTCTCTGAAACCATCCTGTTCATCATTGCTTATAGTACAATAGTATTTCATCACAATAACATATCACAACTTGTCCAGTCATTCCTCAATTGATGGGTATTCCCTCAATTTACAATTCTTTGCCACTACCAAAAAGTTGCTATAAATATTTTTGTACATATGACTTTTAAAAATTTTTCTTTGATCTCTTTGGGTTACAGACCTAGTAGTAGTATTACTGGGTCAAAGATTATGCTGTTTTTATAGCCCCTTGGGCATAGTTCCAAATTGCTCTCCACAGTGGTTGGGAGTTTACAACTCCACCAGTGTTCCACTTTTTTCACATATCCTCCAACATTTGTCATTTTTCTTTTCTGTCATGTTAGCCAATCTGATAGGTGTGAGGTGGTACCCAGAGTTCTTTTAATTTACATTGTTCTAATTAATAGTAATTTAGACCATTTTTCCCTATGATTAAAGATAGCTTTGATTTCTTCTTTTGAAGACTGCCTGATTGTATTGGGGACCATTTATCAACTGGGGAATAATTCATATTCTTATAAATTTGAGTAATTTTTCTTTCTGAGATGAAGCATTATCAAAGAAATTTACTTTCCCCAGTTTCCTGCTTTGCTTCTGATCTTGGCTACATTGCAAACCACAACTTCCTGGAACTATGCAGAAACCCTGTCAGTTTCAGAGCAATATTCTGTTAAGTGCTTTTTAATCAGTTAAAGGTAAAGCTATGTTCAAACATACTTTTCCAGCTCTGCCTCATTCCTCCAACTCTCTCCTTCACCTTTATCTTTGAATTATAACTCTCCATGTTCTGTATTGAAAAATATTAGACCAGAAGTCAGGTTGCATAAACAATAAAGAATTAGATATGATAAATAATGATAGTTCACATTTATGTAGCCCTTCATGGTTACACAATACTTTACATAATTATTTTATTAAGTCATAAACTCCCTGAAGGCAGGGACTGTTATTTGCATTTTTTTTTGTATTTCCAGTACTTAACACATTGCCTGGCACTTAATAATAAATGTTTATTGCTTAATAAATGTTTATTGGTTGATTATCTGATTCTCCCAATAACCTATGTTATGTGTAGCACTAATGTCCTCTTCTTCCAGTAAGTCCAAGTCAGGATGGATTGGGACAATCAAATGAAATAATTATGTGAAGTACTTTATAACTATATATTACTCTATAAATGTGAACCACATTTCAATGCATCATGATGGCACTGAACACATATTCATTACTGATTTGTAATTTCTCACAATTTGGAACAAAGTCAAGAAGGATTCTGAACATCTAAAGTTGTTGAGACATTCATACTTCCTCAGGGAAACATCAAATTTAGCTTCAGAGCTGAAAAGTTGAAAAGTAATGGCACGTGTGTAGCGATATCCAATTTTTCCAGTCTTATTTTTGTTACTCATGCTTGAAATTTAATTGTTTCATGTTTTACCCAGTATCATGTTGAAACCATGATGAACCATGAAATGGCACTTTTTCTTTTTTTCTTAATTCCTAACATAATTAAAAATTAATTCAAAATGTTCAAAACTCTTTGATAATCTCTCTCCCTGTACAATTAACCACCCCTACACCTTTAGAATACTGGCAATCATGTTTAAAATTTTTTTCTTGGAAGGGATGAGTAATACTAATTATACATTTACAAATAAAAGAACTTCTCCAAGGTTACACAAACAGAAATAGAGCCAACAATGATAAAAAAAGACATTAAATTTTATAAGGTTAAAATATCAGGTCTTGTCATTCCAAGGCCACTGAACTTTTTTTCTAGACAACATTATTTCCAGGGGGAGGTGGGGTAGAAGGAAGAACATTTAATCAACTTTAGCATTTTCCCTTTAATAATATAATATGAAACATTCAAAGAACAATCAGCTTTAATAGGATCAGGTGTTCTGTATTAATACATCATACATGTGAATGTGGTAGCACATTTCCTTTTTCTTTAATAATATAACGTAGAACATTCAGACAAAAATCAGCTTTAATAGAATCAGGTGTTCTGTATTAATGTATATTACATGTGAATGTAATAGCATGAATTTCCTTCAAGTGAGGGGTCCTTTATAAGAAACTGATTATAGTTAGCTTGTCAAACGAATTCTCTTGAGGGTCAGAACAGCCAGAAGCACAACAAATGTCATCAGGTACTAGAATTGAGAAGAATAAAAAATTGTTAAAAATGATTCCAAGGGGATAAAAAGGAACCATAAATGTGAACATTGTATAAAATAATAATCAAATTTAATCTCTTAGAAGAAATGAGTAAATTTTTTTTTTTAGTTTTTGCAGAGGTGAGGGACTAGGATATGGAGCATTGCATCTACTGTCAGACTAAGCTGATGAGCTGGTTAGTTTTTTTGAGGTGCTTTTTGCCTTTTTTGTATTGTTTGTTTAAAAAAAAATGCATGGACTTAAAAAATTTCCAATAGACTCAAGGCAAAATGCCTTCCACATCCCGAGAAAAAACTATGATTGGATCGCAGTTAGAAACAGATCATTTTATTCTGTATTATGTTTTGTTTTGTTTTATGGTTTCTCCTATTCATTTTAATTCTTCTATGCAACATGTATTTAATAGGAATGTATGTGTAGAACCTTGATAAGATTGTAGGCCATCTCAGGGAGGGAGTGGGGAATAAGGGGAAGAGAAGGGGAAAAAAATCTAAGATATATAGAAGTGATTGTTAAATACTGAAAACAAATAAAATAATTTAATTAAAAAAAACAACTAGGTGGCAAAGTAGATAAGAGTGCTGGGCCTGGGGTCAGGAAATCTGGCTTCAATTATTAGCTTTGTCAAATCACTTAATGCTGTTTGCCTCAGTTTCCTCATCTGTAAAATGAGCTGGAGGAGGAAATGACAAACCATTATAGTTTCTTTGCCAAGACAACCCCCAAAAGAATCAGACACAACTGAAAAAAATGACAAAACAACAGCAAAACCATTTGTTGAATGGGATGGGTCAGTGAGAAGTGAGGAGAGAGGATGGATTGAGAAATGAATGTGATATAAAAATGGAAGATAAAAATAAAAATTCGGGCTATAGCGATATCATCATAGCAACAAAAGTGATAATGGTATTGAATATATATGACAAAATAGAGACAATTTGATTTTGCAACAGGAATCAAGGTGCTCTGTCATGAGCCAGTTAGCATATATAATAAATATTTTGAAGATTGAAGATTTTTAAAATTCCTATCCTTGTTTCTAATCAATTACTTTTATGATATGTTCAAAACAGCAGCAAGAAACCTAGATTGAGTCTGTTGGAGTACCTCTGATTATTTTCTTAAAGTATGTGTTTTCTTTGATTTATATAATACCAAAAACTAGAAAAGTTACATTTAGAAGATATGCCCAAGAGAAACCTAGTCAAGGTTGACACCATCAGGTAAATAAGTTTAAAAGATAAAGACTTTGTTCTGATTTTGATGACATTTAGCTATACAAAATGGGTGGTCTAGGGGACAGAGTGCTAGGCCTGAAGTAAGGAAGACCCATCTTTCTCAGTTCAAATCTGGCCTCAGACACTTACGAGCTGTCTGAGCTAGTCACTTAACCCTGTTTGCTATAATGCTCCTTCTAGTGAATGGCCAACAGAATTAGGTTGCACAGTTTGAAACGTTCCGCAGACATGGTACAAATAGGTCAGTGACTGATTCTGAGGTTTGGTTTTCTGTGATGCTCAGGAAATATTTTGTGGTGCATAATTTGCAAAGAAATCTAAAATTGGCTATACACTGGGCACATAATTAGCCTCATAAAAGAGAACCTCATGCATATCCTCATATTCAGGGTTTTAATTCCATTAACATTTGCTCTGAGGTTTGAATAATGCTGGCTTATTTATTTGATTAGAGTTCATGCAAAAGGTATAGAATAGTGTAATTACCCTCTAGGGGTAGTCTTGGGTGCCTGGCAATATTTTTCTTACACCTGTTTGCATAAATTTGAAATCTCCATGTTCACAGTGCCTCAAGGACAGCCTTCAGAGTAATTACAGGATCAGTGCTAATGTTTAATGTATGTCCCTCTCATCAAAGCATCTTTCTGTTTGTTTTCACTCTTTCCATCAGCAGTGGCACTATTCTTATGAATGGAACACAAAAGATTGATTCTCATAAATCCTTCTATAACATGCAATTCAAAAATGATCAAAACACAACAAATAAAACAGAAATAGGGAATCATCAATTTGTAACAAACAAAGAACACTGCTTGGCACAGGGGGACTGGGAGACTTTGCCCTTTCTTCTCCAAGGGGACCTTCTGCTTGGACCCCTGAACATGTTCCAGACTGGGTTTAGTACTGCGGGGAGGATGACCCCCTAGAAGAAGTGTCTGTCTTCTCTTCCTCTCACCTGTTTGCTCATTATACTCTTACTGTGGTGCCAAGGGGAAAATTACTCATAGCTGAGTTTAGGCTCATGTCTAGTATATCCTTAAAATAGGGAATAGGAAGTTACTCAATGTACAGTGTAAATCAGATATGGGGCAGGCATTTATTTCCTTCACATAAATGAAATGAGAAAAATAAAAGGCTCTTACCGGCACACATTGACACAAAGAGTTACAACAAGCTTCTGTAACTTATAATTACTCTGTGCACATGGACAGAAACTTAAACAACCATCAATAATAACTACTATTATACTCTACTGGAAGGACATAGGCAATGAAACATCAAACAGTGGGACTCCTGAATCAGTGTCACTAAACTTCTCCTTTACTTCCAAACAGCTTTTCCGCTCAGTTCAGTTTTTCTGGCAAGCCAACTAAGGGGTTGAACTCCTTCCTCTGCCGGTCGTATTTTCTTAAAATCCCTGGAGCCAATTCACTCTGATCAAGGTACTCATGATTTCAGTCAACAAGCATTTAATATTTCCCCTAAGACATTCATCTCAGGATTGCTATGTGGTCACATGTACACAGGAATGGAGGGAAAAATAGAAGGGCTTATGTTTGGCTCAAATAGTCAAATGCCTCCTCTAAGTGCACATGGTCATAATTCACTATTTTTCCCTGGGTGAGGGAAAGGCACCAGTCATCTCTCTTAACTTCTCTCGGAATAGACTCAAATAGACCTGACACAAGACAGATCAGAAGAGAAGAGAAAGAAAACTATGGGTGGATCACACACTCTTTTTCGGAGATTTACTGAATTATTGGCTCTTTCTTCTCAAAACTCAATAAATGGGGTTCCTTCATCCCCAGCCCAAATCCTTCAGTTTGCAATTGGCCTCAAAACTATCTCATCCTTGGATAGGGAAGTTGGATACAGCTCTCTCTGGAGATAAAGGCATGACTAAAATCTATACCATACTTTCCTCACTATCTCTCCTTGGAGAAGCTTCCAGATCATCCCAGATGTGGTAGATGGGCAGGAGGAAGATATAACTACAAGAAGGGGTTCTACTATCAGTTTCTAATCTGACCTCTCAGGTGTCCTAAAAACACTCAGGTTCACAAGAAATTTAATATAGGGCAGGTTTTATTTTATTGTGTAGAGAAGGCCAAACAAAAATGACTATTACCAGAGCCTATAGTCATTGGCAAAACAAAGACTTTCTCTATCATTATCCATAATGGTGTTTACACTTTTTTTAAAAAATATAAATTTAGTTATTTAACATTTTACATTCATTTTCACAAAATTTTGGGTTCCAAATTTTCCCCCCATTTATCCCCTCTCCCCCCACCCCAATACACCGAGCATTCTAATTTTCCCTATCACCAATCTGCCCTCTCTTCTGTCATCCCTCCCTTCTTTTTTCCCCATCTTCTCTTTTGTCCTGTAGGGCCAGATGGCTTTCTATTCCCCATTAACTGTATTTCTTAATTGCCTAGTAGCAAGAACAATACTAAACAGTTGTTCCTAAAACTTTAAGTTCCAAATTCTACCTATCCCTCCCTCCCCACCCATTCCCTTTGGGAAGGCAGGCAATTCAATACAGGCCATATCTGTGTAGTTTTGCAAATGACTTTGATAACAGTCGTGTTGTGTAAGACTAACTGTATTTCCCTCCATTCTATTCTGCCCCCCATTGTTTCTATTCTCTCTTTTGAGCCTGTCCCTCCCCAAGAGTGTTGACTTCAAATTGCTCCCTCCTCCCATTGCCTTCCCTTCCCTCATCCCCCCCACCCTGCTTATCTCCTTCTCCCCCACTTTCCTGTATTGTAAGATAGGTTTTCATACCAAAATGAGTGTGCATTTTATTCCTTCCTTTAGTTGAATGTGATGAGAGTAAACTTCATGTTTTTTTCTCAGCTCTCCTCTTTTTCCCTCCACTAAAAAATCTCCTGCTTGCCTCTTGAATGAGATATAATTTACTCCATTCCATTTCACCCTTTCTTCTCCCACTACATTTCTCTCTCACAATTTACCATAATTTCTTTTAAGATATGGTCCCATCCTATTCAATTCACTCTGTGCTCTCTGTCTCTGTGTGTGCATGCATGTGTGTATGTGTGTGCGTGCGCATGCGTGTACGTGTGTGTGTATGTGTGTGTGTGTGTGTGTGTGTGTGGTCCCACCAACTACCCAGATACTGAAAAGTTTTAAGAGTCACAAATATTGTCTTTCCATGTAGGAATGTAAACAGTTCACCTTTGGTAAGTTCCTTATGACTTCTCTTTGCTGTTTACTTTTTCATGCTTCTTCTCATTCTTGTGTTTGAAAGTCAAATTTTCTTTTCAGCTCTGGTCTTTTCATCAAGAATGCTTGAAAGTTCTCTGTTTCACTGAAAGACCATATTTTCCCCTGAAGTATTATATTCAGTTTTGCTGGGTAGGTCATTCTTGGTTTTAGTCCTAGTTCCTTTGAGTTCTGGAATATCCTATTCCAGGCCCTTTGATCCCTTAATGTAGAAGCTGCTAGATCTTATGTTATCCTGATTGTATTTCCACAGTACTGGAATTGTTTCTTTCTAGCTGCTTGAAATATTTTCTCCTTGAGCTGGGAATTCTGGAATTTGGCCACAATGTTCCTAGGAGTTTCTCTTTTTGGATCTCTTTCAGGCGGTGATCTGTGGATTCCTTCAATACTTATTTTGCCCTCTGGTTCTAGAATCTCAGGGCAGTTTTCCTTGATAATTTCATGGAAGATGATGTCTAGGCTCTTTTTTTGATCATGGCTTTCAGGTAGTTCCATAGTTTTTAAGTTGTCTCTCCTGGATCTATTTTCCAGGTCAGTTGTTTTTCCCATGAGATATTTCACATGATCTTCCATTTTTTCATTCTTTTGGTTTTGTTGTGATTTCTTGGTTTCTCAGAAAGTCATTAGCCTCCATCTGTTCCATTCTAATCTTGAGAGAATCTTCAGTGAGCTTTTGAACTTCTTTTTCCATTTGGCTAATTCTGCTTTTGAAAACATTCTTCTCCTCATTGGCTTTTTGAACCTCTTTTGCCAATTGAGTGAGCCTATTTTTCAAGGTGTTATTTTATTCAGCATTTTTTGGGGTCTCCTTTACCAAGGTATTGACCCATTTTTCATGCTTTTCTTGCATCTCTCTCATTTCTCTTCCCAGTTTTTCCTCCACCTGTCTAACTTGATTTTCAAAATCCTTTTTGAGCTCTTCAATGGCCTGAGCCATGGGATGTCTGGGATACAGAGGGCCCGACCTCCATGTCTTTCCCTGATGGTAAGAATTGTTCCCCTTCATCAGAAATGAAAGGCAGGAACATCTGTCCCCAAGAAAGTAGCTTTCTATGGTCTTATTTTTCTTCCCTTTTCTGGGCATTTTCCCAGCCAGTTACTTGACTTCTGAGATTCCTCTGCACCCCTGCCTAGATCTGCCCAGCTAGTGCTTGGGTTCTGAGATTCAAATGCTGCTCCCCAGCCTCGGGGCTTTCAGTGGTGGGTGTGGCTGCTATTCAATGTGAGTTTAAGTTCTGGTGCTCAGGTGGGGGCAGGGCCACCTCCCAGGCTCAGTTCCCTCAGGGGGTTTATGTGGAGACCTTTGGTAATGGCCCTGAGCTCCTGTCTGCTCCAGGAGCGCCTGGCCTCTGCTGCCTCTGCTGCTGCCTCCCGAGGGGGCCCGAGTCATGGAGACACCCTGCTCCCCCCTTGGCCAGCCCAGAAGTCTCTCTCACTGACCTGTGAGCCTGTGGGAGGAGGGACCTTTATGGCCGCCAGAGGTTCCGTCCCTGAAGCCTGCTCGGATCTGCTTCTCTCAGGCCCTGCGGCCAGGGCAGCACAGGGGTGAGCTCCACTGTCCAGAGTGTGATGGACCCCTGGGAACGGCTTTCCAGGGCTCTCTGGAACAGAAATCTCTTCCACTGTGTTTCTGCATGGCTTGCAGTGCTCCAGAATTTGTGGGGAGTTCTTTTTACAGGAAATTTATGGGCTGTGGATTTGGAGCTAGCATATGTGAGTCTTTCTACTCAGCCATCTTGGCTCCTCCTGGTGTTTACACTTTGCAGGCAAAGGTGGAGAAGTTTTATACAGTCAATTAAAACAAGATCTAGAGTTGACTGTGGCTCAGACCATGAGCTTCTCATTGCAAAATTAAGGCTTAAGTTGAAGAAAATAAGGAAAACTATCAGATCATAGAGGTATGACTTAAATAACATCCTTTATGAGTATGAAGTGGAAGTGATAAATAGATTTAAAGGATTAGATCTGGTAGATAGAATGCTTGATGAGCTATGATCAGAGATTTGCAATACTGTATAGGAGGCAGCAACAAAAAACATCCCAAAGAAAAAGAAAAGCAAGAAAGCAAAATGGCTGTCTGATGAGGCTTTACAAAACGCTAAGGAAAGAAGGAAAGAAAAAGGGAAAGGAGAAAGAGAAAGATATACTCAACTGAATACAGAATTCCAGAGAATATCAAGGAAAGATAAAAATGTTTTCTTAAATGAGAAATGCAAAGGAATAGAAGAAAACAATAAAATAGGGAAAAAAGAGGTCTCTCAAGGAAATTAGAGATATCATGCCCATACAAAAATGGGCATGATAAAATAGAAAAAATGTTAAGGACTTAAGCAGAAGAGAGTAGGAAGAGGTGGTAAAAATACACAAAAGAATTTTAAAGAAAGATCTTAACATCACCAATAACCACAACAAGGTAGTTACTGATCTAAAGCCAGATATTCTGAAGAATGAAGTCAAGTGGACCTTAGGAAGCATTGCTAACAATAAGGTTAGTGGAGATGATGGAATTCCACCCGAGCTACTTAAAATCCTAAAAGGTAATCCTATCAAAGTGATGCCAGCAAATTTGGAAAACTCAACAGTGGCCACTAGATTAGAAAAGATCAATTTATATTCCAATCCTAAAGAAGGACAGCGCCAAGGAATGTTAAAAAAAACTGAAAAATTGTGCTTATTTCACATGCCAGCAAGATTATGCTTAAGATTCTGCAAGCTAGACTTTAGCAGTAGGTGAACTGAGAATTACCAGAAGAGCAAGCTGGTTTTCAAAGAGGAATTAGAGACCAAATTGCCAAAATTTGTTGGATTATGAGAAAACAAGGGAGTTCCAAAAAAATCCATCTACTTCTGCTTCATTGACTACACTAAATAAAGTCTTGGATTGTATGGATCACAACAAAATGTGGCAAGTCCTCAAAGAGATGGGAGTACCAGATCTTCTTACTTATTTCCTGAGGAACCTGTTGACAAGAAGCAACAGTAAGAACTGGACATGGAACAACTGATTGATTTAAGATTAGAAAAGGAGTATGACAAGGTTGTACATTGTCACCTTATTTATTTAATTTATATGTAGAGTACATCATGCAAAATGCTGGGCTAGATGAATCAAAAGCTGGAATTAAGGTTGCTGGAAAAATGTAAACAATCTCAGATATGTAGTTGATGCCACTCTGATGGCAAAAAGTGAAAAAGAATTAAGAACCCTCTTGATGAGGGTTGAAAGTGAATATACAAAAAACAACTGAAATCTTGGCAACTGGTCACTTCCTGGCAAATGGAGGGAGAAGAAATGGAAGCAGTGTGACTTGATATTCCTGGGCACAAGGATCACTGCATACATGATTGTGGTGATGAAATTAAAAGATACTTGCTCCTTGGAAGGAAAGCTGTGACAAATCTGGACAGCATACTAAAAAGTAGAATTATCACGTTGTCAACAACAGCAACAAAGGTCTGTGTAGTCAAAGCTAGGGTTTTTCCAGTAACAATGTATGGCTGTGAGAGTTGGACTATAAGGAAAGTTGAGCATGGCAGAATCAACTCTTTTGAATTATGGTACTGAGGAAGGCTTTTGAGTCTCCCTTGGACATCAAGGAGATCAAATAAGTCAATACTTAAATTAATTTAGGCAAAGTCAAATACTAAAGCTGAAACTTAATGAAAAGACTGATCTCATTGGAAAAGACCCTTGATGTTTGGAAAGATTAAAGGCAAAAGGAAAAGGGGTCATCAGAGGGTGAGATGTATAGTGTCATGGAAACAATGAAAATGAGCTTGGACGGACTTTGAGAGATAGAGGATAGAAGGGCCTGGCATACTATGGTGCATGGGGTCAACTGAATAACAGTAACAAAGGGGAGATATCATCAAAGGCAAAACTAAGTCTCTATTCTTAAATCTTGTTAATCCTTCTAGGTACATGTACCACATAGAGTATTCTTTCTGTGTTATAATTTCTTTGTATTATATCAAAAAAATGACTATTTTCTTTAAGAAACCAAGCAGAGCCACACAAATACACTCATTCAACTGTTCTGGTGATAATTTGAACGATCAAGAATTGAATGACAAAATCAGGATTAATAGCCCTCGTAACAGCTTCTTTTAGTCTTTGAGGTTTGCAAAACATTTCACATATATTATTCCATTTGATCATCTGCTTTTTACAGAGGAGAAAGTCAAAGCTGAAAGATGTTAGGTTACTTGACCAAGTTTACACAACTCGTCAGTGTCTGTGGCACAGCTACAAATTTAAGTCTTCCTGACTCCAAGTCCAGCATTCTATCTATTTTACCACCTAGCTAAATCTTAATAGGCAATAAATATTGACCATATCTAATAAGATAAAGTTTAGTGTTGACACATGTCCTGCCCTGAAATTTTAAAAACAATCACTTGCAGAAATGCAAGATAAGGAGACTTTTCGCGAGATGGCTAAAGAAGTTTGCGTCCATGCTCAGCCCTTCTTCAAAATTAAAAAAAAGGCAAGAAATGCAACAAATAATTTAAAAGAATAGCAACAACTAACAAAAAAGAAAGTGAAAAAACTTAATGGAGAAATCCTCCCGTTAAGACCATTAGAAAGAATTAGAAAATAAGCAAGAAAAAATGACTAACAAAATGAAGAAATACCATGAGTCCTTAATAGAGAAGTTGTAAAAATATATGAAGCGTTTTCAGAGGAGAAATGCAAATGACCATCAACATATGAGAAATGCTCTAAGTCACTAATAATAAGAGAAGTGCAAATTAAAACGACTCTGAGGTTTCACTTACATCCATCAATTTGACAAAGATGATAAAAATGGGAAATAGTTACTGTCAAAAGGATTGTGGGATGGCAGGCATATTAATTACTATTGGTGTAGCTGAGGATTGAGCTAACCTAGTTGGAAAATAATTTAGAATAATGTGAGGAAAGTGATTAAAAGATCCAATCCCACTGATCCTGAGAGGTCACTGCTTGTCTCAAGAAGACCAAAGGCAGAAAGAAAGCTCCCATATATATCAAAATATTCAGACTAGTACTTTTGTTCTATCAAAAAAGTAGGGACGAAAACCTACTGATTAGGAAACAAATGAGCAAGTAGTTGTGTATAAATGTAATCAAACACTATTGCGCAGTAAAAAAAAGGCAAATAGGAAAAATTCAGAGAAATTTTGGAAGACTGATAAAAAATGTAGACTAAAGTAAGCAGAATGAAGAGAACGTGCACAATGACTACAATAATGTGAAGAAAAAACACAATACAAGACATCAGAACCCCATACTTCATGAGACTTCCCTACTCTGTTCCAAAGTTAGTTATCACAGACTCTAGGTATTTTGTGGGTCAAAATCCGTGCAAATATGTCTCGCAAATTACCAATATGTTTTACTTTTCTGCCAATTAGTTGTATGACACACACAGCTCATAACAGAGACATTTTAATTACAGAGCAAGATAGTTTTTTTATTAGTTAGGACTTAAGATGCAACAATTGTTCCTCTTTCTCCTCAGCTTCTCAGATCACAGATGGTGGGGCAGGGGTTTGTAGGAATCATGAGAATTGTGTATGTGGGCTCTATGGAGCAGCAGTGGATAGTGGGGCTGGTGATGAATCGTAAGCCTGTCTCCATTAGACAAGCAACATAAACTTCCTAGAGATCAAAAGGATGAGCTGCCGTGCTCTCTCAATCACCAGGTATTGCCATTGGCACTGAAGCCAAAACCTCCTATGTGTATTGTCTCCCTTAATAGAATGTGTCCTCACTGAAAGAGCTTTTTAAATTTTCTATTGGTGTTCCATGTTTAGTACATAGTAACACTCAATACATACTTTTTCATTCATTCATGTAAATAAAGTTATAATATAACATTTCTTCCATTAACCTTGAGTTTTCTCCTGCATAACTATATACACATCCATTGAGCAGAATGAACCCTAGTAGGAAATATTTGGAGCATCCTCACATGAGAACCATGTGGCTATCTACCAGTGACACACAAGGACCATGGGTGATAAGAGCACATATCCATGAAAGGGCAAATAGGTCCTTCAAAGCTTCTAGAATCTTCCTGATATCAAAATGCTCCTGCCTACTGGACATGCTCCCTCTCAAGTGCTGCTTTCTGTTGCTTCCCATGATTCCCACTACAAGCCTCCATTTCTTCATCTGTAAAATAAATCTGACAGACTAGATGATGCAAATGGCTAGAGCACTAGGCTTGGAATCAAGAAGATTTCATGAGTTCAAATCCAGTCTCAGACATTCACAAGCTATGCAACCCTGGGCAAGTCACTATTTTAGTTTCTCATCTATAAATGAGCTGGAGAAGGAAATGGCAAACCACTCCAGTATCTTTGCTGAAATAAAAACAAAAACACCAAATGCAGTCATAAAGAGTTGGACACAACTGAAACAATTCAACAACAAGAGACTAGATGATGTCTATAGTCTATTTCAGCTTTAAATTTATGATCTTATTCTCACTGCATGGGCTCTTTCTGACCCCTCTGCAAATGCAATGACCAATCTTGAATTTAGAGGCCCTATGAGAAAACACTCTGCTTTTAGAGGGGAGCTATGTTTTCATTTGGGTGGTGATGTAGAACGAGGCATGGACTTTGAGACATATTAAAATGCTAGTTTGTTTTGATTAACTGTGTTTTTTTTAAAATAAGAAAAGATTCTTTTGGGGAGGGTGGTATTGGAAAAGGATTACACTGGTAAAAAAAAATCAGTAAATTTATTTTTGAATACACAAAAAGTGCTTTAAAATGTCAAGAGAATGCCAGTCAAGCTTTACAGAAAAAAAGTTCTGCAATAACTATGACTAAAAGA
The DNA here is from genome assembly GCA_023548195.1 of Bettongia penicillata ogilbyi. Lineage (NCBI taxonomy): Eukaryota > Metazoa > Chordata > Mammalia > Diprotodontia > Potoroidae > Bettongia > Bettongia penicillata. Next base: position 3,847,034 of record JAJHZJ010000372.1, on the reverse strand, counting down.
GATCAGAATAACAATAGGAACTCTCAGAGTTGTTGGAAAGCTAATAAAAGAATTAAAAGAAGATATATATATATGTATATATATATATATATTATCTCTCAGTGACAAGAAGCTGAGAAAACAATGTAACTGTGCACTCTGAAAAAGAAAATGGAGGAGACAGAACTAAAAAAAAACTGCAATAAATCATTATCAAATTAAGTCTAAATACAGCAAAATTCAAGGCTGCTTGCAATCTCTATAAATAACAATAGAGTACAGGAAGAGCTGAGTTCAAATGTGACCTCAGATACCTATTAGCTGTGTGATCCTGGGCAAGTCATTTCACCCTGTTTGCATCACTTTCTCTGTCTGTAAAATGATCCAGAGAAGGAAATTGCAAATCACGCTAGTATTTTTTTTTTATATTAAGAGGAGTGAATCAAACAAGTTTATTCAACTCTTTGGGATGAAGAAAACAAGTAAAATAATATAAAATGTCATTTAAGAAAAGCTCTTTTGAAACCGATACCTCGTCATTTCAATATTTTACAAATTGCTCACAAACTATTTTGAAAAATTCTTATCCAACTCATCTCATTTAATTTGCTGCAATAAATACAACACTGACAAATGTTTTTGTGCCAGTATTGTATATAGAATTAATGAATTATTACTATGTCATATGCTTTCAATGAGATCATATCCAATACATACATTATTTTCCTCAACTTTATTTTTATATTATGCTAGTGTCTTTTAAGAATTATAACTTAGACAGGTTTGTAGTCTAGTTTAGATTCTAACTTCTTAGAATCAGCCACTCTTCTGACTGCTTTCATGAAATCTTCCTGTACTACAAAATCATGATCAGCACGAATTGCAAACATACCTGCTTCAGTGCAAACATTTCTTAGATCTGCTCCATTAAAGCCATCTGAGAGTTTCACAATTGCTTCATAATCTATTTCACCATGTTTTGTGATAGGACCTGCATAAATCTTCAATATGTCTAATCTTGCTTGTTCATTTGGTAAATCAATATGCATTTTTCTATCTAATCTTCCTGGACGCAACAAAGCAGGATCCAATGTGTCTGGTCTGTTGGTAGCCATGATCATTTTTACTTTGTGTAAAGTATCAAATCCATCCATCTGATTCAGTAACTCCATTAGAGTTCTCTGAATTTCTCTATCAGCTGAAGTACCCTCAGAAAGACGACGGCCACCAATAGCATCTATTTCATCCACAAAAATGATGCATGGCTGGTGATCCCTGGCATAATTGAACATTTCTCTGATCAAACGAGCACTTTCACCAATATACTTGTCTACAGTGGAACTGGATACAACCTTTAAAAAGCTAGCAACAGCTCTTGCCAAGAGTGTTTTTCCTGTTCCTGGTGGTCCATATAGCAAACAACCTTTTGGAGGTATTATCCCTACACGCTGGAATAATTCAGGGTTTGTAAGGGGTAATTCTATTGCCTCTCTTAATTCTCTGATTTGTTCAGAAAGCCCTCCAATCTCAGAATAAGAAGCATTCCCAGGGTCTTCATGAGACACGTTGTAAACCAGAGGATCAACTTCTCTTGGCAAGTATCTCATGATAGTTGGTGTGGTCATATCCAGAGCAGCTCTTGTCCCTGGCTTCAGCTTACTCTTGTCGAGCTGACACCGACAACCCACAACATATCTTGGTCCATTTGTTGCTTTAACAATGAATTTTTCTTCTGTTAATTGTTTAAGCACTTCACCCACAATCTGCCCAACACTTTGCAGGGCCTTCAGATCATTTCCAGACTTTTCATATTGCTTGGTAAGCTCTTTCAACTGTTCTCTTAACTCTTTGAGGCATCCATCGATCTCCTTGTGCTCAAGCAGCTTCTTACAGTAGTCCTGAAGAGCCTTATCTCTCGGGTCCGCCATGATGAGAAGACACCTCTCATAGGGGAGGCTGGGAATGTCCATGGCCACCGGGGTGGGGGACTCATACTAGTATTTTTGCCAAGAAAACTCAAATGGGGTCACAAAGAGTTGGACACAGCTGAAAATGACTTAACATTTTTATGGTGCTTTGAAGTTTGCTATATGCTTTCTGTCCATATATGGTCTCATTTGATCCGCAACACTGTGAGGCAGGTGCTATTAATATCCTCATTTTAAGGGTGGGGAAACTAAAGCTGAGAGAAATCAAATGACTTGATTAGTGTCACACAGTCAGTAAGTGTCTGGTTCATGACTCAAAGAGGTCTTTCTGACTCCAAGTCCAAAACTGTTGCTACTGTACCTGGTTGTCTCACATTTCACCAAAGATCAGAAAAATCCCAAACCTGAAATATCTTCCTGGACAGGTCCTCATATTCTCCTCCCAAAGTTCTTTCTGCAATAACAATGACATATCACCGATCTCCTTAGCTTGCACTTAAGGACAAGGCCAGGCACTGAAGTTTATTCACTAAACATATGATTTCATTAGTATAGGAAATGCCCAGATGAGGTCATTTACTCTACCAGTGGAGGTCAGCCCCTTCTTTGCAACTTACAGTGGTAGAGAGTATCCTAAAGTACTCAGAGAAGGGTCACAGTCAGAATCTGAGAGTTGGAATTTGAACCTACAGCTAATAATTTAGTTATTGTTCTACCTAAAAACAAGTCACCTGGAATTTAGCTTGAAGGATAGATCTCAGTGTCCTAGGGAAAACATACTAAAACAAAAAGCTAAAATACCACATTTCAGTAAATCACAAAAGAAAATTGCACAGAAACACTGGAACAGGAAAACAAAGGGATTGTTTTGTTACAAGCAAACTGCAGAAATTTCTGATGTCCTTTTCAAAAAAAAATAGTGTAACAAGATTTTTGGGAAGGAAATGTAAGTTTAACAATTATAACTCTGGGAAATGACTAGGGGGAAAGAGGGGGGGTGTGTCTATAAATGTAATAGAATACTGCTGTGATGTAAGAAAGAAGAAAACCAAATAATTCAGAAAAACTTGCCAAGATATGTGAACTAATGCAAAAAGAAAACACAGGTCTATGAAAATGCACATATTGACTATAATAGTGTACATTAAGACAAGAGAACTCAACTTAATTCATAAAGAATTTATTAAATGCTTGGATGAGCATCTTGCTAGCAGCTAGGGATATAAAAACAAAATGAAAAACAGCCTTTCCTCTTAAGGAGCTTATGTTTCACTGGGAGAAAACAATATATACAGAGACAATCAAATGCAGTGATCATTTCCAGATGACTGATGATAGAGCATGGTACCTTTTATTAGAAAAGAAGTGGTAGACTTTCGCTGTGTAAGTTGAACTCTGTCAGTTGAAATCATTATATTGACAGTTTTACTTGTGTTTGCTTTGTGTAATACAAAATGCATCAATAAAACATTACAATAACCTGTAAATGTTAATGAGATGAACAGACTTATAACACAGACAAGGTTGGCCAAATGGATTAGGGAGCAAAACCTAACAATTTGTTAGATATAAGAAATGCACTTAAAAGAACGTCACAAAAAGTTAAAATGAGTGGTTGGAATAAAATCTATTATGTTTCAGTTGAAAATAAAAAAAGCAGCAGTTGCAATCATGACCTCAGATAAAGCAACATTAAAAATAGATATGGACAAGAGAGATAAACAGGAAAACTACATTATGTTTAAAAGGCACCATAGATGATTAGACAATATTGATGTTAGGTATGTAAACACTGAGCACCTAAGTACTTACAGGAAAAATTAACTATATTAAAAAAAAAAAGATGTACATAGGGAAACAGCACTTTGTAGGTTACTTCAAAATGCCTCTTTCAAAGACTGAACAGAAAGATAAACGGGAAAGAAATTTAGGAAATATGCAGACTGTTAGAAAAACTAAGTACAAAAGAACTTTGGTATTTTTGGGGTTTTTTTTATACTTTATTTTATCTTTTTCATATTAAACTTATTTTCACATTACTCACATTGTAAAGAAGAATTAGAACCAATAGCAGAAACCACAAGAAAGAAGAAACAAACAAAAAAGAGAGAGAGAGAGAGAGAGAAAGCACATTGGCTCTCAGACTCTATAGTTATTTTTCTGGATGAGGACAGCATTTTCTCTCGTGAGTCTTTTGGAATTGTCTTAGAAAGTTGTATTGCTAGGAAGAAATGAGTGTATCAAAGTCAGTCATTGCCCAATGTGGCCATTACTGTGTACAGTGTTCTCCGAGTTCTGCTCACTTTACTTAGCATCAGTTTATATAAGTTTTTCCAGATTTTTCTGAAATCTGCCTGCTCATCGTTTTTTTAAACACAGTAGTATTCTGTTACATCATATACCACAACTCGTTCAGTCATTCCCCAATTGATGTGCATCCCTTCAATTTCTAATTCTTTGCCACTACAAAAAGAGCTGCTATAAATATTTTTGTACATGTGGGACCTTTTCCCATTTGTATGATCTCTTTGGGATACAGACCTAGAAGTGGTATTGTTGGGTCAAAGGGTTTGCACATTTTATAGCCCTTTGGGCATTGTTTCAAATGGCTCTCCAGAATGATTAGACCAGTTCACAACTTCACCAATAATGCATTAGTGTTCCAATTTTCCCACATATTCTCCAATATTTATCATTTTCCTGTTTTGTCATGTTAGTCAATCTGATAGGTGTGATGTGGTACCTCAGAGTGGTTTTAGTTTGCATTTTTCTATTCAGTAGTGACTCAGACCATTTTTTCATATAGAGATAGTGATGGCTTTAATTTCTTTATCTGAAAACTACATATTCATATCCTTCGGTCATTTATCAATTGGGGAATGACTTGTATTCTTATAAATTTGACTCAGTTCTCTATATATTTTGGAAATGAGGTCTTTATCAGAGAAACTAGTTGTACAATTTTTTTCCCCAGTTTTCTGCTTCCCTCCTAATCTTGGTTGCATAGGTTTTGTTTGGGGAAAAACTTTTTTATTTAATGTAATAAAAATTAATCTATTTTACATTTCATAATATTCTCTATTTCTTGTTTGATCATAAATGCTTCTGTTCTCCTTAGGTCTGACAGAAAAACTATTCCTTGCTCTCCTAATTTGTTTATAGTGTCAGTCTTATATCTAAATTGTGCACTCATTTTGACTTTAGTTTGGTATACAATGTAATATGTTGGTTTATTCCCATACTCTTTTCCAATTTTCCCAGCAATTTTTTGTCAAGTAGTGAGTTCTTATCCCAGAGGTTAGAGTCCTTGGGCTTATCAAAAAATAGATTACTATAGTTATAGCTACTGTGTCTTGTATATCTAACTTATTCCAATGATCCACCACTCTATTTCTTGGCCAGTACCATGTAGTTTTGATAATTGCTGCTTTATAATACAATTTAAGATCTGGTATGCCTAGTTTATCTTCCCTAGCATTTCTTTTCATTACTTCCCTTGATATTCTGGACCTTCTGTTCTTCCAGATGGACTTTGTTATTATTTTTTCTAGCTTTATAAAATAACTTTTTGGCAGTTTAATTGGTATGGTACTGAATAAGTAAATCAATTTAAGTAGAATTATGTTCATTTTATTGGCTTAGCCTACTAGCGAGCAACTACTATTTTTCCAATTATTTAATCTGAATTTATTTGTGTGAAAAGTATTTTATAATTGTGTTTATATAATTCCTGGATTTGTTTTGGTAAGTAGACTCCCAAATATTTTATAATGTCTACAGTAACTTTAAATGAAACTTCTCTTCGTATGTCTTGCTGTTGGACTTGGTTAGCAATATCTAGGAATGCTGATGATTTATGTGGGTTTATTTTACATCCTGCAACTTTTGCCAAAGTTGTTTATTATTTCCAGCAGCTTTTTACTTGATTCTCTAGGTTTCTCTAAGTATGTGATCATATCATCTGCAAAGAGTGATAGCTTTGTTTCTTCTTTGCCTGTTCTAATATGTTCAATTTCTTTTTCTTCTCATATTACTAAAGCTAATACCATATTGAATAACAGTGGTAATAACAGACATCCTTCTTTCACCCCCAGTCTTATTGGAAATGCTTCTGGTTTATCCCCATTACATATAATTCTTACTGATTGTTTTAAGCAGATGCTATTTATTTTAAGGAAGACTCTATTTATTCCTATGCTCTCTAGTGTTTTTAATAGGAATGGATGCTGTATTTTGTTAAAAGCTTTTCCCACATCTATTGAGATAATCATATGATTTCTGTTAGTTTTGTTGTTGATATGGTCAATTATGCTGATGGTTTTCCTAATACTGAACCATCTCAGCATTCCTGGTATAAATCCTACTTGGTCATAGTATATTATTCTCATGATAAGTTGTAATTTCTTTGTTATTTATTTAGAATTTTTGCATCTACATTCATTAGGGAAATTGGTTTATCATTTCCTTTTTCGGTTTTGGCTCTTCCCAGTTTAGGTATCAGTACCATATTTGTATCATAAAAAGAATTTTGTAAGATTCACAGCCAAGATTATGCAGGACCTTGCAGCTTCTACATTAAAAGATCATAGGGCTTGGAATATGATATTTGATAAGGCAAAGGAGCTTACATTACAACTAAGGATTAACTACACAGCAAAATTGAGCATAATCTTTCAGGTGACATTCAATGAAATAGGAGACTTCCAGAACTTTCTGATGAAAAGACCAGAACTCAACAGAAAAATCTGATCTTCAAATATAAGGCTCAAGAGAGGCATAAAAAGGTGAAAAGGAAAAGAAAAAACCACACACATGTTATTCAATACAAGCTAACTGTTCATATCTCTAAATGGAAAAAAGATACTTATAACTCTTGAGAAATGTACCTTTACTATGATTTTTAGAAAGGAAATACATAGACAGAGGGTATGGGTATAAATTAACTGATGAGATGATAAAAAACCTAATTAAGAGGTAAAAAAGGGTTGTATTGTGAGAAGAGGAAAGAAGGAGGCAGAAAACGATAAATTACATCACATGAAGAAACCCAAACACATATTGTAGCAGAGGGAAATGAGTCATTGTTTGAATCTTACTCTCATCAGATTTGGATCAAGGAGGGAATAACATATTCAGGTATTAGGATTTTGGTATTTTTAAGAAAGGAATCAGTACTACCTAATTTTCTGCATTACATGGCATCATTCTTTTATTCCTGAATCATATTTCCATTTGACTATCCTGTCAGTACTCCAAAATTAAATTTAATGTCTTTTCCCCAAAACCAGTTGTCCCTCCCATTTCCTCTATTTTTCTTAATGAAAATATCATTGTCAGCTAAAAATGTTCAAACCCCAAAGTCATAAGATCATAGACTTAGGGTTAAACAGGAACTTGGAAGTCATTGAATCCAATTCCTTCGTTTTACAGATGAGGTAAGTGAAGCCCAGAGAGGTTAAAAGTGACTTGCTTAAGGCCACACAGCTAATAGATATTTGAGGCAGAATTTAAACCGGGGCTTCCCAACTCCATGCCCAGGGCTTTATACACCATATAATGATTAGTCTTTTAATATGGAAATATTAATATCAAAAGTATTAATTTCTAGAAAATATCAACTATAGAATAGAAATAGAAATCTACAGAAAAGAAAACAGAATCATAGATTTAGAGGTGGAATCTTGGATTTAGGTAAGTGAGGCCTAGAGAGGATAAGTTGACTTGCCAATGGTCACAGAACTAGTCAAGTGTGGAATTCAAACCAAGGTATTCCCAACTCTAGCACTGCATCCATTATACCAAGCTTCTGTTTTTGACTCCTCTTTTTTCCTTATCTACTGTGTTCAGCTGAGTACTGCTGTCTTATTTTTATTGTAATTTCCTTTGTCTCCTACTTTCACTGCCACCACCCTAGTTCTAACTCTCATTTCCTCACATACCATTATAGGGGCCTCCTCATGGTTTGTGTATTTAGATTCTCCGTTCTTCTTATCCACCCCACAGAAATCACCATGTTGGTTTTCCTAAATCATTTCTTTTATCATGTTATTCTATTGCTCAAAAATATTCAAAGTTTTCCACTTTCCTATCTAAGAAATTATAAACAGTTTAGGTTTTTGGTTGATATAATCTCTTACCATCCCACAATCTGTCCCTTACCTTTATTTTCTAGTCTTGTTTCCCATTTATTTCCTGAACCCCAGCCAACTTTGTCTACTTACTATACCATAAACATATTTTGCATTTTTCTAATGCCTTACTGATGGGGTTATGGTTCCTGAGTCCCTAAAATGAAAAGACCCTCAGTCCCGGAACTTTCTCTCACCTTTCAGCAACTCAGTTTCAGGCTTTCACCTGAGGCATCCTGCCCAGCCTAGTCTACCCAGATACTCAATAATTCTTTTAACTGTCTTTTCATTGTGACCCATTGTGAGCAAAGCAGAACTGAAACAGTTCAAAGGAAATACAGGATAAACAAATGTAGACTATCCACCCCAAATGTTCACATGAATTATTTGTGCTCAATCTGTGGTACCGCATCCTGAGCTTGTATTGGTCTAACTACAGTTGAACACATTGAAACTTGACTTTATCATGGTGATGACATTTTGGTCCTCTTTGAGAAAGAAGGACAACAACCAACCAAACTGCGCAGATTTTTAGACTCTCACTTGCTTCTATTGGCATCACAATACTGCAGATTTACTAGAAATTTTGCCCTCCTAACAGTGTTATAATAAAACCTCACTACTCGGACTGAAAGAAAGCTAGAGTGGTTGAAGTCTTTCTAGGTAGAACTGCGCTGTACCCTTGCATGTCAGTGTTTCCAACACCCCACACTGCACCACTACCTTTGTTCTTTTTTTCCTACCTTGAATACTTTAACTCCCCTCTCAACTTTTAAAAAATCCTTATCATCTATTAAGCAAAGATCATACATCACTCTTCCCATGACGCCTTACCTTAGCCCAAAGTGATCTCTAATGAGTCTGAACTCATTATTTCCTATCTTCATATGGCACTTATATACTTCTCTATCTTATTGTTTGCTTAAATGTTTTATTTCTCTTGTTAGATTTTAAACTATTAGAGAACAGGGAGCACGTATTATAATATATATTTGTATGTCTTTCTCTTACAATGTCTAGGCTATATCAAGTACTCAGTTGTAAACTCATGTTTATTTGCTTTTTATTAGGTTTTCCTAAAATGGAATACACCCTTATGATCATAGATTCCTTGATAAAAGTTATAGACTCAAGCTAAAAAGGGCCCTAGAAATCTATCTTAATTCCTTTAAATTTATGGATGAAGAAAATGAAACCCAAAGAAATCAAGCAGAATAATAATCAATAATGATAATAACTAACATTAATGTAATCAGTTAGCAGCACAGCTTGGACAAAACTTATTGATAATAATACTAATGCTAATAGTTAACATTTACATAGTGATTACTTTGTTCCAGGCACAAAGTGTAAGCGCTTTCCCATTGTTATCTCATTTGATTCTCATAACCACTCTGGAAGGCAGGTGCTGCTATTTTCCTTATTTTGCAGATGTTGAAACTGAGACAAACATGGGTTTTGTGACTTGTCAAGGTCACACAGCTAGTAAGTGCCTGAGGCTGGACTCGATGTAATGAATTTTAATTATGACTGTTGTCTCATTTTGATGTCAGTTTCAAAATGTCAGCAAGAATTAACATAGTCCACAGTTGTTAAAATATAAATATTGATATATGTATATACATATATCTATATGTATATACATACATACACAGACATATATATGTATATATGGAAAGAATTTTGTGTTACTTTGCCAAGGTTAAATGTAATTACATATTAAAATATTATTTTCATTATTATCATTATTTTCCATCTCAGCAAGGAGGCAAAGTTGACTGAAATGTTTTAGGAAGGTTGTTCATATATGGATAGTTAGTGGATAGATGAGAAGAAGAGCGATTCTAGGCAGATGGACCATTGAAGAACCTGAGGAAGCAAGGTAAATGAGAGGCAAGGTGACATGCGGATGGAGAGCTGACCTCAGAATTAGAAGACCTGGGTTCAGCTCTTGCTTTGATAAACAGACTCTGACTCTTCATAATCTGGCATCTCGTTATGTTTCCAGTCTTCTGGAAAGAAGGCCTTTGTCTCCTCCAGGTGGTCTATCATACGATGACTATCACCTTGCTGTTTCTCTCACAAGATACTCTCATATCCTGACCCCACATATTTTCGCTGTACGCATCACATCTCAAATGCTCTGCTTCTTCATTTGTTTCCTGACTTCCCTAGGTTCAGTCAGGTATCAGCTAAAATCCCACTTCTGCAAGAGCTTTTCATAATTGTCCTTAATACTAGCGTCTTCCCTCTGACATTTTGCCTGATTTATCTTGTTTGTACATAGTTGTGGCACAACCCTCCCTCACTCAAAACAAAGTCACGTGCAAGTCATGTCTTCATTTCTCTGATGGCATGGTCTTCTTTGGCAAGGAAAGATGAACACAATCCTATAAGTAGATGCAGCTGGCTGGCTGGGGACTCAGCTAGGTGTGTAGCTCAATTCCTCCTCTCCTGTTTGCCTTCCCCTCCCCTTCCCAGTCCTCTCCAAAGGGCTGTAAAGTTGGATGGCTAAAAGATACCCAGTTGACTTGGGTTTACTGGCCCCTATCCTTCCCTTCCCTTGTCTTCCCTTTCCTTTCTTTCCCTTCCTTTCCTTTCTCCTATCCTATCCTTTCCTGTTCTTTCCCAAAACCTTAAACCTACTTCACTTGGAAACTGGGATGCCAATGGGCTCTTGCCTAAGAGCTTCTCTTGACCCTCCTAGCTTTAGAGTGATTATCAATAGTAATTTGTTCCCCACTCAACCTGATGTGATTTTTTTTTCTTGGTCTCCTTAAAGGAGCCATGCCCTGGCTACTTCTTAAACAGGCCTATTCAATGAATAGGCATTGCCGCTTCACCCTAAGGGAGTACCTGTAAAGACCTTAGCCTACAGGGCCCAAGGTCTCCCAGCGCATCCTGGGTCATCTCCAGTCATCCTGATGAATATCTGCTCACTGGATTCACATGGCTCTGGAGGAGAAGTGAGGCTGGTGACCTGCACAGCCTCCCTCACTCAAAACAAAGTCAAGTACAAGTCATGTCATCATTTCTCTGATGTCATGGTCTTCTTTGGCAAGGAAGGACGAACACAATCCTGTTAAGTAGATGCAACTGGCTGAATGGGGACTCAGCTACCTGGGTAACTCAACTCTTCCTCTCCTGTCTACCTCCCCCTTCCTTTCCCACTCCTCTCCAAACAGCTGTAAATTTTCCTTCCCTTTCCTTCCCTTCCCTTCCCTTCCCTTTCCTTCCATGTTCTTATGAGAGATCTATGATCCTTAGGTTGTCTCTATACATTCTAACTTCAAGATCTATGTATTTCACTTCACTTGTATAGTGTGTATGTGTATGTGTGTATGTACACATACATACACATATATACATATACCCACACACCCACACCTACATATATGCGTATGTGTGTATGTGTATATATATATATAATATATATATGTACATATGTATGGGCTTTTTGCTTTTCTTCTTCTAGATTGTCTTTCACTTCTATGTATTTGTATTCCCATTCTAGTGTTGTCTCATTTGTTTCTTTAGTGAAGCTTGCTATTGAAGATTCCAGGGTTTTTAAAAATTCTATTTGTTATTTTTGCTTTGTGGGCCACAAATTACTCTCTCATAATTCTCATTCTCTTTTAAATCATTCAGAAACAACATGTTGTGTTTCCACATTCTCAAGTTTCACATGGTCCTCTATCTCATTAAATGTATCATTTTTCTTTGTTTTGCAATATTTATTCATAGATATCTGAACTTATTTATTAGATCTAGAGATCACATTTCCTTCTGTTGTTACTGGTTTTCCTGTTGATTTATCAGATAATATTCAAGGAAGGTCTTTGAGTTTTCTTCTTCCTGAAATATTTGATACTTTCAGTCTTTCTGCCTGCCCTCTTATTTCCCATATCATTCACTTTTTGACTTCATTCCCTGTGATTGTGGTTTCCTAGGAAGTTGAATCTCAGAGCGTCCGCCTCCTCCCAAAATGAGACACTCATGATTCACCAGCCTAGGTGTGTAGCCCAATTGACTGGCCTCAGCTGGAGGCTGTGCTCTTCCCTCAGACTTAGTGGAATGTTGCACAGCCCCTTACATGAAGTGTCCTATCCTGTTCCTTAGTTCTGTGACTTGGCACTGGCAGTTCAGAGCTTTGCAGCCCTAGTGTTGCAATTTCCAGCAAGCTTTTGTTCCTGAAGGACTTTGGCCAAGCTCTCTATCAAGGCCTGAGCAAACTTGTACAGCCTAGAGACAGGTCTCCATTGTACTGTCAAAAAGGAGGGGGGACCAAGGTGCAGGGATGGGTTTTATTTTAAGCCTAGAAGTGTCCTTGGTTCTGCTATTGCAACCTTCCTGCCAATGTCTGGAAGGGAGCTGGGTGAACTCAGGGTCAGTAAACATTAGTTCATGTTGTTTTTTTTAATCTTTTGGATTTTGGGTGTTTTAGACCATGGAGATAAAAGTTGTTATATTTTCTGTTTTGAAGAGTTTCAAGAGTTTATGGGATCAGAGAAAATGTTTAGTCCTCCACCTTGTTGCCTGCAAATATATTTCTAATGTAAAACTGTTAATTTTTTAGAAATAGAGAGATGAGGGTGCTACACACATGAAATGTTTCAAGCACCTTCCAAAGATATCACTGTATTATTAGTTTTACTTAAGTGTTTTACTTTGTTATAAGAGAACTCTCATGAAGATTGTGTTAATGTAAAAACAAGACACTAATAAAACTTTTAAAACAAAGAAGGTCAGTGCAAAAATGTAGGGCCTGAACTAGAACAGGGTCTGTGTGAGTGAAAAAAAGGGATATATACTTATATATGATATGTGGTAAAGAAAAAAAACTACAATTTCAAAACTCATTGGATTTCAAAACTGATTGGATATGTAGGATGAGTAAGAGAGGATTTGAGGATGACATCATGGTTGTATACCTGGGTAACTGGAAAGATGTCAGTAGCCTAAATAGAAGGAAATTCTGAAGAGGGTAGAATTTTTGCAGGAAAGGTAATTAATTCTCTTTTTAATATATTAAGTTTAACATGTCTATGTGCCATCTATTTAAAATGTCTAGGAGGCAGTTGGTGATTCAGAACTGAGGTTCAGGAGAGAAGCTAGGACTAAATAGACATGGGATTCATTTACAGATAAAGATAATAGAGACAGTTTAAGTAGCAGAAATGTCAAAATACACACATACACACTTCCCAAATCCAGAAAATATATTTGTCATAGGAATTCACAAATGTATCACATATTGATTAAGCAAGTGGTAAGGTTCTTTGATATCTTAACGAGGTGAAAGCAATTCTCAAATACTTTATATTAAGCTTGAAATGTCCGTAGATGAACTGGAGTGATGGGAACAGAAAGAGTGTATAGAATAGCGTGAGGGAACTTGGTCAAGATTCAGGAGACTTCTATAAAATATTAAGCTAGTTGAGAATTAAAGTTATTCATAGAGATTACAAGAGAGAGCATTCTATCTACCTTCGCATCAAAATGAGTCCATTGGAGATGGAGTAAGATTACTTTGGCTATATTGTTGGTTTCTTCCCATTCCTGCATTGACCAGAAGAGGACCTTACCAATTTTGGAGTTCTGTAGGATTTCCCATCAGCATCCTAGCATTATCTCCTGAACAGCAATGATTGGTAGCAGTGTCTATATCGGGAGTCAAGGACCAAATGACTATATACAGATTCATAAATCTACCAAAAAAAAAAAAATAAACCAGCAAAGAAACTATATCATCCACTAACTGTGGTTGTCCACAAAGTCTCTGTCATAGGTTTTCTCTTTTCCTTTTACTATTTTGGTTGATAATATAATCAGCTCCCATGGGTTCCATTATTATTTCTTTTCAAATGATTCTCAAATCTATTTGTTCAGCTCTGACTTCCTGTCTTGCATCTCCAGCTATCTACTAAGCATCTCAAATTGGATGTCCTATGTGTGTGTGTGTGTGTATATATATATATATATATATATATATATATATATATATATATATATATATATATATATATATATATATATATATATATATCTTAAACCAAACATGCAAAAAACTGAACTCATTATCCATTCCTAAAAATGTTTCTTACTTCCTTATTTTCCTATTACTGTCAAGGTTACAACCACTGAGGCTTACAACCTCTATTTCATCCTTGACTCCTGTCTATAGTGGGATGGGGGAAATGCCGTAACTCCCAGGGACCCACCCTGTTGCTTTGTCACCCAATTGCCCCTGAGGACTTGGAAGCAGGAGCTGGAGCACTGTCAAGACTTAGACTCTTTGGTTCATTAGAGCATGTGTACACTTGAGAGTATCACGTGGGAGCCTGCAACAGCAGCATGGAAGGACACAGCCCCAAGAAGATTTTTAGGATTTAGACACTCTCTATTTGATTGAGGGGATTGTAACCCACTAACCTAAGAGTGGTGTGTGTTGTATTCTCTGTTATCCCTGGGGATGTGCTGTGCTAAGGAAGACTCTGGTCTGCGATCCCCTGATTGTATAAACAAATATTTTGGGATATACTGAATGATATGTTTTGTTTAAAGCCATGTGGCCACCCTGGTAATAAGTTGTTATGTTGTTATGAATTGTGAATGCTTTAGTTTCCTAAATAATTTTAGTTTTGAATAGAGTGTTTATCATATCTTGCAATTGGACCCTTAAAATATCACAAGAGTCTCCCTCAAGTGTGCTATGTTGATTGGCCTTACAATTCCTCATTCTCTCACTGCACTCCATATCCAATAGCTGCTAAATCTCTTCTACCTTTGAAGTATCTCCTGAACACCTCCCCTTCTTTGTTCTGATGCTGCTATCACCCTAGTGAAACCCCTCATCACTTCATACCTGGATTACTACAATAGCCTTTTGGTTGGTCTCTTACTTCAAATCTCTCCCTATTCTAGTCCATCTTCCCATCAGCTATCAAAGTGATCTTCCTAAAGCTCAGATTTGACCTGTCATTTCCCCATTTAACAGATTCCAGCAGTTCCCTATTACCTCCAGGATCAAATATAAAATCCTCTCTTTGGTTTTTAAGACCCTTCATGATCTGTTCCTTTCACAACATCCTCTGTTGCCCAGCTCTATACATTTTTACTGTCTGCCTCCTCGTGCTAGAATTCTCTCCCTTTTATCTCCATCTCCAGACTCCTCTGGCTTCCCTCAAGTCTCAGCAAATCCATCTTCTACAATAAGTCTTTCCCATTCCTTCTTAATGCTAGTGCCTTCCCTCTGAGTTCATCTCCAATTTATCCTATGTATATCCTGTTTATATCCCACCTATATCCCACTTACACGTAGATATATGAAGGACAGAACGTCTTGCCTGGGTGATTCAGTGGTAAAATTCTCTCCTGCCCCGGTTTTTTATGTATAAAATGAGCTGGAGAAGGAAATGGCAAACTACTCCAGTATCTTTACCAAGAAAACCCCAAATGGGGTCATAAAGAGTTGGACATGACTGAGCAACCAGCAACAATGAATGGAGCACAGATATTACTTGTACCTTCATAACCTTAGCATTTAATAAATGCTAATTGACCGACTTTCTGAAGTCATTCCCAAAGGGAAGTTTTTGAGCACTTCATGAAGGGGGGAAATGAACTTTCCAGCAACAAAGAACTGTGAGTTATCCCTCTGTTACATGTGCTCTTTAAGATTGAGCCTACTTTCCTCTGGACTCCTTGCATGCAAAAAAAGTGCATCCTAGACTCTTAGACTTTTTCCACTTCTATGAAATCTACTTGTCCGGTTGTTTAAATGATTCTTAGTTGGTAATCATAGCAGGAAACACACCGGTGAGGGCTCATGAAAACTACATAAAAAACACTTCCCAAACTCTCAAGAATACTGAGGACCTGACGCATCAAGATAAGTGGGTGTTTGGGTAGTTGCCTCAAAGTATATGCTATATAAGTACTGTTATTTGTTAAAACAATTTTAAATTTTTCTTATTTTGTACTTAACATGATTCAATTAACATAAACATTTCTACATAAAAAGAATATAAAACAGCTAACCTCTATTGTAAACAGCTTATCTCTTTTTAAAATTATTTTTTATTATTTTATTTGTTTTCAGTGTTCTACAATCTCTTCCATGTATCTTAGATATTTCCCCTCCCTCCCCTGCTTTCTCCCTACCTCCCCACTCCCTCCCTGAGATGGCATCTACACATACATTCCTATTAAATACATTTTCACCTTAGTCATGTTGCATAGGAGAATTAAAATGAATGGGAGAAATCATAAAACAAAGCATAATACAAAAGAAAAAGATCTGCTTCATTCTGTGATAGAATTCCATAGTTCTTTCCCTGGATGTGGACGGCATTTTGCCTTAAGAGACCATTGGGAATTATTTAAGTCCTTGCTTTGCAATGAAGTTCTAAGTCTACCAGAAAAATTCCTCGCACACTGTGGTTGTTGCTGTGTACAAAGCTCTCCTGGTTCTGCTCTTTTCATTCAATATCAGTTCATGTAAGTCTTTCGAGTCTTCTCTGAAGTCTTCCTTAAGCAGCTTATCTCTTTTTAAAACGTGTGTGATAAATTCATCGTGTTGGTTTCAAAGTTGTCCTGCTTAGTTTGTGTGTCTTCTGAACTTTCTTCTTTTCTCTCATGTTTTTTAATGCTTCATTACTGCCAATCACCACCCTGTCGCCCCATATTCTTCCCATGAATTAAAAACAAAATAAAGCTCCTTTGTGTCATATAATCTCCATAACACAAAACAAATCTATGCACTAGGCATGTGTGAACGTGTATATCTCATTCTGTATCTCTTGTTTGTGGTCATAGTTAGTCATTGCATTGATCAAAATTCTGTCGGTTTTAAAGTTGTTTGTCTTTACAATATTATAGTCACAACATAAAAATTTTTCTCCTACTTTTGCTTATTTTATTCTGCCCACAAATACATCAGTGGAGAATACTGATAGAAAAGAATGACCACTATATTTGTACAAATGCTTTAACTCCAAATAAAATGAAACCTAGCAAATGAAAGTGAAATCTTAAAACTGTACATGCAGAAGATGTCAGATAAGGCAAGGTACTTTTTTCCAGTGAAAATGAGATGCCTTTAATATGCAAAAAAGCTAAAAAAAATCTGTGATGACCAAAGTATTTCATATATCAAATATGATTGCTCACAGAATTACTAAGTGTAAAAAGCTTCATTCAAAAATATGAATGGTACTACTTACAGCTGTTGGCACGGTCAAAATGTTATTTGGTGAATCGTATGCAAAGCATCTTCAAATGACTCTACTTTCAGATAATTGGATAGAAAGAAGAATTGCCCATATGTCAAAAGATATTTGAGATTATATAAATGAGAAACTGTAATCTTCCTATTTGGTATTACAAGTGGATGAAACAACAGGTATCGTCAGAGAAGCCCATTTTATTACATTTTGTGGTAGGAACAATATGATTATTGTAGGCTGAGTTGATCCTTCCAGAGTGGTTGCCATTTAGTTTTTTTGCTGCCTGAAACTTAAAAAGAGAAGCTTTTGAGAAGCTGATGTTGGATGCCTTGTGAAATTCTCTTTGCTCTGTGGGAATACCTTTATGACCTAGCAGGGTCAGTTGCTGTTGTGAATGCAGAGGTGATTTTATCTAAATTATTATATTTTTAAACTGGAGGAACTATTCTTTTTATACGTTGTCATCATGGTTTAAGTTACTTTTGAATGCTCCATGAATGCCTTATATTTCCTTAGCCCTCAGCCAGAATCACAGGACTGTCCTGAGTTAGAGTAGGTCCACAATATGACAGATATGCATACAATAAGAAGTAGCTCTAACATCAATATTCTCTTTGTGTAGGTTCAATGTTGGAATGAAATGAGGCACTCCAAAGTGATTGAAATTGGCCCTAGCCTTGCAAGTTTACAGTGACACTTAGCTTTTCTAGTCACCAGGTCATCAGAGTAGGATGGGGTAAAGGATATGATGACTCACATGGTCTTCAGAAATTCACTAAGTTAGAGGGGCCCTGACTGCCTGGGGGTGGATTTTGATGCCCTGTGGTGATCGAGACTCTGGATCAAGGAAACAGGGTTGACCAGGTCCTGGGAATGCTTAGTCTCCTTTTAGGTCAAATTAATCTCTGTTGCAGGAGGGAAGGAGGAGTGTAGTCCTCACCTATATAAGGGGGAAATGTTGATAGATATTAGTCCTATCACACATACAATATAGGTATGTGTAGATATGTGGGTATATGTATATGTTGTTGAAATTGACATTAAGGAAAGTTGGTTATTTTGCAAACTTACTAATGTCAATGCCACATCAGAAGAAATTTTTATTAAACTGACAGATTTTAAAAATGAAAATGGTATAATGTGGGATGAACTTTTTGGACTCTGCACTGACAGAGTTCAATGAATATTTGGTTTTCTAATTTCAAATGGATAAAGGACCCATTGGTCATGGACAAATATGATATATTAGGTGTTAATCCATCCAAAGAAGAATGGTAAATAAACTTGTTGAAACAAACATTTGAACCATAAATTCTTATTGTGTTTTGTCTATGGGTAAATGAAACATTCCCTGTTTCATCAAAGTGATGCAAATTTAACAACCATTTGTAAATTATTATTTGTGTGAAATGTAATTTTTTCTATTATATAAGAAAGAATCTATCTCAATTATAAGTAGAAAAAAATTATGAGTAGCAGTATTATCAATGACAACTTGTTTTGAGAATTTTGTACATTATAAACAAATTTAGCAATAAAATATGCATGTGTATTCCATTATTTTTATTTTATGTTTTAGATTTTTGTGTTTCTATAAGATTACAATAAATTCTTAATTCTATTTGAATAAAATATGAACTAAGAAAATTATTTGGATAGACTGTATTATGAAAAGAGTAGGGGTATAAAGGTTTCCCCCCACAAAAAGACTTGTAGCTACTACTAGGCTGTTCTCAAATAAAGGGTCCCACAGACAGATGGTAAAATCACAGGAGATTTTGTAACAAATATAATGTGGATAAAATTTTGTTCAATGATATGTTAAGTATCAACCTCAAGTAAGATATAAAACAAAGAAACATGTTTACTTAAGTTTTGCCAGTGTCACAGAGGATTTCTTCCCAAAGCATTTGTCCCACAATGCTTTTGGTTTTTTTAAGATTTAAATGTATTTATTTTTAGTTTTCAGCATTCATTTCCACAAGATTTTGAGTTTCAAATTTTCTCCCCATCTTTCCCCTCCTCCTCCACCATGAGATAGCACGCATTCTGATTACTCCTTCCCTCAGTCTGTCTTCCCCTTTATCATCCCCCTCTCTTATCCACTTCCCCTTTACTTTCTTGAAGGATAAGATAGATTTTTATACTCCATTGCCTGTATATCTTATTTCCCAGTTGCATGTAAAAGCAACTTCTTAACATTTGTTTTTAAAACTTTGAGTTCCAAATTCTTACCCTTCTTCCCTCCCCATCCACCCCCACTGAGAAGGCAAGCAGTTCAATATAGGTTATACATGTGTAGTTATGTAAAACACCTCCATACTAGTCATGTTGTGAAAGACTAACTATATTTCCCTCCATTCTATCCCACCCCAGTTATTTTCTCCTTTGACCCTGTCCCTTTTTAAATGTGTTTGCTTGTGACCACCCCCTTCCTCAATCTGCCCTCACGTCTACCATCCTCCCTCTTATCCCCTTACCCCTTACTTTCCTAGGTAGGGTAAGATGCCCAATTGAGTGTGTATGTTATTCTCTCCTTAAGTCAAATCCCATGAGAGTAAGGTTCACTCATTCCCTCTCACCTCCCCCCTGCTCTTCCCCTCCATTGTGAAACCTTTTTCTTGCCTCTTTTATGTGAGATAATTTCCCCAATTCTATCTCTCCCTTTCTCCTCCCAATATAATTCTCTCACCTCTTAATTTAATTTTTAAATATCATCCCTTCATATTCAACTCACCCTCTATCTATGTATCTATGTATCTATCTATGTATCTATCTATGTATCTATCTATGTATCTATCTATGTATCTATCTATCTATCTATGTATCTATCTATGTATCTATGTATCTATCTATGTATCTATCTATGTATCTATGTATCTATGTATCTATCTATGTATCTATCTATCTATCTATCTATCTATCTATCTATCTATCTATCTATCTATCTATCTAATTTCCTTCAACTACCCTAATACTCAGCAAGGTCTCATGAGTTACAAATATCTTTCCATGTAAGAATGTAAGCATTCATCTTTAATAAGTCCCTTCTGATTTCTCTTTCCTCTTTACCTTTTCATGCTTCTCTTGATTCTTGTATCTGAAAGTCTAATTTTCTATTCAGCTCTCATCTTTTCAGCAAGAATGTTTGAAAGTCCTCTATTTCACTGAAATTTCATTTTTCCCCTGAAGGATTATACCCAGTTTTGCTGGGTAGGTGATTCTTGGTTTTAATCCTAGCTTCTCGGACCTCTGGAATATCATATGCCAAGCCCTTTGATCCCTTAATGTAGAAGCTGCTAGATCTTGTGTTATGCTGATTGCATTTCCACAATACTCAAATTGTTTCTTTCTGACTGCTTACAATATTTTCTCTTTGACCTGGGAACTCTGGAATTTGGCTACAATATTTCTAGGAGTTTTCCTTTTAGGATCTCTTTCCAGAGGTGAATTCTTTCCATTTCTATTTTACCCTCTAGTTTTAGACTATCAGGGCAGTTTTCCTTGGTAATTTCTTGAAAGATGATATCTAGGTTCATTTTTTGATCATGACTTTCAAATCAATAATTTTTAAACTGTCTCTCCAGGATCTATTTTCCAGGTCAGTGATTTTTCCAATGAGATATTTCACATTGTCTTCTATTTTTTTATTCTTTTGTTTCTGTTTTGTAATTTCTTCATTTCTCATAAAGTCATTAGCTTCCATTTGCTCCACTGTAATTTTGAAGGAATTAATTTCTTCAGTGAGCTTTTGAACCTTATTTTCCATTTGGCCAATTCTATTTTTAAGGCATTCTTCTCCTCATTGGCTTTTTCAATTTGTTTTGTCATTTGGGTTAGTCTCTTTTTTAAGGTGTTATTTTCTTCAGTATTTTTTGGGGTCTCCTGTAACAAGCTGTTGACTCTATTTTCATGATTTTCTTGCATCACTCTCATTTCTCTTTCCAATTTTTGCTCTACTTTTCTTACTTGGTTTTCAAAATCCTTTTTGCGCTCCTCCATGGCCTATGACCAATTCATATTCCTCTTAAAGGCTTTTGATGTAGGAGCTTTCATTCTGCTCTCCTCTGGTTGTATGCCCTAATCTTCCCTGTCACCAAAGTTAGATTCTATAGTAAGAGTTCTTTTAGATGTTTACTCATCTTTCCAGCCAGACACTTTCTGACTCTTTGTCAACTCTGCTTTCAGTGGTTGTGGGTGTGGGTATACTGTCCTAGGCTTCAGGGATTTTTTATCAGTTACTTGATCCCCCACCATCTGTGGGCCCAGAGCTCTGGAAGCAGCTTCCGCCACTGCTGCTGTTGCTGCTGCCTCTGGCTGCAGCGGCCACCACCCTACCACCTCTGAGGCTAGAGCTGGACTGGCCACATTTCTCTTTCATCCAGGTCCCACAGAGTTTTCCCATTGACCTTTTTGGCCTTTGTGTGTTAAGAAGTTTAGAAACGGCCATAGCTGCCAATGATTCAGTCCCCTGAAGCCTGCTCCAGCCTGTCTGCGCTGGTGTGGCCCACACTGGACTGGGCTCTGCTCCCTTTCCAAGTTGTCTTGGGCTGTGGATTCATTTCACTCTTTCATTTTGTGGGTTCTGTAGCACTAGAATTTGTTTAGAGTCATTTTTTTACAGGTATTTGGAGGGCTTTGGGGGAGAGCTCAGGGAAGTCCCTGCTTTTACCCTACCATCTTGGCTCTGCGCTCCCCCCAAATCCTTTTGTTGGAATCACTAATCATTAGCATGAAGATTTATTTCATTCAGTGGCTCTTATGCATTTTGTATATGAGGAACAACACAAAATCTTTAATGGTATAGTGAAAAGTTGTCATTAGAATCAGGAAATGTCTAGCCTCTAACATTTAGGTGATTATGGACCAATCACTTAGTCTTTGTATGATAGCATATATATGATATAATAATAATAATTATAGCTAGTATTTATGTAGTGTTTTAAGGTGCAAATCTTTCCATATGTTAACTTATTTGATTCTCACAACTTTGTGAGGTGCTTTTCTTTTTCCTTTATTTTGTGATGAAGAAATTGAGGGAAATAGCAGTGAAGTGATTTGCTCAGAACCACATTCTGAGGCAGTTTTTCCAGACTGACAAGTCCCATTTTGTATCCACTGATTACGCAGCTGCTTCATAAATTATGTATGTTAAATTCTTTGCAAACTTTAAAACAGTAGACAAACCTTAGCTGTTATTCTTTTCAGTCCTAATAATTGAAAATAACGACATTAGAATAAGTTTTTAACTTGTCATTATTCCTAATTTAAGACCTTGACGGTTTTAAAGACTTTAAATACACTATATTCACCCTGAATAGTTGCAATGGTGTGTTTTCCCCAAGTTCAACAATAGGTAAAAGTAAAAATTTTAAAAATTCATATAAAGCTAATCTTTTATCTCATAACCTGTTCCTGAACAGCTGTAATTTAATGGTGAAACCTGACAACAAGCATTTGAATTATGTGTATGTTGACAAAGGCCATGGACTATTTTTCTAATAGTTTAAAATTATATTGATTATATGTAACTGTACAGCTCTCAAATTTGCCTTTCTCTTCTGAAGCCCTTAGATCAGGAACAGTAATGAAAGTACTAGCTGGGTCCCTAAGGTCCTCAATTTCTTACCTGAGATCTTATAATCCTTAGAGTCTGGAAAGCATTGCTGCTTAGGAGCAAAATACATCACCAGAATGTTTGGTTTTTACACATGGGTAACAAATTATTCAACTGGAGGAGTAGATAGGTGGAAATTTATGTTGATGGCATTAACAAAGACCTGATATACTAACATTCATCAATAGATTTCATTTGCATCATACAAAAGGATTCATAAGTCTGCTCTCTCCTCTTTAAATGCCATGCATAGTTCTCTGGCTGCAGTCATATAACACTTGCACTTGGCAAGCAAAAATCCTACCACTGTTTTATATTCATTTGTTCAAAAAGCATTTACTAAGCACCTATTATGTAGGAGGCAGTTGAGTGACTGTGAGCATATAGCACTGGATCTAAATCAGGAAGATCTGAGTTCAGATCCATCCTCAGATACTTACTAGCTGTGTGACCCTGGGCAAACCATTTAACCTCTGTTTGCCTTAATCCATTGGAGAAAGAAATGGCAAAGCACTCCAGTATCTTTGCCAAGAAAACCCCATGGAGAGTATTGGCGTGCTATTGATGAGGATAAAAACAGTGCCCTAAGAGTTAAAAATAATATTAAGGATTGACTTTGTGAAGCCCTTAGTTTATCCTGTAACCTGAAGGTGCCCTAAAGTCCTTCACCCCTTTCTTGAAGCAGTACCAAATGAGTTGCTTTTGCCCCCCCTTTGCTGTGTTCCCCGAGTCCTTTAATCTTTAACCTGTGTCCTCCTGGCTTGTCCTTAAATCCTTAAACCATAAAGCTTCCCCCTTATCCTGGTCTTGTCTCCCCCTTATCCTAGGTCATAAAATTTCCCCTGCAGCCTTTATCTTCTATCTCCTATCCTGTCATCCAACTTCCTCATCCTGTCCCTGAACTTTGACCTCCAGAAAAATCTCTAAAACTACATCATTATTCTGAAGACTCTATGTAAGCATAACAACCCCAAATAATCAGGGTCTCACTTAGCTTTCTTGCTAGGAGAGGCATGCTGCTTTTTCCATGTAAAATAAAGCTCCCAGTGGCTACCGGGAATCTAAGTGAATTCTGTCACATCTGAACCAGCTCTACCGACTCGAAGTCTCATCACTATAGTCTATGAGAACATGAAGAGTCAGACATGACTAAACAATAACAACAGTGGATCTAATGCTTTGTTAGGTGCTAGGGATACAAAGAAAAAATGATAAAGCCCTTGACCTCAAGTAACATGGTGGAAATCATTTGGGTCAAAGACGTGGAGGCAGAAGAGGATAGAAGAGATGGAATTTTGTCACCTCCTTTGAAACTGATATTTTATCTTTTAAAAATTGTCTTTTCATACCCTTTAACCAATAGTAATTCTTATTACTCTTACAGGTTCATATCAGTTGATTATAGATTCTGGATGTCAGGAATTTTCTCAAAATTGCTTGCTTTGTTTTGAAAGGAGTGCTTTTTGCTGCACAAAATCCTTTTATTTTGTGTAATTAAATTCAACAATGATCTCCAATAATTTCTTCTATTTATTTTAAAGATAATATTTCTGAATCTACAAGTGAAAGAAGTATATGGTTCTCCTTTCTTCCCATTTAAAAATATTTAGGTTGCAGTTGAAGTTAATTTTAATACATGGAGCTGTGACTCTCATTTTTCAACACATTCATTTTTCATCACTAATTTTTATTGAATAATGATTTTTCCTATTGCATTGTGGTCTTGAGTTTGTCAAATAATCAATCACGTTATCTTCACCAGGTTCTAGTCTGGGGTCTCTATTCTATCCCTATTAGTCCCACTCTTCATCTAATATCAGATAAATTTTAATATTACCACTTTATTACAGTACATTTTTAAATCTTTCAGAGTCAATCCGGTTTCAACATGTTTTCCATAGGTTCTCCTTATAGTCTTTCTTTTCCATTTTTTCATATGAATTTTGTCATAACTTTAATTGTACAAAATTCTACATTAGTTTGCTGATTGGTATTGCATTAACCTGTTTGCCTCAGTTTCCTCATCTGTAAAATGGGAATTACAAAATCACCTACATCTTTGGGTTTTTGTGGAGATAAAATGAGATAATATTTATAAAGCATTTTGGCAAACCTCAAAGCATTATATAAGTTTGTAAATTCTAATTATTATTTGAAAAAATTAATTTGGGAAATAGTGACTTTTTTTACTCTATTATGTCAACTAAATAACATACAAAGAATTATCATGGTGCAGTGGATGGACTTATGCTTGATTTATTGCCCTCCCATATGTATAGCCCTGGGGCCACACACAACACTACCAGGGAAGACAAAATGTGCAAATCCCAATGCATATCTGCTATCCATTTTGCCCATCTTCTTATTTGCCAACTCTGAAATTCATGAGGATCATGCCAATCTAACCTGAGTACAGTATCCTGGAAAATACAGCAAAATGGCTTAAGTACCTCCTGGGCAAATCACTTAACCTCTGTCTCAGTTTCTTCTTCTGCAAAATAAGG
The DNA here is from genome assembly GCA_023548195.1 of Bettongia penicillata ogilbyi. Taxonomy (NCBI): domain Eukaryota; kingdom Metazoa; phylum Chordata; class Mammalia; order Diprotodontia; family Potoroidae; genus Bettongia; species Bettongia penicillata. The sequence goes on along the minus strand of JAJHZJ010000372.1, from coordinate 3,821,651 downwards.
ATAACAGCAACAGTTATTGAGAGGCTCAAATGAGATAATTATGAAGTGCTTAGCACAATATCTGGCACATAGTAATCACTATACAAATGTTAGCTACTATTACCTTATTGCCATTTCTAGGATTATCAACAATAGAAATGTCAGTCAGAGCTCTGCTTCGCAAACTACTTTGAATAAGAATGTCTCTAACATTTCTTTTTTGGATATAATGTCACCTCTTGGTTTAATGGTCCAGATCTGCGATTCTACCAAGTATAGAGAATTCCCAGTGGGGAAACTCCCTCCTCTGATGCAAATCAACGTCTCATGTGTAACTTTGTTGATTAAGTGCCCAAGGTCACAGAGAAGTCATAGATCATTCTTGGAAAGATTTTCTAGAAGATACACAATAGGCATATTTTGCACAATTAGTAATTACAGATGTCGTCATTTAACTTTCAGATCAGAGATTTGGTCTTTTCTATTATTTTGTAAACCTTCCCTAAAATCTTGAAACTGAATCCTGGAGGCACATTAAAATTGTCCTTCCACTCCCAGCATTGATTGCTTTTGTGTTTTTCTAGTGAGATCTAACTGTTCTCCCTAGCTTCCTCATGTTACATAGCAATATGAGGCTCTCATCTTGTATGTGGGTATTGTGGGGACAAAAATGATGCAACCTACAATGACAGACTGAGACAGAGCTCTGAGCCAATGGCACTTTATTAAAGGGTCCACGGTCCCCTCTGATGAAATAGATTGCACATCTTCCTCATGATCTGAGATGCCCCCTCTTTCCAGGTCCCTATTTTTATAGGGTTATATATCTAGACATTCAAGAATAGCTATGCAAATACAAAATAACTCAACTGGTTGACATATGCATTGGCTAAAATAAGCAAACAATCTATCAGTAGGGTCACAGGTTGGGCAAAGCAAGGACTATCTCCACTGACCGGGTGGTCATAAGACCATCCGGTTAGTGTTGGACAACAGAATGGTCTAGAGGCACAAAAATAAAATTGGGAGACTTTCCATGTAGCTGAATCACTCCTCCACGTTGGGCTTGGTTACCATTATAAGAAAAAACAAGAATGGATGACCTCTAGTTAGCTTCCTATAATTAAGGAAGTGATCTTTCAATCTGAAGTTCACGGCTCTGGGACCTGATATACAAAACTTGTAATTACCACCTCTATGGAATCATATGAAATTGATTAATGTTGATTGGAATAGAGTAGGGGTCCTCAGTGTATTAACTTTTTTGTATTGAGCTTGTCCAGAAATGGTTGCTCCACACTATCTTTGTTGATGTTAATAGAATCCTACAGAAAGCCTGTAGCTCTGTTCTAATTCATATGTATTTACTATCCTCCTAGTATAATCTTCAAATTTTTTTTTTTACATTTTCTGACTTAATTTCTCTTTCTGCTGTTTTATGAGACTGTATTGCTCCAGTCTTTAGTTCTCCTCTTCTGGAACATTTTTCAGATGATTGATTGTTATTGCTGTTCGGTCATGCCAGACTCTTCAAGACTCTAATTGGGGTTTTCTTGGCAAAAATACTAGAGTAGTTTGCCATTTCCTTCTCCAGCTCATCTGACAGATGAGGAAACTGAGGCAAACAGGGGTTAAATGATTTGCCCAGAGTCACACAGCCGTTAAGTGTCTGAGGTCAATTTAAACTCAGGAAGATGAGTCTTTAAGTCTTCAGGCCCAGCACTGTATCCACCACCATCCCACCTAACAGCCCTTTCCAGGTAATTCTCTACTTTAAATCAGTATTTCCCTTGCCTGCTATGTCTTTCCATTTAGCAAGGTGATTAAATAAATATCTGAGGTTGTCTCTTGAATTCTTTAGCCTTTTTCTTATAGTCAACATTTTGTCTCAACTTTTCTAAGAAATGTTGACAATTAGAGATAATGTTTTTTAGTTTTGTCTACATCCCTTATTTTTCAGAGGCAATTATTTCTTGGAACATATTGGGTTAGAGCTGTAGTGCTCATGTAATCTCTCATTTTTAGCTTTTCTTTTTATTGTTTTTTATGAACTCTAATAAGTCAGTGATCTGACTTTACACAGAGAGCTAATTCTCACATGAATGACACAATGGCAATGTGGTATTTTTTAACTGTTAGGATGTATTGACCTTTATTTTTAGTAATATTTATTGTTCATCACATCAGGTGTCTTCTGAATCTTTTTTAGGAAAATGTATATATCAGATATGGTATGAACTCACATATTTACACAAAAAACATCAGTTACTTTTTCTTTTCAAGGAGATTGAAAGAGAGAAAACAGCAGTGGAGTGCCAGTGGCTTACTCCCTCATTCCTAGACCATGGTGTTTGACTTTGAAGGGATTCTGATACCGATGTCCTTGGAGACAAAACCAGCAGATTCTGTTCCAGAATTAGACTAATATCAAGCAAGAGATTGTAAATAGAGTACTTTGTAGTATTCTTGGTCTTATATGTAGATGTGTTTTGTTCTGATGCAACAGATATTTCCCAGTGCACACCTAAATAACCACTAGCCTGAAGAAGAATCCTCCTGAATTATGACTCAAAACTTCCTAATACTGTGATTATGACTAATTGTACACTATCATGACTAATAGTATCATATTTATACTTTTGTGGTTTACCAGTTGTTCATTGAAAGAAAAATGCAAGCTTTAACTTTGATGAAGGGGTACTAACATTGTATCTTATATTTTACCTCAATTTTGTGGCTTTTTAATGTTGATTTCATGTAGATTGTTTTTTCTAAATATCTATTATTTTAGTTGTTATGAGGGTAATCAGGGCACTCCCCTTACCTGCTGTATTGGCAGTTGTGGAAGGGTGGGGTGAGTAGTAATCAATGTAATCCTCCTGAGTTTTTGGATAGGATCCAAAGGAGGGGCCATTCCGTGGTGCCTATGTGGAGCTGAGCTGTATTGGAAGTATTCTCCCATTTGTCTCCAGTGATCTATGTCCTAGGTCCATTTAACTAATTGACATCAATTACCTTTTAGATAGAGATATTTATTTTAAAGACCACAGAAAGAACAGAAATATAAACATCTCCCCCTCAGTACTTTGCAGGCACACTCTCCACCACATTACCTCTGGGAAGAGAGAGCTAAGACTTAGCACAGTTTCCACTTAGCACTGGGCCACCAAGTTCATGTACAAATGTAGTACCTCTTTTTATGAATCTTTGCCTCAATTACTACTGGGCTGGGTGTCAAAGGATAAAATTATATCTAAAAATTATTTTATGTGAGTATATAAATGCTTAGCACACTGTCTGGCACATGTAGGCTCTTAAGTGCAACTTCTTCCCCCCAAGTTTACTCTTTGCTCCTTGGGACATCGATGTTGGACTCACTGAAAGACCTGGCAATGCCTAGAAATGAGAGGGCTCACTCTCCTGAGCTTTCAAAACTGACAAGGTTATAGCTTACAGATTAATTTTTTTCTGTGGGAAACAAGGAAGGTGTTATGTTTCCACAGGGTTAAAAGTCATCCCAGCTTTAAGGGATCAGAGTTGTGACCTAGCATGGTCAGATTAAAGGTCAGAAAATTGTGCATAGGCTTAAGGAGCTGTTTGAGGGAAAGTCTATCAGAGACATGAAGTCACATGGCCAATGGATGGCGTGGTGGGGAGTCCAAAATTTGGAACAACATATAGGATTAGTCTGAACAAATTGTAGTCTTCCTGTAGCCTTACTTGGGAGCTACTCATTCATTCAGGGGGAATGAACATAGAATTAATAAAAGCTTCCCTGATTTCACAAGTATTATTCCTTGTTTAAGGTGAGCATGGTTCTCACAGTTGAGAGCTTGTTGGGCTCATTTCTCACATTTCAATTAGAATGAAAAGACAAACAGCAAGGCAGTGAAACAATTCTCAGGTTGTATGTCATCCTTGGTGGTGAGAACTTTCCCCATACAAAATAAACTCTCTTCTCTCACCAAAATGCAGTCAGAAAGGAGTGAAAACCAAGAAAGGTAAGTGTGCTTGCTTGCCTTTTGAATGTATCTCTAGTTCAGTCTAAACTGCCAATGAAAGAGACTCCTCTTCATCATGTGGTAAGCAGACTAGAACCAGTTTTAAAAGGTTTATATATGTTCCAAAGTCTCTCTAAGGCATTTCTATTACATGTAATTACAACTCTTCCAGAAACAGACTCCCCTACTACTTCCATGCATGGGGGGATGCATCAGCAGCGCTCTGCACATGCCCACAGGGACTCAGCTTATTGCTCAATCCCTCCTAGTTAACAAAAAGAAGAAGAAACCTAAAGAAAGTCTCACATATGCCCTCTAGATTTAGGGAAATCTAAGGATTCAGAGAAAAGAAAGATAAGATCCCAAGGATCAAAATCCTACAGAGGAAATAACTCCAGGAGGGCTAGGAAGTCATCAGAAAATAAAAAGTGATACTCTAATGAGGAAGAAAATTGGGAGTTGTGTGAGATTAACATAGACATACAGGGAACTCCTTAGTCAACTTTTTAAAAAAATTATTATATTTGTTTTCAGTGTTCTACAGTCACCTCCATATATCTTAGATATTTTTGCCTCCCTCACCCTCCTTCCCCCCACCTCCCCACTCCCTACCTGAGACGGTTCACAATTTTATATAGGTTCTACACATACATTCCTATTAAATACATTTTCACCTTAGTCATGTTGCATAGAATTAAAATGAAGAGGAGAAATCATAAAACAAACCAAAACATAGCACAAAGGAAAATGATCTGCTTCATTCTGTGATCCAGTTCCATAGTTCTTTCTCTGGATGTGGAAGGCATTTTGCCTTAAGAGACCATTGGGAATTTTTTGAGTCCTTGCATTGCAATGAAGTACTAAGTCTACCAGAAAAATTCCTCGCACACTGTGGTTGTTGCTGTGTACAAAGTTTTCCTGGTTCTACTCCTTTCACTCAGCATCAGTTCATATAAGTCTTCCAAACCTCTCTGAAGTCTTCCTGTTCATCATTTCTTATAGCACAATAGTATTCCATTGCATTCATATACCACAATTTATTCAGTCATTCCCCAATTGATAGGCATCCCCTTGTTTTCCAGCTTTTGGCCACCACAAAGAGAGCTGCTATAAATATTTTTGTACACGTGGGACCCTTTCCCATTTTTATGATCTCTTTGGAATACAGTCCTAGAAGTAGTATTGCTAGGTGAAAGTGTATGCACATTTTTGTAGCCCTTTGGGCATAGTTCCAAATTGCTCTCCAGAATGGTTGGATCAGCTCACAGCTCCTCCAACAATGAATTAGTGTTCCAACTCTCCCACATGTTCTCAAACATTTATCATCTTCCTGTTTTGTCATGTTAACCAATCTGATAGGTGTGATGTGGTATCTCAGAGTTGTTTTGATTTACATCTCTCTAATCGATAGTGATCTAGAGCATTTTTTCATATGACTATAGGTAGCTTTAATTTCTTCCTCTGAAAACTGCCTATTCATATCCTTTGATTGGGGAATTACTTGTATTTTTGCACATTTGACTCAGTTCTGTATATATTTTAGAAATGAGATTAGCCAACTTTTAAAAGGAAATGTATGGATGGAAGCAAGTGCAGGTACCAGAGGGTAGATATTAGTGTTGCAGGTCCTTTTAGTTTCAGAAGAGTTAAAGCTTAGAATGAGCTGGGACTGGCAAAGCAAGTAAAGGATACCAAAAAGTAATTTTTAAAAGCAGTATTGGGAGAAGGAGATTAAAGGAGGGATAAGCATTGTTCTTGGGTTGGATAGGCTGATGATTGATGAAAGAGAGAAGCCATAGCTGCTCATTTCTCCTTTTCCTTTTAATCAAGGACAATGAGGATTCTTTGCCTTGGAAATGACAAAACAAAAGAATTAATGGGAAGTTGATGACCAAGATAAGTAAGACTATAGTAAGAGAACACCTAGTTATCCTGGTGAATTCAAGTCACCTGTCCCTGATGAACTGGCAACTGTGGTTACTGAAACATTGTCAATAATTATAGAAGTGTACCACTGTGCCCAATTGAATTTTTTTTCAAGAAAAGTTACTTTTCTTACTCATTGTTCACTCGTTGTGCACTCATTTCATCATTATCTGATATTCAAGATATCAGGGAACCAATACAAACATTTAGTAACAAAAAACATTTTCCAAAGGTTTTGGGTCAATGGATATGAAAAAACAATTCTCGAAAGAAGAATTACATACTATTAACAACCATAGGAAAGAGTATTCCAAAACTCTATTTATTAGTAGAGAATTATTAAAGAATTATAAATTATAGTTATTAGAGAAATATAAATCAAGACAGCTCCAAGGTTTCACCCCACACCTAGCAAATTAGCAAAGATGATAAAAGATGGGAATAACCAATTTTGAAGGGATTATAGGACAGGTATACTACTACTACACTATTGGTAGATAAGTGAATTAATCCAATCATTCTGGAAAACCTTTTGGAATTATGCTATGACAGTGACTAAAATGCCAGTATTTTATGATTATGAAATTCCACTGCTAGGTACAGAAGAACCCAAGAAGGTCATCTATAAAAAAGAGTAGACCCGTATACATCAAGATATTTGTAGCAGTACTCTTTAGAGTAGAAAAAAGCAGATGCCTATCACTGGGGAATAGCTAAGCAGATTTTTGTATATGAATGTGCTGGAATATTATTGAGCTATCTTAGACACTACCTATATCACCAATGGCTAATTAACTACCAAGCAATAAGCAGGCAAACTCAAGAGACTTGGGAATAGTAGCTCGTCCTATTTCCAACCTGGCCTCAGCAAGTAACCAGGGAATCAATCTCTATGGAGAGGAGCCCTGGCAACTGCTTCTGCAGATGCTGCAGTCCTGGCCTCCTTAGCAGCCACAACTACTTAAGGCCTAGCAAAGAAAGTTCTTGCTATCAAAATCCCTGACCCTTTCAAATGATCCAGCACCAGAAATGGACATGGTTTTATCAGTGGAAGGAAGAGAGAGAGAGAGAGAGAGAGAGAGAGAGAGAGAGAGAGAGAGAGAGAGAGAGAGAGAGAGAGAGAGAGAGAGAGAGAGAGAGAGATGCATTACTATTTCCTTTGCCTTCTTACTCTGAGAATGATGGAGGTCTTTCCATATGACTTGCAATTGAAACACCTTCTTTGTATTGTCTCCTCTTATTAGAATGTGAGCTCCTTTAGAGCAGGGACTGCCTTGCTTTTGTATTATTACAGTTATTATATGAATGTATATTGGAAGTAGCTGGTGGCGAAGTGGTTAGAGCTTGGGGTCTGAAGGCCGGAAGACCTGTGGTCAAATTTGGCCTCAGACATTTATTAGTTATATGACCCCGGGCAAATAACCTCTGTTTGCTTCAGTTTCCTCTGCTATAAAATGGGGGTGGTACTAGCACCTACCTTGCAGAGTTGTGAGGACCAGATGAGATAATATTTGTAATATGCACCTAGCAAATAGTAAGTTCTGTTATAAATATTTGTTCCTTATTTCCTTTTCCTTCCCTATTTGTATCCCCAATACTTAGCAAAGAAGTACTTACTTTACTTAAAGTAAGCCTTTAAAGGCCCATTCATTCACTTATTCATACAAGTGGCATGGGAAGACTTCTATAAACTGATGCTAAATGAAGGAAGCAGAACCAGCAAAATCAAAATATGTAATGACTAAAATGATGTGTAAGGAGGTTTAGGGTTAAGGTCTCTCTCCATTTAAGAAGAATTAGAGTCAGTTGGGAGAATTAAACAATTTCAGGAGAGGATGCTTCCACATGTAACATAGAGAGATACATGTAAAGAAATGTCTGTGAAGGAATATGTTAGAACAATGATGACTGAGGGGTTGAGGAGAGTCCCTCACTGGAAATATCCTCATGCTTTGGTAAACTACTGAAAGGAGAGTTAGGTATAGGGGAGCAACAACAGGATGTGCACTAATAAAGGAATACAAAAGGAATTCACACAGTGCCCACAAGAAGCAGCCTTTTTTCTCCCTTTCTCCTGGACTGGTTTGTATTTGTTCTACAGGGCTTATTTTTTTTACACTAAAAGATTTTTTTATGCACTTCAGTTTGTCACTCTCTCTTTTTATACTCTCTCCTATAAATCAACTTTGAGTTGGCTAATGAATAAGATTCCAAAGTGAGAGAAAAGCTTTATGACCTTCTGAGGAAGAGACAGCATCATTTTTCCACCTTCCCTGTGCTATCTCTAGCTAGCTGAATGTATCCTCAATTTTTCCTAGATTGAACAGTGTTCCCCAACCTTGATCCAAGGCACTAGCACTGATTATACAACAAGTATTAGAGGAAATTATTTTCTTTTATATAAAGGGGATTACATAATGCAACAACAGGGGAGAGAGAAAAAGGGCAAAAAGGAGGCAATTTATTGAATATTAATGTACGTCCCTGGAAAGTACACTACCAATACCTACATATATGTAATATAAACATACATACATTCTGACAGTAAAAGCACAAAATAGCTTTTTCTGCTTAGATTCATTCTTCCCTCATTGCTTGAGGAAGAGTTAGGTTTCAGAATAGCTTCTCAGTTGGAACATTAATTTTTTTTCCAACTTTGAGGTATAGGGGAAGGAAAATATCTCTGAGAGACTCTTGGTCTCTAATTATTGTCCTTTTTCGCACACCAAAACACCCTCATTAAATTCAGCTGTGGTAATATAGGAGATGGTCATGATCTCTTTGAAAGAAAAGTTATGGAGTGAGGATAGAGCAGAAAGCCTGAGTATGTAATGCCAAGAAGGAGGATGTCACACAACTTCCTTCCTTACTTCTATTTCCAGATTTCCAGTGTCTTTCTCCTAGAATTCACTATGACAAAGACCCCCCAGTCCCCACTTTCTACAATGCCAACACCTGAGGATTCTAGAATACGTTGGGGCAAAGCAGAACAGTTTGAAAAGTCAAACAGAGGAATTTATGTTTTATTCTTTTTAAAATACATATATGCATATATATAATTTATATATTTTTCAATTCTTAACATACACTTGCACAAGAATTTGAATCCAAAATTTTCTCGCCATCTCCCCGCAAGCCCCAGCCCAGGACAGCATGCACCCCATCCACCCATTCCTCCAGTCTGTCCTCCCTTCTATTACCTACACTTCTTCCATCCCCCTTCCTCTCTCTTTTCCTGTAGGGCAAAATAGATTACTATACTCCATTGCCTGTAAAGCTTATTTTTCAGTTGCATGCTAAAACAATTTCTTAACATTCATTCTTAAAGTTTTGAGTTCCATATTCTCTCCCTCCCTCCCCACTCACCCTCACTGAGAAAACAAGCAATTCAATATAGGTCATACATGTTTAACAATGCAAAGCACTACCATAATAGTTGTGTTGTAAAAGACTAACCACATTTCCCTCTGTCCTATCCTGCCCTCCATATATTCCATTTTCTCACTTGACCTGTCCTCCCACAATAATGTTTACTTCTGATTTTCTCTTTCCCCAATTTGCTGTTGCTTCTATTATCTTCCCTCTCCTATCCCCTTCCCCCTTGCCTTCCTGCAGGGTAAAATAAATTCCCATATCCAATTGAGTGTGTGTTATTCCCTCCTTAAGCCAAATCCCAGGAGAGTAAGGCTGAATTATTGCTTTTCATCTCCCCCCTCTTCCCCTCCATTGTAAAAGCTTTTTCTTCCCTCTTTTATATGAGATGATTTGCTATATTCTACCTATTCCTTTCTCTTATTCCTAGTACATTCCATTCAATGTTAAATTTTGCTATTTTTAGATATTCTCCCTTCATATTCAGCTCACCCTGTGCCCTCTGTCTATGTATACATGCATATATATATATATATATATACACATGTACATATACATATCTACACATGTAGTTGGTTGTTCATTCTCTAAGAGGACCAAAATAACATTACCATGATAAAGTAAAATTTCAGTGTATCCAACTGTGGCTGATCAGACCAATACAAGTTTGGAATGCTCTACCACAGGCTGGGCACAGATAGTCTGTGTGAATATTTGGGGTGGATACTCCAAATTTGCACATCCTACATTTACTTTGTGCTGTCTCAATTCTGCTTTGCTCATAGAACACAGCACCCTTTCTGAAGTGAGCATGCCATACTGAGCACAGTCAAATCCAAAGTTCTTGAGAGAGACCTTGTATTGCTTCTTCTGACCACCATGTGATCACTTGCCTCATGTGAATTCTACATAAAATAGTCTTTCTGGCAAGCATACATTTTGCATTCAAACAATGTGGCCAGCCCATCAGAGTTGTGCTCTCTGAAGCATAGTTTGAATGCTTGGCAGTTCAGCTCGAGCAAGGACTTCAGTGTCTGGTACCTTATCCTACCAGGTGATCCTCAAAATCTCTCTAAGACAGTTCAGATGGAAACAATTCAGTTTCCTAGCACAGTGCTGGTAAACTGTCTGTGTTACAAAAATGAGATCAGCACAAAGGCTCTGAAGACCTTCAGGTTGGTAGTCAGTCTAATACCTCTTCTCTCTCAAACTTTTTTTGGACCTCCCAGACACTGAGCTAGTTCTGGCAATGCATGTGTCAACCTCATTGTCAATGTGTACATCCCTGAAAAGTACACTACCAATACCTACATATATGTAATATAAACATACATACATACCCATAAACACCTACATATATATTCCATCTAACTACCTTAATACTGAAAAACATCTCATGAATTACAGATAACATCTTTCTGAGTAGGAATATAAACAGTTCAACTTTTTTTTTTACTTTATTTTATGTTAATTTATTTTTTTTTAGTTTTCAACATTCATTTCCACAAAATTTTGTGTTCCAAATTTTCTCCCCATCTCTCCCCTCCCCCACCCCAAAACACCCTACATTCTGATTGCCCCTTCCCCAATCTGCCTTCCCTTCTATCACACCCCTTCCTTCCCTTATCCCCATCTTCTCCCTTGTCTTGTAGGGCAAGATACATTTCTGTTCTCCATTACCTGTATTTCTTACTTCCCATCTGCATGAAAAACATTCTCAACATTCATTCCTAAAACTTTGAGTTTCAACTTCTTGCCCTTCCTCCCTCCCCACCCATCCCCACTGAAACAATTCAACATAAGCTACATATGTGTAGTTTTGCAAAAGACTTCCATAATAGTCATGTTGTGTAAGACTAACTATATTTCCCTCCATCCTATCCTTCCCCCCATTTATTGTATTGCTCTTTTGACCTTGTTCCTCCCCAAAAGTATTTACTTCTAATTACTCCCTCATCCCATTTGCCTTCCCTTCTATCACCCCCCCACACCACACTTAGCTTCTTCTCCCCTCCTTTCCTATAGTGTAAGATAGATTTTCATACCAAATTAAGTGTACATGTTATTCCCTCCTTAAGTCAAATGTGATGAGAGTAAGCTTCTCTTTTCCCTCTCACCTCCCCCCTTTTCCTCTTCATTGAAAAAGCTTTATCTTGCCTCTTTTATGAGATAATTTGCCCCATTCCATTTCTCTCTTTCTTCTCCTAATATATTCCTCTCTCACTCCTTAATTTTATTTTTTTTAGATCTCATCCCTTCCTGTTCAACTCACCCTGTGCTCTCTGTCTATGTGTGTGTGTGTGTGTGTGTGTGTGTGTGTGTGTATGTGTGTGTGTGTATGTATGTGTGTAATCCCTCCAACCACCCAAATACTGAGAAAAGTTTCAAGAGTTACAAATATTATCTTTCCATGTAGGAATGTAAACAGTTCAACTTTAGTAAGTCCCTTATGATTTCTCTTTCCTGTTTACCTTTTCATGCTTCTCTTGATTCTTGCATTTGAAAGTCAAATTTTCTATTCAGCTCTGGTCTTTTCAACAAGCATGCTTGGAAGTCCTTTATTTCATTGAAATTCCATTTTATCCCCTGAAATATTATACTCAGTTTTGCTGGGTAGGTGATTCTTGGTTTTAATCCTTTGAATTCTGGAATATCATATTACAAGCCCTTCAATCCCTTAGTGTAGAAGCTGCTAAATCCTGTGTTTCCCTGATTATATTTCCATAATACTTGTATTGTTTCATTCTGGCTACTTGTAATATTTTCTCCTTGACCTGGGAACTCTGGAATTTGGAGACAATATTCCTGGAAGTTTTCCTTTGGGGATCTCTTTCAGGAAGTAATTGGTGAATACTTTCTATTTCTACTTTACCCTTTGGTTCTAGAATATCAGGGCAGTTTTCGTTGATAATTTCTTGGAAGATGACTTCTAGGCTTTTTCTTGGATCATGGCTTTCAGGAAGACCAATAATCTTTAAATTATCTCTCCTGAATCTATTTTCCAGGTCAGTTGTTTTTCCAATGAGATATTTTACATTATCTTCTATTTTTTCATTCTTTTGGTTTTGTTTTATAATTTCTTGGTTTCCCCATCTGCTCCACTCTTATTTATTTATTCATTCATTCATTCATTCATTTATTTATATTAGGCAAAGTACTTTTTTTTAGCTATTATTAATTTTATTTATTTTCAGTGTTCTGCAATGACTTCCAAATAACTTAGATTTTTTCCCCTCTCCCTCCCTGCTACCTCGCCCATCCTTCCCTGAGACAACATACAATTTTATATAGGTTCTACACATACATTCCTAGTAAATACATTTTTACTATACTCATACTGTGTAGAAGAATTACAATGAATGGGAGAAATCATATAACAAACCAAAACGTAGTGCAAAAGAAAATGATCTACCACATTCTGTGATTGAATGCCATTTGGATGTTGAAGGCATTTTGTCTTAAAAGACTGTTGGGAATTTTTTAAGTCCTTGCATTGCAATGAAGTTCCAAGTCTACCAGAAAAAACTCTCGCACATTGTGGTCATTGCTGTACACTAAGTTCTCCTGGTTCTGCTCCTTTCACTCAGCATCAGTTCATATAAGACTTTCCATGACTCTCTGAAGTCTTTCTGTTCATCATTTCTTATAGCACAATAGTATTCCATTACATTCATATACCATAATTTATTCAGTTATTCCCCAGTTGATGGGCATTCCCTTTCCAGTTTTTTGCCACCACAAAGAGAGCTGCTATAAATATTTTTGTACATGTAGGACCCTTTCCCCTTTTTATTATCTCTTGGGAATACAGTCCTAGAAGTGATATTGCTGGGTGAAAGGGTATGCACATTTTTGTAGCCCTTTGGGCATAGTTCCAAATTGTTCTCCAGAATGGTTGGATCAGCTCACAGCTTGACCAACATGAATTAGTGTTCCAACTCTCCCACATCCTCTCCAACATTTATCATATTCCTCTTCTGTCATGTTTGCCAGTTTGATAGGTGTGATGTGGTACCTAAAGTTGTTTTGGTTTGCATCTCTCTAATCAATAGTGATTTACAGCATTTTTTCATGACTATAGATATCTTTAATTTCTTCCTCTGAAAACTGCCTGTTCATATCCTTTGACCATTTATCAATTGGGGAATGACTTCTATTTTTGTACATTTGCCTCAGTTCTCTATATATTTTAGGAATGAGGCCTTTATTACAGATACTAGCTGCAAAAATTCTTTCCTAGTTTTCTGCATCCCTCTGAATCTTGGCTGCATTGTGTTTGGTTGTGCAAAGACTTTTCAGTTTAGTATAATCAAAATGATCCATCTTGCACATCATAATGCTTTCTATTTCTTCTTTAGTCAAAAATTCTTCCCTTCTCCATAAATCTGATAAATACACTATTCCTTGTTCCACCAGTTTCTCCATAGTAGCAATCTTTATACCTAGATCATATACCCATTTAGACTTTATTCTTGTATACTGTGTCAGGCAGTGGTCTATGCCGAGTTTATGCCTGTTATCCAGTTTTCCCAGCAATTTTGGTCAAACAGTGTGTTCTTATCCTGGAAACTGGTCCTTGGATTTATCAAACAGTAGATTGCTATATTCATTGCCTACTGTATCCTGAGTACCTTGCCCATTTCACTTGTCTACTCTTCTGTTTCTTAGCCAGTACCAAGTGGTTTTGATAATTGCTGCTTTATAATACAATTTGAGATTTTGTAGCACTAGGCCACCTTCCCTAGAATTTCTTTCATTAGTCCCCTTGATATTGTGGACCTTTTGTTATTCCAGATGAGTTTTGATATTATTTTTTCCAGCTCTAGAAAATAAGTTATCTGATAATTTGATTCGTATGGCACTAAATAAGTAAATTAATTTAGGTAGAATTGTCATTTTTATTATATTGGCTCAGTCTACCCACAAGCAACTGATGATTTTACACTTTTTTAGATCTGACTTTACTTGTGCAAGAAGTGTCTTGTAACTGTTTTCATATAGTCCCTGGGTTTATTTTGGCAGGTAGACTCCCAAATATTTTATAGTGCCCACCCTGGTTTTAAATGGAATTTCTCTTTCTATCCTTGCTGTTGGGCATTATTAGTAAAATATAGAAATGTAGAAGATTTGTGTGGGTTTATTTTGTAACCTGCAACTTTGCCAAAGTTATTTATTATTTCAAGTAGTTTTTTACTTGATTTTCTGGGATTCTCTAAGTATATCATCATATCATCTGCAAAGAGTGATAACTTAGTTTCTTATTTGCCTATTTTTAATTCCTTCAATTTCTTTATCTTCTTTAATTGCTACAGTTAACATTTCTGGTACCATATTGAATAATAGTGGTGATAATGGAAATCTTTGTTTCATCCTTGATCTTATTGGAAATGCATCTAGCTTATCTTCATTGCATATAATGCTTGCTGAAGGTTTTAGGTAGATACTGCTTATTATTTTATGGAAAGTTCCCTTTATTCCCATGCTCTCCAGTGTTTTTAATAGGAATGGGTGTTGTATTTTGTCAAAAGCTTTTTCTGCATCTCTTGAGATAATCATGTGGTTTCTGTTAGTGTTGTTGTTGATATGATCAATAATGCTAATGGTTTTTCCTAATATTGAGCCAGCCCTGCATTCCTGGTATGAATCCTACCTGAACATAATGCATTATTCTTGTGATAATTTGGTGTATTCTTTTTGCTAAAACCTTATTTAAAATTTTTGCATCTATATTCATTAGAGAAATTGGTCTATAGTTTTCTTTCTCTGTTTTGTCTCTTACTGGTTTAGGTATCAAAACCATATTTGTATCATAAATAGAATTTGGGAGGATTCCCTCTTCCCCAATTTTCCCAAATAGTCTATATAGTATTGAAATTAATTGTTCTTTAAATGTTTGATAGAATTCACTTGTAAATCCATCTGGCCCTGAAGATTTTTTCCTAGGGAGTTCATTGATGGCTTGTTCAATTTTTTTTTTTCTGAGATGGGGTTGTTTATGTATTCAACTTCCTTTTCTGTTAATCTGGGCAATGCATATTTTTTAAAATACTCATCCATCTCATTTAGATTGTTGAATTTATGGGCATAAAGTTGGGCAAATTAATTTCTAATTATTGTTTTAATTTCCTCCTATTTGAAGGTGAGTTCACCCCTTTCATTTTTGATATTGGTAATTTGGTTTTCTTCTTCATTTTTTTTAAATCAAATTGACCAAAAGTTTATCAATTTCATTAGTTTTTTTTTTATAAAACCAACTATTAGTTTTATTTATTAGTTCAATAGTTTTCTTAATTTCAATTTTATTAATCTCTCCTTTGGTTTTCAGTATTTCTAATTTGATATTTACTTGGGGTTTTTCCATTTGTTCTTTTTCTAGCTTTTTCAGCTACATGCCCAAGTCATTGATCTCCTTTCTCTATTTTATTCATGTAGGCAATCAAAGATATAAAACTTCCCCTAAGAACTGCTTTTGTAGTATCCCATAAGATTTGGTAGGTTTTCTCATCATTGTCATTCTCTTAAAGGAAGTTGTTGACTGTTTCTATGATTTGTTGTTTAGCCTACTCCTTTTAGATTATATTATTTAATTTCCAATTAATTTTTTGTTTATCTTTCTATGGTCATTTATTACATATAATTTTTATTGCTTGTGATCTGAGAAGGATGTATTAACTATGTCTGCCTTTCTGCACTGGATTTTGAGGTTTTTATGCCCTAAAACATGGTGAATTTTTATATATGTGCCATGTACTGCTGAAAGAAAGGTATATTCCTTTCTATCCCCATTCAATTTTCTCCAGAGATCTATTATATCTACCTTATCCAGAGTTTCATTCACTTCCTTAACTTTTTTCATCAAGTTCAGAGAGGGGGAGGTTGAGGTCTCCCACTAGTATAGTTTTGCTGTCTATTTATTCATGCAACTCCCCCAATCTCTCCTCTAAGAATTTGGATGCTACACCACTTGGACCATTCATGTTAAGTAATGATATTGCTTCATTGTCTATGGTGCCTTTTAGCAGGATATAGTTTCCTTATTTATCTCTTTTGATTAGATCTATTTCTGCTTTTGTTTTGTCTCAAATTAGGATTGCTATTCCTGCTTTTCTTACATCAGCTGAAGCACAATATATTCTGCTCCAGCCTTTTCCCTTTACCCTGTGTGTATCCCCCTGTTTCAAATGTGTTTCTTGTAAACAACATATTTTTGGATTATGGCTGTTATTCCATTCTGCCGTCTGTCTTCATTTTGTGGGAGAGTTCATTCCATTCACAGTTATGATTACCATCTTTCTTTCTCTCCATCCTCTTTCCCACCATTTGTGCTTTTAGTTCTCCCTTCTCCCTTCCCCTCCTCAATAGAATTTTCACTTTTTACTACAACCTCCTGCAGTCTTCCCTTCCTTTTTTCAGTCCCCCTCCCTTTTACTCCCCTTACCCTTACTACTTCTTCCTTCCCTTTTAACTTCCCTTCCCCTTTCTTCCCCCTTCCCCTCCTACTATCCATACAGAGCTAGTTAGATTTATATACTTAAGTTTATTGTTCCCTCCTTGAACCAAATCAGATGAGAGTACCTCTCAAATAATGTTCATCTTCTTCCCCTTTTTCCCTCTACTATAATATAATTTTGTACATCTTCCTGTCATGTAATTTACCATTTTCTGCTTCTTCCTTTTCACATCTCCTGTTACAATCCCTTCACATGCGTAAATCATATTTTTATCATCACATCATTTACTTCATACCCGTTCCCTCTATCTATATATATCCCTTTTATATTTCATAATAGATGTACAATTCTCAAGATTCACAAGTATCATCTTCCTTTATAGGGAAGTAAACAGTTTGCCTAAACTCAGTAACAAGTTTTTCTTTCCCTTTGTTTACCTTTTTATGCCTCTCTTGAGACCTGCATTTGAAGATCAAATTTTCTACTGAGTTCTGGCCTTTTTGTCAGGAAGGTCTGGAAATCCATAATTTCATTGAATGTCCATCTCTTTGCCTGAAATGTTATGCTGAACTTTGCTGGGTAATTGATCCTTGGTTCTAGTCCCAGCTCCTTTTTCTTACGGAATATCATATTCCAATTCCTTCAGTCATTTAATGTAGAAACTGCAAGGGCCTGTGTGATCCTGACTGTAATTCCTCGATATTTGAATGGTTTTTTTCTGAGTGCCTCTAGAATTTTCTCCTTCACTTGATAGTTTGTCAACAATATCTCTTGGTGTTTTTAGTTTGTGGTCCCTTATGGGAGATGAATGGTGGATTCTTTCAATGACTATTTTGCCCTCTGGATCTAGCACTTCTTGGTAGTTTTCCTTGCTGACTTCTTGGAAGATATTGTCCAGAATATTTTTTCATCATGGCTTTCTGGTATGCCAATAATGTTTAAATTTTCTCTCCCAGATGTATTTTCCAGGTCAGTTGTTTTTTCCAATTAGAAATTTTCCATTTTCTTCTATCTTTTCATTCTTTAGATTTTGTTCGGCTGATTCTTGATGTCTCATAGAGTCATTACATTCTACTTGCCCAATTCTAATTTTTATCAAATTGTTTTCTTCTTCTGTTAAGTTTTGCATCTCATTTTCCATCTGTCCAATTATTCCTTTTAAGGAATTATTTTCTCCAGTTAGTTTTTGTATTTCCTTTTCCATTTGTCCAATTTTTGCAATTAGGTTTTGTGCTTCCTTTTATATTGTTCAGTTTTCCTTTTTAAAGAGCTGTTCTCTTCTTAGAATTCTTTTTTCATACTTTTATAATCACTGGCCAGTTTTTCTTTTATTTCCTTCTTCAGCTGTTCCAGGAGAGTTCTTTGTGCATGGGAGAAGTTCATAGTCCCTTCTGAAATTTGCGATGGGCGTACTCTTTGGTATTTGTGTTTTGGTCCTTTCCGCATAGAAGGATTTTATGGTCTTTTCCTTCTTGCTTTGCTTCTTCTTATTCAGGATGATGATGATGCTTTGTGTATTGTGGCCTCTGGTTCTTTCAGCTAGAAGCTGGAGAACCCAGTGTTGAGCTGGCTGGTGTAAGAAAGCAAAGGGCAGGTACCTTTTATTCTTTTTGCTTTGTGTTTCCCGAATTAGCCCTGGGGCTATCTTGTTAAGTGTGAGTGAGGGGTGGTCTGACCATAGGAGATCTTCTCAGCTGAGCTAGAGCAAAGACAAGCTCAGTGCTTCATGATCCTGGTTGCCTTCTCATTTCCCCTAGAGTGCTGAGGCCCGCATGGGTCCTAGTGCCAATCTTAACCCTTCTGGGCTCTGGATCTCCTCTCTGTTGGTTTGCTGAGGTGGGAACTCTGGAATTTGGCTTTCATATTCCTAGGAGTTTCTCTTTTCAGATCTCTTTCAGGTAGTGATTGGTGGATGCTTTCAATATTTACTTTGCCCTCTGGTTCTAGAATATCAGGGCAGTTTTCCTTGATAATTTCATGGAAGATGATGTCTAGGCTCTTTTTTTTATCATGACTTTCAGGTAGTCCCATAATTTTTAAATTGTCTCTCCTGGTTCTATTTTCCAGGTCAGTTGCTTTTCCAATGAGGTATTTCACTTATCTTCTATTTTTTTTTCATTCTTTTGGTTTTATTTTGTAATTTCTTGGTTTCTCATAAAGTCATTAGCTTCCATCTCCTCTATTCTAATTTTTAAAGAACTGTTTTCTTCAGTGAACTTTTAAACCTCCTTTTCCACTTGATTAATTCTGCTTTTTAAAGCATTCTTCTCCTCATTGGCTTTTTGAATGCCTTTTAACATTTGGGTTAGTCTATTTTTTAAGGTGTTATTTTCTTCAGCATTTTTTGGGTTCTCCTTTAGCAAGTTGTTGACTCACTTTTCATGATTTTCTTGCATTGCTCTCATTTCTTTTCCCAATTTTTCCTCCATCTCTTTTACTTGATTTTCAAAATCCTTTTTGAGCACATCCATGGCCTAAGACTACTGCATATTTTTTTGGAGGTTTTGGATGTGGAAACCTTGACTTTATGTCTTCCTCTGATGGTATGCTTTGTTCTTCCTCATACAAAGGGATGGAAGAAAATACCTTTCTGCCAAGGGAGTAACCTTGTGTAGTATTATTTTTTCCCTTTTTCTGGGCATTTTTCTAGCCTTGAGTCCTTTGTCAAGTGGAAGGTATATTCTAGGGACCTGTAAGTTCTCAGTTTCTCCAAGGTGGCACAATCAAGGGAGAGGAGTCCTCTCCTGGCCTGTGCTCTGGTCTGTGAGCAACCACAAGCACTCTTTTCTGCCCAGAATCTGCAAGTAGGATTTCCTCTCCACAGTCACCAGCAGCTCCACCACACTAGCACTCTTCCTCACCCCAGGATCACCACTAAGAGCTGAGACCCAGATCAGAAACTCAATTCCCCCAGGATCTATAGACCAAGGACTCCAAAAGTAGATGCTGCTGCTGCCCTGCGGACAGGACTGGGACCAGACCTCCCCTCTCACCTAAGTGAAAGAACTTTCTTACTGACCTTTGAAGCTACCTTTGGTGTTTGTGGGTTGAGAAATCTGGGAACTGCAGTTGCTACCCATAATTCTGTGCCCTAAAGCTTGCTCCAGTCCTGTCCATGCTGCATGGCCAAGGCTGGGCTGCCTTCAGCTCTGAGTCAGATGTGATAGACCTGCCCTGTCAGCCTTCCTGACTGTCTTGGGCTGGAAATCTCTAACTCTGTCATTGACTGGCTTCTGCTGCTTTAGAACTTGTATAGAGTCATTTCTTACAGGCATTTTATGGGTTATGGGGGGAGAACTAGAGCAGGTCCGTTCTTCTCTGCCATCTTGCCTCCTGCTGTGTTTTATTCTTGAGTCAGTAGAGTAGGGGAATGACATTTTCAGTGGTATGTATGAGGAAAATAATTTTGTTAGCTGTGTGGAACCTTCTAAAAGGTATGCTCTGTTGGCACAGCCTTCAAAAAAATCCAGTCACTTCACAATGCACTACAACAAGCATTTATAACTTCACAATAAAACATGTATCTATTGTTGCCTTCTTGATAATTATTGGACTACCTGAAAGCCATGATCAAAAAAAAGAGATTAGACCTCATCTTTCAAGAAATTATGAAGGACAACTGCCTTGATATTCTAGAACCAGAGGGTAAAATACAAATGGAAAGAATTCATCAATCACCTCCTGAAAGAGATGTCAAAAGGAAAACTCCCAAGAATATTGTAGCCAAATTCCAGAATTCCCAGATCATTCATTTCACTGATTGTCAAATTTATTGACATACATTTGGGCAAAATAGCTCCCAATTATTGTTTAGATTTCTTCTTCATTGGTGGCAAATTCACCCTTTTCATTTTTGATACTGGTAATTTGAGTTTCTTCTTTCTTTTTTAACCAAATTAACCAAAGGTTTATCTTTCATTGATTTTTTTCATAAAACCAGCTCTGTTTTATTTATTAGTTCAATAGTTTTCTTAATTTTAATTTTATCAATCTTACATTTGATTTACTGGTATTGACTTCTGATGAGTAGCTAGGTGGCACAGTGGGTACAGTGCTGAGCCTGAAGTCAGAAAGACTCATCTTTGTAAGTTCAAATCTGGTCTCAGACACTTACTAGCTGTGTGATCCTGGGAAAGTCACTTTACCCTGTTTGCCTCAGTTTCTTCATCTGTAAAATGAGCTGGAAAGGGCAAGCTATTACAGTACTTTTTCCAAGAAAACCCCAAAAGGGATCATGAAGAGTTGGACATGACTGAAAAATAACTGAACAGAACATTAATTTCTACCTACATATCTTAGATATCATACTCTGATCAAAGTAATGTTCTACAAAGACTTTTTCCAGTTAATTGTATTCTTCCTAATTCCAACTGCATTGATTTTGTTTGTGCAAAAACTTTCAAATTTTATGTAATCAAAAGTCTTTATTTTATCTAACGTGATTTTCTTTATCCCTTGTTTGATGAAGAATTCTTCCCCTTTCCATAGTTGTGGTAACTAAAGTACCTCCCTTTCTGTTCCTCCATTAGCTTATCATACAACATTTTGTAGGTCATATCTCAATTTAGAGCTTATTGTAGTATTCAGTATGAAATGTTGGTCTAATTTTATTTCTCCCAGACTGATTTTGAGTTTTCCCATTAATTTTTGTTGCATCAGAAGTCCTCAACTCAATAGCTGGAGTCTGTGTATTTATTATATACTAAGCCACTTTATTTGATTACTTCTCTATTATGCTTAACTAATCTCTTCCAGTGATCAACTCTTCTGCTTTCTGACAACTACCAAATAACTTGATACAGCTTTGTAGGATACCTTGAGATATGTTTCTGGTAGACTCACTTTTTTCATTACTTCCCTTAAAAATTCCTTGACCTTTTTTTAAAAGATTTCCCTGAGATTCTTTACCTTTTGTTCCTCCAGATGAATTTTGTTGCTATTTTTTTCTATCTCTTTAAAGTTAGACTTCTTAAGTGAGAATCTGTAAACGTCTTAAAAATCTTTCATTAACTGTATTTCAATATAATTGACTTCCTTTGTAATATGTATTGTAATTATATATTTTATTTTATGCATTTAAAAACTCATTCTGAAAAGGATTATTTAAGCTTCCCCAGAGTTCAATGGGTCCATGACACAAAAAGGTTATGAAAATCTGCTGTAGAGTAACCCTTGTATAGGCAAGCAACAAGTTTTTTTTTAGTATTTACTATGTGGAGGGCACTTAGCCATGTTCAGTGGATACCAACGCATGCAAAAGGAAAGTCAGTCCTTCCCCTTGATGAACTTAAATTTTAATGGGGGAAACAACACACAAAAGGAATCTGAAAAGGGAAAGGGGAGATAGGCACTAAGGTAGGAGCCTGGAATTGAAGTCCAAAAAGTCAGAAGCACATCAGGGAGGGTAATGAAGTTTAGGAGGTCTCCTCCCTCCCCCTTCCAAATGTAGAAACCAGAAGGAACATACAAAGGGGTGAAGGGAGCTTAGCATGATGGAAGGATTTTCAAGTTGAAAAGACCTCAGATAGTGAGAAGCGCCAGAAGAGTATCAGCTGAGCCATGGTATTAAAGCCTTTTGGTAGTCTGATTGGCATGATGTTGAATAAGAAAATTATTTTATGTAATGTTTTCATTTTTAATATACCACCATGATCTCTGATCATGAGTATTTACTATTGCTCCAATTATTTAGGTCTATTTTTATTTCTGCAAAGAGTATTTTGTTAAATAAATGTTGCAGAATTATAAAGAAAATGAAGAAACAGAGAGAAGAGATAATTCAAGGCACTTCTAGCCTACCTCTCTGCAGATATGGGTGATTGTAACACCAATGTGATACCCATAGCAGCCGCTAAGAATATGCATGCATATTTCCAGGGTAAATTAGCAAAATATAAATAACTCTCTTCCTCAAAGACAAAACCAAGGTATTTATTCAGATACCAGAAAGCCAAATCCACTATAGTAACAAAGAAGTTCATACACGTCACCAGTCTAGGGAGCATTGACATCTCCAAGCCTTCCCTCTGTTAGGCCTCCCCATGAACAAGTTCCCTTAGGCAAAATTCCTTCCTCTCACTCACACTAACTGCTGTGCCTCAGCTCTGCCTGGCTTTCACATCTTGTTCCACCTGTTTGGCAAGCTCTTCCTACCATGGGCTCCATGTGACTCAAACTGTGGGCTGGGTCAAAACTCAAAGCAAGTCACATGGGTCCATTAAGGGGCAGGGAAGATCTTCAAATTCCCTTAACATTACAGTTATCCACAAGTATACACTGCACATATTTTCAGACTTTTTCAATGTATAGATCAGCTATACTGATTTTTCCTCTTTTTATTTATTTATATGGTGATGTTCAGAAGATATATTCAAAAAACCCCTTTTCTTTTATAAAAAAAACTTTTGTTGAATTCATATAGTTTCTGTGTCTGCTTTGGTAGATGGACTCCCAAATATTTCATACATTCTGCAGTCATTTGGAATTGAATATTTCATTCTATTATTTCCTCCTGGTTTTTGTTAGTAATATATTGAAGAGGATAATTTATCTAGGTTTATTTTATATCCTGCTACTTTAATGAAGTTATTAACTTTTAATATTAACTTTAGTTGAATATCTAGGATTCTCTAAGTAAATTATCTTTTCTTATTTAGTTAAATTTATTTATTTAACTTTTTACATTCATTTTCACAAAATTGTGGGTTCTAAATTTTCTCCCCTTTTGTCCCCTCCCCCACCCCAATTCACCAAGCATTCTGATTTCCCCTATCACCAATCTGCCCTCTCTTCTATTATCCTTCCCTTTCCTTGCCCCCATCTTCTCTTTTGTCCTGTAGGGTCAGATAACTTTCTATTTCCCATTACCTGTATTTCTTATTTCCTAGTAGCAAGAACAATACTAGACAGTTGTTCCTAAAGCTTTGAGTTCCAACTTCTCCCCATCCTTCCCTCCCCCCCATTCCCTTTGGGAAGGCAGGAAATTCAATATAGGCCATATCTGTGTAGTTTTGCAAATGACTTCCATGATAATCGTGTTGTGTAAGATTAACTATATTTCCCTCCATCCTATGCTGCCCCCCATTGCTTCTATTCTCTCTTTTGATCCTGCCCCTCCCCAAGAGTGTTGACTTCAAATTGCTCCCTCCTCCCATTGCTCTCCTTTCCATTATCCCCCCCACCCTGCTTATCCCCTTCTCCCCCACTTTCCTGTATTGTAAGATAGGTTTTCATACCAAAGTGAGTGTGCATTTTATTCTTTCCTTTAGTCAAATGTGATGAGTAAACTTCTTGTTTTCCTCTCAACTCCCTTCCTTTCCCCTCCACTAAAAAGTCTCTACCTGCCTCTTCTTCTATGAGAGATAATTTGCCCCATTCTATTTCTCCCTTTCTCCTCCCAATACATTTCTCTTTCATGGTTTAACTTCATTTTTTAAAGATATGATCCCATCCTATTCAATTCACTCTGTATTCTCTGTCTCTGTGTGTGTGCACGTGTGTG
Source organism: Bettongia penicillata ogilbyi (assembly GCA_023548195.1). Taxonomy (NCBI): domain Eukaryota; kingdom Metazoa; phylum Chordata; class Mammalia; order Diprotodontia; family Potoroidae; genus Bettongia; species Bettongia penicillata. Next base: position 3,797,421 of record JAJHZJ010000372.1, on the reverse strand, counting down.
TGTGTGTGTGTGTGTGTGTGTGTAATCCCAACAACCACCCAGATACTGAAAAGTTTCAAGAGTTACAAATATTGTCTTTCCATGTAGGAATGTAAACAGTTCAACTTTAGTAAGTCCCTTATGACTTCTCTTTGCTGTTTACCTTTTCATGCTTCTCTTCATTCTTGTGTTTGAAAGTCAAATTTTCTTTTCAACTCTGGTCTTTTCATCAAGAATGCTTAAAAGTCCTCTATTTCATTGAAAGACCATTTTTCCCCCTGAAGTATTATACTCAGTTTTGCTGGGTAGGTGATTCTTGGTTTTAGTCCTAGTTCCTTTGACTTCTGGAATATCCTATTCCACACCCTTTGATCCCTTAATGTAGAAGCGGCTAGATCTTGTGTTATCCTGATTGTATTTCCACAGTACTTGAATTGTTTCTTTCTAGCTGCTTTCAATATTTTCTCCTTGACCAGGGAACTCTGGAATTTGGCCAGAATGTTCCTAAGAGTTTCTCTTTTTTGGATCTCTTTCAGGTGGTGTTTGGTGGATTCCTTGAATATTTATTTTGGCCTCTGGTTCTAGAATATCAGGGCAGTTTTCCTTGATAATTTCATGAAAGATGATGTCTAGGCTCTTTTTTTTGATCATGGCTTTCAGGTAGTCCCATAATTTTTAAGCTGTCTCTCCTGGATCTATTTTCCAGGTCAGTTGTTTTTCCCATGAGATATTTCACATGATCTTCCATTTTTTCATTCTTTTGGTTTTGTTTTGTGATTTCTTGGTTTCTCAGAAAGTCATTCGCCTCCAGCTGTTCCATTCTAATTTTGAAAGAACTATTTTCTTCAGTGAGCTTTTGAATCTTTTTTTTCCATTTGGTTAATTCTGCTTTTGAAAGCATTCTTCTCCTCATTGGCTTTTTGAACCTCTTTTGCCAATTGAGTGAGCCTATTTTTCAAGGTGTTATTTTCTTCAGCACTTTTTTGGGTCTCCTTTAGCAAGGTATTGGCCCGTTTTTCATGCTTTTCTTGCATCTCTCTCATTTCTCTTCCCAGTTTTTCCTCCACCTTGATTTTCTCTAACTTGATTTTCAAAATCCTTTTTGAGCTCTTCCATGGCCTGAGCCCACTGAATATTTATTTTGGATGTTTGGGATACAGAAGCCTTGACTTCTATGTCTTTCCGTGATGATAAGCATTGTTCTTCCTCATCAGAAAGGAAGGGAGGAGATATCTGTTCACCAAGAAAGTAACCTTCTATGGTCTTATTTTTTTCCCCTTTTCTGGGCATTTTCCCAGCCAGTTACTTGACTTCTGAGATTCCTCTCCACCCCACCCCCCCTTGCCTCCAGATCTGCCCAGCTAGTGCTTGGGGTCTGAGATTCAAATGCTGCTTCCCAGCCTCAGGGCTTTCAGTGGGGGTGGGGCTGCTATTCAGTGTGAGATTAAATTCAGGTGCTCAGGTGGGGACAAGGCTGCTATTCAGTGTGAGATTAAGTTCAGGTGCTCAGGTGGGGGCAGGGTTGCCTCACAGGGCTCAGTTTTCTCAGGGGTTTTATGCAGAGACCTTCAACAATGGATCTGAGCTCCCGTCTGCTTTGGGAGCCCCTGTCTACTGCTGCCTCTGCTGCTGCCTCCTGAGGGGGTCTGAGTTATGGAGACACCCGATTCCCTCTCAGCCAGCCAAACAGGCTCTCTCACTGACCTTTGGTGTCTGTGGGTGGAGGGACCTGCACTGCTACTGGAGATTCTGTCCCTGAAGCCTGCTCGGATCTGTTCCTCTCAGCGCTGTGTGGCCAAAGCAGGACTGGGCTCTGCTCCAGGTCTGGTGCGCAATGGACCTTTGGTGTCAGTTTTTCAGGGCTCTCTGGAACAGAAATCTCCTCCACTCTGTTGCTGTGTGGCTTCCGCTGCTCCAGAATTTGTTGGGAGTTCTTCTTTACAGGTATTTTATGGGCTGTGGGTCCGGAGCTAGCATATGTGAATCTTTGCACTCTGCCATCTTTGCTCCTCCCCCCCAAGTAAATTATCTTAAAAAATGACCATTTTAATTTCCTCTTTGACTATCTGTATTCCCTTAGTTTAATTTTCTTGCCTTCTTCCTATAGCTCTTGTTTCTAAAACTTTATCAAATAATGGTGGGGATGACATCCTAATATTTCCTTTGACCCTGGGCAAGTCATTTAATTTCTGTCTGCCCCAGTGTCCTCAGTAGTAAAATGTAGCACTTATCTCCCAGGATTATTCAATAAACTAAGATCATATTTGTAAAATGCTTTGGAAACCTCAAAGCTCCCCTGTGTAGGTGTCAGGTACATGTTACTTTCATAGAAGGAATGTGGTAGGATCCCTTCTATGATAGGTTAGAGTTCCCCACTCCCATGTAGATTAGGCCAGTCCTTTTTCACAAAAGCCAAGAAAGCTGTTTCATAGACCTGTTTAGCCTAGAGTAAGACTAAGGATATTTAGCTTTCAATACAGCTTTCTCATGGTTCTAGGTCACATGAACATCATCTTCTTCTTCACTTAAGTGCACAACATTGCTCACCCACATGGCATTAAGACCATTCAGATTTGGTGGATATCCCAAGGTGGCTAAGTCACTACATCCTACCTTGCTGATCAGACAGGGTTCCATCAATTGGAGCTAAGTTCTATATCCTTGTTATCCATTTTTTGATATGGCTAAGCAAACCTCCTTTTATTAACTATAACTTAAAGGTATGTTATTTCATTCCAATATCAGACCCCAACAACCAGGAAACCATACTGAGTCAGGTTCAACCCATTATACCTTCTTTTCCTATTTTTGCAAACAAATTAGGTAATATTGGATTTAGGTAATTTTCTGAATGTTTGATAGGATCAATTTCTAAGTCCATCTGGTCCTAGAGACTTTTTCTTTAGGGATTTCTGATTTGTTCAATATCTTTTTCTGAGAGCACGGTACTTAAATCCTATATTTCTTATTCTGTTAAATTTTGATTTATCACCTTTGGTAGTATATAATTGGTAAGACAGTTTCTAATGATTTCTTTTATTCCCTTCTTGTGAATTCTCCTTTTTCATTTCTGAGATTTTCAATTTTATTTTCTCCTGTCTTTAAAAAAAATCAAATTGGCTAGCAGTTTATCCATTTCATATTCCCCTCCCTCCAAATTCAGTATATTAGCTTTTTTTGGCTGCCACATCACATTGTTACTATTGAGCTTGCAATTCAATTACCACCCTGCCCTGAGACTTTTTCAGATCAACTGTTGTCTTTCTATGCCTCCCTTACTTATAAAATTGATAAAGTAGTATAACATTGATACATCATTTTTGTGCCTAAATGCAAGAGTGTATATTTATCTTTATTGAATTTCATCTTAATAGATTCAATCCAAATACTTGAGCCTATGGAATTCATTTTGGATCCTGACTACCATCTATTCTGTTAGGTATTCTATCTTTGTTTCATCTGCAAATTTGCTGAGCATATGTTATCCAAGTTTTTGATAAAAATGTTAAATAGCACAGAGACAAGCACAGAACCCTGAGGTATTCTACTAAAGACCTCTGCTTTATATCAATCCATTAACAACTACTTTTTGAGTCCAGCCATCTAACCTGTCCTGAAATCATATGACTGTATAATTTTCTAATATATATCTTCATTCTCTCTCCAAGAATAGTATGAAAAACTTTATATGCAAAGTGCTCTTCAAACTTTAATATAAATGTCAAGTATCATTATCAATATATCCAAATAAATTAAGAACTGTTGGTTTCCATTCATTTTTGAATTTGACCTTATGAGATTATATGTGGTCCCCACAAATCTACATTAGTGCAAATGTGTGTATCTCAAATCTTTGCAGTTTTTTATAAGTTATACCTCCTCACCTTTCTTAGAGAAAAAGAAAGTCAATGGTACTTCTGCCTAGAAGGGCAAACCTGTCTATAATGTAGAGCAGCTGTTGTGGTCCATGGACTCCTGAGGGTCCCTGAGACCCTTTCAGGGGATCTTCAGGGTCAAAACTATTTTTATAACAATATTAAAACATTATTTGCCTATTAAAATATTCCTTCCATTTCCAACTACATATTTATGTGAGGCTGGATTTTCTTCATACACATCAAAACATTATGTGCAGAAGTAGAAGGGAGGCTTGAGGTGACTTCTATTAAGGCAGATATTAGATTTGCAAAAAAAAGTGTAAAACAATGCCACTCTTTTGACTAATATTTTTGTTTTGAAAAATATATTCTTCATAAACATTGGTTATTTATGTTAATGAGTAATAGACTTATCATCATTTTAAAATTAATCTATCAATAAATTACCAATTTTACTTGTTCAATTTCAATTTCTAATATGGTTATTATAGCCCACATAAACAAAAGTTTTTTGAGATCTTCAACAATTTTTAAGAATACAAAGAGGTTCTGAGACCAAAGCAGTTTGAGCACTATTGATCTAGAGGTCAGATAAACCCTTTACATATTTTCCCTTAATATATGACTGCAGATACCACCTCTTCTACTCATTACATAAATCAGAATATGGTATGGTAATGGGAAGTTAGTCTGTGGGAGAACTCAAAAAGTGGCAACTGAACTCCCTTTTTGTTAAAGATGACTATCAAGTAAACAAAATATACATTGGGGAGGCTCATCCCATGATTGTCGATAGTTCTGGGGGAGGGTCCTGAAGTGACCCTGACCTTAGCTGAGTTGGTCCTAATTCCAGGAAACTACACTGATACAAATTCCATTCCTTATGGGAAGTGTGCCAGTGTAGCCACGGCAACTCAGACACTATTGCAGCCACTGTTATACCAGTTACTCCCAGAATGATTTGTCCACCACTGCCATCTGCTTGCCATATGAGAGGAATGGTTTTCTAGTACCTTAGCCTTCACTCCAAGGTCTTCCTATTTTAATCACCACATATTCTCATGGTGTCTTACCTGAGGAAGGCTACTCCCCAGTTTCTCATCAAATTCTAGGATGTCCCAGAAATATAGCCGGGAGTGGGGGCGGGTTAGGGGTGAGGAGGGGTAGGGATGGTGGAAGACTGTGTGGTTCTTAATTTATTAAGTCTGGTAGTTTGGCTTCCCACACCTAAAAAGAGTCAGTGACTTTCTCAATACTCCTACCATTGGAACAGCTGGGTTCCTTATTGTCTTAAACTCCAATGGTTTTCTCAGAAGCTATTTAGTCCAACTTGTACCTGTTTTTCTTCCCATTTGCTTCTTTATTGGGCAAATCTATAACCCTTCTTCGGTGCTTCTCCTCTATCACCAGGTTGTACAATGAGATGGATAAGCTCTGTTAAGTCGTATGCTTTCACCGTATTGGCCATGAGACGGTTGTTCAATCAATCTTCTCCTGACAATCCCAACTGGTACTAACTTGTCTCAGTTTAGGATAGAGCAAAGTTTCCAGAATAATTTATTTGTTCAATTAATAGCTTATTGTGTTTTAATCCCATTAAGGTCCTAGCATTACTCTTTCTGTACTCATATCCAGATTTCTAAAAAAAATTATTTGATGAACTGTGGCTTGTACATTAATAATGAGCTTTCCTCTAAATCAAACGGGGATCCCTCTCTGCCTATGACAAATATCACTTGTGTTTGACTGGGAGCAAAGATTCAGAGCTACATCTTAAAGGACAACTGACCATGGCCAAAGAAAGCCAACATGTCTTCCTGCTGTTTCTAGAAAATGGACCAGCTCTGTAGTGGGCTTTGGCAGAAGGAGAACTATTCCTATGGGACAGACAGTCTCAGTCACCTACACAGATTGTATGTCCGTTTATGGGCAATTCCTGTCTGAGATTCTTGCAAGGGCTTATCACTTTTCCCCACTTATTACCTCTTTCAGGGCAAATGGTAGATGGGTAAATAACTACCTTCATGCTGGTGTAGTTAATGTGATTAACAGAGATGTCCATGGCAAGGCTTTCCTAGTAATGAAGTATGGAGCTCAGTTGCGAAGAATCACATACATGGCTCTGACCCAGAATCTATAGGTTATATTGGTACTACTTAAGTTTCCTTTTGCTAGATGTAGTGTGTCTTAGCTTCTGAATAGGACAGGAAACCACTATGGATATCTTATCTGTATACTTCTAGGAGTCTTACCTGCTATCTGCTTCTCTATTCTCTCATACACTGTACTTTAAGGAACTGCAAGGCTGTAAATGCCCATTGAGTCTGAGTGGAACTCCTGATGTCATTTCTTATGTCTAGAAACATTTGAGCTCCTGTATCCCATGCATGGGTAATAATAATAATATATGCATGGTAATAATACCAATAAAAAAAGCTTCAAGAGAAATATGCCCTTCCCAACCAGTATTCTCCTTCAAAAAAAAAAATAGTGCATTAACACTGACATAGAAAAAAATGATCCTGATCTCTTATTACAGGAGGTGACTACGTTATGTCTAGGGAATGTAGCTAGTGAAGATCATTTTATGAAAGGCTAGTGCAAAGTGTATATACTCATACATTCTGCTTAAAAGTAGGAAGGGCTAGTTGTTTTCCATCCTACTAATAAAAATAATTAGAAGTGACGAAACTCAATTCTAGTAGAGCTATGAAGAAGCAACTAAATTCATTTACTGTTGTTGGAATTTTGAGCTTGTAGACATGTTTTGGACATTAATTTAGTTGTACACAATAAAAGTTATAAAAATTTCTTTTTTTCCGCAGTTTACAAGTTAGAAAAGTTTCTTTTGACCTAATAATTCTGTTATTGAGACTCTATCCTGAAAATGTTATCAGAAATAAAGAAAAATATTTTCTTGGCAGTATTATTTGTAAGTGGAAAAAACTGGAAGCAAGCCAAATTTCTCAAAATACTGTAATCATTGTACCTTATGTAATGGAATCCTATAATGTAATTAAGATGGACAAGAATGAGTGTATAGAAGAAATCTAGAAAAACTTCAATAAATATCCCAGTGTGGGGCTACTATGTGAATTAATGCTGTTTCATTATTGAATTGCCTTAAGCTTAGATGTGAGGAATATTCAAGGGGTCCAAAATTAAGCAGGTGATCAGACATGTACACAACTACATTTAATACAAATTAGAACATAATTATAACTAATATAAGGTATCGGAGTTGGCGAAGTGCTTTAGATCACGTCATCCTCAAAACCACCCTATGAAGTGAGTAGCGTAATTGTTACTATCCATATTTTGTATATGAAGAAATTGAGACTTGAAAAGTTACGTCTTACTCATTATCACATAACTAGTAAATATTTAAGTTGAAAATTGAACCTGATTCCAAGTTTGTTATCTACACATTAAATTCAGCTTTCTAGCGATTACTTCTGGGTTCTAAACCTACTTCTGATCTTTACTAGTAGTTGATCAGGGGCAAGAACTCTGGTGGGTGTGGTGATAATGGTTAGGTGAGGGTAGGGACTGGACCTGTAGGGAACTCTTGGTGAGGAACTTTCTCTATCAGTATAGGTTGGTACCTTCTCTACAATTTATAGTCTTGAGAGGCTGATGGACTTGCTCAGGATCACACAGTCCCTTTTTGATGGAGCTAGAATTTAACCGGAGATCTTTCTTCTGAAGCGAGTTCTTTAACCACTTCACTATGCCATATCTGGCTAGGTAAATGGAAAATGGTAATAGCTCACATTTATATGGTCCTTTTAGGTCTGCAAAGTTCTTTATATACATCTTCTCAATTGAGCCTTACAACAACCCTGTGAGGCAGGTTTTTATTATTATTAGGATTTCAATAAGCAGATACAGGGATAAGTAGAAAGAGGAGAGCGTCGGAGATTCCTGGTGTAGAGAGCAGTGTAGGCAAAGGTGTTCCGCAGGAAAAGTTTGTGTTGGGGCATCACAATATTCCAATTTAGCTAGGGTGGAAAAGTAGTACTTTATCAGGTCATAACCACACTCTGTAGAGCTTTGACTGCCAGATTACGGAGTACTGACTTTATATAGTGGTTCAAATAAAAATGGGAGTCACTGAAGATCTCAGAGTAGCGACAGACGTGGTCAGACCTCTGTGTCAAGATTAGTCTCAGCGATAGAACCTCAGAGGTCATTTAGTCCAATCCTTAGCTGACCAAATATCCCCTGTATAACATCCTAGACGAGAGGTCATCCAGCCCTCCTTGAAGGGGAGAACCCATCACCTCCCAAGGCAGCCCATTCCACTTTTGGCCAGTCCTAACTGTTAAGAACTCTCCTTAATCAACCGTAAATCTGCCTCTAAGAAATTCCCACTTCTAGCTTCGGCGTCTAGAACTAAACACAAGAAGTCTAATTCCTGTTCCTTCAAGGTATTTTCTTGGCTTAGGAGTCTGGAAGATAGTGGAGGTGGGTGGGCTGGGGAGACCCTTCAGGAAGCCTTTCGTGCTTCCAAGAGCCTGTCTCCCATTTCGTGACTCCTCTTAACTCACATTTTCTCCATCTTACATTTCAATTCAGCCTATACAGCACGGTGAGGGGAAGCCGGAGGCTCCGCACAGCCTGCAGGTTCTCCCGCGCTGCGCCTCATCTTTCCCCTCTCCATCGTTTTAAGGCGCACGTCGATCCGGACTCTAGGACGCCCGGCTTCTCGTCTCATCTCGGCGTGGCTTGAGCTTCTCGTCCTGAACCGCTGTCTGGCTGTCCGTGGGCCGCTCCCAGATGCCCGCTGAATTCTGCAGCCGAAACTGCGCTCCCTCCGGGGCGGCTACATGGAGATGGCGACGCTTCCTTCCTGGGAACCTCGCAAATGGGCTATTTTCTTGGGCCTCCAGCAGCCCCAGGTAAGTAAGCTCTGAGGCTGTCGGGGGAGCCGCTCCCCTCCTGGGGGCCCGACGACGGACTGGGGAAGGGACGACCGGAATGAGGGGTTGTGGGGGCAGCGCAGATACAAAGAGTCCGGTGGGGGTACTCTGTAATTTTCCAGGCCACCGCCACGGGCCCGGGCGCCTCCTCGGGGCACCCGGAGGGAAGGGGGAGGGGCCGCCGTCCCCTCCAGGTGGTGCGGACACCTACCCCACCACGCTGCGGGAGACACAGAGCTGAATCTGGGGGGTTGGGAGGAAGGCAGGAAGGAAGGGAGGGAGAGAGGCCGAAGGAGCAGAGGCCCCGGAGCGCTAGCTCGCTCGTTCCCCTCGGAATCTGAGAGACCGGAAAGGAGGTGGGGCGCGGCTGGGGGGCTGGGGTGGGGCGAGCTAGGTTGCACAAGGATGCGCGCAAGCGCGCGCCGGCCGGGCGGGGGAGGGGTGGGGAGGAGGCGCGCCGGCCGGGCGGGGGAGGGGTGGGGAGGAGGCGCGCCGGCCGGGCCTGGGAGGGGTGGGGAGGAGAGGCGCGCACGCGCCGGCCGGGCCGGGGAGGGGTGGGGAGGAGAGGCGCGCCGGCCGGGCGGGGGAGGGGTGGGGAGGAGAGGCGCGCCGGCCGGGCCTGGGAGGGGTGGGGAGGAGGCGCGCACGCGCCGGCCGGGCCGGGGCATGTGAAAGGCCGGCGTTCGCGCGTTCTCGAGGGCGGGCGCGCGCCAGCCAGCCGCGTGACGGGCGGGGGAGGTGCCGGTCCCGAGGCGGCGCGGGGGCGCGCTCCCTTCTGCGCTCCTCCCTCTCTCGCTCTCCGCTTCCCCGGCTGGCTGGGGGGCTGGGTACTCCGCAGAGAGACGCCGCTGCCCTCCAGCCCGGAGCGGCCCGATCGCGCGTCCGACCGCCTCTTCCTCTCGAGGCTCCCCCCCTTTTCCCCCGCCCACGGCGTCCACGCCCTCGAGTCCCGGGGCCGCCGCTCATTGTGCTGCGCCAGGCCCGCCGGCCCGAGGACTTCCCCGCGGCCTCTCTCCCTCCCGCTCCGAGCTCTCCCGTCCTTCCTGGGCCATGGATGGGTAAGTGCGGCGGGCCCTTCGCTCCCGAGCGGCGCCGGCCTGGCGAGCGCGGCCGAGCTCCCCGGCGCCCGCCTCGAACCTTGCGCCTCCCCTCCCCCTCCGCCATCCCTGCGCCGGAGCGGGGGCTTTGCAGGGGGAGCTGGGGAGCGGGCCCTCGCCTGCCCGCGGCTGGGCGCGGCGCCGTGTGTGCGGGGGAGGGGGCCACGGGGCGCGGGTGAAATGCCCCCGCTTCCCCTCGCCCTCGTTGGGCTTCCTCTCCGCGGCCTCGTCTCCTCCCTTCCCCTGCCAGCCCTCCCGGCCCTTCCGGAGGAGCGGGGCGCCGCCGCGCGGGGCTGGGGGCCGGGGAAGGGGGGAGGTGTGTGCGCCGGCGAGGTGGGGCCGCGGGGCCGGCGGGTGGGGCGGGCGCCGAGGCGCTCCTGGGAGAGGGCAGCCCCTGCGGGGCGCGTCCTTCGGGGCCGGAGAGCCTTCCGACTGCGGGACTGGCCCTCCGGTCTTCCGCCTCTTCCCCCCTTCCTGCCTCCTTGCGCCTCTTTGCCTCTCGCCCCCTTTCCTTCTCTCCCTCCCGTCTTCCTTTACACGATCGCGCCCCGTATTGCCCACTTTCTCTCTGCGCTTCCCTCTTCCGCTCGCCCTCTCCTCCCTTTCCCTCCCCTTGCTCCGCTCCCCGGTTCCCCTCCTCCCGCACCCACTCCCTGCTCGCTGCCCTCCCCTTACACGCCCCCTGCGGCCCCTCCCTCCCTCCTCGCCCGCTCCAGGTTGGGCACGGAGCTGCTGTGACTAGCGTAGGTCGGAGGGCCGCGAGGCTGCCTGCTCCCCGGAGTCGGTCTCGCGGTGCGCGGAGACCTCTGGAGCGCCGGGGCCGGGGCGGGAGCCGGAGCAGGGGCCGGGGCTGGGGCCAGAGCTCCCTCCCGCAGCCTCGGATCACTTCCGCTTGGAAAATGGTGCGTGTGCGTGTGTGCCGGTGGGCAGAGCCGGGGCGGAGGAGCGGCGGGGCTGCCGGGGACGGCGGCCGGGAGCCCGGGCCGGGGCCGCGTGGGCGCGCCGGGGGCCGCCTTCGGCCGGGAGAGGGGGAAGTGAAGGCCCGGCTGCGCTCGGCGGAGGGAAGCGCGGGGCCGGGGGCCGCAGGGGAGCCGGGGCCGGGGGCCGCCTCGCCCGGGCATCCCCGCACGTGGGCCATCCTCGGGCGCGGAAGCGAGTCCGAGCCCTGTGGAAATCAGGCCCGGCTGGTGGTTTTGCGTCTTGCGTGGAGCGTTGGCTCGTGCGGTGCACGCTCGTTTGGTGTCCCCGTAGGGTTACAGTATGAAATCCTCCTTTCACATTTCCGAGGAGCCCGGGTGAATGGAGTGAATTCGGCTACGCGATCAGATACAGATGACAGTTTGGAAGCTGAAATAATCTTTTTAGAATGCTCTCAGTTGGTGACTTTAAAGTAACGTTTTTATTTCTGAGATTAGAGGATGTCTTCAAATTGTATGCTAGAATGGTTTAGTTTTTGTAGACTTGTGTGTGCCTTACATGAAGTGCTTCGGCTTGAAAGCTGTTTTCTCTAGAAAAAAGTGATGGGGATTCTGTTTAATTAGAAGAATACGTAGTTGATGCAAATTGACAGGTTTTTGCAGTTCGTTGTGGAGTCAGTGCCAAGGGAGGAGAGCAAACCCTCCTTCTCTTGCTATTTTTCTTTTAAAAAGATAAAATGAACTAATGTGGTTTGGTCATAGTTAATGGAAGCATAACAGCTTTTTGTGTTAGAAAATGCAGTGGTACAAGTAGCTTGTGTCTTGGAATCTTAATTGTGAATTTTAGTCGTTGATTTATTATTCAGACTACTTGGGTGGGAATATTATAAAATATTTAAATCTTTAATAAAACTTCTTCTTAATATATTGTATTAGGACTGGTCCAGCAGGGGTTGAAACTTAAATACTGGTAATTTTATTTTTTAAAGCTTAAAATGAATGTAAGAGTACTTTTAAGGATGGGGAATTTGATAAGTAGTAGTACATACGTAGATACTAAAAAGTGACCTCATTGTGGAATTCAGGTAAATAATATAATTTAGTCTGCATTTCTTTCTGGACAGGAATCATACAAAAACTTGACGTTTTATGCTTAATATATTAAGTCACAGGAATGGTACTTAATTTAAAAAATTTTTTGGACAGCTGAATTAATTTTAAGATCCAAAGGCATGTATGTTTATTTTTTAAAAGCGATTAGTTTTATGTTATAGGGCCTTGCAATAATCCCAGGTGATCAATATGTGGAATTTTCAGTTAGAGTTTTCTCTTAAGAATATCAAGAAATAAAAGTTTGAATTGATGGTAATCTGCTTATGCTTCAGTAGATAGGGTTTTGTTTTTTTTTTTTTGGTATGTCACAGAACCTTAATTATAAGGGATCTGCCCCACCTTTACAAGGTGTGGTTCTAGACCTTTCAAGATTTTGTCCTCAGGGACCTAATTAAACTTTTAGGGTTTCTCACAGCCCTGAAAAAAGCTCAGAGAACCATTTGCTTTAAAGTAAAGGACCATAGGTTGAAGTTTTTAAGAAAAGTCACTACACATTAACATTTATTGTGCCCAAATCCCAGCTGAATTAACTGAAATTCAGGATTACTTTTTTGCCCTTCTTGGAGCTGTTTTGCATCTAGGACTTTATTAGTTTGTATGCTTTTGAAAATATTGTTTGAAATGTTTGTGAAATTTGATATTTTATTGGTTCTAATAGTGACACAGTATCTTGCTACTGTTCTGGTGATGCTTAAGGGATTTCTTAATTCTGAGATTTAAGTGCTTGAGTTCTTTTTAAACTTTTAAGAATAATTTGTATATGCTTGTCTTAGAACATAAAGTTGGGCAGTTTTTATTTTGAAGACTAAGTTGAAGATTAAAAGCAAATAGATACGGTGGCTAATATTTCTACATGGGCACAGTTGTACTTCTGTCAAAATGATTAATTACAAGAAGTTTGATTTATGTTTCTTATCTATCTCTTTAGAGCTTTGCTTCATTCACACTGTTACTAGTCTGTCAGTCGAATTTCCTTTGCAAAAACATTCCACAACTCATCACATTTTCACTTTTATTTACATTATTATAACAGTGTTTTTCTTTCCTCCTTTAACCTTATTTACCTCTGCCTTTGTGTAATACTTGCTCTCTAACTTTGTTTTCCATTTTCTCTTCATTTTTTTTCCATACAGTGTTGTTACAGATCTTATAACAGTCGGTTTAAAGGTAGGAATCTTTTTCTCATCTTTCATATTCACTTTTTTATCCTCTTAATTTGTAGCATTTTCCCCTTCAGCAAAACTGTATCACTTATTCACATATCATCTGTTGTGCTATTCTGTACCAGCAATGTTCTTTTGTTTTTGATTTAGCCATTAACAATTTATCTTGGCATGTGTTTGCAGCCAATTTTTGATTATTTATATTGATGATGGGGGAGGCTCACATCATATCTTTAATAGATCCAGACACATAAAGGTGAAAATAAAATATAAAGTCTTCCTTGACCCAGTTGTAGATTCTAAGAAATGTAGCAGTGGACTTTCTTCCATCTTTCCTTTCATGGACAGTAAAATTAGTGGTAAGAAGCCAAGGAAATTTGTCTAATAGGGTAATTCATAGTTTTCAAAAATAGTTCTTATACGAATTTTTTCTGACCAGCTTCTAAACATTATGTAAAAGAATAATATTTTTATAAAAGCCAACTGTGTAATAAGTCTTATATAATTGACTAAAACAATGTTTAATAATGGGAAGTTTTAAAAATATAGTCTCTAGGTTAGTTTAGAATAATTTCGTTTATATAGTGCTTTAAGGTTTACAGATCCTTACCTCCCAAGAGATAGAATGCAAGTGTAATCAAGGTTAACTGAGGATTTAACATAGACTTTGACTGTGATCATAAGAGTCAGAAAACATTAAAAAAAACCAAAAAGGATTTGTTTCTTATGTTTCTTGAAGGTTTGGAATTTCATTAATACTCCAGTAGAGTATTTTAATATGAATCTTGAAGTAAATCCATCTTTACCAAAGTGGAAAGTACAAAATTCATCATTGATGTACTTCTTTGAAAAAATACTGTAGCCTGACAAATATTAGGGTAGTATTGCTTTTTATGGTTGTACCTTTTTCTCCTTTGGTAAACATTTGCATAGACATTTAAATTTGAATATTGTAAATAAGTATTAAGTGGGTGAGAAGGAAATTACAGTTTTCATATTAATTGATATATGTGTAATGAATATACTGATAATTAAAGGCCTCCTAGTCTGTCTTTAGGCAGTAGTGGCCATAACTATACTTGTCTTTGCCACTGAGGACATTTGTCTTGACCTGAGGTGGGGAACCTGTGGCCTCAAGGCCACATGTAGCCCTCTGGGTCCTCAATTGCGACCCTTAGACTGAATCCAAACTTCACAACACAAATCTCATAAATAAAAGGATTTGTTCTGTAAAACTTGAACAGTTAAAAGGCCACACCCAAGGACCTAGAAGCCCACATGTGGCTGCAGGTTCTCCTGTCCTGGTCTTGACTCTCTCTTAATAGTACGTTTCCCATGCTGTTAAAAGACTGAAATTTAAGTATATAATCTGAGCTTTTACTCCAGCTAGGACGTTACTCACCCTGAAATGGATTAATTAAACTACTTGATTACTGGCACTCCTGTCTATTCACCTGCTTTGTGAAGTTCTGAGCATTCTCAGATTAGAGACTGGTTCAGAAAAAGTCCTGCAGATTTTATTCTACCCTCTGGATCACTGTTCAGAACATTATATTGATTTAGGCATAACTATGGAATTTAGGGAAGTGAACAATATAGTTGGCATTTTATGTCAAATATTGCTTTGTTCTTATTTGAAAATTTCTTTAAGTCTAAAACTATATTTTTAAAAGTCATATTTAAATTAAGAAAGCTACTTAGGCATTGACTGTTAGTCTTTATAGATGAATATCCTTAGTCATCTGGTATTTATTATGTCTGTTGCATCCTAAGAAAATTAAGCATAAATAAAAGGTTTAGATATTAGGCACAAGAACCATATCTTGATGCTTAGAATTTTAATTATGACACAGATATTTAAAAATGTGCAAAATGGAGAAATACAGCAAACACTGAAGTGCTTCCCTTGGGCAGAGTGGTGGGATAGTTACTGAGGACACAAAAACAAAATCTAAGCACTCTTTGGCCTCTCAGAGCTTGCTTTCTAATAGGGACTATCACAGGTGGTAAACTAACACGAAGTGCTTTGAGGAAGGAGTTATATAGTACTAACAATTTAGGAGATCTGGTCAACTGAAGTGAGCTTGGACAGAAACTAAGAATTCCAAGAGGTGGAAGTGAAGGAGATGGGAGATGTAATGTGGGGTAGGAGTAAGTAAGGAGGCCACTTCATCTAAAAATAGAGGTGGGGGAAGTAATGGGAAATAAATCTGGAAACGTAGCCTGGAGCTAGATTTTGAAAGGCTTTAAATGCCAGACTGTTTATATCTTAGGGACAATGAATAACCACTGAATATTTTTTGAACAGAGGGAATAACCTGCTCTTGCTTGTGTATTAGGAAGATTATTCTGGCTGTGGTGGGCAAAGGAGAGAATGGAAGCAGGGAGACCATTCTGGAGGCTGGTAGAATATTTCAGGAGAGGGATTGGATAAGGGATTAACGTATTGGTTGATGGCTATGTCAGTGGAGAGAAGGGAACTGATGGAAGAAAAGTTACGAAGTTATCATGGGCTAGACTTTCATGTTGATTGAACATAGGATATGAGGCAGAGGGAGGGTCAGGGATGACTCCTGTTGTGAGTCTGGACTATTGGAAGAATCTAGGTACCCTTAACAGAAATCGGGGAATTTAGAGGAAAAGTGGGTTTAGGCATGAATGAGAAGTTCAGTTTGGGGCATATTGTTTGAAGTGTATGTAAGATGTCCAAGTGGAGAAATTCAGATGTCAGTTGGTTCTGTAGGAATGGAGCTCAGGAGAGAGACTAGGCTTAGATGGCATGAGATTATTCTTAGATTGTCTTTATGCAACTCCTACATTGTTGGGAGGAGAAAAGGAATAACCTGTACACAGCAAAAAGCAAGCAGCTTTGAGTTTCTTGTAGGAGGGGACTACTTCAGTACAGATTTTTGAAGGCAGAGTGGAGAAGGAACATTCTGTATAGGGAATAGTAAGTAGGCCATTTTGGCTGGAGTGTAGAGTGAGTAGAAAAGAATACTATATAATTAGCTTGAAAAGGTAGTCTGCAGCCAGAGGAAGTTTGTAGTTAATCCTCATGAAATTGCTGAATCTTCTTGAGCATGAGGAGTAACATAGCCAGACCTGAGTTTTAGGATTATTACTTCGGCAACTGTCTGGAGAATAGATTACAGAGGGGAGAGACTAGATGTGAGAAAACAATTAGCTTATTGCAGTAGTTCAGGTGAGAAGTAATGAGGGTCTTTGTGAGTAGTGAGAAGGGATGGATAGATGTAGATAGGTGTAGGGGTAAAATTGACAAGGCTTGGCAATTAATCAGATGTGTGTATGAGAAAGAGTTGCAAACCCAGAGAATTGGAAGGATGGCAGTGTCCTTAACTAACGGAGATCAGTTCAACAAACACAAAGATGAGTAAGTTCTCATCATTGCAATCACAGAATTTAAGAATTGAAAAGGGCCTCTGTCCTTAAGTCATTTAGAAACTACTGCACGATGTAAAACATGTACAAATAACCATGATATAAATTAAACTATTGGTGCTTGGGAGAGGTAGATGTTCCAGAGAGCCCTGGAGAGCCGTCCCCAGGGTCTGTCGCGCCCCGGAAAGCGGAGCCCACCCCTGAGCTGCCCTGGCCACAGCCCCAGAGGAGCAGATCCAAGTAGGCTTTACGGACAGGATCTCCGGCAGCCGGGAAGGTCCGCTTTGAATGCAAAAATCAGAAAGGCATCCCACAGTAGACTGTGGAGAGGGAATGGGGCCTCAGACAAAATGTTAGTGGACACAGTCATAGAATTATGCATAGTGATTTTAAAAGGACCTTAGAGACCATCTAGTCTATCCCCTCCTAAATTTTAGAGAAAAGGAAACTGAGAACTGGAGAGGATAAATGACTAATCCAAGGTCTCACATGTAAAGAAAGTCAAGATTCAGATCCAGACCTCTGATTCCAAAAATAGCACCATTTCTACCACGTCCTGCTGGTTTCTAGAAATTGAAGGAATGTGACAACATCAATATCTCTGACATACAATATTACAATATTAGAAAAGTGCATGAGGGGCAAAAAATTTTTGATGGGACTTTTGATGGAAAAAGTCATTTGGGGCTCATGTAGGGGAAGGTAATTGGGGAAGTCTTTGTTGAGGGGGTGGTTTTGATTCGGATTTAGAGATAGGTAGGCAAAGAGAAGAAGGGGAGGGTAATACTAGCAAGGGAAGGTAGTGCAAAGTTAAAGAAAAGAAGCACAGTACATCAATCAACAAGCATTTATTAAGCACTTAGTATGCATCAAGCATAGAGTTAATGCTGTCGGCTACAGAGAAGAAGCAAATACAATTCCTTATAGTCCCTACTGTGATGGAATTTTTATTTTAATTGGAAGACATGTATATAAATAGAGACGTATAAGATACACGCAGATTCATCTTATGGAAAGTAACCTTAGAAAGGAAAACACTAGCAGGTAGAGGCACTGGGAAAGGCATTTTGCAGAAGGGTAGAGTTACAACCTTAAGAAAACAAGGAATTTTAAGAGGCAGAGGTGAGGATTAAATGATTCTCTAGAGGGAATAATTAGTGCAAAGGTAGAGAAGCGTGTGAGGCCTAAAGCAATTAGGCCAACATTGATCGAGTATGTGGAGGGTGGTAACACTGGAGAGATGGGAAAATGCCACATCTTTTAAATGCTAAAGGAGTTTATATTTCTGTAGGTAATAAGAAGGTTGAATGAAATGGTCCTACTTTTAGGAAGGTTATTTAGACATCTGTGCAAAGCATGGTTGAGTGATAAAGAGATACTTGAGGCAGGTGATATCAGGTGTTATTGGGAGACAAAAACAGAGGCCATACTAGGGGGTATGCTGGTAAAATGTTAACAACAACTGAGCTCACTAGAAAAAAATAAATGTACACAAGATACTTCTAAGCTTAATATGCCTTACTAACATGTAAGTTCAGGCAATTAACAAAACAAGTAAATCAGATCCCAATTTGTAGTAACTGCTTATTTCCGAGGTATAAGTTGTCATACTAAAAATTTAATAGTGGACTCTTGAAAGCTGTAGCTGGCTCCAGTACCCCCCTGGACCACTACAATATACAAGCATCAGGTTTTATGGGACATAATTTTTAATTGAATGAAGTATAAGACTATATCCTTAATTTACTCCTAAATTACCTTGATAGATATAACAGTGGCCTCAGCTTTTTGATCTTGTATCCTATCAATAAACAGTTTTTGAGAATGCACTTCCAGTATACATATGTATATTTTTAAAGTACATTTACACTACTGAAATGATGTTGTGTATATTATAGGACACATACAGAAATAGTTAAAAGATAAGATAAAAATGAAGTTTTTAAAAAATTTTTCATTTTAATAACAAAACAAAAATATTTTCTTCCAACTGAAATATTAGTAGTTTTTTTTTTTTTTTTTAGAATATATATGCTTCATTATCTCTGAAAATCTTGGTTTAAATGAGTGTGATTTGTCATTGTTACTTTTTTGTAATATGCTGAAAGGGAAGGAATGAATGAGGAATCTCCATGTAAAGAAACTTTACCTCTTCAGATTATGGTAGATACTGAGTATGACCAGCTGATAACACTGAGGATGTCAGTGTAGATCCATATGTTAAATATTAGTAAAGCTTAGTTTCTATTTGTTTTCAGTTTTTTGCCTTCATTTATAACTTGTTTTCCCCACATGTGTAAGTACCAATCATGTGTTGATTCTGTGCTGTTGATCAGAAGAACCTGTTTTGCTATAAGTGAACACTGGGGACTAGGATGGAACATCCTATAGAGGAATGCCATTATGCCATTAATGGAAGGTGCCATTAGAATTTATTGAATTTGGCGACTGTAAAGCGGTGTATGAGCTACTCTTGTTACTTTTATCTTTCAGGTAGTTTTCGCCAAATTTTCTTTGTTCTTTTTGGTGTTATTTAGTATTTCATTTCACCCCCCCCTCCAGTTATATATAAAAACAATTTTTTTAACATTTGTTTTTAAGACTTGGGGTTCCAAATTCTCTTCTTTCCTCCCTCCCACATTGAGAAGGCAAACAATTGATTTAGGTTATACATGTGTAGTCATGCAAAAATATCCATAATAGTCATGTTGTGAAAGAAAACATAGATTAAAAAACTCAAAGAAAGTAAAAACAGCAGTATTCTTCCATCTGTATTCAGTCACCTTCGGTGCTTTCTCTGGGGATGAATAGCATTTTTCACTCTTTTAAGTCCTTCAGAGTTGTCTTGGATCATTTGTATTGCTGGGAATAGCTAAGTCATTCACAACTGATCATCTTACAATATTGCTGTTACTTTTTACACAGTACATTTAAATTTCACTTTGCATCAGCCCATGCATCTTTCCTGGTTTTTCTGAGAGTATCCAGTTCATCATTTCGTATAGTACAATAGTATTCCATCATAATCACATACCACAGCCATTCCCCAATTGATGGGCATTCTCTGAATTTCTAATTCTTTACCTCCAGAAAAGAGCTGCTATAAATATTTTTTTACATCTAGATCCTTTTCCTTTTATTTCTTTTGGGATACAGACCTAGTAATGATATTGCTAGGTCAAAAGGTATGCATGGTTTTATAGCCCTTTGGTGGAATGGTTGAATCAGTTCACAGCTCCACTAAGAGTGCATTAATGTACCTTTTTTTCCCCACATCCTCTCCAGCATTTGTCATCTTCCTTTTCTGTCCTATTAGCAAATCTAATAGGTATGAGATAGTACCTAAGAATTATTTTAAATTGCGTTTTTCCAATCGTTAGTGAATTAGAGTATTTTTTCATATTGCTGTAGATCGCTTTATTTCACACAAAAATTGATCATAACCTTTGATCATTTATCAGTTGGGGAATGGCTCTTATTTTTATAAATCTGACTCAGTTCTCTATATGTTTGAGAAATCAGGCCTTTATCAGAAACAGGCTTCAAAAAAATTATTTTTCACAGTTATTACTGCTTAACTGTATTTCCCTGGAAGGGTTTGAAGTGGCCAGGTTGTGAAAGTCCTTGAATGCCAAACAGGCATTTATATTTGCTCCTAGGCAATGTTTATTGAATATAGGATGGGATGACATACAAGTCTGTGCTTTTGAAAGATTAATTTGACAGCTGAGTGGAGGATAGACTGGAATGGAAATAGATTTGACCTGGGAAGAATAACCTCCAGGCTGTTCCAGTTCGTGTGTGAGATAATGAGGGTCTCTACCTGAGTGATGGCAAGTCTCAGAAGGGGATGTATGCTAACGATGTTACGAAGGTAAAATCTGCCAGAATTGGCAACAAATTGGATATGGGTGGGGTTAGAGTAAGAAATGAAGACTTATACATAACTTGGTGTAAGTCTGGCACACTTGAGAGGATGGTGGTGCCCTTGAAAATAATAGGAAAGTTTGGAAGGGGGAAGGGTCCCAGAGAGACAGATAATGAGTTCCGATTTGGACAATCCGAATTCAGTTCAATAAATATTTATTAAACTCCTGCTATCTGCCAGGCAGTGGAAATACAGTTGAGAAAAAGGACAGTTCTTGCCCTCAAGGAGCTTACTTACCTAATCGGGGAAGACAGCATAGAAATGGAAGCTCAAAGAGAGGTAACAGCATAGGGGAAGGGGACACCCAAAGGTATGATGTTCCATAGAGTTAAACCAAGCAGAACCACTGATGGAAAACAGTTACTTGCAAAGTTCTGAGCCCACTGTAAAATAAAGTTTGGGGAGGAGTTTATTCTTTTACCCTCCAGTCCTCCAATCAGATGGGAGAGGTAATCGAAGGGAGTTGAGAAGGTATTGAGTATCATAAACTGGAGTCAGTCTGCATGGTGATGAGATTTCAAACGATCATTTTCTTATCCTGTGGAAGCCCATATTTTTTGGAGAGGAAAACCAAGGAGAGAGGAGTTTCAGATGTCCATGGACTTCCAGTTTGAGATGTTCAAACATAGCTGGAGATGTGAGTCTGGAGGTTAGTGCTGGATAAGAAGCAGACATTTAATGTGTTATATAAATACTATTTAATGTGCTGGGTTTTTTTTTAAAAAAGCTTTTTACATTTTACAGAGGAAACAGACCCAGAGGTTAAGTGACATGCTCAAGGTCAGACAGAGGTACTAAGTGGCAGGGCCAAGCCAGAATTTGAACTTGGGGGTTTTCTGACACCCAGTTTAACACTTTACATTTGATCTGGAGTATATTGAAGCAACATGGTCAGACTTCTTAGGAAAATCTTTGTCAGTTGTGTAGAGGATGGACTCAGAAAGAGAAGAAATTTGAGATAAGGAGACCAGTTAGGGTTAGCCTATTGCAATAATACAGGTTTGGGGTCTTGAGAACCTTTGAACTAAGGTGGATGTGTTGAGTAGAGAAAAAAGGAAGGAAGCCAGAGATATGAAGGTGAAAAGGGCAAGATTTAGCAACTGGTTAGATACGTGGAGGTAGGGAGAGTGGATGCCTAGATCATGAACCTAGTTGACTTGGAAGTATTTTCAGAGTCCTAGGGAAGTTGGAAGAAGGGTGGCTTTGTTGTTGTTGTTGGGGGAAATATAATGTGGTCTGTCAGTTGACTCAATCTGTGCTCCCCCAAAACAAGAGGGAGGCAGGGCTCTAAGTTGCATGTCTCAGTTTTAAGGTGGAGGGAATAGAGCGGAACTGGCCTAGATGACTCTTTGAAGTTGTTGTGGGTACTCTGTTAGCAGTTGGGTTCTAACTGCTCTGAGGGTCCTATATCTAGTTCTGACAAGTTTGGAAGTTCCATAGTGGAGCAGTTACTTTTTTCCATCTTAATTTTGAAGTAAAAATGTAGGGCAAAAGATTTCTAGACAAATATCTCAGAATACTTTGGATTATCTTAAAGAAATAGAGCAGTCTCCCATGATTTTCCAGAAAATTATCAGCTAGGAAGATAGGGAGTCCCTTTGTCTCCTGAGGCAGCCCATTCCACTTTTTCATAGTTTCATAGTGAGGAGAAAATAGTCAGGAGCTTGGCATAGTAGCTAGAAGGCCATTCTTAAGGAAAGAAAACCTGGGTTCAGGTGCTGACTATGTAATCATGGTTAAGTCAGGGAAACCTCTTAGTGGCCTAAGTAGCAAGTCTCAAGGATTACGTTAGAGTTATTATTACAGTGGCAAAGAGAGTTTGTATAATGGTGAGCTCTTTGTTCTTTCTTAAATGTGGTCCCCAAAACTGAGCATAATCCTTCAGATGTGATTGGAATATGTGGACAGAGTAGGGAAGGGAAAGGAATAAACACTTATATTTTGTTCAGTCTTTTTTCAGTCCTGTTTAACTTTTCATGACCCCATTTGGGGTTTTCTTGGCAAACATGCTGGAGTGGTTTGGCATTTCCTTCTCTAGCTTATTTTACAGATGAGGAAACTGAGGCCCAGGGCTAACTGACTTGC
The DNA here is from genome assembly GCA_023548195.1 of Bettongia penicillata ogilbyi. Taxonomy (NCBI): domain Eukaryota; kingdom Metazoa; phylum Chordata; class Mammalia; order Diprotodontia; family Potoroidae; genus Bettongia; species Bettongia penicillata. Next base: position 3,774,940 of record JAJHZJ010000372.1, on the reverse strand, counting down.
TTGGCCAGTAAGTTTCTGACAGCTGATTTAATCAGGCCCAGCACTCTATCTACCGCATCACCACTTGTCTCTGAAAATAGTGGGATTGTCACATTCCTTATCTACCGCATCACCACTTGTCTCTGAAAATAGTGGGATTGTCACATTCCTTATCCTGATCTACATATTTCAGTTGTGTTTGTCCTTTGTTGCTGAAGAAGACAACGACATCAGAGAAATGATGACAGTGACTTGCACTTGACTGTTTTGAGTGAGGGAGGGCTGTGCAAGGTCACCAGCCTCACTTTCTCCTTCTAAGTCTTCTGGATTCAGGGACAGGATTCATCAGGATGACTGGAGATGGCCCAGGATGCAATGGGAGATGTTGGCCCCTTCAGGCCAAGGCCTATTCAAGCACTCACTTGGAGTGAGGTAACGCCCGTTGATTGAGTAGGCCTGTTTAAGAAATAGTCAGGGGAGGGCCCTTTTAATGAGGCAAAGAAAAATAACTCCATCAAAGGGAGAAGGAAGCAGCAACAGTTACTACTGATAATCACTCTTAATCCAGGAGGGTCCAGAAAAAAGTCCTTAAGTGGAGCTTGGGCAGGGGCCTCGTGTTGTACAGTCTCAGAGCTTCAGAGTGCAGTAGGTTTCAGGTTTTAGGAAAAGAAAGGAATCTAGCCAATGTACCCCAAATTGAACACTTGACAGGAAATCAGAAAATTTATTTCAGTGGATACTTGTAGGAATATGTGATCTCATTGATGTAGGTATGCCCTTCAAAGGTGCTTCCTCACCTTTTGGCACTCTTCCCCCGCGAATTCTTCACAGGGATTAACCACTGTGCTTCAGAGTGCTTTCTCCTACATCTCTTGATATTTCAAGAATACTAGTGGAATCTTTATCTTTCAGTTTTACTTCATGAGCCTGTTAACTTTAAAAAAAAATGATGTCTCTCTCATGGAAGTCTTTTATGCCGCATCTCAGTCAGCTGACAAGCATTTGTTAAGCATTTAGTTTGTGCTGGACGTTGTACTAAGACTTTCTCCTTTGTTCTTGAGTGATGCACAAATTGAATTCTTCAGGGAATGACAGTCCATGATTTCTAGCCATGCAGCATCACTGGAAGAATGTTGACATTAAAAAGAAAAGAGTATGTTTTGAAAGAGACAGACTGACTGACGAGTAAGGTCATTAAAAAGTACTGTACAGTTTTTTTGCAAAGCAGTCTAGGCTGCTATCCTCCTGTTAAATTCTAGACCTTTATTCATTATTCATCTGCAGTGATAAGTCAGGAGTAATGCTAGTTTGAAAAATGGAAGATGTAGTTTAGTTCAAATTACAAAATACCATGTATGTGTGCTGCTGTAGTCTTCATGCTCCTGTCTTCTCATGCGGTATATGACAATGTTGTTGTTTACTGTATTACCAACAATTGTGTAAATTATTTTAAATGAGCCCTTAATAAAATGAATAAAAGGGAGAATACTTCATATAGAAATACTTCGAGAGGCTTGTTTATTACATTATAGTAGAAATCTAAAGTACTAAGAGGCATAAATATGATCATAATAATTCTAAAATATGACAAGAATGCCTGAAATTAAATGACAGTAATGACATTTCATCATATTAATGTAGGATTATTTTTCAGTAATTTTTGAATTTTTAAAATTTTGCTTTCTAATTTATTTGTAATAAACTTGATTCAGAATTACATTTTCTTGTAATTTCTTTTGTTATTGTAAGAAATGTACATGTAATATAATTTCTTATAATAAATAGATAAAACTTATTTTTAAATTTTCATGTTATAGTTCCATTAGGCGGGAACCAATTACCATGTTTTACATATTATAACTTCATAGTGTAGATTTGAATAATGTGACTGCTTCATGGCTGTACTTAAAACCACTGGTTTTAGGAGTTGTCCATGCAACTGCATGTCATACCTGGGACAGTAGGTATTCTTTATTCAGTTTTTTTTGGGAGGGTGGTGGTGGTATGGATGAATTTTTCTGCAAGGTAATGGATCTCATTTGGGAAACATTGTTTTTTAGAGCATTGATTCTCCAAGTTTTGGTCTCGGAACCATCTGACAATACCAAAAATTATTGAGGACCCAGAGAACTTTTGTTTATATGCAGGTTATGGCTATTAATATTTATTATATTGGCTATGTTTATTGTATTATAGCTATTGATATTTATTGTATTATAGGAATTTAAAAAACTGATAATTTTGAAATATTTCATTTAAAATGACAGTAATAAACCCATTGTTAAAAGATGTTTGCCATTTTAATGAAAAAAAAAAAGCTATATTTTCTAAAACCAAAAAAATCTGATGAAGAGTGCAAAGTCTCCCCCCAAAAATCTTTTTAATGTCTACCTTAGTAAAAGATAGCTGAATTTTTATTTCTGCTTTTGCATGCACTATGTCTTTGGTTAAAGTAAATGAAGAAAATCTGGCCTCCTACAGATAGTAGTTGGAAAATGGAGGAATAATAGTTGATATTATTTTTAAAATAGTTTTGACCACTCAGTTCTCCCCAAAAGGTGGACCACATCTTGAAAACTGCTGTTACAGAACTTGATATGGCGTACCTAATGTCAGCTCTTTGTGGTAACATCTGGAGGAATCTTTTTGGTGTTTGAACTCTGTGCACATCTTTAAGTATAAGTCTTATGCTTTGTTCATTGACCCTCTAGTAATCTGGTATGATTTTGCCATATAAGGAGGTATTTTGGAGGAGAATCATCTAAGATGACATTTAGCTTTACCAAGTCAAATGCTTTTTTATAGACGTGCAACAGTTGTATTCTTTGCACCTTTTAATCAATCATATTTTGATATAGAATATCTTTCGTGGAAGCATGCTTGCTCCCTTCTCATACCTTTATTAATGATGTCCTTGATGCAGGTGTAGATCATGTTCATAAAGATTTTTTAAGAGATGAGAGGGGTTGTTACCCTCTTTTTGTTTTTTGGTAATAAAGTCTGATTTTTCTCCAATCAGATTTTTGATAGGTATTCCCATTTTTCAGATGTGTTGAGAAATAATCATAATATCCTAAAAATTGTTTTGCCTCTGTCATGGGTTTCCTTCGTGGATACTTAATTGGTTCATTTTCTCTTTTCAACTTTGTTTTCTTCAGTGCCATTTCCACTTTTTCCTGCATCAATTTGAGGATGGTGAGTTAGAATCTAAATGTAGCAACTCCATTTTTATTGATGCAGTCAAAGTTTCCTTTAGAAGTCTTGTCTCCCCTTTCTGCCTCTTCCCCTTTGTTGTTCTAGTTTAATTCTTCAATACTCTTGCCATGGTCTGATATAATTGGAATTCTTGCCAGGTTTTCCATAAACTCATTTTTCTTTCCCTTCTTAATATTTTATCAAGATTCTGTATATTCTCATTTTTCTGAACATTGAACCGTGTTTTCCGACATCCAGCCTTGTACCCATCTTTTACCCATCTTTGTACTGAAGTCATACAGTATCATTGTATATGTTGATTTAATTTGGAGGCTATTACTCAGTTCTTTATAAAATTTCTGTACCTCATGCTTTCCCACGAATGTTGGTGCAGATGCTTGTTGCAAATGTTTAAACACCAAGCATTGTAATGCCAGAAGAGAAGAGTCCCACTAAATGTGTCTTGCTTTTGGATGCACAAGTATTCTCCAAGGAGAACTTGAGTCACCCTTCTATTAGTTGTAACTTTTTTTGCCTTTGATGAGAATGTTTAAGATTGATAGCCTCCAATAGCACGTCTATTTGTTAGACGTTGGAAAAAGTTCACAAAATTAGAGTACTAACAATTAAATATCTATTTACAGTTTTACATCTGTGTTGTTTAGCTTCCCCTGCCTCTTTGTATGCACCACAGGTTGGTTGGTTGTTGTCTTTTGGTCTTGAAGAGGACCACAATGACATCACCGTGCTACAGTCCAGTTTCATTGTGTTTGACTGTGCCTGATCAGATTAGTACAAGCTCAGGATGCTCTACCATAGGTCAGACACAAATAGTCCATGTGAACATTTGGGGTGGATATTACAAATTTGCGCACCCTGCATTTCCCTTGAGCTATGTCAATTCTACTTTGCTTATAGAGCACAACACTTTCTCTAATATGGGCATGCCGTGCGGTCCTGTGCCAGTGTCTGCCATGTTATGAAATCAGTTCCAAAGTTCAAGGTCTGTATTGCTTCTTCTGACCACCATGTTATCGCCTGCCCTCCATAAAATAGTCTTTTTGATAAGCATATGTTTTACTTTTGAACAATATGCCCAGTCCATTGGAGTTGCACTCTTTGAAGCAGAATTTGAATGCTTGACAGTTTAGTTCAAGTAAGGACTTCAGTGTCTGGTACCTTATCCTACCAAGTGATCTTCAAAATCTTCCTAAGACAATTGAAATGGAAGTGATTCAGTTTCCTGACATGGCACTGGTATCCTGTCCAGGTTTCACCAGGTGTACAACAATGAGGTTAGCGTAACGGCTCTGTAAACCTTTAGTCTGGTAGTTAGTTTAATACCTCTTCTCTTCCAGACTTTTCCTTCAGAGCCTCCCAGACACTGACCTAGCTCTGGCAATGGGTCTGTCAACCTCATTATCATTGTGTACATCCCTGGAAAGTACAGTAAGTGAACTTATTCACAACATTCAAAACTTCTCCATTTGCTGTAATCAGTGGTTCCTCATATGGATGGTGTGATGGTGGCTGATGGAGTACCTGTGTTTCTTGATGTTAATTGTTAGGCCAAAGTTAGCACAAGTAGTAGAGAATTGATCCTCAGTTTGTTGTATCTCAGCTTTAGAGGCTGCATTGAGTGCACAATCATCTGCAGACAAAATCATGCACCAACATTTCCTTCCACTTTGGTCTTGACTTGTAGACTTTTCAGTTCATCAGTGCAGTAGCTGATCTTGTTCATCTTTATTGAAAGCATTAGACAACGTGACTGAAAACATCATGCATGGGAACAAGCACATAGCTGCATTTCACTCCTTTGGTGAATGGGAAGGCACGAGAGCATTGTCCACTATCCAGAATCCGGGCAAGCATCCCATCATGAAATTGATGTCAATACTGATGCATTTCTCTGGGCAACCAAATAATTTTCCATAAGCCCCTGTGACTGATTGTATTAAAGGCATTGCTCTTGGAGTTGTCAGGCAGCAAACACCAAATCGACCATTCCTCAGCCTTTCTGAAGTCACACTGGCTCTCAGGTAGATGACTATCTTCCAGGTCAATGATCAGCCTGTTAAGGAGGAGTCTGACAGGAATCTTGCCAGGAATGACTATGTGAGAGGACACTTGAGCCCCCCCATCTCCTCCTGTCCCCCCGTGATTGTCATAGGACAATCTATCTCTTTACCTTTATAGAGATGGACTGTTGGAGGCATCTTTGAACTCCTGGTAGATAACCACCTCTTGCCATATAACCTGGAAAATTTCAGTCAACTTTTGTATGAGCAGTGGACCCACCTACATTGTAAATCTCAACTGGAATAGAATCAGCACCAGGTTCTTTGTCACATGAGAAGGGGCCTAATGGCTCTCAAAACCTCTTCAGTTGAAACTTCAGCTAAGGAAGGGTTGACTTCAGCCTTATGGTCAATGACCTCAACATTTATTGATGGAGGTGTATTGAGAGCACTATGGAAGCGTTCAGTCCATCTCTAGCATTAATCACATCTTTATCCCTAAGCAATGTGGTTCCATCAGCACTGAATAGTTGAGATGCACCATAGGGTTTTGGTCTTACAAGTAGCCTTCAGGGCATCATAAAAGCACTTTGGATTGTTACTATCAGCATAAAACTGAATTTCATCTGTCTTGTTGTTGAGCCAAGAATCCTAAATCTCTCTAAGATTTGCTTGTACTTTGCTTTTGATGGCATGAAAATGCTGCCTTTTTTTAGAGATGGTTGAAGTATTCTGCTGGCAAACCTTGAGGATTTCTTGTTTTTTCATTTAGCAGCTTCCGAATTTTCCCATAATTTTCATCAAATCAGTCTTGGTGTTGGCGAGTGTTCTGACCTAGATGAGCAAATGCAGTGTGCTTGCTGTACACCAAATCTTTGAAAGCTGTCCACTTCTTTTTTGCTGCACTGTTTGTTGGCTCAAGTTTCCCTCCAAGTTAGCAGCAAATATTTCCCTCTCAGAGAAGAGCTCTAATTTGTAGACATAAATTATACAGTAGTCATTTTGCCTTGGGATGCCTCTTTGGTTGAATATGAATATTTAGCTTGAAGAGGATGTCTATGATGAGTCCAGCACTTTGCACCACACATTGCCTTCCTCAACTCTCACATTCTGTCTGTCTCTTCTTACAGTCATACAGTCTATTAAATGCCAATGTTTGCTGCAAGGGTACATCCACAGAGTTCTGTTGCGTTTAGATAAACAGAAGACAGCGTTGGTGATGAGAAATCATGAGATGCACAAGTCTTCAGTAGTAAATGACCACTGCCGTTGCTGTTTCCAACTCCACTTAATCCCTGCCAAATCTGGTAGTCTGAGCCTACTCTAACATTACTCACCCAGAATCATAAGCTGGTCTTCTTTTGGCACATTGATGATAAGGGTCTCCAGGTCTTCATAAAATTTTTCTTTGACTTCATCAGGGTTTGTCATGGTGGGAGCATAGGCACTGATGATGGTGGCCTGACGTTTTCCTGCAAGTGGCAGTCACATTGTCATGAATGTGTCATTCACTCCTTTTGGCAGGCATACAAGCTTGTTGACTAGAATAGTTTCGATTGCAAAACCTATGGCAGCTTCATGGCACTCCCCTTCACTGCATCCACTCCAGAAAAACGTATCTAGCTCCAACTTCAGTAAGCTGGCCTTCATTTGCCAGCTTTGTTTCTCTCAGGGCTGCTATTGGGATGTAATACCTGTTGAGTTCTCTTATGCTAAGAGCTGTTTGTCTTTCAGGTCTCCTGGATTTTGTGTTGTTTGTAAGTGTGTGCACATTCCATGTGCCAGTGGGGAGTGGAATTGTCTTTGCAGATGTTTTTGTATATTTTTTTGTGTTTTGACTGTACAGTGGGATTCCCTGCCTACAGTGGTAATCAGGCCAGGGTTGGATAAGCAGACGATTTTTAGGGCACCTTTTCTAGCCCCTTCCTCATACCAGGAGGGGAACAGTGCTTTCCTTAAAAGGCTGCTTAGACACCCAGGGGGCTGTGAAATCCCACTGTTGCTTCCAGGGAGAAACGACCCTATGGCCTGGGCTGCTTGTATGCAGGATTGTGACTATAGCTCCTATTGCCATAAGAGTGATGAATTTTGAGTCATACAAAAAATGGATTTAAGTGAGGCAGAATTGCATGAAGTTGTCTGTCTCACTCTCCTCTGTCTGCCTCACTCTCTCCTCCAGAGTCATCATAGTTCAGTGGCAGGATAGAATCAAGGTGACTGGTGATGGCTCAAGGTACAGTGGATGACCTTGGCATCTTGGATGTCCAAGTTCTAACTGCTCCACATCACCTGCTTCAGCTGCCTTAATGGCCATTGGAACACATTGTTCTGATCCACCCATTCCACAGGAGGAAGTCTTCACATGCTTGGGGTAGACACTGCCCTAACTCACAAACGGGTTTGAGACCTGTTGGTTATTCTTGACCTGGTTTAGCCTGTCTGTTGAAATGTTTACCAAAGTGTGCCTGCTGTGCATGCTGCACCTTCTTGGACCCACAGGTGAAAGTTGAGTGGAACAGGTGGACACCAAAGGTGGAAAGCAGCCCTAAAAAGAGCTTGGCAGCCATCACACCAGAGGTACTGGTCTTCCCTGAACACATTCTACACCTCTCAGCACCAACACTGCAGAGACAGAAGAGAGACTGCTTAGGGCTGATGATCATTTTGTAAGTTCCATGAATTGCTGGGGCCAAGTCATTCATCATCAAATGCTCAGTCATGTCTCTTCTTCTCTTGGCTGGGCTTTTGAAAGGAAGCCTAACTTCTTCTCAAGAATATACCTGTGTTACTTTCAACATCGTAGATTTTAGCAGAATTTGTGTTCCACTGGCATAGCCTTTGAGGAATCGTGAAGAATATGCTTTTCTTTATGCAGCTTAATATTTCCTTAACTTTTTTGTTGATCATATCTCATAATTGACTCTTGAACCTTAAGTCAGAATCTAGGGAATTTCTGAGTAACATGGTTTTGTGAAGTAATAGATAAAAATAACAGAGACAATGTAATTTCCTTTCCTAATGTGTGTGTGACTAGGAACATGAGTGTTATGTATCTGATAACTTAGACTTAAGATTTTTTTGGGCTGGCTTTCTTTGGATTTCCTATCTTTTTGACTTTCGTTCTTAATGGGAAGTACAGAGGTTTTAAAAAGGGAATAAAGTTCACTCTTGAAGACTTGCTTATAAAAGTATGCAGCTGCTTGTCAAAAGTAAAAAAAAAAATCTTTTGCAAGAATAAATGTGATTTTAAAATGGTTCAGTTAACTTCCTTCTAAGTTTGCCTGTTATCTCAGCTTTCCATGAATGGTTTGATGTTTGCAGTTCTTTTGGCATCAATTCTGAGCTATTTTCACTTTAGTGACTTGCCTGCCCAGGAAGGATGGTTATCCTTGCTGTGTGATTTTAGCACTTCTGCTAATAGCAGATTCATGTTGTGTCAGATTTGGCAAGTTGCAAAATGATACTCTGAATATAATAGTTTTCTTCCAAGATAGATGTGTTTTGGGAAGAGAAGTGGAGTTTTTATTTAGAGTTTGTACTGTTCCAGGCTGGCCTGAATGTTTTTTTTTTCTTCCCCATGATGAATAGTTCTTATAGTAAAGGTGGAAATAGCCTGTCAAGTTCAAAGTAAAGCAGAGTAAAGGTCTCTACATATCTGTCTTATTTGTTGAACAACACCTACATTGGACAAAAAAAAGATGCTTGATGATTTATTTTCATAATCTTGATTGATTTTACTTCTCAGAACCTAATGGGTCAGATCACTTGTCCTAAAACTGATTCTCTTACCTAAGTACTGGAAAGTCCATTTCCTAAATTAAATGTAATGTTTAAACGCATTGCAATACTTTGACATTCCAATGGACATATTGCATCACAGATCCAAATAGATTCTTAGAGGCCATCTTTCTGGGCTGAGCTGTATTTCTTCAGAGGCTTTATCTGAAGGCTCTGACTCACATGAACCTTCCTCAGAACTTCATTTGGCATTTTAAACCATTTGGCAATTTGACCTTATATTTCCTTTTATTATAGTTAACTCTTTTATGTGTGGATATTTTTTTTATATAGCTATATCGTAATTCTTGGCAGCAAATTTTTTTTTAACTTCAGTACATTGTTATGCCTAAAGACGGTATTAAAGACATACTTGTATGAGTAAAAGGATTTTCACCAGCATCTTAATTATTCAAGTCTTCTAGCTTGTATCCTGTAGGGTTGTCTTTTTGGAAGTACACTTATGTTCATCAGCTGTTAAGTTGCACCATAAATTGGGTACTACCATCATTCCGTTCACCTAGGCTAACAACCTCAGTGTCATCTTCAACTCCTGCCTCAGTATATTTTATGTTATTTAGTAAACTCTCCAAAACTGAATAATGTTGAATTTTTTTACACTGTTCATGTGAACCTTAATTATTCTAGAAGGCATATTTGTGTGGTAATATTGCTATTGGGACATGAATGTTTTCTCATTTTCTTACTGTGAATCTAAAGGAAATTTATAGTTCTTCATATAATGAGATATATTAAAAACTAAAGAATTTGGAAATGTGTTTAGTAAATAGAAGCAAATTTGTTATTTCTTTACATTAAAAGCAAACATTGACAATTCATGGACATAAAATCTGTAACAAAGAAGAATGACCAAATGGGAAAAAAATTCCAGTATGTGATCTTTTTTTTATGCTTGAATTGTCAATGAATTTCCTCTATCTGGTGTAATTATGTTATACTTAGAAACTTAAAATATAGTGAAACTAATGAAAGCATACAGCATTCTGCACATAGAAAGTACTTAATATGTACTGAATTTGGGGACAATTTTTATTTGAGTATGAAGGGCAAACAGTAGCATTGTTTGCAATGTCTGAAGTTTACTTTTGTGCTGAATGGACAGCTCATTTTTCTGAATGCCCTCGCCTTGCCTCCAAAGCCAGGAGTTTGTGTATTTTGTTGTTTTTTTTTTAAGGGAATATTTGAAGGATGAGTTTTAACTTCTAGTGGTGGTGATAATCAGTCAATCTATCGCTATCTGAAAATGCAAATGAAATCTTTGGGAAAAGATCTTCAGAATTAAATGTCTTAAGTACCATATATACTACAACTGTCCCTGCTGTCTTAGGAAGTTCCACTCAGAAGCTGACTTTTACTAATAAGCCATTGTAACCTGGCAAGGAGAAAGACTGAATCTTGGATATAGTGATGCCAGAGATGCCATATAATAATTAGACCACTTAAAAAAATCAGTCAAGTGTCTTTTAGGCGGAGGGGGGGGAGTGGGGGTGAATAAAATAAAGACAGCACATTGTTTTAAATACTAGAGTTCCCTGGAGCCTTCTTACATAGTGGAGGGATAATATGAGGTAAGTCTATTTTGAATTGCATTAAAAGGACTTCAGTTTTTTTTAAAGTATTGCATGAAAATGTTTATCTCTCTCTCCTAGATCTGATTTCCTTTCCTCTTATTCTTCTTCTTTGTACTCTATGCTTACAGTAATCGTTCATTACTTTTTTTTCCAACACAGCAAATCCTTTTAATCAAAACATGCATACATCTTAGAAAGTATGTTTCTTTTTTTTTTTAAATGAATTAATTTATTTGGCTTTTAACATTCATTTTCACAAAATTTTGGGTTCCAAATTTTCTCCCCATTTATCCCCTCCCCCCACCCCAAAACACTGAGCATTCTAATTGCCCCTATCACCAATCTGCCCTCTCTTCTAACATCCCTCCCTTCCCTTGTCCCCCATCTTCTCTTTTGTCCTGTGGGGCGAGATAACTTTTGATTCCCCATTACCTGTATTTCTTATTTCCTAGTAGCAAGAACAATACTCAACAGTTGTTCCTAAAACTTTGACTTCCAACTTCTCTTTATCTCTCCCTCCCCACCCATTCCCTTTGGGAAGGCAGGAAATTCAATATAGGTAGGCTATATCTGTATAGTTTTGCAAATGACTTCCATGATAGTCGTGTTGTGTAAGACTAACTATATTTCCCTCCATCTTATGCTGCCCCCCATTGCTTCTGTTCTCTCTTTGGATCCTGTCCCTCCCCAAGAGTGTTGACTTCAAATTGCTCCATCCTTCCACTGCCCTCCCTTCCATCATCCCCCCCACCCTGCTTATCCCCTTCTCCACCACTTTCCTGTATTGTAAGATAGGTTTTCATACCAAAATGAGTGTGCATTTTATTCCTTCCTTTAGTCAAATGTGATGAGAGTAAACTTCATGTTTTTCTCTCTCCTCCCCTCTTTTTCCCTCCACTGAAAAGTCTTTTGCTTTCCTCTTTTATGAGAGATAATTTGTACCATTCCATTTCTCCCTTTCTCCTCCCCATATATTTCTCTCTCACCACTTAATTTCATTTTTTTAAGATATGATCCCATCCTATTCAATTCAGTGTGTGTGTGTGTGTGTGTGTGTGTGTGTGTGTGTGTATGTGTGATCCCACCAACCACCCAGATACTGAAAAGTTTCAAGAGTTTCAAATATTGTCTTTCCATGTAGGAATGTAAACAGTTCAACTTTAGTAAGTCCCTTATGACTTCTCTTTGCTGTTTACCTTTTCATGCTTCTCTTCATTCTTGTGTTTGAAAGTCAAATTTTCTTTTCAGCTCTGGTCTTTTCATCAAGAATGCTTGAAAGTCCTCTATTTCATTGAAAGACCATATTTTCCCCTGAAGTAGTATACTCAGTTTTGCTTGGTAGGTGATTCTTGGTTTGAGTCCTAGTTCCTTTGACTTCTGGAATATCCTATTCCATGCCCTTCCATCCCTTAATGTAGAAGCTGCTAGGTCTTGTGTTATCCTGATTGTATTTCCACAATACTTGAATTGTTTCTTTCTAGCTGCTTGCAATATTTTCTCCTTGACCAGGGAACTCTGGAATTTGGCCGCAGTGTTTCTAGGAGTTTCTCTTTCTTGGATCTCTTTCAGGTGGTGATCGGTGGATTCCTTGAATACTTATTTTGGCCTCTGGTTCTAGAATATCAGGGCAGTTTTCCTTGATAATTTCATGAAAGATGATGTCTAGGCTCTTTCTTTGATCATGGCTTTCAGGTAGTCCCAGGTAGTCAGGTGTTATTTTCTTCAGCATTTTTTGGGTCTCCTTTAGCAAGGTGTTGACCTGTTTTTCATGCTTTTCTTGCATCTCTCTCATTTCTCTTCCCAATTTTTCCTCCATCTCTCTCACTTGATTTTCAAAATCGTTTTTGAGCTCTTCCATGCCCTGAGCCCACTGAATATTTATTTTGGATGTTTGGGATTCAGAAGCCTTGACTTCTATGTCTTTCCCTGATGGTAAGCATTGTTCTTCCTCATCAGAAAGAAAGGGAGGAGATATCTGTTCACCAAGAAAGTAACCTTCTATGGTCTTATTTTTTTTCCATTTTTTGGGCATTTTCCCAACCAGTTACTTGACTTTTGGGTCCTTTGTCAAGAGTAGGATATACTCTGGGAATCTGTGAGATCTCAGTTCCTCCAAGGTGGTACGATCAAATATGCACTGGTCTGGATGCAGAGAGGGATTTTTATGTCCAGAATCTTAGCAATTACCTTTCCATAGCCACTTGGCCTCCAGTTCCCAAGTCAGCACTGGGGCCTGATTTTCAGATAAACTGGATGGGCAGGGCCTCCATTCAGTGTGAGACAAAGACCAGCTCGGGTAGGGCCTCCACCCAGGACTGAGGTAAGACTCAGCTCTTTAATGCTTCCAGGGGTTTTTACGCTCCAACAATGGAGCTTCCAAACGGGCTGCTGTGCTGGCTCTGTGGCTGCTACCTGCTGCTGGTGCTATGGGAAAGCCCTTCTCCCTTCCTGGGCAGCTGATAAAACCCCTTCACTGATCTCTGTGGGTTGAGGGATCCGAGGCTCCGCTGCTGTGACTGGTGGTCCCTCCTCCCAGAGTTTAGTCGCACTGCGCGGCTTGGCTGGGCTCTGTGGCTCCCGCGTCCAATGCACCCCAATGCACCTGACGTTTCCATGGGCCTTACAGATCACCGTGGGCTGGAAATCTCCTCCACTCTGTTCTCCACTTCTGCTGCTCCAGAATTTGTTGAGAGTCCCTCTGTACAGGTATTTTGTGGACTGTGTGGGGAGACTGTATGTGTGTCTTTCTAGTCCGCCATCTTGGCTCCACCCATTCATTACTTTTAATTAAAATAATTTCAAATCATATTTTGATGTAGTTTGTACAGTTTGTACTTTGATCTCTGATTTGATCATTATGCATATTCACTCTGTACACATATATTAATAATGTCTCTGCACATTCCAGTGTTGCTTAAATCTGAGGGATTTATGGAATATTTGTGGGAAAACTAATATTCCACTGAAGAAATCTCTCAAGTTCTCTATATAGTGTTTTGAAGAATTTTTCTTCTTTTAATATTTTCGGATTATTGATAATGTTGCTGATAATGTTTACGATATCATTATAGGATTTGAAAACTACCCTGCTACAGCCTTTGTCCACCTGTGTTGCCTCCTCTATTAAAATACAAGCTTTGACTGTCTCTTGTATTTATATTCTTTGCGTCTAGCACAAATGCTTACATTTTTTTCATTCATTTTATTCCATGCTAGTATTTGTTGTTCTCTCATGTTACTACTTCATTAGTAATTTAACTTAGTAATTCTTTAGTATAGCAAAACACTTTTAATTTGGACTAATGGGAGAGGAAGCCTGAAATATACAAGTTTTTTACTGCAGATTCATACTTGAATTAATTGCTAAAAATGTTGACAAATAAGAGTTCTTTCAAAATTAGCTCCAAAGATTAAGTACGTTTTGCAATGACAGACTTAATTATTACATACAATACAGTTTAGTTTTTGGAAAAAAATTTGACCCCTTAAGTAGGATAAACATTTCCTTCAATGATTTTGTTGTATTCGTTGACTTGCCTCAAATATTCCTTTTATAGGTTGTATTACAGAGATAAACCTTAGACCTGAGTAGAATTTTTCCTAATTACTACTAATTTCAAATGAGTATAGTTGGAGTTAATTTAAAAAAATGTATTCCTAGGCCTTGATAATAAAATAAAATAGGAAAATTAAAACTTCTTGACAATAATACAGGCTTATGAGTTTTTCATCTTTAGATCTTTTTCAGGAAACTTTAATTTTTAAAAAAAAATGTTAGCAAATTCTTTATTTTATAGGCTGGAACAAAGAACCATGTTTTGAATAACATTCTACTAGTACTCCTATATAGGAATGAGACAAAGAATACATTAGTCTGTAAAGAATTATAGGTAAATATCACACACTGGATGATGGAGAGGGTGCATTGTAGAGGTGAACATGTGGCAGCATTTAACCAATGGGGAACTTTGAAGAAAGAGATTGAAAAAAGTCATTAACAAAATGTATGAGAGGAAGAGAAGATGGATTGGTCATATAGTTAAGAAAAAGGGAATACAGGTAGACAACTACAGCGCTCTGCTGGCATCCTTGTGATGTCAAGAAAAAGGAAAGAATATCTCTAACACATTAGGTAAACCTTTTCTTTCTTACATGGGTAAACATTTTATAGTTTGGGAAAGCATTGATATTCGTCTCTCATATGTTCTTTTCCTCCGTTTCTAAGATTTACTAACAGATAATTTTAAACAATGACTGCTTTATAATTCATTTTAACATCTCTTAGACAAATTTTCCTTCAAAAATTCAACTTCAGTCCTTCTTTTCCTTTTTAAATTTTCTTGATATTCTTGTTCATCTCTTTTTCTTTATGAATTTTGTTACAGTTTTATATAACTAAATTAGTATGTAGATGCATTAGTATTTCGGTATTGACTATATATTAATTGGAGAGATAGTTTGACAGTTTTGCTGTATTTGCATGATTATGTACAGGGAATATAGTTGGGTTTTTTTTTTTTTCAGTTTTTCCATGAGTTCTGTCAGTCATTTGAGAGTTGAAGAATGTCTGAAGAAATTGTAGTATATGAATGTAGCAGAACACTACTGTGCTATAAGAAGTGACCTAGGTTCACTATCTTACTGTCAGCTTCAGCTCCTTACCTGATATATCTTCTTACTCCATAATATATCCAGCCACTGGCCAGATCTTGTATTTTTGATCTCCACATCTCTTGCTTTTGTCTCTACTACCATCCAGAGGTTTCCAAAGTGGACAATATCACCCTCTGGGGAGCCCGGGACCCTGGGGGCAGTAGAAGTCTAAGAAGAGAAGACAAGTTTGAAGAATCGTTCATACATGTTTCTTCTGTTGTGTAGCAGAATTAAAGTTATACTGATTACAGTATCATCCAAATGAAATCTGCTGACAGGTCTTAACAAGCAAGTGTTGAAAGGTTTATATATCGTACATTGTCAGGAAGTCCAGCATGCATCAGCAAATATATGAACGTGTAATGACTTATTTACAATGTGATACAATGTGAGGCGGTTGGAGCTTACGTTTTAATAGAGGAGGCAATACAGCTGGACAAATGCTGCAGTATGGTAGCTTTTAAATCCTATAATGATATCATAGACAATCTATTAAAATAATGAAAATGCATATTTACATATGATATTTACATGATACTGCATCATGAAAATTTCAGTGCAGGAAAACCACAAATTTATGATACATTAAGTTTAAGAAGCATGATTTAAAAGATTTTATATTTTGTTGAAATGAAAATTTCACAAAACTGTTAAAGGGTTAAAGAAAGTAGATTTCAAGGGGGTACTGGGTAATTTTCTTTAAGGGTACAGTTATTTGGGAACCTCTGGTTTAGGACCTTTATGTCTCATCTGAACTGTTGTAATAGCCTCTAATTGTCCTTCATGCCTCATGCTTTTCTCCAGTCCATTCTCTTCATAGCTGCCAAAGTGATTTTCTTAAAGTTTAGGTCTGACCGTATCTCCCCTTTACTCAGTAAACTGTAGGGGTGGCTTTCTGTTCACTCAGGATCAAATATTTTTTCTTTTATCCCATTCTTAATATTACTTTTTAAAATATTACAATGGACGTAATTTAATTAGGTAGTTTATAAGTGAGGAAATACAAAGGGATCCTGGTACCTTTTAAGAAAATCTGACTAATAGGTATGACTGATCTAAAAAGTTTGAAGTATATTATGATAGGTCACTGAAATAGTGACACAACACTTCTCATAACTGTCATTGCATGTTCAATAAATTTATTTTCAATGTGTTCATCCTTATCATAGATGAAAAAGTTATGACTAGGACAAACCTCTAGACAGAGCTCTGTAGCAGTCATAAGAGCTGGTCATAACATGTACAAGTGTTTGTTGAACACCTACTATGTACCAGGCAGTGGGCTAACAGTTTTATCTCTTTTGATCCTCAAAACAACCCTGGTAGACAGGTGCATTATTGTCCTCATTTTAAATTTGAGGAAACCGAGGCAGGTAGATATGAAATGACTTGCACAGTGACTGAGGCTGGAGTTGAACTTAGGTTTTTCTGAGTCCAAATCCAGTGATTATTGTGCCACCTAGTTGCCCATCATAGTCCATCTAGCACAAATCTGTTCATCCAGCTGCCGCTTCGTCAAACGGTAATCATTTTCGTATTTTTCCTCTTATCCACAAGAGTATCCTAGAAAAATTTTAAAAGCTTATGTTGATATCAAAATGTTACTTAAGTTATTCTCTTGATATGCTTATCTAATAACTTATTGGAAAAGGAAAATAGCTTAGTTACTTGTGTAGAAATGGAAGATAGGTAGATAGAATAATTACTTTGATAGTTCATTTGCATGAAATTATCCTAGTTTTTGTAAGCATTGTTTCTGTTATTTCATTCAGTAGAGAAAGAAGCTATGAGGTGGAGTGTGTGCGCGCGCGTGCGTGTGCATAATACATTTTAATATGATACTGAGGGGTTTTTTCCCCTTATTTAAAAGCATGCCTTTCCCATTGATTTAATGATTTAAATCAGGTAGTAATGTTTGAAATAATATCCCTTTTTCAGTTAAATTACTTCTTAAGCTCCTTAGCCAAATGGTACATATTTTTTCTTAGATTTGTAAGCATGTCAATTATTTGAAGAAATACTTCTGAAGAAGAGATAATTTTGTTAGATTTACTACATGATTTTTAAAATTTACTATGCTATATATTTACTATATTTTTATTTATTGTACATACACATACATAGATAATATACATAACACTGTATGCAGCTAAAGTGTAGTAATCATCATCTAAAAATGTCTATTATGTCATACATGTGTCAGGAGCTCTTAGCATATCCAAAGAGACTAAATTAAGTCATTTCTGTATGTGAGAGGTATTTTTAAATAAAACCACAGTCCATCTCTAATTTAAGGCCAACATAAATTGAAAGTTTTTTTAAAAATTCTTTTCATGTTTCTTAAATGACTAAGAGTTTTTCAAGCTTATGTTATCTTTGTCATAATAGTCCTTTAATGCTGGGCAGAGCAGAAATTCTTTTAATGGCTCCTTAGTTATGATACTGTTTTTTCCTGCTGTATTTCATTACTGATTGAGAGAGGGCTTTAATAATTGATGCATCAAACAATAAAGCTGTCAGTTAGCTAGCCACTAAGTTAACCTCTCCATGGAACAGCTGCTGGCTGTGTAAACTTTGTACCAGGTTGCTTAGGAAATTTCTGATCAATTTGTTGAATCAGTGTTCTGTTCTGTTTTTTTTTTTTTGATGTCTGCCTTCAATGTATGTGACTTACTTGGTTATATAAGGCTAATTCAAACTATGGTATAGTATAAATAGCACTGGAAAGAGCCCATTATTTTAGTCCCAGCTCTGCCACTTAGTAACTATGTGAGTTTGGGCAAGACATTTCACCTCTCCTGGACTTTTCCATATCTGTAAAATGAGGATGTAGGAAGCATTCATTTTTAAACTAATATTCTTTGGTTCCATTTATCCATTATGTTATTATGATTTTTCAAAAGAAATGTTTAACTTTCACAGCTAATAGCTATAGCAGAATATGTAAATATATTTTCAGCTTAATCTGTCTCTTTGTAATAGTCTTTTGACCTGAGATCTATGGAAGGAGCATATAAATGTTTCTATTACGAACAATCTACAAGCCACGAAGGTTGTTTTGTTCTACACAATAATCCTGTGAATTGATAATTATCCTTATAATCCTATCCTATCCACCTAGGGATAGGGTTCAAGCCTCTTCTGACTCTTAATACTGTAACATTTTCTTTAAACAAAACTTTTCAGCTTAATATTTTTTCATCTTCAGAGTAGTCAAACAGGTTTGTGATCTTACAGATTTTTCTCTTCCCTCAAATGATCCGCATATTCCTGCCTATTCTTTGTGACTCTGTAAGAGACGTTTAAAGAAATTTTAATATTTTAAAATTTCCTGCAGTTGCTGAAGTTTTTTGGTTGAGAAGAATAGTCAAGGATTTTTGGGAGGAGGGCGGAGTCGGGAATAAAAATTTATTTCATTTGTCAAAGACCATGAGTTTCCTGTCCGATCATATCACAAAGATTTAAAAATAACTTTCTAATCCTCTTTAATAAAGATGTCTATTCACATGAACTTATTGGGTTTAATTGTTTGATTTGATCATTTAATGTTGGTTGTGCTTCTTCATGTATAAATAGGGATGTAAAGAATGACATTTGAGTGAAAAATGTGCTATAGAAGTTAAGAGTATTTTAGTTGTTTTTTCATTAGTACTTCCATTAAGAATTCACATGCAAAGTCCTTGAGAATAAGAAGGGATGTGCATTGGGTTTTTGTTTCTGATATGCCCAGTGCCTAGCACAGTGCCATAGTAGGCATTCAATAAATGGTAGGTAGGTCCACGTATTTATGGATGTCCAAGTATTTATGAATGTTTCTTACACTTTTTTGCTTTCCTTTTGGCAAGGACATAAAGAATAAATTAAATTTATTTGCTTTGTCCTAGACTGAACTTACAGGTGGCTGACCTTGGGAAGTCTATGTGATGGGGGGACTAGATATTTAACCCCTACTCCCTCAGCCAACTTAATAAGATTGAAAGAAATTGCTGATCTGATCTACAATATACGTTGTGTCAGAAGTTGGATTACAAAAGGAAAAAGTTTATAATAGAAAATTTTAAAGTTAGTAAAAAGGTGTTGATTTTAGAGTCTCAAAACCTGAACTTGAGTTCTGGCTTTACTGTTGATGGCTGAGTGACTTCTGCAAATCTTTCATTGACCTTCTCTGAAACAGAATTTCTTAGGGGGTTGAACTGAATAACTTAATATATTCTTTCAAGTTTAAGATCTACAGTCCTATGAAGCTAGTTTTAGTACTTACATAATTTTTCTCGTGATGTATGAAAAAAGAACTTTGTCAGTAATAAAGTTTTATTTGAATATGAACTGTCGCTATTTCTGCAGTACATGAAATTTACACGTTTTTATTCTTTGGGTTAAAACATTGTTTCCTAAAGGCCCCAGGTAAAAAAGTAACTTGGGGAAGCGGTAACCTAGTAGCTTCTGTTACTGTTTGATCATAGATTACATACAGTCTCATTCCAATTCATTGTATAAATGTAGATGTTAGTAAGGTAAAGAGAGGGCCAAACCCAAAAGAATATATACCTCTGTGAGTGAAAGAATTAGGATCACTTTTGTGGAGGGGGCCACCAAAAGGAAGATACCATGTAAGACAATGGAGTTCTGAGAACAAAATTTGTCTACATTAAAACTTGGTTATGATAGCGGCCTGACTGTTCAATGGCATGGTCTTCAGAGCCAGAAGGAATCTTGTTTATTTTAGGCTTCTCTTTGAGGAATAAGCTGAGGTTCTGAAAGGTCATGACTCATGGAACATAAATGAGATTTGGAAGGTGAAAACTAATCTCTTAGGGTTCAACTTGTGTTTAAGTGATTAAAAAAAAAAAAACAACTTTGCTTTGGGGTAACTTAAGTTTTATCTGCTAATACCTAACTTTGAAAACCATTTTGTAAACTGAAGCTTCCTTAGGTATATGAACTTCTTTGCTGAATTGTTTGGATCTCAAGAAGTACATCTTTCTTTCTACCTGGTATGGTTAAAAGTATTGATTCTAACATGTTTTTTAGAAAAAAAAAAATTTACTCTAAACTCAAAACTCCAAAAAACAAGAAGAGCATTTCAGTGTACACAGCGTAACACAAAAAGAGGATTGCATATGAATCTGTTTTATGCTTACCTCTGCTTGCTTTTGAATTTCCTTCTGTTCTCTTTGCTTTTTACAATTCTTTTTTTCTTTTGCTTTACTATGGCTCTACCTTCTTCCTCCCAAGTTTTAATAAAGTATTAATAAAGTTAAGCAAAATTAATTCACATAGTAGCCATATTTAGAAATGTGTATCTGTAAACCTTGTGTCCATTACTTCTCTGTTAGGAGGCAGATGTCATACTTCATTAGAGATCCTCTGGAGATATACCTGGTCTTTTCATTGATCAGAGTTTTAAAGTTTTAAAACTTGCTGTCCTTGTATTTTTCTTAATGATTTTACTCAACTTCATTCTGGGTCTGGTCAGTTTGTACTACTCAGAGTTCTCTGGTCTTTTGTTATTTTTATGTTACAATAATATTTCATCATATTCATATACCACATTTTGTTAAACCATTCTCCAATTTTTTCAGAGACAATTTAAGGTAACCTTATGTTCTAGTTCTTTGCTTTTCTTTTACTTCACCATTGGCCTCCTCTTTTTTAATCCCTGCTTCAGTATGAAGAAGTTTGTTTTCCTTTGACTCAAGCTATTCCCTTCCCATATTTGCCCTTCTAATCACCTTCCCCACCTTGTTTCCCTGTTAAGTTTGATGTATTTCTACCCCAAACTGTGTGTTTGTGTGTTCAATCCCCTTGAGATATGAATGAGGTTTATCTGATGCCCAACTTCCCTCCTTCTTTCCTCCATGTTTTGTGTACTTTTCTCCTCACCCATGCCAATTAGGCCTACTCAATCTCTTCCCCTTTTCCTTTTCTATACTAGTATATTCCTCCTGTTATTTTTACTCTTCCTTCTCTTTCCCTCTTCAAACACTCTGAACAGATGCAGTTTATCTCAAGGACAATTTTTTTTTTGGTACCCTGAACAGTCCTTGAAGACATTAAAGTTCTAAAGGGACACTTGCTTCTTCTCTCGTTTTTAGAATGCTAGCACATTATTTCAGGACAGTTTCCATTTGCTCAGATTAAATTACCTTTTCTAGGTTACTCTGTTGTTGTTCAGTTGTTAAATCATGTCTGACTCCTTGTGACCCCATGGACCATACTGTCTGTCTATAGAGTTTTCTTGACAAAGATACTGAAGTGGTTTGTCATTTCCTTCTCTAGTGGATTAAGGCAAAAACAGAGGTTAAGTGACTTGCTCAGGGTCATACAGCTAGTGTATATTTGGTCAAATTTGAACTCAGGTCTTCCTGACTCTCCATGCTCATTGAACCATCTAGCTACCTACAAGGTTTCTGTAGGCTCTTGTATTTCAAAGTTTCTACTCTTTGGTATTTTTATCAGACTTCCTAAAAAGTCCTCTTCTTTTAAAGGTGTCAGGGAGTCACTCCATCTCCCCCTTTTCTTACCCCCCATTATATTCAGCTTTGCAGGGTAAGCTGTTCTTGGTTACAAGCCTATGTCTTTTAACTTTCAAAAATATTGATCTCTTGGTTTTAATAGAAGTCGCCAGGTGTTGCCTGATCCTGATGAGTGGAATAGGTTTAGTAAAGACTTCTCAGATTGTAATTCTTCTCCCAGGGGTGAGGTAAGACTGAGAGGCTCAAGGTTACAATATTTTTAGAGCGGAATAATTCCATATAAGGATATAAAACTGTAGTACATTAGGGTCTCAGTGATTGGATGAAACTTACATAATTCTTCGATGTCTTCATTTCAAAAGGGATTGGCTCGATTTCACGTCTAGAATGTAAGATCATGTTCTCAGCTAATGAGGATAATGGTCAGTGGGGAGGGAGGGACTTGCATTAGAGTCTATATATATCATTACTTCTCCTTTGTCTTCGGCTTTTCCTGCTCCAGGTGAACTGGTACAGGAACTGCCCCACTTCTCGAGAATCGAATAAATAAACTTTCTGTCATCACTTTGAGAGGCCTCTGAGTAATTAATTAAGTAGGGATCCAAGCCATCCCACCCACTGACTATAGTTCTTTGGTACTTGAATTGCTTTATGAATGCTTGTGGTATATTTTCTTTGCTGTGGCAGCTCTGGATTTTGACTGTGACATTTCTTCAGCTTTTCCTTTTGGAATTTTTTCCAGGAGGTACAGTAGATTCTTTTAACTTTGTTATGTAGGTCCCATTTTCATTTGTGATTTCTTGGAAACAATGTGCAGGGCTTTTTATTTAAGCGTAGTTTTAAGGAGTCAAGTGTTTATTGAATTAATCCTTCCTTGATCACTTTTCCAGCTTAGTTTTGGATTTCAAATATCTTATATTTTCTTCTCTTTTTTTCAGTATTTTGGTTTTGTTCTAATATTTCTTGATGTCTCGTCGTTGTCTTTGGTCTATTCTAGTTTTCAGGGATTTTATTTCTTGGGAAAGGTTTACCAGTTTCTTTAGGTTATTTGTTCTCCTTCCAGTTCTTTCCTCCAGAACTTTTATTTTTTCTCTTTTAAGTATTCATGTAGTCCTTGTGGAAAATCTCTTTTCCTTCAGATTTCTTCTTGTACTTGTTAGAGATACTCACTTTTTGAGTACCTTTAGATTTGCAATATTTTTTAGTTTTGTTGGGTATATTTTTGACTCATTCATCTTTGTTGATTTAGTTTTCTGAATTAGGGCTTTATGCTAGGGCCAGATTCCATACCTTTCGTTGATTTTGAGGGGGTGGGAGGATTGTTTTTGCATGACCTCACCTGTGTCTTCTAGATTCTTATACTGTCTTCCACTTGCCTAGGGTTAGACCCCCTGAAATTTTTTTTTTTTTTTTTTTAAACATAGCAAGGGAAATGATGACAATGGCTGGCCAATAGCTTCCATTTATTAGGAATCACAAATGGTATCTGTATCATTCACATGTCCCCAATGGCATTCTCTATTTCTTTTTTCCCTATTAATAGTAGTTTTATTTTTTCCAATTACATATAAAGATAGATTTCAACATTTACTTTTATAAGATTTTGAGTTCCATTTTTTTCCCCTTCTCTTCCCAAGAAATCTGATATGGGTTATACATATAGTCATATTAAAGAATTTCCTCCTCAGTCATGTGAAAAAAAGAATCAGAACAAAAGGGAAAAAACAACAAAAAAAAGAGAAAATAGCAGTATGCTTCAATCTGCTTTCAGACTCTATAGTATTTTTTTTTCTGAATTCCCCTGAATTTTGAAGTTCGCAGTGCTGGATCTTCAGTGTTCTCTCTGGTGACCCTGATCTGCAGTGTCCCAGTTTGTCTGTTGCTTGCCTCAAGGTTGTTTTCTGGTTGCCATGTTCTTAGACTTTCTTGCGGTGTTCCTTCTCTGGGAATCCTCTGTTTTTGCTACATCTGGACTCTTGAATTTGATAGGCTATATACATCCTGTTTCCGGAAACCTATGTTGTGTACTGCATTATTGACTCTGATTACACCTTCCTTTTTTGCATTGCCTGGGGCTTTCCAGCTGACATTATTGGACAGTTATGGAGTGAAAGAACTCCCATACATTAAGCCTTTCTGCATCTTATGACTTCCTCCTTATCCTTGGATCCAGTGACACTTGCCTCTTTCCTCAAACAAGATACTCCATCTCTAGCTTCTGGACATTTTTTCTGACTTGTTCCTCATTTCCTGGATTGTTCTTCCTCCTTACTTCCACTTCCTGTTTTCTTTCAAGTCCCAGATAAAATCCCACTTAAGGAAGCCTCTCTCAATCCTTAATTCTGGTGCTTTTCTTCACTTGATTTTCCCCCCACATTTATCCTTCTGTAGCTGGTTTGTCCATGGTTATTTGGATATTGTTTTCTCCATTAGATTGTGAGCTTCTTCTTTTGCCTTTCTTTGTATCCTCAATGCTTAACATTGTGCTTGGCATATAGGTGCCTAATAAATGTTCATTGACTGACTTATAAATTCTCATTGGATTTCTTGATCACCATTTGGTGTGATGTGAACATCTGGGCTTTCTTTTTTTCCTTAAACTGGGTTTATGGGAACCCAGGTGGGGTCTGATCTCCCCTCAGGTAACCATCTTGTCAGAAAGTTGATTATATGTTTTTTTTTAAATCAATCTATCAAGAAGCATTATTAAGGCCTTAATAAGACACAAAGACTGTGCTAAGCATTAAAAATAAAAGTCTTTGCTCTTGTGATGAAGAAGACAACTTTGTACATAGATAAGGATTTGAAAGCAACTTGGAGAGTTGATGGAAGATAACTGTAGAGGGGAAGGGGAAGAAGATGGGTGAAAGGAACGAGGACAAAGAAAGGCCTGCCACAGAAAGTGAGCTGATAATTGAAAGATGTCAAGGATTTCAAGAGGTGAGAATGCAAGAGAGAACATTCCAGGCAGTGTGGAGGCTTAGAGCAGGGAGATGGTATATCCTTTGAAGGAAAAGAAACCAGACTGGGATATCTCAACTGTGAATTCATGGAGGGGGGAATAGTGTGTAAAAAGCCTGGAAAGTTTGAAAGTACTAGATGATGATGAATTTTAAATACCAAACACAGGAGGAGGAAATAAGGGATTGGTGTGTTTACGCTCAAACTTTGAGACAAGCACTTTAGCTTGTAGAAGTTTGGAATGAGAAACTTGAGACAGGGAGACCAATTAGAAGGCTATTGAAGTAATTCTGGCAAGAGATAAGTTCTTTGTATAAGAGGTAAGGGTTTTATATTGCAGAGTCTGTGGAAATAAAAATGACAGAGTTTGGCAACTAACAGAATACGTGGGGTGAGTGAGAGTGAGTCAAGAATGACGTGGAGGTGATGCCTTGGACGATAATAGAGAGGTTTGGAAGAGGAGGAGTAAGTTTGGAAAGGCAAAGATGTTTTATTTTGGATTCTTTTAGAGCATCCAGTTTGATTGTCCAATAGGGGTTTGATTATCCAATAGGGATTTGATGTGAGAGGGGAGCTCAGGAGAGCTGGGAGGGGGGCAGGCTTGGATTTAAAGATCTGGGAGTAATGATTGAACCTATGGGAGCTGATGAGACTACTAGGTGAGAAATTACAGAAGATAGAAGGCCCAAAACAGTCTGGAGTGATAAGCATAATTAGTGGGTGTTACTTTGATCATATTGAGCAGTGGATAATAAGATAAAGTCTGATAGGTAGAAGAACCAAGGTAGAGCAGTCACAAAGTCCAAGCGAGATTGGAGGAAGAGGTGGTCAGCAGTGCCTGATGCTGCATGAAGGATGAGGATTGAGTAAAGGCCATTTGATGGGGTCATTAAAAGGATAGTTGAATGAGGAAGTGGAGGCAGCAAATATATCTAGATGGCTTTTACCTTGTATTTATTTTGCGTATACTAACGTGTACATGTCTTCCCCCATAGACTGTGAGGTTTTTGAGTAGCAGGAACTGTTTCATTTTTGTGTATGTATTCCAAGCACCTACCACAGTGCCTGACACAGAATGCTTTATAGACATTGGTTGAGAGAAACTTACTAACACTTTATTATGCCAATGCATATGGCATAATGAAAAAATTTAGAGATTTTTTTGTGTTTTTAGGATAAGCCAGGAAGTTAATATCATATCATTATAGTTATCAGCTTAATTAATTAACTAGGCACTAATTTTTAATGTCGTATATTGTTTTAAAATGCTGTGGTTTTAGCTTGGTTAATGAGTTCTAGAAAATCAATCCATAATAAAATTTTATTAAGTACCTCTTATGTTCCAGGTTCTCTGCTAAGAACTGGAGATACAAAAAGACTCAGAAGACAGTCGCTTCCCTCAAGGAACTTAGGCTCTAATGGGTCATAATAATTTACAAATTTATTTACAAATAAACTCTATAAAGGTTAAATCCGAATGAATCAGTACAAGGAAGACACTGGAATTGAGGTTTTGAGGAAGGCTGTGTTAGAAAAAGGGCTTGGAGAAGGCTCCCAGTAAGAGTTGGAATTTTAATTGGGACTTAAAGGAGGCCAAGAAGTATGTAGGTGAAGTTGAGGAGGGAGACTTCCAAGAATTGGAGATGGCCAAAGAAAGCAATTTGGAGTAGATGTAAACTGAAAAATTTGGTTTCGAAGCAGCTAGGTGGTGCAGTGAATAGAGCACCAGCTTTGGAGTCAGGAGGACCTGAACTCAAATGTGACCTCAGACCCTTGACACTTACTAGCTGTGACATTGGGTAAGTCACTTAACCAATTACCTTGCCTTCCCTCCTCAACCTCCCCCCTCCCCCCTCCCCCCCAGGTATTTGGTTTTATGGAATATGGAATAAAAATTTACTACAAGGCTTGTACTGTAAGTCACCTATATAGGAAAGGGAAGTGTATGAATTGATTTTCTTTTTTTTAAAGAAATTAAAATTAAAAACTTCTGGCAGGAAAAGAATACATTAAAGTAGCCATTTGACTAGCATTCTCGGATGACCGCTGCCAATCATTAAAGAACCTTTTTTCCTCGGGAGTGTAAAAAATATTTTCCATAAGTTTTTTTTGTTTTTTTTTCCACTAACATATTCTTGCCATTTGTAATATATGGTGAGCAGAGTTAGCATTTTTTAAAAGTTTCTAGTACAAAAAGTTAACTGGGGACATGGATTAGTTGGTAAAGGGCAAACATCTGACATGACCTTTCTTTATTGCTTTTCTTTTTCATCTCAACTAAGAGTGTGCTGGGGGGGATTTCTTCTGGAGGATGACAGCTATTATCATTTAATGTTGTTATAGGTGCATAGCATTTGCCAGTGGAGAGATAGAAGATTTGGGGGCTTTTACTTATTTTGATTTAGACATGACTTAAATTTTAAAAGGAAAGGGTAAATAAACTGAGCAGCAGAAGTGGTTTGGTGGAAAGTCCTGGATTTAAATCCTGACTCCTTGTATTATAAATTGTGACATTGGACAAGTGAACCTATATGGGCCTCTTTCCTCTTATGATTTGCCCATAGTCATACAAAATGGGGATTGAGCTTCCAATGCCTATTTCTCAAAGTAATTGTGACGTTTTTAAACATAAACTCCATGAGTTCTATACAGAGGTTGTAGTTATTCTCATTTAAAATGAAGCCACAGGTTGGGTATTACTGATATAGTTTAGGACACAGTTAGTTGTGGTTCCTTTTTCTCACTTTAATGTTATATAAGGATGTAGGGTATATTGTAGATCAGTTTCAGCCCATATATGAGTCTTTATGTCATTTCCTCTGGTCCTTAGACTAGTCTGTAGTTGTCATGGCCCCTAGGTTGAGGAAGAACCTTTTTTTCATTTTTTCATTCTGTGCCTTTCCCCTCTAATTTCCTTCCTTGGCATTAGGTCTGTTTACTCCTTACTCAGTTTTCTTCCCTAGATCTTTGATGCTAGGAGTCCTCTTTTTTATTTTTATTTTTTTTTTACTTCTCCACCATCCCCATCCCTCCGAAAGTTCTCTGACTTCTTGGGTTTTCCTGAAGCATATAGGATCATATTCTATAGCCGGGAGGGACTTTAGAGACCACTTAGTCTAAACATTTTGGTGATACTGAAACCCTAAGAAGATTAAGTGACTTTTGCCCAGAGTTCCACAGGAGTCATACAAATCAGATGACTATTAAAGTTGGTTTTATCTTACCCATTCCACAAGTGAAGAGGAGTTATTTTGGAATCCTTATCACAAAAGCTTTATCACATTAAATTTAATTGATCATATATAATATGGATAAGAAACCTAACTTTTTTTAGATCAAGAAAATATAAAGGATGTCCAGTACTTGGATGTGATTGTGGTATAAGTGTAAAAAGCTATAAAAGAGAACTTTCCTTGCTTAGCTTTTGAAAGACATACTTTAAAAAGAAGGAGGACCATTGGCTGTGGCTTAATACCTCTGGTATCTTATATAAGGCATTTTATTATTTGGGCTTCAGAATTTATTGTCTTTAAAATTACCTAATTGGAATAAGTGATCTTCCAAGGTCCCTTCCAGCTCTGAATTCTAGGAACCTATTATTTGCTGTAGCTTCATTTGAGTTGTATTTTTTAATCTTCTAAGGAAGTAACACTATTTGACCTAATATATTATTTATGTTATGTTTTACCATATAACGTATTACTAAGTAGCAGTTGGCATTTGTTTTTCATGAAATTTTCACATTAGGAAATTGTGAAAATCATTAGTCTTAAGGGTTTTTTTTTTTAATCTTTTGGGATTTCATTTGCATTTCGATACCCAGTATCCATTATTTTGTCCAACTTATGTCTAACATGGCACCTAAAATGAGTTTGAATAAAGTCATGATTTAAATGTCATAGTGGAAGTTTACTGTTTTAACAAATTTGTGTTGAAATGTTTCATAACATTATCCGATGTCTCAATTTTGTTAGTTTAAGGGATTTAGATTTTGGAAGGTGCTTAGAGACTACCAACTAAAGTTCTCTCATTTTATTGATTTAAAAATCAACCAGGTCTAGGTTTTTTGGCCAAAGTCACACTGATAATAAATAAAACTGGGATTTTAATTGCAATCCTTTTGACTCCAGATCCAGTATGTAGCTGAAATTTTGTAAAAGCAAGGTATTTTGGTGTGCCATTTGTTTTCAACAGACTTCTGTAAAAACATTTAGTAATTGTATTAGTATTATGATCTTAGAGTAATGCTTAAATGGGGAATAACATACTTTTGTAAACTATATTTTAAAATTTAAAAAAAACTTTTGAGAAATGAAAACTATTTATATGTTAGATAGAGGCTTAATTTCCTTTCTATTCCATTGTTAGAATATGGTCTTGCTAAAAAGGAAAATCTTAGCATTTCAGAGTAGAACAGGGCTTATAATTTGTCACTTTTTATGTAATCAGAGTAATCCTTGTTTATTGTAAACCTTGATGTTTATATAAAGCATGTGCTGCCTAGTTAAATGATTCCATTGTAGAAGAAACCTATTTTAACTTTTTTTTTTCCTTTTCATTTTAGCGGGGATCTGACGAGCTTATTTCTTCGGGTATCACTAACGGGCCTTTTACCATGAGCAACTCGACTCCAGCTACAGGTATAGTGAAAATTTCATTTTTCATTTTTAAAGGTTTGGTTTACATGACAGTGTATACAGCAAATAGTCCGTTTTGTCATTTTGCTTCTGTTAGAAACATAGATGATACGCACAGTGGGCCAAAGTAATATATATTGTAGACTATAGTCTGTTGTACTTACAATTTTAAATTCCGATTTCTTTTTGGTTTAAAATCTAAGTCTAAAAGTAAAACTCAACCTTGACATATTGAAACTTTTTTTTCTTTAATGTTTGTTGGAAACCTAAGAACTTGAACCTTAGGGCAGATTTCATTAAAGCCAAAGTATTCAGTAAGTTAGCACACTTATTAACTGTTATCAAAAATTCTTTGAAGAGGTATCCATTGCTAAAGTTTCATTCTCAGCCATATAATGTGATTGTTTTTTTCTTCTGAAATATTTTATCTTTAAAATATGATAGTTTTAGATTAGAATGGGGATAGCCAAACTAGTGCCCATGGGCTAGGTCCAGCCCACTATCTGTTTCTTGTGAACTGGGGGCTGAGAATGGCTTTTACGTTTTAAAATAAAGCCAAATTTGGCTCTCCAGCTGTAATTTGCTGACCTCAGGTTTAGAGGAATTAAAACCTGCTCATGCTTTACAAAGCATTCTGTATGAAAGAAACATCCTAGAATTTTAGGGCAGAGAGCACCTTTCAGATTTTTCTAGTTAAGCCCTTTCATTTTATAGCTGAGGAGTTGATTCTCAGAAAAACTGGTATACTCAAGACCACACAGCTAATTTGCCTTTTGTTCTTAGTTCTCAAACACATAATTTGTTAGGATGAGCTTTTTGAACTTAATTTTAATATTGAAGGGAACGAATAGGGGTTGGAATAACAACAGGGAAAAATATGTCTTAAATGGTTTTTGTATTATATATTTATATTATTTTAAGTTTTTCATTGTTTTTTTTAGTACCATGAATGACAGTTTTCCATCATACTATTGAAATTAACCCTTTATTGAGCATGTTATAAAACTGACACTATGCTAATCATAGACATTCAAAATCAGTTTTCAGGTTTAACTGTGCTGAATGCTGTGGATACAGAGACAAAAGTGAAATAATTCCTCTCCTCAAGGTGACATTCTTAAGGAGAGAGGTGTATATATAAATGAGACATGAATAGTAGGAAGGGAAAGACACTGGAGTGATTGGGGTTAGGGTATAGGATCCCATTAGAGACCTCCTGCAGAAGGTGGTGTTGGAAGGAAGCCAGGACTTCTAAGAGGTGGAAGTAGGCAATACAGAGGCAGAGGAGGGAGGAGATGACTTGCTCTGTGTTAAAAGAAAAAAAGCCCTAGATGGAGAGTTTGTTCAGGGGAATAATTTCAAAAGGCTGGAAAATAAAAAAGGCCAGGTTGTGAAGAGTCAGTAAACATTTAAGCATCTGCTATGTGCTAGGTGCTGTGCTAAGCACCAGGGATTCAAAGAAAGGCATAAAACAGTCTCTGTCCTCATGGAGGTCACAGTCTAATGGTGGGGGAAGGGGGTGAGGACAGCACATAAAAAACCCCCAAAAAGTTGGGGGTGGGGAACGTTTCTTGGGTAGCTTGGGTGGGCGTAATGAAATCCCTCATCTAGGGTGGGAAATCATCTTAAGGAGGTATGGGTTACCGAGTTGAATACATCTTGGAGAAAAATAAGCTTCTGATAATCTTGATGTCTAGAAGAGTAGCTGGGTGGAAATTGATGGGGTCAATCTCTGAGTGTTCTCCTTGAATGGACAAGGATTTGAGAGAAATTCTCCACTGTTCACCCTTCATTCTCTTCAATCAGAGGGAGGCAGGAGTCCCATGTGCACGGGGTGGTGAGGAGGTGTGAATTTTAGAGTTTGTTTCATCTTGCAGAATGACAAATTTCTGAAGAGCACATGAAATCTGGAAGTCAGGTGGTAAATGATGATAGAACTTTAAATAATAAGTTGAAGTTTATATTTGATCTGAAAATAAGTAGGGAGCCATTGGAGTTTAACAAGAGGGAGAAAGATGGTGTTGACCAGTGGGGTTGACTTGATCTGACTTACAAGGAAAATCACCTTTTGCACCATGGTGGAAGATGGCTTCGAGTGGAGAGGCTTGGGACAAGGAGACCAATTAGAAGTGCAGTAGTAGGAGTTCTACTAATAAATGAATTGGTTGCTATGTGAATGGAGAGGTGGGAATGTATAGAGATGTGGAGGTAAAAATGACAAGCTTAACAACTGGATATGTGGGTTAAGGGAGGCTGAGAAGTCAAGGGTGACACTTGACTTGGAGGATGGTAATACCTCTAACAGTAATAACGAAGTGTGGAATAACAGTGAGTTGGATGGTAAAGATAACGAGTTTTGTGAAATTTCCAATGGATTATTAGTGATTTAGGACTAGATTTATAGATTTGGGAGTCATCTATATAGAGAGGATCATTGAACCTACTGAGGAGGTGAGAGAGTATAGAGAAGAGGGAAAAGGCATGGTAAGGAGTGGGCATGACTTGGCTGTAGGTAAATATTTTCATGAATGCATTAACTGTTGGTTGGGCCCATAAGGGAAGGTTTTATGGGAAAAACTTTCACTATAGTTTTGCATGCTATATGTCAGGCAGTGGGAGAGAGATGTTTTTTAATGGGTGAAACAGAACAAGAGCGTGGAGGCAGGGAACTGAGTAACCTTTTGGTTAGATTTGGAGGGTCCAGGATGATGGGTTATTTGATGGTAACTTTCAGAAGATATTTTGGGCCCTATCATGGAGTAATTTGGAACTTAGAAGAGCCTGAACTTCACCATGTAGCATTAGCTTGTTGCAAATAATGATGGAATTAGCCATCTTAACAAATTTATAGAGTTAGTCATTATTATAATTCCCTGCTCTTATCCACTAACCTTGGGCAAAGAAAGTTTACTCTAGAACCTTTTTAATCTTTGAAAAATTTTTAAAAATTTGTTTTAATCAACCAAAATATGCCTTCTTACTACCACTCCCCCATTAACTGCAATTGAGAACGCAGGAAAAAAAAACATGTCAAAACAATTTTCACATTGATCATGTCCAAAAAAAACCACCTGTTTTGTTTTGCATGCTGAGTCCTTCACCTCTCTATCAGGAGACTTTTTTCATCATTAGTCCTGGAATGCTGATTGGTTATTGCACTATTAAGAGTTCAGTGATATTCTGTCACATTTATGTTTCCCAGTTTATGAGCATAGCCTTAGATTCCCATTCTTTGCCACCTCAAAAAAGCGCTATATTTTTATACATCTTTCAAGTTTGTTTTGCTTAGGACTAATCCTTCCCTTATTCTGTCCTCTCTGTAATTCCTTTCCCTTCCCCCTACATCCCTTTCCCTCCTGTTTCCTTGTTGAATGAAATGTATATCCGTACCCAACTCTGTGTATGTGTTTTTGACTAGTTCAGATGAGAGTGAGGTTTGAGTGTCATTTGCTCCTTCTCCTCCTACACCCTTCCTCCTTGTTTGTATTGATGTCTTTTTGTGCGCCCTCCTGTTGCTTTCTCTTTCTTTTTGTAAGATCACTAAGATATAACAAAACCACTCTCAGGCTTTGACTACTTGACTTCCCTCTATGAACCCTGAGGATGACAAGATTCCAAAGGGATACCTACATCATCTCCCTATATTTCAATTTAAGTAGTTTATTTTTGTTTAGTTTTTATCATCATCCTTTCATATTTATCTTTTTATGGTTCTCTTCCCAAACAGTCTTTTAGTATTTTCATCAGGAGTACTTGGAAAGGCTTTTAATGAAAATTGAAAGTCTATTCCTCTCCCCTAGCCCTCCCTAGAGCATGTATACTTAGTTTTATCCTTTGTCTTTTGGAATTTCATATTCCTTGTTTTCCTTTCCTTTATGGTACTGGCTTTCTAAATCATTTATAATCCTGACTGTAGCTCCTCAGTATTTGAATTCTTTCCTTCAGGCTGTTAACAGATTTTTTTTCTTTGTCTTTGAAAGTTCTGGATTTTGACTGTGATGTTACTTAGAGTTATCATTTTGGGTTTTTTTTCAGGAAGTGACTAGTGGATGCTTACTATTTCCACTTTGCCCTCTGGTTCCAAGTCATCTGGACAGTTTTCTTTTAAGATTTCTTGAAATGTAATGTCTTTTTTTGATCATATTCTAATGACCAAATAGTCTTGTTTGGATAGCCTAATGATTCTTAATTTATTTCTCCTTGATCTGTTTTGTGGTCCATGATTTTTGCTATGAGATACCTTACATTTTCTTCCATGTTTTCAGCTATTTGACTGTTGTAATATTTCTTGTTGCCTCATGAAGGCATTGTCTTCTATTTGGTTCGTTATCATTTTCAGGGAGTTTGTTGCTTGGACAAGGTTTTAAACTTAATTCCCTTTGTAATTCTTTGTTTCATAGCTATCATTTCCTTTCAGATTTTTTCTTCAAGAGCTCTTAAGCTATTTAGAATATCATTTTAAACTAAAAAAAAAAAAAAGAAAAAGAAAACAAAACCTCTTGCTTCATCTCTTCCTGGAGTTCTTCTAGTTGGAGTTTGTGGCCAAGCTATTTTTTCTCTGAGACATTGATTACAGATATTTTATAGTCAGTCTTTTCTGTATTTGTGTCTTGAACCTTCCTGCCATCATGATATCTCATTATGATGGGGCTCTTTTTTTGTTTTCCAATTCTTCTAGCCTATTTCCTGACTTAAGACTTGATATTAGGGCTTTGTGCTGCCTCTGGGCTGGTCCTCTTGTTGCATTCTTGTATTAGTTTAGAATTTCACGGATGAACTAGGAACCTATAGGCTTTCAGTGGTGCCAAAGGGGTCTGATCCAGGCCAAGACTGACTACTGTTCTTCTGGTCTGAGATCTATAAGTTTTTCACTTGAGTTTGGGTCTGAGCAATAGTAGGCTGGTTTTAGACCCAGCCACTGTCTTTACTTACATAGAGGAAGGGGTTAGAATATTGTTCCAACTTGTATATACATGCATATATTATCCTCCATTTAAATATCAATCATGCACAAAGATAGTATGAATTATACTTAAATATAAATTTTTTAAAAATTAATCAAATATTTATTCTCTCTCCTACCTCCTCTGTTGGAAAAAAAAAAAAAAAAGAAAAAATCTTGTATAACATATGGGTAGTGAAGCCTCCTCTCCTTTTCCAACACCTCCCCCCCCCCCAAAAAAGGGGAAAGTTTTCCTGTTGGTCTTGTCTTAAAGTTTATCTCCTTCCTTCTGTTTAGTCCCTTCCACCTATTGGGATATTGGTAGGTTGTTTTGTCATCATTTTTCTGAAATCATATTTAATCATTGAATTGACTAGAATTCTTAAATCTTTCAAAGTTACTTTTACGGTCTTGTTATTATAGTATAAATTGTTCACCTAGTTCTATTCACTTCATCTAGCATCCATACGTACAAGTCTTCCCTGGTTTCTCTGAATCTGTCTTTCGTTATTTCTTACAACACTATAGTATTATGTTAATATACTATAATTTATTTACCCTTTCCCCAAGTAATTGACGTTACCCTCTTAATTTCTAATACTTTTGCCACCAAAAAAAAGTTGTTAGAAATAACTTTTTTTACATATAGAACACTTTCTGATTTCTTTGATGTAGTGGTATCTCTGGGTCAAAGGGTCACAGTTCAGTAATTTTTGGGGAGTAGTTCATTTTCAGAATGGCTGTACCAATTCACAACTCCCCCAACAGTTACATAAATGTGCTTGTTTTCTGTATTCTGTCCTGTATTTGTCATTTTCATTTTTGGGGGGAAGGGTAATTTGCCAATCTAATGGATATGAAGATTGCTTTAATTTAAATTTGTCTAAGTATTAGTGTAACATTTTTTGATTGACTGTAGATAGCTTAATATCTTTCTATGTGCTTCACTGTTTAAAAAAGTATTTAAGGATATGTTAATAGAACAGTGAATTAGTATATTTTCTAATCAATCTAAAACTTTAAAATATTAATTCAGTTTCCTATTATTGAACTGGAGAAATTTTCTGATTTTTATTTTCTTTAGTAGAGGTGTTTTTTTTTTTCCTTTCCTAAAATATTTGCCAGAAGTATATTGAGCTGGATTTGTACTGAGTTAAAGACATACGCTGGAAATTTGTTACTTAAATAGAATAGTTATTAGAGCAAATTTTTATCATCTTTTTCTTTTCCCTAAAAAATTATTTAGAGCTCTGGCTAATCAAGGTTTTGCTAATTTGGTTTCTACTTTATAGTTACATTGTTAATTTTAATTGTTTAATTAACATCTTTACTTGAGGCATTAGTTTCAATAAATTGTCTTGAATTGTGTAATTACAGTAAAAACTCAATAATTTGGACTAATTTACAGACACTGTGGTATGAATTAGTGAAGTCTGATCTAGAGAGTAATTTAAAAAGAGGTATTATGATGCTTTCAAGTATATGCATGTACTGGAATTAAGAAGTTCTTAGGAAATTTTTATGGTTGATAACTTGTAATTGGTATATTACCTACATTATGTGAAAAGTGTTTTGATGTTTTGGAGAGGGGAAAAGAGGTTTGAACTGGGTACTCTGGAGAATCAGATTTAAAAATTGATGAGGGTAGAATTGTTGAACACCATCATGGGCCCAGATTAGCTTGTGTACATTCATTTACTGTAGAGGACAGGCAGGGTTCAGGTCCAACATGAAAAGTAGGGAGGGAAAGGAGGTCAATAATTATAACTATTTGTGCTGAGGAACATAGATATGAGTGGAATAGGTTTAGTGACGACTTCTCAGATTGTAATTATTCTTCTAGGGGTGAGGTAAGACTGAGAGGCCAAGGTTACAATATTTTTAGAGCGGAATAATTCCATATAAGGATACAAAACTGTAGTACATTAGGGTCTCAGTGATTGGATGAAACTCACATAATTCTTTGATGTCTTCATTTCAAAAGAGATTGGCTTGATTTCATGTCTAGAATGTAAGATCATGTTCTCAGCTAATGAGGATAATGGTCAGTGGGGAGGGAGGGACTTGCATTAGAGTCTATATATATCATTACTTCTCCTTTGTCTTCGGCTTTTCCTGCTCCAGGTGAACTGGTACAGGAACTGCCCCACTTCTCGAGAATCGAATAAATAAACTTTCTGTCATCACTTTGAGAGGCCTCTGAGTAATTAATTAAGTAGGGATCTGAGCCATCCCACACAGGTATATGAATCTCAAGGACGAGGAGACCATGAAGATCAGAGAATTTCAAAGCTATAAGAGATCATTTAATTTAAGGACCTCATTTAACACAATGAGAAACTGAACCTTAGTGAGATGGAGGGACTGAGAATTGAAGAATATCTGAAATGAAAAGAGCCTTGGAGACATGGGGATACTGGGAAGCAGGGAGATTGAGGTGCTGAGGATCTTTGACGATCAAGGATGTAAGCAGGGTTAGAGGTAGTCTAGAGCCACATGCCCATGTTCATGACATGGAAAAGGAAAAGACAAAGGAAGTGGACGGAAGAATATTGTAGAATGTGAGGTTTGCAAGGAGCCATAAGATCTATATATGTAACCTTGCATGTGACAAAGGAAACCAAAACTCAGAGAATGTGTGAACGTTTATACTTAGACTGCCTGCTGCCTTTTCCTTTTTCCCCTTTGCCTTTTGAAGCCTCTAGTTCTTTCTAAGGCTCCAATCCATTGCCTTCAACATGCCTTTCCTAGTTGTTAATGCCTTTTCCCCATCACTGCTTTTTTTTTTTTTAAATTCTGTAGCATCTGTTTGTGAACATATGTTGCCTAGCATAAGGTAACCGTGAAGGCAGGGAGTGTCTCCATTTTGAATCTGTATCTCTAGTACCTCGCTTAAGGTCTGATACCAAACCAATGCTTGTTAATGGATTGATTGGAAGTAGAATTGACAGGACTTGGAAATTCAGGGCAAACGCGTGGTTGAGGAGGGTGAACAAATAAAAGCATCAGATTTGTGCTGTAGGAAAAATGATGGTGTTTTCCATAAAAATAGCAAAGTTTGTAGGAGGAGGCAGGGTTAGAAGGGCCTGGATTAAGAATTACATTTTAGATACATGGGAGTTTGAGGTATGAATGTTAAATTCTGGGATAGTTGTCTTGAATAAGCAGAGACAGTTGGAGATTGCAGGCATTGCATGGGAAACAGAGCTAGATCTATAGTTTGGGAGCATCTGAGTAAAGGTGCTAATTGATTCAGTGGGAGTGATTTACATGCAGTAAGGAAGAATGACATGGAAGAAAAGAGAAAAGATGACTGGTGAGACTGCCATTGTACTGCCATTGTACAGCCGTGTCCTAGTCATCTCATTACTCAAGCCTTCTGTTTTGTATATACTAAACACTTAATAAATGCTTTTCTGTTTTTTCATGTCATCAAGTGCATATGCCATTTCCACTTTATCCACTGGGAATACTAATCAAATAAACGCTACCTTTGCTCCTGGAGTGGGCATGACTATCATCTGCTGCATGACTCCATTCTCCATCCCTGTGACTTTACTGTTCCCTGGCCACTATGTAAAAAACTACATATGCTGTCTCAGTCAGAATGTAAGCTTGTTGGGAACAGGGGCTATCTTTTCTGTGTTTGTATTCCTAGTGTTTAGTGCCTTGCTTGGTGTTGCGTCCTTTTGGAGACATAATCACTCTTGACTCTGTCTAGCTTTAACCAGCTTTTTTCTCTTTTTGGACCATAAGGCTGTGGTGCAACAAAGAACACCATATATAGGTATTGAAAACAGACAAGGCCATGATAGCTTGGTGTACATCTTTCACATGTAACTTTTCTTTTTTGTAAGAGCTCTAATTTTTGTATTAGAACATACTAGACTTTACATGATGTACAGTAGTTATGTTTCTTTCGGTTCACAGTGATTGCAAATATCATTCCAGAGTCACATGACTGAATAAACCATTGAATGCAAGAGGGACCCTCATTTGTTCTGACCCATGCCATATAATTTTTGGAAACTTTGGTGAGACTTCCTGCATCCTTTACATGTTCTCCTACTGAAATATAGGAAGACTGTAAACTTTGGAGGAACGTTTACTGCTGCTTGAAAATAGGCGAAAACTTTGTCACTGAAATTTAGTGTTGAAAAGTTGTATTTTGTATGTATGTGTGTATATATAAATTTATTTTATTTTATTTTTTTTTTTGGAGAGGCAGCATGGCGTAGTGGATAGAGAGCTGGCCTTGGAGCCAGGAAGACCTGGGTTCAAGTCTTGCCTCTGACATATACTGTGTGACCCTGGGTAAGTCACTTAATCTCTCAGTGCCCTAGGCAACTCTGTAAGACTGTTAAGTTGCTGAGAGGGTGCCGACCTGCACTGGTAGAGGGAGTTTCCTCATTATAGAGTTTACTATACCAGTGAAATCACAGGTCTAGTGCTTAATCCCCATATTTTTCCATTACATGATATCTAATAAATGAATAAATTTAGATTTAAGTATTTTTTCAGCTTATAAAATGAGGGAATTAGACTAAATGCTCTCTAAGGCCCCTTCCTGCTCTAACGTTTTAGGATTTTTGTTTGTTGAGTACAGGATATTCAACAAAATTATGTCAATTTGAGGATATCAAGTAGAAACATCATTTTGTTTCATTCAAGGTCTGCTGCAATGATTTCCTTCCCCCTTCTCCAACTGTTGCTATAATGTGAAGTGCCATTGCTTAAATAAACTGCAATTAATTGTTGTTGCAAAGCATTATTTTGATCTAAGCCAGGGTTTCTTAATCTGCAGGGGTCTGTAAATCTGGATTTTCAAAAATGTTTTGTTAAGGATTGCTAGGTGGTGCAGTGAATAGAACACTGGACTTGGAGTGAGGAAGACCTGAGATTAAATCCAGCCTTAGACACTTACTAGCTATGTGATCTTGGGCAAATCACTTAACCTTGATTGACTCAAAAAAACTTTTTTTGTTAAGTACATTTTGGTATAATTTATTAATCTTTGTAATTTTACGTATTTAAAAGCATTTTGTCAATAGGTTCATAGGCTGAACTAGACTGCCAAGGGGTCCATGTGAGAAGAAACAGTTAAAAACATCTTATCTAAGCTTTCTTTTAAAATTAATGTAGGAGTTTGGTATGAAGAACTATACTTGAAAAAATTTGAGATAATTATATTTGAGACCTGAAGCAAAGAGTGATTAAAATGGCATATTTCTCCAGAGATTCACGTTCCACTACTTTTTCCTTTTAGGGTGTCTAACAAAGATGTGTAGAGTTAAACAAGCATGATTAATATAAAGAGTAGAGGATGCAGGGGTCAGAAGTCTTGATTTCTTACTGAACTGAAGAGACTTCAGTTCTGATAAGTGAGTGTATCAATACCAAGTGTGTAAACACAACATTCTTTACTTAAGGGCAGTACACCAGTTGACAGTGATAAGATGACATCAAGTAATCCAGATATGTTGTGAAAATGCCAGTGTCCATGATAAATGATAATTTACTCTTTGACAGATAGTAAATAAAGGCTAATAATACATTTATAATAATGGATAACGTTATGTTCCCCTGGTCCTAATGGCCAAACAAATGACTTTTCTAATGAGGACAGAGAGAGTATAAAGAGAAAAGGGAAGAGGGTCCAGGACAAAGCCTTAGGTCCATCAACAGCTGACGGGTGGGAGCGGGAGGCAACTGGTTAGCATTCCATTTCTTGTAGTTTTCTATTCATTTAAAGAAATACATGTGCGTGAACATGATCAGTTCAATACCAGTCTTGTCTAACATATTCAATATAAATTTGTTGCTTTTAATGTTGTCTTCATTTACATTGGTATAGTTATTTTGTATATTGTTCTTGTGCTCTTCTCTTTCTTGACTTTGCTTCAATTCATCTGAATCTTCCTATGCTGTTGTTCCAACTTCTTAAGATTTGTTGCTCCTTACAGTATAGTAGTATTTAATTAAATATGTTTGCTATATTTGCTTCAGCAATTTTCCCAACTTCTACACTTTAAAGGTTGACATTTAGAGATGAAAATATTTCTGCTCTTTGTTATTTGCTGTAGTTCATTTTAACTGGGACCAGTAAAGAACTTTTACTGCAGAGCATCACTTGAATCTCATAAATTCATTCATTACGGTGTACTTTTCATTGTAATGGTATTTTATAGGAGAGGGATTTGACATGTATGATAAGCAGGACTTTCATTTTTCTATTCCTTCAAAGTAGTGTCTCTGATTTTTTTGTTTTAGAAGTAGGAGAAAAGGCAGAGGAATAATCCTTCACAATAGTGAAGTAGTAATAGTGATGTGTTCACTT
The DNA here is from genome assembly GCA_023548195.1 of Bettongia penicillata ogilbyi. Taxonomy (NCBI): domain Eukaryota; kingdom Metazoa; phylum Chordata; class Mammalia; order Diprotodontia; family Potoroidae; genus Bettongia; species Bettongia penicillata. Next base: position 3,734,370 of record JAJHZJ010000372.1, on the reverse strand, counting down.
GTTTAAACTTTACAATAAATCTGTTATTGGAAAAAACTTTATATTTTTTTGGAAAAGCTTTTCATAGCGTTAATTTTTCAAACTTAGTTCCATTTAGTAAATTTGTTGTGAGCAATTAACTGTGTGTTAGTAGTATACCAAAGAACTTGAAGCATTCTCAAGAGAAAAAAGACAGATAGATGAAACAGTTAAATAGAAGTTAAAGTAGTATATAATTATGTATCAGGTGAGTGGTATATTACAATTAGTGATATAGGAGTTAAGTAGGGAAAGATCATTGTGGGTTTGAGTAAGTAAGACTTCAAGCAGGGGATGGAATTTGAGTGGTGGGGAAAATGCTTCAAGCAGGTGATGGGATTTAAGTGATGGGGAAGATCTGGATAGGGACTGAGGAACATAATGCCAGGTAGATGGCACATTATCAACCAAAAGACTTAGGTGGAAAAGTGAATGATGTGTTTGGGTGATCATTCCAGTACTGACATGACTAGAATGAAGGATTGCCTTTGGACAACACTAGGGAGATAAAAATTGACTAAGATAAGGGAAATATTGGGAAAATATGATTTGTTAACTAAGAGGAGACCATATTTTGGAGAGCCATGGACGTTAGGCTAAGAGGACTTAATAGGACTTCGTTGCCATTGTATGGTTCTGTTGACATAATAAAAGCAGTTGTGTCAGGTTGGACTAAAAAGCAGTTCCCTGGGGATGTTAGCATTGACTGACTTCTAAGTTCCTGGAATAGAGGGAAAAGATAGATTTGGAGAAACATTTCAAAGGGAGAATTTGATATAATGTGGTGATTATGTAGTTTGTAGAATGAAGAGTAATAGATGATTCTGTGTATTTGGGTGTTTGGGATAATTTGGTATCATTTATGGAAATATTATGGAAATAGACCAAGTTGAGATGGGGAGGAGTGGAGCATGGCAGTGAGTTATAGTTTGAATGTTTTTGCGCAGTGGTCTTGATTCTGGGGAAGCCAATTGAGAAGGCTAGTAGGAGTCCTTGCTGGTGCAAAACAGGTTTGTAGCCATACATTTGTTTGGCTCTGTTCAAGATCTACACCCATTCAAGATTTTGGGAGAGAATTCCCTCTCTGTTCATAGTACAGTTCATTGCTTCTGAATACCAGGTTTTGCTTCTACATGTCTTGAAGATAAAGTTGTTTTGGGGAAGAGCCCCTTGTACCTCTGGAAATGGTTGGTCTTATTCTAGAAGGTAAGGTGTTGGTTTTCTGATCTGGATTGGAAAGTACTGTCAGATTCAAAGCAGGTAAGCAGAAGAATGACTTTCAAGTTGACACTTTTGTCAACAGAGTGCCCTACATTTGGCAAGAAGATGGACCCCTCATGCTAATACCTAAATTCTCTGGTTTTCTCAATAAAGCCACTATGAGTAATTATATATATATTTAAAATCCAAACCAACTCTAGTAAGCTTTTGCAGTTACACCATTTTTTAACTTGGCAAAAGCATTAAAAATAGTCTAATCAGATTTCCCACTCCAGACAAGAATCCTATTTTATAGTATCTTTGAAACTTGAATATTTCCAGAACTAGGCTAGTTGCTATCTCAAATAGTATTTCATTTGGTTAGACAGTTTTTCATTAGAAATTTTTTTCTCTATTGAAAACCTTGTAGTAATTTTACCTATTTGTTCTAGATCTGTCTTTTGTGGCCAATTGAAAATAACTGCCTTCTTAGAGATTTTAATCCTTTAGATATTTATTATAGAGGAATTTAAGTCTGGGAAAGGAGAAATCTATAGTTTCATGACATGGTCCCATTAAAAGTAATTTCTTTGTGTGAATATTCATTTGGAGAATTTCAACAAACTTTTATTGAGACTAACATATATAAGGCATTTATATTGGCCTAAAAATAGAAATATTATCAATCCCTTAATATTTTTGTTCATTTGTTCCCATTTACCTGGAACTCTCTTCCTCTTTATTTTTACCTTCCAACTTCTCTGGTTTCCTTCTAGTCTCTGTTAAAGACCCATCTCCTGCAAGAAGTCTTTCCCAATACTTGTTAAATTTAGTGCTTTCACTTTGACACTAATCCCCCAGTTTGTCCTCTTTGTGTGTGTCTGTACATGTGGTACCTAGTTGTTTGCATGTTGTCTCTCCATTACATTGTGCAGTCCTTGAGAACAGGGACTGTTTTTTGCCTTTTGGTGTTATCTTTTTAAAATTTCTTCAAGTTTGCATCTTCTCAAGCTTTAGCACAGTGCCTGGCACAGAGTTGATACTTAAGAAATGCTTGTTGACTCTTGAGAAATGCTTGTTGACTTACTCTGGTATTTATTAAATGTTTATTCTGTGCCATGCACCATGCTGGATACTGGAGATCCAGAGCAAAAAAGGTAACTGTTTGCACACACACACTCACACACGTAAAATGAAAGAAAACTGTCCCTGGATCCTGATCCTGACCAGTTTAATACCTATTTAACTGTGGGCCATTCACTTTGCCCACCTTGACCTCAGTTTTCTCATCTATAAAATGAGAGTTGGACTACATCAGCAGTTGAACATGGTCCTTGAACTCCTGGAAGTCCCTCAGACCCTTTTGTAGGTCTTCAGTGTTAAAAATATTTTTATCACAGCATTGATGCAGTTTGCATATAAAAATGACCCCCTTTCTGAATACATACCTGTGTGAAGTTAGACAGCTAAAACAACATTGTACAGTTGAATGCAGAGGCAGGTATGAAGGTACTTCAGATGTCAAAGGAATTTGTAAAAATATGTAAAATAGTACTGTTCTCTTAATTTTTTTGAATATGCATAAAATATATTAATAGATTTTTAAAAATTACCTGTTTTAATTTCTAATATGGTGAATATTAATAGTCAGAATCCACATAAACAAAAGCTCTTTGGGTCATCAATTTTTAAGAATGTTTGGGGATCCTGAGATCAAAATGTTTGGGAACTGCTGTGCTAGAAAGCTCCACTTCTATATCAGTGCTCCTGTGATCCTAAATATAAAATGTTTGCAATTAAAGCTTGAAACTTCGGTAAGATTTTTGGAGTACCCTGTTCATAAAAGTTCATATAAGTCATGTCTTTATCTTAATCCACTAAGAATAATGTGTGTGGGGGGAAGGTTAAAGGAAATACTACAAAATGCCAATAAAACCATTAATGTAAGTAAAATGCATACTTAGGAAAAAATAAATATATAACTAAAACAAGAAGTAGAAAATTTAAAGAATCCAAACGCAGAAGCAAAAATTAATCATAAATAGATTGACAGAAAAGAAAATCTTGATTTTCTTTGAATGGGGGAGTTGTAAAAGTGAATTATATAAAACATTTCAGGAACAATTTACTCCAGTATTACTTAAGCTGGTTACAAAAACAGAGAGAGAAAACACCTTACCAAACTCATTTTGAGGCAAAAATAAGTATTTTTGGCCAGAGAAAGGAAGAAATGATGCAGAGAAAGAAGGCTATAGATTAATTATTGAATAAAGTATTTGCAGAGGCTATTGTAATATACTCAGAACTTGGTATGACAAAATTTGTTTTATGCTAGAAATGCTGGATAGTTCTATATTTAAAAATTAAAATAGACCTTGAGTAGATGTAGGAAAAGCTATTGATAATATTATATCCCCAGGTATGTTGGACGTTAAAAAGAAGAAGAATTAATGATTGGCATTAACTGTCTTCAAACTTTGTGCTACCATTAGATGGAGAAACATTTGGTGCCTTTCCAATAATAGCAGGGATAAAGCATAAATATCTATTTTTACTACTATTTTTGATAAAGTTACAGAAATTCTACAACGAACAGTAGGAAAAGATGACGAAATAAGTATAGGCAACGTGGTAAAATTAGGGAGCTGGCTTCTTTCTGTCCATCTTTGTGCCCTGCTACCTACTCTCCTCTGCCATATACTGAGGTTCTCACATGTGTGATCTACGAGGTGAGCATTGGTAAGCATTCAGTCTGTGTAAACTTGGCCTCAGTTGCCCCACCTCCACTTTTCTCCTCTAGCTTTGAAAATAGTAATTAAATTGTCACTACCATTCTGAGGAAGGCCATGTCATTTAATTGTTGTGTGACTCCCATCACCTATACTGCTGATTTCCTTGCCTACTAGTTCCCCCCGTCTGTATTGCCTTCTTTTGTTAGAATGTAAGCTCTTACAGTACGTGAAATATCTTACTTGTTTCTGTTGATATCCCTAATATTTAGCAGTGTTTGCTACAGTGTTTAATAATGCTTTTTTATTCATTTATTTGTTCATGCATATGTTGGTTTATTCAGGCAGCCGAACAGATTCAACTTTGATGCTAAATAAAACAGTCATTAGTAATGTGGTAGAACATAGCCATACACACACACACACGCACACGCACACGCACACGCGTGCACAACAAAGTATGATGGCACAGTTCAGACTTATATGTATAACTATAAAATGCTTTCCAGAAAGAAAAACTGCCAGACGTTCAAACTGTGCTTCAGAGAGCACATCTCCAATGGGTTGGGTATGTTGTTCAAATGCAAAGGATCTGGCAATCGCATGATTGCCAAAAAGATTATTTTATGGAGAACTCACACCAGGCAGGCATTCAGATGGTGGTCAGAAGAAACGATATAAGGACACCCTTAAGGTCTCTCTCAAGAACTTAGGGATTGATTGTGTGACATGGGAGACAGTGGCACAGGACCACTCAGCATAGCATGCGCACATCAGAGAAGGTGCTGTGCTCTGTGAGCAAATCAGAATTGAAACAGCTCAAAGGAGATACAAGGTGCACAAATTTTGAGTATCTACCCCAAGTATTCACAAGGGCCATTTGTGCCTGACGTGTAGTAAAGCATTCAGAGCTCTTATTGATCTGATCAGCCACAGTCAAACACGTAGAAACTTGACTTCAAATGATCCTATCATTCTGGTCCTCTTTGAGAATGAAGGAAAATAAACATTTACACCTGTCAGGTGGTTCTCTATTAACCTTTTAGTGATTCAACTCTAAATTCTTTGGAGATTGTGCTATTTTTGGTGATAAAAAAAAGATTTATTTTTCTTTCCAGGTGAAGCTTAAGGTTATAGTAGTTGACACATATGTAGCACACTGGTGTTCGCCAGAACTTTTATATATATATATATATATATATATAAATTTTTCACATTTTCTTCCTAAACTTAGTATTGTGCTACTTACTTCTTAAGTAACCTAGCATCTTTGGATCTCAGTTCCCTTACCTTTACAGTATATTAGTTTCACCTTGTTACATGAGAAAATTGAGTTATTGAGATTGCCTGAGGTTATCCCGAGCTAGTAAGTGTTTAAACCTTAAGGTTTAGTGCTTGAAACTATGATGGTCTGCTTTAGGTTTGTGAAATTTTAGGTGTTGGAGGGACTTCCACATGGAAATATCATGTATGAAGTTAAATTTTGATAATATGGAGGTTTAATCAATATAAGTCAGTTGCCATAATGAGAAGAACTAAAGAACCTAAAGATCACTTTATTGAGCAAACATCTGTAGGGAGAAAGATGACTGCCATGGTGACACTTTTAGAATATAAACTAATAAAACCACATGGAGAAAGATGATAGACCATTTCATGGTATCTTGTAAAACAAAGCAGTGAAGGGAAAGTAGGGGCTTTTTGGTTTAAATTTTATTATTTTTCAAACTTTAATCTTCATCTTCTCTCCTTAATACCCCACTTTCTCCCACTGAGAAACAAGAAAAACAGAACCCTTATCATAAAATGTTATAATCAAGGAAAACACTTCACACTGGCCATATCTCTCCTAAAATGCTCCAGTCTCTATTCTGAATCTATCACTTTTCTATCAAAAGATAAGTAGCCTGCTTCACCACAAGTCCTCTGGAATTGTACTTGACCAGGGTTGCTAAGTTGCTTGTCTTGTACAGTGTTGTTGTTACTGTATAAATTGTTCTTGTGGTTCTGCTCACTTCCGCATCAGTTCATCCAAGTACTTGCTGGGTTTTCCCATGGCTGTTCCTTTCTTTATTTGTTTCAGCACGTGGTATTTCAGCACATAGTATACTATAACTTTTTAACCATTCACCATCTGATGAGTACCTCCTCAGTTTCCAGTGCTTTGCCACCAGAAAAAGAACTGCTATAAATAATTTTCTTCAGAGTGTAGAACTAATAATGCTGAGTCAAAGGGTATGTATGCATAATTTAATAAATTGGAGAACATTTTTTGATTTTCATTTGCTTTTCACTAATGACTGGTGATAGTGCTTTTTTCATATTCCTGCGAGCTTTGATTTCTTCATCCCAAACACTGCCTCTTCACCTACCTCGACCATTTATCAGTTAAGGGAATGGTTCCTATTATAAGTTTGAATTCATTTTTATATATCATAGAAATGAGACCTTTGTTAGGGAAAGTCGTAAATTAAAAATCTCATTATAGTAGAAAGCATAGGAATTCTGAAAATCAAAGAAGGGAAACAAAATTCAAAACAAAAACATTAAATTGACAAAAAAAGGAGTTGGATTTTTGAGAATAATAAAATAGATAAAATATTAGTGAATTTGAGTGTTTTTTAAAAAAAGAAAACCAGGTTATCAAAAAGGGGAAAGGAAAATTCACAACAATGAAGAGCATTTATTATTTATTAATAATTTGTTAAGGGAAATTATTTCCCATCTCTAAATTTTGGGGTTAACCAAGATAAAATGGACACATACATGCATTATCATAAAATCATCATTTTTTTTTTACTAGGAATAATTACACATGTATTGAGGAAATTCTTTATGGAAGTATGAGAAGGCAACAGTCAGATTTTGCAAAATTATGTTCTGTAGCATATCATATTGGCAAAAAGGTGTCAAAAAAAATGAAAGATGTCACTGTACTTATTGTTGACTACAAAGCATTTGATTGGGTAGCATGTAACAGCGGTGGCTCCCATACATTAAAATCCTACTGAAATAAGAGTTAGAACATTTTTTTCCTGATTATTGATGTCAAAAGAGTTCAGATGTGTTTATTTTTTGCATTGTAACATATTGAAGGGGAGAGGAAATAAGTGTGTGCGCGCACATATGTACACACATATGTATGTATGTATCTCCTGTGTGCCACATACTATGCTAAGAGCTTTTTAAAAATATTATCTCACAATGACCCTGCAAAGTATGAGTGGTGTTTTACCGCATTTTACAGTTGAGGAAACTTAGGCAAATGGAGATTGAGTGATTTGATCAGCTAAAAGTCTCTGATGTCAGATTTAAACTTAGGTCTTCCCAATTCTAGACCTAATTTGTCCACTGTGCCACCAGCTGTGCTTTTTTGAACACAGAAAGGAAAGAGAGATTCCATAGAGATAACAAAATGATCTCTTAAATTTGCATTTTGTAATGTTATTTTGGTAATTGTACCAAGCCCTGGATTGTTCTGCAGTCTTCTAAATAAGATCAGTATGGCACAGCTAGATGGTGGCATTGAGGCCGGTCCTGGAGCCAAGGAGACTCCACCAACTATGACAAGTGAGATCTGTGCTCATCAAGAGTTCAGACTCTTTATCTGGAAGTCAACAAGAACCCTGTCCTGAGCCTTCTTTTCTCTAATCACTCTCTCTCTTCTCTCATCACTTCAAATATCTTTATGCCAGTGACTGCTGTGGGATAGCCCCTATTCTCTCCTAAGCTCCAGTCCCATATAACCAACTGCTTATTGGACATTTCCAACTGGATCTTTTGTAGATACCTCACATGCAATTTGTGCAAAACAGAACTCCTTATCTTGATCCCTGAACCCACCACCTCATTCCTCTTTTTTCTGATCACCCAAGTTTGAAAACTTAGTTATTCTGACTTTTCACTTTCTGGTATTACCCACTTAACTAATAAGCATTTAAGTGGCGCTCTTGTGATAGGCTTCTTGATAAATACTGGGCAGAAAAAAGGCAGGATGATAGTTTCTGCCCTTGAGAAGTTTGCATTCTAATGATAAAGCAGCATTATGTGAACTAGGTACACAGAGGGGCAGGTACAGTGTAATTTTGGGGAGTGAGGGCCTAGTTGAATTTGGATCAAATAAATTTGCAGCTGTGACAAAATGAGTATGATTTTATTATTTCCATCTTTATTCAGCAGCAGGTCCACCAAGGTACATCATGTGAATAATGGAGTGTTTGGATTTGGCACGATGTAATTAGTGACAGAACAAAAGAGTAAGAGATTCAGAAGTAGAGGAGAACATGTGGTTAAATTGGTTCTTTAAGAGATCTACAGTGGTAAGGGTGGAAAGCAGAGTCTGAGGGGGTGTGAGGGCCTGGAATGTATAAGGATTTGATGCATTAGAGGTGACAGTGAAGATAGTAAGTCTAGAAGTAGGAAAGCAGAAAACGGAAACATAGAATAATAGAAGATAATGTTCAGAAATTTTGGAGTGCTTGAACATGCAAAATTAGAACACTTGTAGATGAAGGCAAGATCATGGGTATGACCATGCCTTGTTTAGCTAATGTGGAGTAGAGAAATCAGTTATAGGTTTTGAGCAAATTGAGGAATTAGGAATTTAGGATATTTGAGGAAACATCTCATTACATATTGAAATTGGGAAGTGTGAGGGCAGGAATTTGGTGAGGGAGATGAACCCGACACTGAACTATTGAGAAACGAGGAGGAATAGCTTGTGTCTCAGTAGATAACATTTTCTAGAGTCAGCATTGGATTTTAGAATGAATCTCAAAGGAGAGTTTGCTAAATGTTGGTGTTAAGAAGTCTTGAAGTTTACATTGTGGAATAAGGATTATTCCAAGTCTGGTGCTTTTCTAGTGTCATCTCATTCCTTCCATTCAATAACATACTCCAGTCAGAATAACTTACTTTCTATCATCCTTGTCTTTTGCTCATTGTACCTGAAATTTCCTTCCAACCTTATTTTGCCTGCTGTCTTCCTGTTTGTTCCTTAAACCCTAATTCTAGTGCCACTGTCGTGAAGCCTTTCCTAGAACCTCCATTTAGGAACATCCTTTCCTTTCTTGGTACTTACTCAACACATACTTGACCATTTCTCTAATAATCTTGTTATTATATATAGATTGTATATAAATTATGGTTATCAATTGTGGCTTATTCCATTACTTGTCTAAGCTCCATGCATTTAGTATGCTGTTAAACTTTGTATTTTGCCCAATTTTATGTCAGTGACTTGTCAAGATAAGGGATTGTTTGTTTTGTCCTCAGTGCCAGCATCTTGCCTGACATTTATTTAGAGGATGCTTAATTGATGCTTCTTGATTGGTTCTGTGAAAGGAAGTAATGTATACTAGCCTAGAATTGTAATCTGGAGACAGATTGTGAAAGACTTTAGATGTCAGGTAGGTAGGAAGCAAGAGCCATTGGTTAAACCTGTTCTTTTGGAAAATCAATTTAATTGATGTGTGAAGGATGGATAGGAGAGGGGAGAAATTTGAGGCAAGAAGACCATTTAGGGGACTGAAATATAGTGCAGGCAAGATTTTTTACTCCATTTCCCAGTGCACTGATTAAAAGTGTTTGGAATAGAAATATCACTATTATTGCCAGTTTTTGAAACCTCATTTGGGAACAAGATCATTTCTGTGTACCTCTAGATCAGCATGGAATGAAAGTTTTGAAATTAGCTGTGAAAGTAGTTTTCTTTTGGATGTAGGAAATTATCTTACTTCAGTTGTACTCTTTGCATTTGAGTCTTTTATTACTGCGTTGCTTATCCTCAGTATATAGAAATGGTAGTAAACTGTAGTTGTAGTTCTTTGCCTTGTAAATTCCCCATTGCATCCTTTCGATGAGTCGTTGCAGAATGTAAGAATTATTTCAAACATTTTAGTTAGGATTATCAAGTTCGTAATGTACAATTTTACATTTTAAAGATTTTTTTGAAAGCCTCAAAGAACCCTGAGAATCCTTTTCTTGTTCCTATCTTTATTTATTCAGTTTTTGTTTTCCTGTGTCATAAAATCTCTAATGTATATAGTAAAAGTTGACAACATCAGTGTGAGCCATTAGTGGTCAGGGAGTTTCTTCTGGAGGAGGATGAGATAAGCTCGGTATATTGAGTTTGAAACATAAGCTCATGGAATAGAGAGTGAAGATGATAATGTGTATTTAGCTAGTATGGAAATTTTCTGAATTGCAGTGGCTAGTTTGTATGGGAAAGTAGTGGAAGAATTATGTTGGGTCAGATTTTGAGTTACCTTGAATTTATTCAGTCCATCTATTCAGCAAAAATTTATTAAGTATCCATTGTGTATAGAGAGCTGAGAAGATACAAAGCTTAGTTAACATATCCATGTGGAGTTTACAGACTAGTAATGGGATGACTACAAATATCAATAGCTATAATATATAACATCACATGATTACATTAGAGAGTTCAAAAATAAAGTGCGGTGTAAGGTCCAGGATAGAAAAGGTTGTTAACCAGCTCGGGTTCTCAGAAAAGGTCCCATGAAGAAGGTATCATTTGGAGTTGGGTTTTAAGGAATGGGTAGGAATTTACAGATAAAAAAGGGATAGGGAAGGCATTCTTGGCATGATCGGAAGATTAAGAGTAGGTTATTTTGACTGGAGTATGGTCTGTTACAAAGAAGTGAGTGATAGCAGAAAAGGCAGGAAATGCCATGCAGTCTTTAGATTGTAGAGTTTCTTGAATGTCAAGTAATTGAATGTAAACTTGATTTGATTGACATTAGAGAACTGCTGGAGCTTTTTGTTTTATTTTGTTTTGCTTGTAAGCTGTAAGGTCTTTTTAAAAAACTCTTTCTAACTTCTTTTAAGCTCTAGAGCAAATAATCAGAGCTGAAATTATTTCGACTTTAAAATGAAGAACAGATTGGCTGGGAGGAAGTAGAAATGGGAAGACTTCAAAGGATGCTATTGTAATATTATAGGTGGCTATCGTAAGATAGTATTAATATTCATGGAGGGGAGAAGGCAGAGAAGTCACTGAAGTACAATTAGCTAGACTTTGAAATTGTATGTGAGAGGTGAGGGTAAGAATCAGAAATAAAGCCAGGTTTTAAACATGGGAAACTGTATGAACAGTAGTCCTACTGAGAAAAAAAAAGAAACAGACTGGCTTTTAAAATAATATGCTAGTTTTTGGTTGTGGGGAGATCAGATATAAATGCTTAGAAGTTCAGGTCTGGAATTGTGAAAAGATGTCAAGACTTGAGAAAGCTTCACAAATCACCTTGGTAGTTGCTGAAGGTGTGGAAGTAAGTGAAATTAAGCAAATGATAGCTCAAGAAATATTTATGACGTATGTACTAGATGCACCGCGGTGTACTAGATACTGAGAATACATTGACAGAGATGAATAGTCCTTGTTTTCAAGGTGCTTATGTTCTTTTAATGGAGGGTATTTCATGAGGATAAAGGATCTGGGAGAAGATAAAAGGAGAGCCTGGGAAAGATAAAGACAGTGTGTCCCCAAAGTGATGCCCAATGTCCTGTAAGAAGAACTATGTCAAAAACTGGAGAGGGAGGAGGAGGAGGGTTGAAAAACTGTTAGGTTTGGCAATCAGGAGGTAAGGAACATTTGAAAGAACGTTTTCAGTCCAAAAGTAATGTTGGAAGCATTGTATGTAGACAATCTTTTCAAGAAACTAAAGGAAGAAGAGTAACTAAATGGAGTAAAAGGATGAAGGAACATTGTATTTGCTTTCTAAGAGAATTTGGGGATCTGAGTAAAGCTTGTATATATATTATCATCATCATCATCAAAATAGGATAGTTTGAAGGAGAATGAATTGAGAGGTAATGACTGCTGGAAGGAGTATCTATCTATCTGTCTGTCTGTCTATCTATCTATCTATCTATCTATCTATCTATCTACCTATCTACCTATCTATATTATCCATATAGACTTAATGAAAAGTGTTGCTTTTTTTCCATGACCAGAAAGGAAGAGAGGAAAATTGATTATATTGCTCAGAAATTTTGAGAAATTGTATAGAAAAGTTGAGGAAATTCATAGGAATGACCTTGGTCTTTTTAATGTGAAATAGGAGAGGAGATCATCTGCTTATGAGTGGAAGTAGGAAGCTAGTAGGAGGTTGAGTTGAAAACAGATTTGGTATAGATTTTGTTGGCATGAAATAGTCATTATTATTATTATAGTATTGTTAGCTAATGTACTGTATGATGTGGTGATGAAGTGAGATGGTTCTGGTAACCCAGGAATGAAAACTCACAGTTTAAGAATGGCAAGAGGTCAGGGGACAAGGAATTCCAGGGTGGCATTTTGAATGAAGAGTTGAAAAAAATCTAGCTGAAAGAGTAGAGGGAGAGATTATTATGATGGCAGACCATGTGGTCATTTGAGTCTGAGGGTGAGGATGCAAAGGAGAAAGGGTTAAGAAACTGATGGAAGGGTATGCTCAGTCCAAAAAGTAGGTTTTCTGGTCAGTGAGAGTGTGAAAGCATATAATTTCATTGGAATGATAGACTTGGAAGGTTTCTTGGAAAGCATCTATACCAACCTCCGTCTTCCCCTTTGCATTTTACATATGGGAAACAAAAGGACTAGAGAGGTTAAGTGATTTGTCCAGATGGTTCCACAGCTGATGATAAGTAGCTTACGTGGGATTCAAACCCTGGTCCTCTTAACACCACATCTGGTGTCCTTTCCATGCAAACCAGCAAGAGAGATGATGATGATTAGAAGTATCAGTGGGAACTAGGAATTTGTCTACTTCTGCTTTTGGCTCTGTGGGTCAGTATTGTCATCCAGTGTACTCACAAAACAGAAAGGTTGCAAGGGATGAAGTACATTCATTGGAGAGAAAGCTTCAATTAAAGTAGTAAAGTGGAAGAGATGTTGAAAACTGTGAGCATGTCTAGAAAGAGTTTTAAATGTCAAATTGAGACGTTTGTAATTTTTTCCTCTTGGTGTTGGAAAACTAGATTTTGAGCAGCTGAATGGAAAGTGGTTTTAGAAAGATTAATGCAGACGCAATATAGGGGATGGATTAGAATAGGGAGAAATTGGAGTTGAAGGACAGTCATTAAAATAAAAGGCTCTCAGAAAATCCATGAATTCATTTGGGACTATAGGAAAGAAACTAATTGATACGGCAGGCATTTTGATGAAGAGTTGAAATAATTTGACGGAAAGGGTTGAGTAAGAGGAGATGCTTTCAGGGTTAGGAGCCTGCGTGAAAGGGTAAGTGGTGAAAACTATTGTTGGAATGGAAGAAATTAGGAGAGGAACCCGCTTTTGGAAAGAAGACAATTCAATTTAGGGGAAGGCTGACTTCTGTGATCTATGTATACACACACACACACACAGATATTCTCCCATAAAACCTAGTATTGTCATAATATATGGCATAAAGGTCATAAAAATTGCTTTTCAACTTCATGTATGCAGAAATCACATTTTAAAATGTATGGTTCCATTCTGAACTACTATAAATTTAAAGGTTTAGGCTGCTATGGATAATTAATTTCAGCATTAGATTAAAACAAATGATGTATCCAAATGTAACCACATCCCTAAAATGACATTTTTAATGGTTTCGTTAATAGATGCTTTAATATTTGACAAAGTAGTTTACTATGACTAGAAACTCAGAAAAATCCTTTTGATCTTAGAGAACTGTGAAAAAATAATTGTTGCTGCTATTACCCATGATTATGATGATGAAATAATTCTGTGCTTTTTAAAATTATAGTAGGAAAGAGAAGAAAAAGGCAAAATTGAGTATTTATAGTGAACAGGCATAGAATTAATACGTACGTTTTTGTACAGCCCTCTTTAATTTTGACTTCATGTAGTTGTACATTTAGAACTAGTAAAAACGTAGCATACCTGTTGAATGTACTTAAAAGAACGTTTTTAACAGTTCCTTGAATTTCAGATACATGCTTTTATTGCCGACAGTTACGAGTACTCAGTGCTACTAATGTCGTATGCTTATGAGAACATGAATTAAAAATAATTTTAAAAATTTTATCTCTTTTAGCTAATGGGAATGACAGCAAGAAATTTAAAGGAGATCGATCTCCCTGCTCTCCTTCGCGCGTTCTCCATCTTCGTAAAATTCCAAATGATGTCACTGAAACAGAGGTCATATCATTAGGTCTACCATTTGGCAAAGTAACCAATCTCTTGATGTTGAAAGGAAAAAGCCAGGTATGTAATAATTTAATGCTGAAAAAATTTCTCTATGTTGACATTTTTCTAGGAAAGGAAATTGTTATTTATTTTGGTGGTTTTTGCCATTGCTATCTAAAGACATTCATGTGTGCTTTTCCTGGGTAAAATATAAAACCACTTAGTGCCTGAAAAATATGTTATAAATATCCAGTATTAACTCCAAAAGACTCATGGTGGAAAATTCTGTCCACATCTAGAGAAAGAACTTTGGAGTCTGAATGCAGATGGAAGCATACTATTTGCTCTTCTTTTGTTTCTTCTTTCTTGTGGTTTCTCCCAGTAGTTCTGATTCTTTGTTTACATCATGACTAATGTGAAAATGTTTAATATGAATGTATAAGTAGAGCCTATATCAGTTTGCACCCTGTCTTGGGGCAAGGGAGAAAATTTAAAACTCAAAATACTATGGAAGTGAATGTTGAAAAATAAAAACAAATATTTAAAATAAATAAATGTCCAGTATTTCTTTAAATTCCCTGATAGAGAAATGAAGCTAAGTAAGTGGTATCTGATTTGGTAAATGAAGGAACTGATATGAATACAAACAGATAATTTATATTATCAATACTTTTGTGTAGTCAGCTATTAAACAGGAAGGATTTTGAGGGAGGAGATGGAGAGGAGAAATTCCTAAAGCACTTTATGTGATCTGATCTTATCCCTAGAGTTACACTAAGGTAGATGATAGGTTAAATATCCACAATAGCTGTCCCTTTTCTGCACCTAATGCATTATTCATTTATTACTTGACATTAGTATTTATTCACTAAAAAGATTTAAGAATTTTAACTTTACTGAAGTGGCTCCATGTAGGAGCTTTATTATAATTATTTATTTATATGTTTATATGTTTTGCTTTATTGTCTTTTGCATAGCTAATTATTTCAGAGATTTCAAACTATTGTTTGGGGGAAGAGGGAAAATATGGGATTGAAAGGTGCCAGATAGTGAAGGGAGTGCTGACAGGAAGATTCTTCTGGCAGATTACAGGCAACAGGTAATAGATATTTGGGTATTCCAGTTCCCACCAGCATTTCTACCTCAATTACTTCTGCTCATTACCCTGTTCTTGGCAAGAATTCCAGGACAGAAGGAGGGGCATGCCAGCAGCCCTGTCCAACATGAAGACAGGTTTACTAGTCTTCCAAAGGCTTTTAATTTATATATTTACATCACCATTTTTGCAAGAGCCTTATAGTGAAGGTATTTAACTTCTCCCACCCTCCAAAACCAAATAAATAGTAGGAAATAATATTACTCTTTATCAACTGGGCAACAAGCAGATTGCAGTTATGTGCAGTTCCATTCAGTGGTTCCTAAATTAAATATATGGTGTGAAAAATATCTCAGATATTAGTTTCTAGGTAGTAAATTGCTAAGCAATGTAACTTGCACTATACATTTAAATAATGAATTCTGAAAAAAGTTTTGAAAATAAAAATTGTTATTTTTTTACCGAACTATTGTGAACATTAGGTTTTAAAGAATAATTCCCAAACTATATACCCACTTTGTTTTAAGATCTCTTGTTGTCTGGGTAACCTTAGTAAGGAGAATGAAGTAACCATAATTTTATAATATATTGCAAATTCTAAAATTTGTGTTCTTTGCAGGCATTCTTAGAAATGGCTTCTGAGGAAGCTGCTGTTACTATGGTGAACTACTACACTCCAGTTACTCCTCACCTCCGAAGTCAACCTGTTTATATTCAGTATTCTAATCACAGAGAACTTAAGACTGACAATCTACCTAATCAAGCTGTGAGTATTAACTTTCACCTTAAAAATATTCATTATGATATAAGGCAGTATTAATTGGCTTTGAAAAGTAGGAAACTTGAATGTAACTTTCTGCTAGATCCAGCGTTCAGATAAAAGGAAATATGAGGAAATGTTTTTTACAAACATAGTTGAGTGATTGTATAAGACATAAAGACTGTAGAATTTTAGAGCTGGAAGGAAGCTAAGTCATTTTGTCATACCCTCCCACTCTCTGCCTCGTATCCCTCTGCTTTTTTTCAAATAAAGAACTCAAAGAGAATGTGTTTGGCTTATATTTTTGCTACTTATTAATTGAACTTAAAACTATCTGTTTGGCTTATATTTTTGCTACTTATTAATTGAACTTAAAACTATCTTACAACCTGTAGAATTTATTCTTAATTATTTATCACTTAAAATGTATGTGTAGGCTCAAAGTCACAACAGGAGATTCTTATACCCTTATATTTTTATTTTGTTGTTACAAAATATATTTGGTAGTGTATTTAATTAAAAGAAAGTTTCAATTAGTTATACCTATCTTAGAATATTTGAGTAAGTTCTTGAAGTAAAGTGGAATGTGTCATCTTCCTAGTCATTGACACCTCCATCTGAGGAGACGAAGAGGCTCTTTAGTTAGTTCTTATGCCAGCTGCTCTAAGGTAATTGTTTTTCATATATATAGCTTAGGGAAAAGAACTTTGTACTGGAAGTATGAAAAAGCTGAGTCCCAATACTGAGTCAGTAGCTTTGTGATTTTAAACATATCATCGTTTTTAGATCTTAGTTTTCTCATCTTTAATTAAAGGGATTGGACTTGATTTCCTAGGTCCTTTGCAGCTCTAAATCTATCTATGATGGGAGTTTCTGGATATATTCTATTCTCTACCCTGTATACACCACTGCCCAATGAGCTTTCTCTTATAATAAAATAAAAAAGGTAAACAAAACTGGGGATACAGTGACTACATTTGACAGCATACGTAGCATAGCATAGCATATCCCCATGTACTTCTTCAAATAAGAAGTGCGTTATTTCATCTCTTTTGAGAGCCAAGATTGGTCATTACACTTGCATAGCATTTGTCTTTGTTTTGGCATTGTTATTGTAGTAATTTTTTATGTCATTTTCTTGGTTGTTCACTTTGTGTAAATTCATTTGTTCTCACCACATTTTTTGAATTTCTCATTTTTATAGTTTACTACAGCACCATAATATTCCGTTTTGTTCAGAAATGACAATTTATTCAGCTCTTTTGTGGATGCCAACATTATTTCTAGTTCTTTGATACTATACTTAAGAACTGCTCTGAATATTTGATATATATGGGACTATTCATTCTGTCTTTGATTTCCATGAGGTATATGTCCAGCTCTTGTAAATACTTAATGACTTTTCTTTCATAATTGCAAATTGTCATCTAGTTTGGCTGGATAGATTTCATTGCTCCATCAATAGTGTGTAATTGTTCCTGACTTTCTATAGCCAGTCTAGCATTGATATACTCAGTGTCTTGTCATTATTGTTGATCTTTTTGGTATATGTAGGCTGTTCAGCTTATATTTATTTAGTGATTTGGAACTCTGTTTCATACAATCATTGATAGCTTCTAATTCTTCTTTTTAAAACTCTTTAAAAACTTCAGTATGCTGAACCTGAAAGGAAAGTCTCATTGTCAGTCTTGCCTCATGTGATAATGAACAGCTTTCTCATCTTAGAAGCAAGAGTGATAGATAACTTCACCTGCCTCAGGATTGTTCTGAAGATAAAACAAGACTTCTCTAATGTAAATATTAGCTGTTCCCCCAGAGATAGGAATGACTGTTATTTATTCTTTTATGAAGGCTACACAACCCTAGTTGTCCTGTAAGGCTAAAGATAGCTGTAACTTCAAAGCATGACAGGTATTTTGTCATAGTATAAATACAGAATGTTTGGAGACTGGTTCTATGACATATATTTTTTTACATGAGTCAACTCTGTGTCACTGGAAACTGTTTCTTAGATTAGCAGCTAAGTTTTGTATTATAGGCTGTTTTCTTTGGCTTTCCTAGTAGCTTATCAGCCTGTCAGGAAAAATCCTTAAATGAAGTGATGAAGACTCTTCAAGATGTTCAGGAAGAGCCTTTTCTCAATTCATTTTTACATCTGTAGAAGAGTTCAATCCCTTTTGTGTTCCTGATGTAATGTAATACAGAATTATATATGTGTGTGTGTGTGTGTGTGTGTATACACACATACATACACACACACACACACACACACATATGAAATAATAGATTATACCAGTGGAGCCAGAATTGAATCTCCTATATGATGAACTAGAAGCTCTATTGACAGTAAATTTTAATTGATATTACCTAATTTTTTTCTCCAAAGCTTCATTAGTTATCTATGTTTTTAGGAAAAATATTCTCCGGAAATTTCTTTATAGTGACACAACAATTAGTCATTAAGGGGAGGAATGTCCATTTGTGACAATGAAATTTGAAAAAATATAGCTAAAAAAGTTTGAGAAAAATAGGGTGCTTCATATGATGTGGTAGATTTTTTTTAAATGTGTGTGACATGGTGTTTTAGATTATTTTAAACATCTTGTATTTATTTGTGATTTGATTTATTCAGTAAGCATTTGCAAGCCTTTTTTAGCTTGTTTTTGAAAGGCAGTGTGGTATAATGACTAGCTTAGAATTGAAGAGATAAGGATTTGATTTCTACCTCAGCAAGTCCCTTGGTCTCTATTTCCTCATATATAAAATAGAGGTAACCATGCCCTCTTATTTTTAAATTTATCATGAGGAATGTATTTTGAAAACCTCTAAATGCTATAGAAAGGTAAATTGCTGTTGTCATAGTAGTGCCTGATCTTTCCGTTTTGATGGGACCATTTTTATCTTTAAGGTCTTGAAAGAGCCTTGAGTGCCTGAAAAATTGTATAGATTTCTTCTGTATGTCGTTGCTCAAGTCCAGCTATTTATTTGATTTCCTGACTGCAACTTCTTGAGTGCCTTTTCTTTTTTGTAATGTACATGGAATACTGAGGTGGAATTGAAGCTAAATGTACTGAGAGTTATCTCTTAGGAGAAGAGTAGATTATTATATTTTGAGCTACTCAAGGGGTAGGGCTATCTTCTGCCTGGCATATAGCTGGTGCTTAATAAATGCTTGATTTGATTGAATTTTTTTTAAGTTAATATTTCTAAGTTATAGCTATTTGTTGTCCTCTCAAGAATAATCTGGTTTATTTAGGCCTCATGCTGACTTTTCTGCAGCCTCATTCCTTTCTTTTTTTTTTTTTGTTTTTGTTTTTGTTCAGTGATCCTGGTGATAACTTTCCATGTCATTGGGTTGGCCCCAAGTATACTAAGGAAGTTACCGAAGATTTATTTTAAAGAAATTTTGTCATTTCTGGCTTTTTTTTTTTTTGAAAGTGATGTGTAATGAAAGATCAGGAAATGGCTTAATTGGGGTCTGGTTAATTGAAGTTTTACTTTACTCTAATTTGTAACGGAATCTTTAGTTTTAAGACCTTTTTGTCTTCTGACCAAAACGGTTTCTTAATAAAAGGTAGTATTTTCTTTTTCTAGGCTCCCATTTTGCCTTTAGAGAAGATGAGTCAATATAAAGATTTGGAAGCAAGCAAAGCTTAAGTTTTTTGTTGTTGTTTTGTTTTGTTTTTAAACATAAAGTTGGGAAAGCAGTGGGCATTTTGAGGGACGTAAGTATACGCCATAGTTAGTATTTTAGCCCCTCAGGTTCCTTGTTTGCTTAGAAACAAGCATTATTTTATTTGTTAATTAAATTTTACTATTTGGTATGTTGGGAATTGTGAAGGTTTGGATGGTAGGAGCAAAAAATTAGAATGTGAGATGTTTGTTCTGTTAAGGCCACACTACCTTCTTCTGGTCTCTCCTCTTCCAACTAAAATACAATAAAAATAAATCCTTATGGAGACATTGTCTCCGTGGACTACCTTCGTATCTGTTATCAAAGAGAAAGTAAATTATTTTCTCTTAAGTTGAATAGTCTTTGGGATTTTAACCAGAACTCAGATGGACCTAACTTGCAAAAAAAAAATAAAATGTATATATTAAACCACCTTACAACAATTTCTACTTTACCTGTGTGTTTACATATTTGGTGACTGGATTTTATAAGAATTCTCTTTTGTGATTGTTTGATAGCGAGCTCAAGCTGCATTGCAAGCAGTGAATGCTGTCCAGTCTGGAAGTCTGGCCCTTACTGCAGCCCCAGGCAATGAAGGTGGAGTTCTTCCTGGGCAAAGCCCTGTTCTTCGAATAATTGTCGAAAACCTCTTTTACCCTGTCACTCTTGAAGTACTCTATCAGGTAAGGAGAAATAAGAAAGAAAACAATACTCAAATCTGACTTAATTGCTACTTCTGTCAGTCATTTCAATACATTTTTTAAAAGTGTTATTTGCTTTTTTTTCTCTTTTTAAAAAAAGATCATTATTTCTACACAGTGATACCTTAGTAGAACTCTCCATTAGCAAAATGTTCAGCTAAACAAAACAAACACACATATTGACCACAGTTTTGTGGTCAGTGAAGTATTTATTCTTAAGATATGTGAAAGAATGGACAATATGAAAAATGTAGTATTTATTTTTTTTATTCCTAGGCAAAAGGGCAAGTGAAAATATCAATGAATTTTAATTCTTTTCTCTACTTTCTCATTTACATACTCTTTTTTTTGTTTGTTTTAGAATAATTGACGTTCATTGGTGGCATTCTTGATTAAAGGGTATTAAAAAAAGATCAGATTTTATAAGAAGTTTTCCACAGTGATACATGTCTTGGCCATCACAAAATTGACTAAAAAACCTGAAGGATATAAATTCTCAATATATTCATTGTTGGCTATAAAAATGTATTTGAGCTTGAGGAAAATGTCATGGCTGATATCTAACAAGGTATCTGCTGTGCACATATCAGAATTATTTGAAATTCCTTGAAAGCTATAATAACTCTGATAATTTTTTAGTGTTCTCCAAACAGGGAGATGTGTACTTGTCAGAAGAAGTTTCTATTGCTATTATGGAGATACATCACAGAATCCAAGTTGAAGAAGAATTCCTTATAAAGAGTTAGGTCCTCAGACACTTTTATTTGAAAGTGTTGTGCTGATTGTGTCAAGCCTTGGAATATTTCAGGACCAATCAAGTCCATTGCCTTTTGATAAGATTGGCCTAATCATCAACATAGGGGAAAATTAAGTGGAAAAAAAGAATGTCTGTTTTTCCATGATAAGCTGTAGAGCTCCTTCATCATCATCATATATTTTAGTTAGTCCCAGTGAATAGTGAGTAGGGTCAAGAATTAAAAAGGATAACAAGAGCAAGTTGAGAAATTGGGAAATTTCAGAGTTCTTCTAATGATCCCAAACTACTTCTTGGAAAAACAAAATGCTCATGTTTTCAAGACTAGTGTTCACTGGTAGTGATCTCTGGCTTAAATTCATGGAACTAGTAGTCTCAGAGGTACTGAAGATGAAGATCCCCTAGAGGGAACCCTTAGTAGGCATGAGTAGGCTTTAATGCATTACAGTCAAGGAATTGTGCTGAATAAGTGCTGTGAAGGAAGGATATCATTAAGGAAGTGTCCAATTGAAAAAGAAGATGGCTTGTTCACATTGAGAGTGTGGGATGATTGATGGAGCCCATGTGTTCCACTTGTAAACTCATGGTGTCGAGGAAAGCTTGCCAGTAGGACAGAGATAAGACTCACATTGCTGTACAGTACAGAGAAAGATAAGTTGTAATTTTTATCCCTGGAGGTTAGTGTCCACATTCATGGGATCATAGATCTATTGGAATTTGTCAGGTAATACTAATTATTAATTTTCAAACTACTTTCTAAGTAATTTCAAAGTTCAGATAATTTTGAAGGAAATTTTAAAATTGATTAGCTCTATTAAATACACTGGTTTATGTTTCAGTAAGTAGCATCATCAGCATTTTTTAATAACTCATCTTATGAATGATGATGCATTAGGGACTCTTTCTCATTTGCAGTAACTACACATTTTTATCAGATGTTGCTTTCATTGTGAAACTTTATTTACAATTCATAACAAAAACAGTACTTAGTAAGTGATGCGTAATCATAAACCTTTTTCAATGATTACCTGTCCATACTGCTACTTTCAGGGAAACCGTTTCAAAGCAGATTTCACTTTGGCTTTTTTGCATGTGTCAATGTGAACTTGTTTTTATACTTAATATTTTTCACAAAGTTATTTAAATTGATGTATGTATGTGTGCATAAGGAAATACATTTGGGTTCTAGGTTATGTCCATACTAGAATTTTGTTTTGTTTTATGGAGAATTGCAAAAAATATAACCCATAAACACCCTTTTCTGTAACTCTCATGAGTCAGCAGTGTCAATGGTATCCTAATATTATTGTGTGTTTAGCTTTCTTAGGCATACCATTCTGCTTTCAAGAGACTAAACCATTTATTTTTCCATCCTGGATTAGATGGTATCTGAAAGTAATTATGGTCACATTTGATTTTTAAAAATCAACAATACTAATAATGTAAAATTCTATATTTTTTCTTTATAAAGCTTTTGTAAACAAGTTGTTACCATGGTGCTTATTATTTCAAGAAATATTTTAATCTGTTAAGCCTTTTATGAATAAATGCCTGTAACCTTTTTCTTAGCAATTTTTGCTAGGTTCTATTTAAAATAAAATAGATTACTTTCATCAGGTGTTTAATGTTTAATCCACTTTTATCTGAAAAGCAATAGTAATTATAAGATATCCTTCAGTTTTGTGAGTACATAGATTTATGTCCTGATAAGCAGCGAAATAAGTTTGTTGGTACAACTAGAGTAAGGTAGTAGCTCCTGAATTTAAAAGGAAAAATTCTTACAGTAAATAAATTTGGATGATTTGAGACCAAATTTATTTTACGTAAGTGAATAAGCTACAATATGCCATAAAAATGATGCTTGAAGCTTTCATTAATGTGATACTCACAGAATTAGTAATAATTAATGAGAATTGAGGAACCCTTCCTTCCTCAGCTTTTAACAATATCCTCAAATCTTACCATTAAGATTCTTGTTCAGGAAGTGTGGTTCTACAGGCTGTTATCGAAGGCTTAGGGAATATAGATCTGTTGATTTTTGGTCCCCACAATGACCATGTTTTCCCAGTGTTGTAGAAATAGCAGTGGTAGTGGTTCCCTAAGTGTGAAAAATACTGTGTGTGTGTGTGTATGTGCGTGTGCGTGTCTGTATCTGTGTCTGTGTAGGTGTTTTGATGTCTAAAGAGCCACACAGCCCTTCTCTTTTAAATGTCACGCAGTGCTGGTTTTTGGCATTTACCCTACTTTTAAATTACCACTACTTACTGTACGCTGTCAGAAAAGTAACAGAATGTTTCTTCATGTAAACATGCACTTCAAGGAAATATTAATCATTAAAACTAGGAAGCAAAAATAATACATACTTAGAAAGCCTTATGACTGTCTTATTGGCTTAAAACATAACTTATATTCTGAAAAGCTAGATATTTTTGCAATAATTTTTTTCCTTGATGTACCCTTTTCACCCAGCCAGCAGATATCTTCATGTGTTCCCTATTTAAATTTTCCTTTGACCCTGCTGTTTTCGTTTAACTATCACCTTGTTTCTTTCCATTCACTTTTAAACTCCTTTAATAAGGAGAGGTCTCTACACTCACTACTTTCATTTCCTCGCCAGCATTCATTTTCCAGTCCTGTTCAGTCTGCCCTTATCCACAACACAGTTAAAACATTTTTTTTTTCTGCTGAACCACTTATTGCTAATGTTGCTTCTTCCCTTTGCTGGTTCTTCATCTTTCTCCTCCTTCAATTTAGATATATCCCCCAATATTCTGGTTTTGACCCTTTAATTTTCTCCCTACACACTTTTTATAGTTCATCTCAAGTTATCTCCTAGTAAATGATTCCAACATCTGTATCTCTGACCAGAGCTTTCCACAGTGCCGTTGGTTTGTAGGATATCTTCACCAAGGTATGCCATCCAGGTCTTATGCTCAACCATGACCTAGTCGGATTCTTCTCTCCCCCCCAAGTAACTCTTACAAAAACCATGCTCATGTCTCATTGTTAACTTAAATTTCTACCAGTATTTCTGTTTTTCTAGTGATTCCGCTTGGAAACTTGAAACTCTTAACTCATCCCTCTTCCCCTATTTCTGTCCCTCCCCTGCACATCCTCCTACCCCCATTCAGTTATGTCACTCCTCTACCACTGAACTACCAGGTCAAATCCCACTTTCACTGATCTGTTGATCCTTTGGCTGGCAGACCTTGCTTATCTCTCTTCATAAACTTATGCACACATTTGGGCACTGTTAGCATGTACTGTTTTTTGTTCCCTAATTGTTCCTGTATTCTTTATCCTCATGTGATTGTCTTTCATATTCCATTTTGTATTTTTTTGTTCCTGTATTAGTACCATTGTAGGTAAAAAGTATATCTTTAATGAGTTGGAATGAACATCAAGACAGCCCCTTTCCTGTTTATCTTTTAGGGACAACCTGAGAAAGAAAGAAAGAAAGTCACAGAGAGCAGCTAAATCATAAAATGTCCCTTCCCATGTTCTACTTTTCCATAAGGTTACAGAGTCAGCCATTTCCATTGTATTTGATCTGTAATTTACTCTTGTGTTGCTCTGAAATTACCAATTTCCTTTACATTAGAGCTTTATAATTTCTTGCCACCTTAGGTGCGATTTTAATACATTTTTGGCCAAGGTTCTTACTAGGAGAAGCTTTCTAGTTTTAAAATAGGAAGAAATAGTGCTTTGTAGCAATTATTAACATCACTTTCTTCAGTAAAGAGATATTCATAAATCACAGTGTTTCATTTTTTTCCCTATACTTTATCTAAATTTGTGATTTTTCTTTCAGATTTTTTCCAAGTTTGGAACAGTCTTGAGGATTATCACCTTTACGAAGAACAATCAGTTCCAGGCCTTGCTTCAGTATGCTGAGCCACTGAATGCACATTATGCCAAAATGGTAATCATGACCAGAGTTGTTTAGAACGAATAAGGAAAAAAAATCACTTTTTTCCCCCCATTTTTGTTATATCAGAATCATTTAGTGTCTACATGATATGACATTTGCCATTTCCTGGTTTAGAGTTTTAATCAGTTAGACTTGAATTATGTTATCCGTAACAGTTTCCCAACATTTCAAAGTAAATATTTAGGTAAATTTTTAAACAGACATTTTATTTCTTGCTAGAAATGTTTTGAGTTTTGTCTTTTTTTGTTTTTTGACACATTTTTAATAAATATATTGAGACAATGATATGTATCCATTCTTTCATGTAGCTTGATGGATTGTAACTCCCATCAGTTGTCGGTTGTCAAGTCTGGTTGTCTGTGATAAAAATCTTCCTGTCCTTGTGCATAGTTAACTCTTAAGTTTGTTGAATTGCATTGCAGCTCTATTCGAGTACATTGAGAAGACAGTTTAAGTTTGACCTTACCCTAGATAAGATGCAAACTAAGGAATAAGAGGTTCTGGAGTAAGGTGGTTGTCGATATCCCTCTGTGTATATTAAAGTATATGTGTGCATCTGATTGTACAGATTTTACAAACACTCATTTAATGTTGTGAGGTAGGCACAGTGGGGAAGTGGGTAATATATATGCCTACTTTATTTCTGCATTTTCAAAATAGTTTTATTTCAGAATGTTGCCTACTGTGTTTTAGAACTATTGTAGAAATGTTCATGTTCAGACCTGGTAATAACTAAGTTAAATGCATATCACAAATTAAAAATTCATCAATATTAGTGGTTTACAATTTGCTATAAAATAGCATCATTCCAAAAAGGAACTTAGTGTATAATCACCTTAATTATGAAGCTGCATGTTATATGATTGAAAGAGTGCTTGATTTGAAATCAGAAAATTTGAATCTGAAACCCAACTCTGCTGCTTAATATCTAATGATCTTTGGCAAGTTGTTGGTCCTATTTCTGCTTCTGTAGAATGAAGGGTTTAGGCTAAATTCTCTCTAAGGAAGGAAGGAAACATTTATTAAGCACCTATTATGTGTTAAACACTTTACAAATATTATCTCATTTGATCCTCACAACAACCTTGGAAAGTAGGTGCTGCTATTATCCTCATTTTTCACTTAAAGAAACGTAGGTGGAAATGACTTGTGCAGGGTCACACTGCTTATAGGTGTCTTGACAGTGAAGCAAATCTGAAGCCAGATTTGAACTCCAGTCTTCCAAATTCCAGGCCCAGTGCTCTGTGTCACCTACTTGGATTTTCTAAGGCCTCTTCTAGCTTTGAATCCTGTTAACACTCCTTCAGAAAGTTACTCTTCCTTTTAATAGCTAAATCAAGTAGTATCAAGTAGTATTTGAACAGTCTTTTGACTGTAAGCTACAGAAAATCAAAAAGAGGAAAAGTAGCCTTTTCTCATAGTCTAAGATTTCCCCGCTATCTAAAGCATTTTAAAGACTTGTCAGGACAAGAAGATTCTGTGGCAGAATAATTTAATTTGAGCATTATTTAATGGATATTATTGAAATTAAGGGTGAAATGTCCTGTGAAGTTCTATGGGATCTTATATTTGGAGTTGAAAGGGATATTAAAGGTCATTGAGTCCAATTCCCTCATTTTAAAGATGAAGAAACTGTGTCCCAGAGAGGTTAAGTGACTCACACAGGGTCACACAATTTTCCTCTTAGGATAATTTTGGAACACAGAACTTCTCGATCTTAGTGTAGAGCTCTGTATACTGCACAGTACTTCCTTTCAGGAAAGGAGAGGACTTGTTTTATATTTAGGGGGGGGAGGAGTAATGGAGGGGAGTGATTAATAGAAGAAGAAACTGAGGCTCACAGTGGTTGAATAGTAACATACAGCAAATAAACGCAATCCAAATTTTTAAAAAAGGCAATTTGATATGCTAATTAATACTGCCCCCAAAATCAGTACCTTTCTTCGAATCCTTTAGGCTCTGGATGGCCAGAATATCTATAATGCATGCTGCACTCTGCGTATTGACTTCTCCAAGTTAACCAGCCTTAATGTGAAGTATAACAATGACAAAAGCAGAGATTTCACTCGCCTTGACCTTCCTTCTGGTGATGGCCAGCCATCCATTGATCCTACTATGGCTGCTGCTTTTGGTAAGTAATTCCTTTCAAAGTCACAAATGAGTTGCATGCTGTAATACTAGACTGATAGTTTTCTTTACCCACTGGCTTTCCTATCATTTTGAAGTTTAAAAACAACAAAAAACAACTGATGAGAAACATATCAAGTGATATTTTTAAGAGCTGACACTTAGTGAAAATGTATACCTGAAAATCTTTTCTTTCATAGTAATCAAACTGGATTTAAGATAACCTAAAAATAAAGAAACCATATTAAAGTATTTTTATAGACCAATTGTTGTCTCCTTCTGTATTTATTATTTTCAAGTATAGTTGGATTTTCAGGAGATGAAATTTAATTTATCTGTTTCAATAATCTTTGATTTTTTTTTTTCAAGCTGCATCTTGATGTAAAAGGTCTTTCATTCAAAACTAAATTCTAACACAGGTGAAGCATTTTGCTCACTAAATTGTTAAAATTCTTTTTTTATTTGAATACATTTTTTACATCGCTACCTAATATGAATACATTTTTTACATCGCTACCTAATATGTGGATCTCATTTGCCAGAGTAAATCCATTTATTATAACTGCTTCTGTAACACATGATAGAAAATAGGATTGCAAATCAGGAAGTAATATTCATATTGTCTTATGTCATGAGCTAGTATTTGTTTATATCACAAATATGTGATGTCTAAGACTTTTAACTGTTATGGTAGAATTTTGGTAATACAGATTTTTGTTTTGTGTATGTTACATTTTTCTTTTTGGTAATTCCTATTTCTAGTCATTGCAAAATTACAGATACATCTTAAAGATCCAAAATTTACCACAGGAGCATTGCTCATTGTGACATCTGATTCAAGATAATTTATCTATTCACAGTTCTGTAAATATACTTTCCACACTTACCACATTAATAAAATCTGAAACACAAAAAAATTTAAGGGAAACAAATTTTATGTTATGTTTATCTTTTACATAGTATAAAAAGGTTTTTTTTCAATTAATACTTGACTTTTCATGGTACATGAAATGTACATAGCTGAATGCTGTGGAGTGAGGGTATGTGAAATGGTGGAGATTGTCTCATGTTTGGGGGACTTGATGTTTTGGATTGGTTATAGTAATGAGGGGCAAAGAGTTGCCGTTTGACGATAAGTGATCCTTAAATATTCATATTTAGTTTTGGACTGTTTTGAGGAATCATTGACTATTTGTAGCTGGATGTATCCATTAAGGCTAAAACCCCTCCTTTTACTATGAGGAAACTCACATCTAAATAAAATACATGAAATAAATAGCCTGGTATCACACATTAAGTAGCAAAACCAACTTAGGAGTCCATTTTCCTTTCCATTTTGGTGTGTCTTAGACATTCCCACACTCCACTCTGTGGTTTGATTTGGTCTCATAGCTAAGGGCACCAGTGCAGATCCTAACCCATCCATGTCTGCCTACCTACCTTTATTGAGCAATAATTGTCCATGTTCTATAAGTTTGCCAAAGGAGGCCTACCCTGTATATTTGGCACCTTCCCTAGCACAAGTATGGTATGATGTGATGTGAGATGTGAGGATCCTACATGTGATGTGATCCTCTTGATTTGAGGATACCAGTGGAGCATTATCCCTCATTGTTGTCTGTAATCTTTTTCACTCCTGTTTCTGGGGTGACATTCTATGTTTTGTTTCTCCTTTATGATTGTAATATGTGAGCCTGCTCAGAACAACTGGGCACTTGTCCATTGCTTTTCTGATGACTCTCAGTTTCCATTTTTCTGAGGCTATATTCTGATCATCCATGTTGTACCATTTCTTTGGGAAAAATTACAATTTGAAGCTTCTATGATGATATTTAGAGAGGTTTTATTACTTATTTGTGTTCCTAAAGGCAAAGGAATTTGTGGTGTATTTTAATTAGCATACAAACTTCTCTGGCTTCATTAGTTTCTTGGCAAGTGAATCTAGACCAAAGTCTTAAAGTATGTGAAAGGGCTAAGTATATAGCAGTACTTTTTAATATGAAAATTTCTCATTTCTCTTCTATATTGAAAATGTAATATTTTTCAGAGTTCTAAGCTTTATGGCTCATATATAACTTATTTTCACATTTCAAGTTCATTTGTTGATCTTTAGGATTATAAGTACTCTGGAGGCAGGATTCATAGGTAGGATCAGGCAACCTTGATTATTTGTTAAAAGATCACGTGATTGCCCCCTACTGTGCTTAGTTGTCTTGGCATTTTTAAAAATGTGAATAAATTCTTTGCCTTTGATGGTAGAATTAAGGTATTTTTTTCAGTGTTAAGCAAAATCATAATGTCCTTGAGGTTTAATTGTTCTGATAAGGAGACACTGGTAAGATAAGCTGTTTGAAGTATCTTTTCTTTTTAAGGGTTGGGGTGGGAAGAAACATCAGACTAGGTGCAGTGGATAGAGAGTGCCAGGCCTACAGTCAGGAAGATTGCTCATCCTGTGTTCAAATCTGGCCTCAGATACTTGTGTGACCCTGTGCAAGTCTCTTAACCCTCATCTATAACATAAACTGCAGAAGGAAATGACAAACAAGAAAACCCCAAATGGAGTCTTGAAGAGTTGGACATGACTAAAACAACTAAAAAGCAACAATTGTGCTTTAAAGAGAGACTTAATTAAAGTAAAATAGGTCTTTTAGAGTTGCTCCTACTCACTTGACGTTTGTTCTGACCGCAGTGTCTAGGGTTGTATCGTGAGGTTGTCAGACCTTCTCTGATGTAAACAACTGTCATCACAGACGCTTCTCCTTGCAACTACTCCCTATCGTCATCCTGTGTTTCTTACTTTACTCTTCCAGCCTAGCATTCCTAACGTTGTTTTAAAGACTTTGAAAGGTCCCTGGGGGGTAGTATGGTAAAGCAGATAAAAAGCTGTTCTTAGAGTCTGAGAGGACTTCTTTTCAGTTCCTGCCTCTGGCCCATGCTGGTTACATGACCTTGGGCAAGTCAGTTAAACTCTTAGTGCCCATGGTGACACTTTAAAACATTAAGTAACAGAAGGATTACAAATTATTTTAGTAGAAGTTTTCACCTATGGAAGTTCCATACGCGTGAAATCACAGGGACATAAATGTAACCATTTGCTGTGTAACTTGGCATGTGATACTTGGGAAGAATGATTCTTTTTGTTTAAAGAAATCAATAGCTAGGTAGAACGTCCAGCAATTTTAGTTTCTGAAGGGAAAAACAATCAGGGAAATCAAGGAAATAAAACCATCAACCAGTTTGTTTTATTTGTTATTTGTGGAGTGTAGCAGGTATCTTTTAAACTTGAAAATTTTTGTTTGCTTTATTAGTTTTGCTTTTACTTGAAAGTTTGTATCATCTATATTCTGATGGACATTCTTTTTTTTTAAAATTTATTTATTTAACTTTTTACATTCATTTTCACAAAATTTTGGGTTCCAAATTTTCTCCCCTTTTATCTCCTCCCCGCACCCCAATACCCCAAGCAATCTAATTTTCCCTATCTCCAATCTGCCCTCTCTTCTGTCATCCCTCCCTTCTCTTGTCTCCATCTTCTCTTTTCTCCTGTAGGGCCAGATGACTTTCTATTCCTCATTAACTGTATGTCTTCTTTCCTAGTAGCAACAACAATACTAAACAGTTGTTCCTAAAACTTTGAGTTCCAAATTCTCCCCATCCCTCCCTCCCCACCCATTCCCTTTGGGAAGGCAGGCAATTCAGTATAGGCCCTATCTGTGTAGTTTTGCCAATGACCTCCCTGATAGTCGTGTTGTGTAAGACTAACTGAATTACCCTCCATCCTAACCTGCCCCTCATTGTTTCTCT
This sequence comes from Bettongia penicillata ogilbyi, assembly GCA_023548195.1. NCBI lineage: Eukaryota > Metazoa > Chordata > Mammalia > Diprotodontia > Potoroidae > Bettongia > Bettongia penicillata. Next base: position 3,703,445 of record JAJHZJ010000372.1, on the reverse strand, counting down.
TCTGTCTTATGATCCTGTCCCTCCCCAAATGTTGACTTCAAATTACTCCCTCCTCCCTTTTACCCTCCCTTCTGATGGACATTCTTCTTAAAGAAAATTTACATCCTAAAAAAGGGAAAATAATCAGCAGTTGTCTTAATTTGGGATTTCCATCATTTTAGTTTAAATAATAATAACAGTAATTGCTAATATATCTTGCTTAAGAGTATCACCTACTTCACAGTATCATCATCACCACACTGTGAAATAAGTGCTGTATATTATTACCCCTTATCTAAAGATGAGAAAACTGAGTCCAAGAGAAGTTAAATGACTTGCCCAGGGTGACACAGCTGCTTTAGTGTCCAAGAGAGGGTTCAGACTCAGGTCTTTCTAATTCCAATTCCAGTGTTCTCTTTACTGTGCCATCTGTGAACCTTTCTCACAGACAAGGAGCTGTAACATAGTCTGTATCTTTGCTTTTTTCCATTTAAGAGAAAGAGTATTCCTAAGTTTGTGATATCATGTTTTTATATAAACATGAAAATTTTGGTTTTTGATCGTTGCTGACAAAGGCAAATCTTATGAAATATCTTCCAGCTGATAAAAACTTTTCTTTTAAATAATTGCATAGTTCATGGGAGCAAAATTGCTACAGACAGCTTTATGTTTATTTATAACCTCATATCTTTATTTATGAGGTTTCCCCTTTCCACCATCCCCCTTTCTCCCCCATCCTTCTCTTTACATCCTTTGTTAAGCCTTTCCTTGGCATCAGTAGGCCTTTTAACGTTTGTTAACATCTGGACTCCACATCTCCTTTGGCACTGTCTCTCTTGCCTTATACTATGTTTCCTCTTAATGCACTTAGTCTGTCTTTCCAGATGTATTATAAACTTTTTAGGGTTGGGTCCCTCTCCAGCCACTTAATATTTTCTATTATCATACATGGAATGTTCAGTAAATGATGATAAATTTCTGGCCTGGCTCATCAGCACTTTTTTAACACAAAATTTATCTGAATTAGTAGCAGTGATTGCATGCCAGGAATCACACAGCCACCACTTGGCAGCTGAGGTTGACTATTTCCATCTGAGACTTTGGCTGTAGCAAATCACTTATTTGAGCAGGTTCTTCATAAGTTGGGGGAGCTGGATGTTTAACAAAAATGACCGAGTAATAGATTGTCATTGCTTTATAATATTTCTTTTAGCAGTCTCATTTGTTGAAGGTATTGTATTTGCTTTTGTTGTTTTCTTCCATTAGGTGCACCTGGTATAATTTCCTCACCATATGCAGGGGCTGCTGGATTTGCTCCTGCCATTGGATTTCCTCAAGCTACAGGTAAGTTTATTCATGATTTCATGTCACGATATGAAGAGAGATATACAAATTAAATTATAGAAAGTTTATTATAATCATTATTTATAACTTGTGACTGTCTTACACTTAGCTCACCCTTGAGATTCATCGATTGGCCAACAATTAATGACTGAGGATCTTGTTGCATTTGTTGTCTTCCAGCATTTCCAGTGCCTTTCATTCAGATTCTGGGTGGTAGGAGCTGATAAGTCAGCTTTAGGAAAAGATGAGATTAGCACAGATAATTGAGGATTGACTACAATAGGTAGTCTTAAAAGTTATAGTCTCCATTAAATGTTAGTGTAATAGCTGTCTTGTTTGAATTACAGCACCAGAAAACCATTTCTGTCATTGGATTTGGAAAGAAATGTACAAATGCTTGTCATATGTTTCTGAGGGAATATTTTGTCCATCTAGTGGTTATCATTTGGTGAGAGAAATTTCTTGGTCATTAGATAGACCCTTGTTTATCTTTCCCAAATATATATTAAAAGTCCCAGTTTTAATATAGAACAACTGAAATTAATCCACTCCCCCCCTCCCCCCCCATACAACTTAAAAGTGACACTCGTAGTACTTGGCTGCCTGCCTGATAGTTGGGAAATCATGGATGCTTGGCTGTAATGGACAGTCTTAATCTAGTATGGTGCTCAACACTTCTTACGTTGCAGCAATTCTCAAGTGATTGTGATGTTTGCTCTTTCTTTAAATAGCTAAATAGAACATTCCATAGTGTGGCCAAGGCCAAGGTTATTTCTGTCACTCGGCTTCATGTAGCTCTTGAAAGGTACAATCTCTAAATCATTTCAAGCAGGAGTTACTGAAATGCCCCACCAACTTCCTGCAGCCCTTCATTTCCTAGCCAGTGTTGAAGTTGCTTAATATGGTAATAGTTCATGCTTTTTCCTTTCATTTATGAAAAGTCTGGCTATTGGGATCCAGACCTTTTTAGTATAGAGGCAGAGCAGATTTTGTTTTTTGATTATATTTTTAAGCATACTTATCCTATAAGAGTAAGGTGTTGTGTTGCTTCTTTTTAAGCCTTTTAGTAGTTACAATTGGTAGTGTTGATTTAAGGAAAATTCTACTTGAGAACCTGGCATTGATGAATTGGGGAATTAGTTTAATAAATTAAGTTTTGAGATGCACTTTGGTTATAGTGTTAATAAATAATCTTTTCACATTGCAAAATACCAAGGCAAAAAAAGGAAAGGAACAAAATTCCAATGTTGACATTTATAGGATTGGAAAATTTCAAACATCTTAATTGGAGTAAGCAGTCTTTTTTTTTTTTTTACCACCAGTTTTTTAAGAGACTAGATAATTTTTGTCTTGAGGAAGAGTTGCTGGAAATTAATACTAGGATGAAAATAACTTAACAGAACTTTACTTTTTGGATAAATTTGCCGAAGTAAATATTTCATAAAGTGCTGGGAGTAATGGCATTTTCTATCTTCCTCCTAGATAGCGCAGTGATTCTCACTCTGTGACAGCTTAGTGTCTCTCCTTTGGAAGAGAACAGATCTAAGAGGAGGCTCTTTTTTGAGCCTGTACTTGTATATCTGCTGTGCTTGGAAACACATCCCCTTCTCATCCTCCTCTACTGAAATCCTTCTTGAAGAGCCAGTGAAGTTGTCACCACCCTCAGGGGGAATGTTCTGCTTTACACACCTGTCATATATATGCCTACAGACCTGTCTTGGGCAAAATCTGAAAGGGATCGAACTTTTAAAGATCTTTTCTCCTATGTTTCTGTCACATTCAGCCTTATATTATACTTTTTCTTGTACATGTCTGTCCCCCTGAGGAGATTGTTAGCTCCTGCAGGTTAGAGACCTATAGGGTAAAATGTAGAAATGTTTGCTCAATGAGGTAACCCTAGGAAGGGCTGGTTCTCAGGTAGATCTATTGAGAAAAAAGTCAACAAATGATGACATTAATAAGACCTTATTGTGTTTATTTCCTTACTTTATTTGGGGGTGTGTGTGTCTCTTTTTTCTCTCTGAAACTGAATTAATGTTTCTGATAACTAGAAAAATGAAATATATCTGATGTTTTTGTAAAGGTCTTTCAGTTCCAGCTGTTCCTGGAGCTCTTGGTCCTTTAACCATCACAACCTCTGCTGTCACTGGAAGGATGGCAATTCCTGGGGTTCCTGGTGTACCCGGAAATTCTGTTCTGCTTGTCAGCAATCTCAATCCTGATGTGAGTTGAAAAGCAATATATGTAAGAAATTCAAGAAGTGTGATAACTTGTATATATAAATATATTCTTCATATTTCTTATTTTTAAAAGCAGTCACCATTAATGCTTGATATAGGGGTTTCTTTAAAAAGAAACATCAAAATTTAGTTTGGTTTTTGACTTTGAGTTAAAGCCTTTTTACTTTGATAGAACCTGTCAGAATTCATGTTCTGATGATCTAATGGCCACCTCCAGCTTCTGATAAAGCATCAGGTTAGGACTTCAGTTGAGTATATTAGTCATAGCTGATGAAGGTATGTTTTGATTTCTTAGGAGTCAGCTCCAAAATTATTTTTCGTGTTTGAAAATAAATTTGTAAATATATATATATATATATATATATATATATATATATATATATATATGTATGTATATGTATATATACACACACTTGTCAAATACTGTTAATAGGTATCTAAACAACTCCCATCAAAAAGACCTTGAAGGGGCCTCATTTCTATTAAAGCTCATTTTCTTTTTGCAAGTAGTTTACAGTTAGACTTAACATTTCCATCAAGTTGGGGTTGTGTAAAATGATTTTATTATGCAGTACATAGGGAGGGCCATGTTGCATTGATTCAAAATTGAAAATGTTTCAAGGAAAAATCTTTCGTGTAATAATGAGCTTTTTGAAAAATTTGTTACTATAATGGTAGTGGCTTAGGTAAGGATGAAGAATTTTGGAGAAGAATACTTCATTGTTTTGCTTGTTTCTTTTTAATTGAACACATTCACATATAAATTTTGGCAGGTTTTTAATATCCTCTTTAAGCATTTACATTTGAGGGGAAAATAAAGCTTATGCTTTTTTTAAAAATAGGCTATCACACCACATGGACTTTTTATCCTGTTTGGTAAGTTCATTTTTATTACTTTCAATAGTAAAGCTTAAAATAGAGACTTTTAGGCTGACATCATTGCTCTTTTGTTTGAAAAACTGGATTTGTCTTATGTAATGGCACTGTTATTCTAGTCTTCAGTCCTGAGAAAAGATAAGCATGTCATTTGTTTTAACTTCAATGGCATATGACAGGACTGTTGACAGAATCTGCTGACATGGAGGGGAAGTCTTATAGTAGACATAATAGGATAGCTCTTAAAATAGTAGGATTAATAGTTTTGATTTTATTTAGCTATTGTATAGAATCTGCTGCTTTATAACTTTTTATATTTTTGTTGCTTAGGATATAGTAATGTTTTATTATATTTAAAAGTTTTGAGTTTCTTGGAAATAGAATTGAGGTGGATGACATTTTATAATTATGTTCTAGATGACCAGTTAGAGAAACTTAGATTATTTAAGTTTATCGAAAGAAATTAAAGTTTATATTACTATATGCTGAAAAAAATTATTTTTAAAATTTCCACAGGGGTGTATGGTGATGTACAGCGTGTGAAGATTATGTTTAATAAGAAAGAAAATGCTTTGGTTCAGATGGCAGATGCAAATCAAGCTCAACTAGGTATTAAAAATGAATTATATTAATTTATTTGTGTTAATTGGAGCTGGTTTCAAATACAATAGCATTGGTATGATTGTACAAATAATAGCATCAGATTTTGCTTTTTGGTTTTATCTCACATAAGTTTTAATTGGTGTCATGGCTTCTATGCAAGGACTTCAGGAGCCATGTTGTTTAATCCCTGCTCTCCAGGAGTGGCCTCCTTTCACAGCCCTGGGAACAGTGGTTATCAGTTTCCTTTAGAATCAGCTAGTGAAGTCAAGCAGCCCTTCTCCCTTGGGTGTGTTGTTGTTGGACTTCCTCTTGCATCCTGCTCAAGGTCATGTTTCTGTAGCTCTGACCTCTGGAGCCAACTGAGAAGAGTGTTAAACACTATTCTACCTGGGAACCCCCCACCCCACTATCAGATACTTGAAGTTAGCTATCAAGACCCTGTCAAGTCTTCTCTTCTACAAACTTTAGTTTTAGGTTTTTAGTTCCCCATTTCTTTTAGCTGATCCTCATGTGGCCACTAGTGTCAAACTCAAGGAGGAATACATACATGCTGCATATTGAGGCAGCTAGGTGGTACAGTGGATAGAGCACCTGTGCAGGAGTCAGGAGGACCCGAGTTCAAATCTTACCTCAAAGGCTTGACACTCACTGGCTATGTGACCTTGGGCAAGTCACTTAACCCCAATTGCCTCATCCTGGGTCATCTCCAGTCATCCTGATGAATATCTGGTCACTGGATTCAGATGGCTCTGGAGGAGAAGTGAGGCTGGTGACCTGCACAACCCTTCCTCACTCAAAACAAAGTCAGGTGCAAGTCATGTCTTTCTCTGATGGCATGTTGTTTTTCAGCAATGAAGGACGAACACACACAGACACATGCTGCATGTTGATTTATTTTGTTAAACATTTTCCAATTACAGTTTAATTGGGTTCCAGCATTATTCAGAAGTTTTGCTGCTGTTTGATGCTTCTGGTTGCTCTTTAGCTTCTCGTTGTCTTTTCTGAAATGTGACTACTGGAACTATGCACAATATTATCGATGTGGTAGACCACCTGAGCTATTTCCCATGTTCTGGATACTGTTCCTCTCCTAAAAGCACTGTTGTACTTGTTGAGATCTGAATATAAATTGTCTTTCCTAATATTTAAGGCTTTGAGTGAGGGTGATGATTTTTAAAGCAAGTTAAGATCAATAAAAGTGATTTCTCTTTTAAGAAATTTAAAAATATTTTATTGACTCCAGTAGAATTTAAACGTAATTGATAATAATTCCCTTTTTTGGTAATAACACAGAAAGTGGTAGAATATAGGTCAGTCTTTTAATCTATTGGTTTCCTTTTATGAAAAGATTGTCTTCCATTTTAGCATTCAGATAGAGTTCTTCACCTAAATTATTTATATATACTTGTTTATGAAAGGATGGTTTTTGAGAACAAAAGGATTACCACGAGAAGAACACTTCTTAGATAAAAATGTTGCTTTAAAAACCTTTGCATGCGCTTAATAGTGCAACAAACCATAATCGCAGAGCACTTCATCTGAATATTAGCATAGAAGAAATTTTTTTCATGAAAGGAGCACTCTAGTTTTCCCACTTTTTACATTACCATTAAAAGGTGGGATTATTATTAATAGCAAAAAATTATTAAAATAACTGCCTTTAGTTACCCTTGTTAAATTCTGTTCAGTCTATGCAATGAAATACTTATATAAATTTAAAGTAAAGGACATCTCTTTCCCTTACCTCAACTTTAAAAATCATCATTCTTCAGTCAAAGGCCTTAACATAAACAGATGTGAGATAGATTATTCATTCAGTTTGTTACACAGTCATGCTAAAGAGACACAGAGTGTGAAGCCATGTCTATCACTATCTTGTAATCAATTTTTGGTTTACAAAATTGATAATGAAAAATATTGTAGTTTTAATCTCAGTGTTGCTATGAGTAAAATTTAAGTTGACAAGGTAGAATTCTAAATAGAGAATTTAACTTGACTCTGCTATCCTGATCAGATCACATCTGGAGCTAGCATGGAATTGTGAGTGAAAAACTGTTACGTGCTTAGGATGTGCCAGGCATTGGGGATCCAAATAGAAAAAGCCTGACAGTCCTTGCTTTTAAGCTCATGATCTAATTAGGGGGACAATAGATAAGAGAAAATTTAGCTTTAGAGCCAGTGACAGATACCAGGGCTGGAGGTCATAAATATTTCTCACTGGAAGGAATAGAATTGGTGATTCCTTTATCTTGGAAGGGAGTGGGAAAGCCATGTGAAGAGTCAAGTAGACTGGATAGATTCCGATGGAACTGGAGACATTTAACATCTAGTAGAGAAGACTTAGGAGTTTGGCTCCGAGCAGGGGGTTGGAGGCCAGGTTTTGATAGGGTAATTGCCTTGAAATAGTGCTTTGGTTGTTACAAGGAAGAATTATTACATTTCTTCTGTGTGATCCAAAGACCTGTATAAGTAGAAGTTACAAGGAGCAGTGTTTCAGTACAACAAAAGGAAGAAAATTAGATCACAGATTTAGAACTCGAAGGAGCCATAGAGGTCACCTAATCCAGTCCCTTTAATTTACCAATAAGGAAATGAGACCCAGAGAGTTTGTGATTTCTTATAGCTCTCACAGATGAAAGAGACATATTTTCTGACTCCCATATTTTCTGACTCCAAATCCAGCATAGTTTCTCCCATATTTTCTGACTCCCATATTTTCTGACTCCAAATCCAGCATAGTTTCTTTCTGTAACGCTGTGCGCCTCTCTCCTAATAATTAGTGAGCTGACTTAAATTGTAATGAATTGCTTGGAAAAGCAATTCCTCATCGTGGAGGTTTTCAAAGAGTGAGTGGGGTAATTTTGAGAGGTGATTTGATGCACTTATCAAGAAATTGAATTAGATGGCCTTCCATTGAAGGCTTCTAACTCTGGGCGTCTTTGAATCTATACTTAATTTTTTTTAATGATTTGACCATTGTTTAATATTTTATGATTCAAAGAGAAAAAATTCTTCAAAATACGTGAATTCCCTCCCCCTCCAGCCTTATTCCACCATTCTCCTTATGACTTAGAAATCAATACAGCGTTTATAAAGACTCTTCTCTGGTCATGTGCTTTTTGTGATAGCAGTAATTTTCCAGTGAAGATCTGAGTTTATTCAAATTTAATTTTCTATCTCAGTGAGTTTTCATAGAGTTTAAATTCCCTGCTGTTGAATAGTGTCATATAGATATCACAAAACATCTAGTGCACTGTACACTATTTCTCAGCATGGCTGAATCAGACGTATATTATTAAGAACACCAATGACTCCAAAAATGTTTTATTTATGATTTTTAGACATAGAACATTTCCATCTGTCTGCAAGGCTTTTTTCTCAAAGGGTGTATTGGGACACTGATTTTGGATGCCATCTCTTTTCCTAAAACCCTTACTTGAGTGACCTCTCTCTTTTACATGTTTGAAATTATAACAGCCCACAGAGTTATTAATTCCACTAAGCTTGTTGTGTATTTTCCTTGGAATTTGTCTGATGTTTTAATTTTCTTTTTTTTAAAGCTACATTTATTTTATTTATCCTGTAAATACTTTTGTATGTGCATTTTGGTTCCTTTAATAGAATGTATGCTTCTTTTTTAAAATTGATTTCTTTGATATTCTTTTTATTTTCATTTTCACTATTCACTTCTACAAGATTTTAAACACTAACCACCCCTTTACCTAGCCTGACCTCCCTTCTGTCATCCCCCCTCTTTTCCCATTCCCTTCCTCTCTGTTTTCCTGTAGGACAAGATAGATTGCTGTACCCCATTGCCTGTACAATTTCCCAGTTGCATGCAAAAATAGTTTTTAAAATTCATTTTTAAAACTTCTGAGTTCCACATTTTCTCCCTTCTTCTTCCCCATTCACCTTCATTGAGAAAGCAAGGAATTCGATATAGTGCAAAACATTTTAATAACAAGCATGTTGCAAAAGACCACATTACCCTCTGTCCTGTCCTGCCCTCCCATTTCTTCCATTCTCACCTGTAATACTTTTTTGAAGTAACTTTTTTTATGCTTTCAAGATCAATTTATGCATTTTACCACATCTTCATTCTTTTGCAATTACTAGACAAATTTGGAGGATTAAGTTAGCGCATAAGATAAACTGTTTATACTGATTTTGACAGAATATGACTTCAAATTGTTCTCATAGTCAAACTTGATTTTCTCCCATTACTAGCCATGAACCACCTGAGTGGACAGAGACTTTATGGAAAGGTGCTTCGTGCTACTCTGTCAAAGCATCAGTCAGTCCAGCTTCCTCGTGAGGGCCAAGAAGACCAAGGTTTGACTAAGGATTTTAGCAATAGTCCTTTACATCGTTTTAAGAAGCCTGGGTCTAAGAACTTCCAGAATATTTATCCACCGTCCGCCACCCTGCATCTTTCAAATATCCCGTATGTAGCTGATTGCTTGTTTACTCAGTTTGTTTGTGAAATACTGGTTTTAAATGTAGTTGAACAGTTGGTAGACCCTGAAGTTGCTTCTGGGAGATCACTCATCTCAGTCTTTAATTTCTTATCGCATGTTAAGTGGTGTCTTGAAACTATTGTTTCATAATAAACAAAATAGGTTGTGAAGTTTGATTTGTTTTTTTGGTTTAAATCCTTTTTCTTAATTTATTTGCTAAATTATTGGGTAGAATCCTGAAATAGTTAATCTCTTGGCTTTAAAAAGGCATAAGCTTTTTTGTAGCCATATTATTACACATCACTAAGCAAGTAAGCACCTCCCACTGTCCCCATCTGTAATATATTGTCAAGATTTAGTTAATTGTTTGCCATCAGCTAGCATGATTAACGTAGAAACTGTTTGATGCTACCACCCTACAGGTAAGGTAGGTCTCCGTTTGTCTGTTTCTTATGTTCCATTCATACAGTTGATATTCAAAGTCTCAAAGGCTCCTCTTTGAAAACATTCCAAAATCATTCTCCTTCCGTCTTACTCAACTATATTTGATTTTGAAATAATATAATGTACCCTTTCAACTGAAGATAGTTTAGTGGATTTAGGAAATTTAAAATATTCAGGTTGGAGTCAAATTGACCTTGAAAAATCTTAAGTGTGCTTGACTTTTAATAGAATTACATCTTATTTTAGTAGTTTCTGAAGTATTGTGACCCTGGGCAAGTCACACCAGCCTGTTTCCTCATCTGTAAAGTGAGGACAGTGATAATACTTTATGGATTGTTGTCAGGATCAAGTGAGACACCATGTAAAGTGTTATTTATTAAAGCTATGATTCAGGGACTCTTAAGCATCCACCAAGTACTCTGTCCTGTGGCAGTACTTAGAGTAAGTATTTGACTTAGTTGCTACTTTCAGAAAAATTGATTAGGAAAACAAAATTAATACCTATAGAATGTAGTGTAGTGTTAAAAAAATTTGTGAAGGACTAGAACTTTGCTGGATTTTGAAGGATACATAAGATCTTGACTACATGTGGGTGGGCGCACAAGATGTAGAATCCAAGTTGAGCAAATGTATTAGGGTAAGAATGAACATGATCTTCCAAGTGGACAATCAAGAGATTGTCTTGATTAGGGCAGGATGTATTTATATTGATTTGTTACTAGTGGGAGATATGGTTGGACAGGTAAGATGAGGCCATGTTGTGGAAAGGCCTGAACATCAGGATGAATCTGCATTTGATACAGTAGGCAATTGGGAGCCATTCTGTGTTAATAATTAGGAGAGTGATGGTATGAAAATATCAGTGAAAGATATAATTTACTTTTACAACTTTAATTAGCAAAATTGCTCAGACACTGCTGTGGAAGAAGGATTAGAGTAGAAGACGACTAGGGACAGACAGGAAGACCATTGTCCTCAGGAAAGCTGCTTCATTCAGGATGCTAGTCCTGCAGTAGAACATTGGGAAATAGGAATGAAGAGAAAACATCCATGAGAGATGTTGAAGACAAGATCGTTAGGACTTTGTCATTATCTTTACAGAACGAAGTAGGGAGAAAAGTCATTTATAATTCTGAGGGTTTTGAATTGGAGGACAGTGAAAAGAATAGTAAGAGATAGGAAAGTCAGGAAGGGAGAAGCATTTTGGAGAGCAGATCAATTTTTAAAAAAATATGCCGTGAGTGTGGAATTAGTGAGTAAGACATTAAATGTTAAATAGAAGGCAACTGGAGAGGAAATGTACAAAAAGAATGATAGCTAGAGGTAATAATCTGTGTAGTGTTGATAGCTAAAGCTCTACACAAGTAGATGTGGTCCCGTAGCTGAATTTAGGAAAGGAAGTGTAGAGGGAGAAAGATTAAACTTTCCAGTATTTGCACATTTAAGAGGTGGTAATAAGACAGAAAAGGAACAATCAGAATTCCAGAGAAGAGAGAATTTCAAGAAGGGAGAGGAGTGGTTTTATCAGGAGGAAGGAAACAAAGTCAAGCTGAATGATCAATGAAGAAACCAGAGACTTTTCAATCTAGTGGTTCAAGACACAGCAGAAGCCTGAGGTCAGGATGCAGTTATTCATATTTAGTATTGAGGTCAGCAGAAGCAGATAAACACCAACAGTTGGGAAAGAAGACTTTGAACCTAAATCATCTGTAAAATAGGCAGTGATTCCTGTAAGATCAAACAACCATTGGTTATTATTAGAATGCAATAAGATTACCTATGGAAAATACTTTGTAAGGTTATTTGTGTATATGTTGTGGGGTTCTTTGATTTGATTTTAATCTTAATATTTAGCTATCATGACATTTACATATGTATTAATTATTTTGTTTAAACTGAAATACAAGTTAATATAATTTAATATGTGGTCATCAAGAATGAAGCAATCAGGATTTTTTCTGTTTTCTTAGACCTTCAGTTATGGTTGATGACCTGAAGAATCTATTTACGGATGCTGGATGTACAGTTAAAGCCTTCAAATTCTTCCAGTAAGTTCTTTCCTCTTAGGAACTTATTACCAATAAATTTAGGTCCTTTCAGATTGTGAGAAACAGAGTGTGTGTGTGTGTGTGTGTGTGTGTGTGTGTGTGTATGTGTGTATGTGTATTACAGTTTTGAATAGAAAATTAAAATTACATTTATAGTGGATGAGATTTACAGTTGCTTAAGCATATATGTGCTCTTTCCCAGGAAAGATCGCAAAATGGCACTCATCCAGTTGGGATCGGTGGAGGAAGCAATTCAGGCACTAATTGAGCTGCATAATCATGATCTTGGAGAAAATCACCACCTCAGAGTCTCCTTCTCAAAATCAACAATTTGACTTTTCTGTGAACTTTCCTTTTAAGAATGGACCACAATTTCAGTAAAACCTTCAGACAGAGACTGAAGCAGTTTAAGACGAATTCTGCCTCTTTTACAAAATATTGAATTAAACTCTTGCTGAGTTTGATGTTTGAGTGTATTCATACACAGTAATGAATCAAGGGATTACCTTTTTTCCATTATTTTCTGTCAGTATGTGGTAAAAAGTTTATTATTATTTCTCCACACCAGAGTTTCTGTGGGAAATGTCCTATTAAAAAAAAAAAGGAATATTTTTTTTCAATCAGATGCCCTGTGTTAAAATCTAGTTTAGGGGATAGCCTTTTAGTTTTGGTCCAAATCAAGCTTACACAACATTTCCAGATTCCTTCATGGTTTGAATTATTTAAACATCAGTACTTTAAAATCACTGTGTAAGCAAAAATATTTCTCTCTGACTAGACTCCTGTGCAGAGAAATTTTACTTCGATTATAGCAATTCTTGGTCACTGCTTTGTGTGACGTGATAGTGAATTCAAAAGCAAATTGAAGGACTCTGATGTCTCAAACGTAATTTTATATGTATAAATTCCTGATGAAAAACAGTTGATCTTTTCCCTCATTTGTTGGACTCTTCTGAATCATTCTTACATTCTTTTATTATGAAAGTAAGATTTTTGGAGAAAGGCTGTGCCAGACTCTCCCCAGATCAAGTTGGATTGAGATAGAAGCAAGACCTGTTTATTGGATTAATTAATTCTTTTGTTGAGTAAAAATCATGTTTTGTCAGAATTCACAATGACATTTTTCCCATGAAATGATGTGTAGTATGATTCTGGAAAAATTAAAAGGAAAAATAGTCCTGATTAAAAGCTACTTTTTTACATTTGTTTTCAGACAATAAAAAAGTTTACAGTCTTAAGGAAAATATTCAGGTCTACTATATGGTTTGACAGATTTTTTAAAAGTTATTTTTGGTAAGGTCTTCTTTAAAAAAAATTTTAAACCTCAAGGGTTTTTTGTACCACTATAATCTAATACTTAAATCAAAATTACTGTGTATTTACTTAATTTCTTATTACGTGCCTTATTATGTGCTTATAATGATACAATAGCTTAGAATTTTATCTAAAGTATCTTGAAAACTGTATTGTGGGCTTGGTAAGAGAGATTTTTTTTTTCTTTTTGATCTTTAGGATTTAAAATGTTTTCATTGTAATTTTAAAAATGGTTTTCAATAAGTAGTAGTCTAAATTCAAATTTTTGGTGCTTTGGTGCAGAAATGGGGTGGGGGGGGTAGGGTTTATGGGATTGGTAATAACTCAGTGCATACCCTGTAGGCCTCTTCAAATTTATCTGTTAGCAATTAGTGCCCCACACCTGATAATTTTTTACTGTAAAGCACGGTCCCAATTTATTGATCTTGTGTATACTCATCAGAATTTGTCTCAGGATTCCTTGTTTGTTTATTTTTTTTTTCTCAGTACTAAAGAGAGAATTTGCTTTTCTTTGCTAATATAGCTTCATTATTAAATGCCCACATATTTGAAGAGTAAGGGAAGATTGGATTGGGAATGGGGGAGTGTCTTTTTATTTTGTTGAATGTAAGACTGTATTTTAATGTTGCTTCAGTAATTGTATAATGTGACATTGGTTTTTGGTTTGTTTTTTTTTTAATTAAGCAACTTTTGGGTAACTTACTATGCTGATCAGATTTTTAAAAGCATTTTTAAGAAGTCATTTTTTGTCAACCCTTTTTACTTATTTCAGGTTTTAATAGATCTATTAAGTCTCAGTACTTGTGATTCATCTCAGTTACTCAATTTCACCATGTTTCCTTGCCATGACACCAGCCATCAATTTAAAACAGTGATGATCTTGTGAGAAAAACTAGATTAGATTTCTTGTAGTAATCTTTCTAGTAAAATTTAGAGATTGAAAGAATTATGGTAGTTAAGCAGAAAAATTTACTTAGTTACTGATGATAAGCTGTTAGAATAGGAAGGAACATGAAGTTATCAAATGGACCATTTTAGCATTGGTTGAAATAGGCAGTTAGGGATTTTTTTGAGAAGGAGAGAGTGTGTGTGTCCTGTTAAATGCTAGAAAAGACAAATTAATTTTTTAGGTTATAAACTAGAATTTTTTTTTATCCACACAATACTTAGAATTCCATGGCATATATTAATTGGAATGTTTTGTATTCTTCTTTTGGTTAGAATATATATGACTTAGGAACTTATTCTCATAAGATAGTCATGCTAATTGTGGCAAAGGAGTACTGATAGAAGAAGGCAGATCATAATGGAGTTGAATGTAATTATGAAGCAGGTCTTTAAATCTGAGAGAACATTTGAATCCTTATCAGGGACTTGTGTATATATGTGTATGTATGTATATACGTATATATCCATACATACACTATTCTGATATTGTATATACATATGCACATAACATTTTAATTTATTGACAAAGAAAATCTAAATTAAGATTTGGAAAAGACATATTCTTGTATAAAAATAGGGTGTTTGGAAAAATTCAATTTTTGTCTAAAATTAGCCCAAGTGTGTGGATATTATCCATTTTGGGCTTGTTTGAATTATAGAGGTCTACAGTCTATGTGTTGGCACAGGTTTTGTAAAAGAAAAAAATTGGGTGGTGGAAAAATCAAGATCTGTGTGCTTTTTTTAAATTTTGGCATGCATTTATTCTCTATCTTCTAAGCATTTTTTTTTTATTTTTGCTGTTGGTCTGTAGTGTTAATTTTTGAAGTTTATGTACTTTATTTTAAGAGAATGTTTTATCACTTTTGGAGGTCTCTTGGCTTTTAGATAAAGTGCAAATTCAGATTTCAAAAATAGCAGTACATTTAAAATGCAACTCTGTGACTATCATAGGTTAGGCTGAAATACAAGTTCTTGTTTTCTTAAGCGATTAAAATAATTCACTAGTCAGGTTTAAAAAAAATAACAACAGAAGAACAAAACACAAATCAAAAAGTCCCTCTGGTTATTTTTCGCTAGTAAGAGCTTGTTGGAGAAGAGTAGCTATTGTGAAAGTAAATAAAATGTTGGATGTTGACACCTTTTTTAAATTTAGAGATAACTAAGAGACTAAAATTATGTTGTTTGAAGAAATTTGGGCTTTTTCTGTCAGTGCAGCTCTCTAAGACTATAAATTGTAGAATTATTCCCAATCTATATTTGTTAAAAGGGAATTTCCTCACTCAAAGTCTCCTATAGTAATGAAATCATATCAGATCCAAAAAGCATGTCTGTGACTCAAAAAAAAAAAAGAATTGCCCTTTTTTTGTAAAAAAAAAAAAAAAAAAAAAAAAATTCGACTCCATTTAGTGTCTTTTAAAATGTGTGCATGACTAACATTCAGGTGGAAAAATTAAATAGGCTCAAATAATAGTTCTTGTTTGATAAAAGTCTAGCATTACCTTGAATTTAAGTAAGAATGGAAAATACTCTTATAGATCTTTATTTTTCTTGGAAATGGTACTTAGAAAACACTTATGAAGTATTTTAAAAAATCCATGATTTCATAAGTATGGGTATTTCCTACCCCACCCCACCAAAGAGAAACACTTGGTGTGGCCAGCCTTCTAGTGATAGGAACAATCTGACTGGATTTCAAGTGATAGCTGTACTATATGACCATAAGTGTTTCCTTAAAGCCTTCTTTATTAGTATTTAGATTTAGAATTTGTGTTTTGCTACATATATAACTTTAAGATTCCAAGATTACCCCTAGATCTTGATGAGTCAGTGGAGTAGGATTTCAGTAGAGACTTGAAAAATAAAAAATGGAATTTAGCTTGGTATTACAATTCCATTTTCCTTAAACATTGTAGATGTCTTTTGCATATAAGTGAAATAATGGAAAATTATGTAAGCCATCTAAAAGACCTATCATGATGGAAATAATAATTTTAGTGTGGGTGTTTCTCCATTGACTTAATGTTTTTATTGTTTTAAAAGTTGAAAGCAGAAATTGAATGTCAAAGAAAGCTTTTGCAATTTTAATATAATTTTTCATAATTTGATTCACTTATGAGTGTCTTTGCATTAGCCCCATCTTGTGTGCAATAATTTTAAGTGATTGGAGTCTTTGAGCCTCTGTATTTTAAAGACAAAAGGGAGCCATCATTGTTATGCGCTGTATTTTACACATAATTTTGCAAACGAATTCAAAATACCTATGTCTTTTAGGAAAAGTGTGTGCATTACTGTACAGTAGCAGGTTTGTTTTTATACATTTAAATTTGTCATCTCATGCTTCCTCTAAATTTGACCAAAAGATAACAGGGCTGAAACCATGAACTACTACTCTCTATGAGTCACACTTAAAAAGTTTGCCAGTCCATCTCCTGGATTCCCTTCTGCGTACTGCTATTTTAAAAATCAAGATAAGAGAGTATTTTTTGTTTAATTTTTCCTTTGTCTTGATCTGTTGTGACCTAGAACAAAACTGCCAGACTTAAAAAGTTTTGCTGTTGTGCTGAAAAAAATATAATTCAGATTGCACAGGGGTTTTCCTTTAAGCAAAATATAACTCAGCTGTCTTTTAGAATATGTTTGTAATATACAAGACTATTTGTAATTTTTTTTCAGAGCAGAAATTCCTAGCATACTACAAGTTATGAATTGCTAGAAGAAAAAAAAATTTTAAAAATAACTATTTGACTTGGGGGTTTTTGTAGAGGGGGAAAAAAAAAACCAGGACCAAAGTTTATGTGCCTTCAGTAGTCTTAATTGTCCTCCCCCCACCCCCCACCCCACCCCCATTTTGCACTTAAGTAGAATCAGTTTCCATAAACTGTACTGTATAGTTTGGATTTTTTTTTAAAATATTGGCCCACTGACTATCCATACATGCAGAAAATTGTGGCTATCTAAATGAAGTCTCAGTTATTCCTTTGCCTTGATCATATGATATTCATTGAATAGCATTGTGCAGGAATCCAGAATAGAGCTGCTTCAGATCTTCGTAGTGGTCACAGTATCTTTTCTAACTTTGGGTCATATGGCCTGGTGGGATAATGCCCTGGTCCAGTGCCCATGGAAGATACTGGTTATGATCAGAAGCTTCTTTTTGATAAGCTTAGATCAGCACTGTAAACTTTTTTTTTTAAAGTTCTTGGATTTCTGCATTGTTTGTGATATTAGTGAATATTTAAATAGCTACTTTCTTACTGTCATTTTAATCACATTCCAGTCTTCTGTTGTTGTTTTTTTTTTCATTGTTACCCAAATCCTTCAAAGGTTCATCCCAGATCCATAGCAGCACAAATCATAAAGATTGCTGACCAAGCAAGTTCTTGCTTCAGAATGTCACCTCATTGCTCTGACCAAAGACTGACTGTTCTGGTTTTACTGAGACATTCTGTTAAACTTTCCCCACTCTCCTCCAAGCTCCTTTCTGAAAGAAGACCCAATGCAAAGTGGCCTTTTCTTTTTATTTTCTATTTGGTGAATGGACCACTTAGTGAAAAATGGGAGTTTAAATGTGAACAGAATGATTTGGGTTAAAGGCAAGGGATAATGGATTATTTTCAGTACTGTATTCAAGAAAAAAAAATAGCACAGCTAGGAGCCTCTGACATTCTGTCGTCTTTTACATGGTCTGTTCATAAAATTCCCTTTTTCAGTTGTAAGAATGTTCATCTAATACAAGAAAATGCTGTAAATATTTGTAACAACATTTTTTTACCTGGCAAAAAAAAGGTTTTTGGGAACAAGTTAAAGTATAAAGTGGTTTTATATAAAAACATCAATTGTCTTGTATATTTTGATAAGCAACAGTACCAGCTTTCATTTGTAAAGCAGTTTGTGGCATTGGAGGAAAAAAGGATTCCATGTCTGTTGAAATATGTTATAAATGCAAAGAGAAGATAAAATATTAAAGAAACATATTTTCTAACTGCGTAGTGCATGGTTAATTCAAGCTTCTGTATACTACAGTATATTCCATTTCTCCTAAGTTTGTGTATTTGCTGATTATTATTACTTGATTATCTATACTTAACTCTTTTCCTAACAACTCTAGTGTTATAGCATGCCTTTTAATAAATGTCATTACATCTGTACTCTCTTAAAATTTCCCGTGTTCTTGTCTGTTGCTTTGGGTTTCCCCTTTGTCTGATTGTAACTCTAATGATGTCTTACTTTCATTTTTTTCTTAATAGCCATCTAAACTAAAGGCTTTTTATGCTTTTTAAGTAGAGAGCACACAAGTAAAATGTTTGAAATAGAATAGTCATGGATCAAATATTGTTTTAATTCTGCAATTACCTGTGTTGTTTCCACCTTCATATTTATCATATCCCACACAATATTAATATATTAAAACAAACCACCATATTATGAAACTCCAATGTAAAGATTAATCACCAATGTGTGATGTTCCTATAGAATTAACTGGTCCCTAGAATACTGATTTTTTTGAACAACATCTTCTAAGACAAAGTAAGAATATTAGGTGGGTGCACCTATATATATCATTTCAAAGATGTGCAGTATAAGAAAAGTTTGGCTTGATGTGAGCATTTTGGAATGGATGCTCAGTTTCAGATAGGACTATTTCAGATCATAATTTGACCCAAGATATTATAGCTGCCATTTTTTCCTTTGATATTTAATTCAAAATAGAGGAAATAGCTACTAGGATTAAAGAATAGATCAAATCCCCATAAATATTCCTGAATTTGAATTTTGGAGCAGAAGTTGATTGCAAGCATTTCTCAGTAGAAGATTATCCATTTCTTCCTGATCAGCATCACACCAAATTTCAAGTTTTTGAAAAACTCAGTGTCATCTATTCCGTAAACGTCACCTTAACTGGCTGTTTATAAGAATGCTGAACTTCTTAATGTGAGTTTCTTAGCCCTATGGATTAAAAATAATTGGCTTTTGAGGACATTTGGTTAAAATTATATATATATATATATATATAAAGATATGTCTATCTTTTCAACCAGATTCACCTTTCTGTCTAAAAAAACTTGGAATTTTATCATAGGACACCCCTTGATTTCCTGTGACCAAGGTTGAAAGAGGTGTTTATTTCTTTGTGTTATCCTCCCTGGGGTAGAAGATACTTGTGTAGTTTAGGTATTTGAGGGAAGAAATTTTCTGAAAACTGCTAATCACAAATAATTTAGGAAAACAAAGTGCTTCTTTATGAAAGATATCCTCTTTCCTTCTTTAATTTCTCTGAGAGATTTTAACAGGCCATTGTCATTCAGAATTGTGTTATTAATTCTATAGTTTTTTAATGGTATAGCTTATCTTTCATATTATTAGTGAAACAAATTGCCCTACTAAATTTAGACCCATAGGAAGGATATTTTTGCCAGAAGTTATGAATTGTAAGCAAGTGACATGGAAGAAAATGTGAGCCATAATAGACCATAGCACCAGAATCTTGAAATAAGCAACATGTTCTGTTACTTGTTAAGACAAACACCATATTGGACTTCCTCATTTTAAGGTATAGTATTTATAGCAGTAATTGAAGAATTAAGAAATTAATGTAATTGTGTGCTAGAGGGTTCAAATACAAGAATCATGATTACAATATTCTTCTTGCATGCTTGTTTTTACATGTCTTTTCAACCTGTCTCTTCTGCTGTTCCAATTCAGCTTCTCATAGAGATCACTATTCTTTGTTTATATTCTGGGATCATTACTTTTATGAACTTATAGGATTGGGTTACTGAACTACAGGATTTCCCCCCAATTTCCTTCTAATATAAAAAGAAAATGATTTTAAACTATAGACTGTCTTAACAAGAGTCAGTATTATTTTAGACCCCATAGTATGCAGAACACAGGAGGTGTGTTTGGGTCACATTTTAGTGGGAAGGAGAAGAGAAGGGAATAATTTTTTATTAAGCGACTACTTTCTGTCAAGCACTATGCTAAGTGCTTTCCAAATGTTATAACAACACTTGGTGCCATTATTCCTGTTTTATAATTGGCGAAACAGACAAACAGGCTGAGGGGTCACAGAAAGCATCTAACACTGAATTTGAATTTGGGTATTCCTGATTCCAGCCCAATATCTACTATATATAA
The DNA here is from genome assembly GCA_023548195.1 of Bettongia penicillata ogilbyi. Lineage (NCBI taxonomy): Eukaryota > Metazoa > Chordata > Mammalia > Diprotodontia > Potoroidae > Bettongia > Bettongia penicillata. The sequence continues at coordinate 3,683,054 of JAJHZJ010000372.1, read as the reverse complement.
TATATCTATCTTTATCTATGTGCTCTATATCTACTGTGCCACCTAGCGGTGTTGTTTTACTAAGGACATTGAACTGCAGAGTGGTCAGAAGAAGGCAACCAGGACAGTGAGTTGGCTGGAAATCAAAAGGAAATTCTCAAAGGAGAAGCAGTTGAAGGGACTCTGGGATGTTTAATCTAAAGAAAAGTTTGAGGGAGGAGGGGAGAGTTGTATTGCACCTTTCTTCACCTATTTTCAGGTTTGTCATGTGGGAAAAGGATTAGGTTTGGGCTTGTCCTTGGTGGCAAAGGGAAGCAATGGGAGGAATGAATTTGAGATGCAGAGAGGCAGTTGAAAGGCTGCATTACCATTTACTGGAGATGTAGAATTCCTGCTCAGATCCAGTTTGGACTAACTAGCCCCCAGCGTTTCTTCCAGTTCTGAGATCCTTTAATATTACTGATATGTGTCTGCCACAAAAATTGTTCTCAGCCCTACTTCCCTAAATGTAGTTCCTCAGTTTAAGCTGAGGAACTTAGAAAAAACACTAGCAGAAAAGTCAGTTAAATATTTATTAAGCACATAATATATGCCAGGGATTGGGCTAAGCTCCAAGGATACAAAGGAAGGGGGAAAACAGTCTCTGTCTCTAGGAGCATATAATCGGGGAGACTAAGAGAACTACTGATCTATGTACACATGATCTATACAGGATAAATTGGAGATATCTCAGAGGATGTGATAATTAATATTAAGAAGGAAAGACTTGCAAAAGGGATTTAAGCTAAAACTTGAAGGAAGCCAGGAGGCAGAGAAGAGAAGGAGAATTTCAGACATGGGGGACATTCAATGAAAATATACAGAGTTGGGAGATTGAATATCTTGTTCCAGGAACAGCAAGGAGGCCGGTCACTGGATCAGAGAGTATGTGCAGGGAAATAATAGATAAGATAAGAGCTCAGTTTACATTGAAAAATATTACCATTTGTTTAATATTGACTATCCCTTTGGTTTTGCAAGCTGCCAGGTTTAAATGAGGTGGCACAGTTGATAGATTACTAAACCTGGAGTCAAAAAGATTCATCTTCCTGAGTTCAAGTCCAGCTTCAGACATTTACTAGCTATATAACCCTGGGCAAGTCACTTAACCCTGTTTGCCTCAGTTTCCTCCTCTAGAAGATGTGCTGGAGAAGGAATTAACAAACCAGTGTCTTTACCAAAAATGGAAGAGTCAGATTATGACTGAAAAACAACTGAAGAGAAGTTTTAACTTTCTCCATTCCTTTATTCCATTGATAAAATTTCACTCAGATGCCCTCCCTCATTCCTAAAATGAGAAAGCTTACAAAGATGATATAAAGTTACTTGCAAGTAATTTTTCTGCTACCTGGCAAATAATTACCAATTCATTTATTTCTAGAAAATACATGACAAAAGGCTACTACTGTGAATTCATTACATCTTTTGGATGAATTTGTATTTTATTAGAACGGCATCTACATATTTGAAAAACTAATATTTTTGTGTGTGAAGCATTCATGCTACAGAATAAGAAAATAACGATGCAAATTTGTGGAATGGAATCCTGAACTTGGAATCATTCTTTGGCTCTACAGGGGTCCTTGGCCCACAAGTAGAACTACTGCGGTGGAAAAAACAGAACAAAGTCCCTGTCCTCAAGGAGCTTATTTTCTAATGGGAATAATAAAAATGTATACATCCCATAGTGTGAAACAGTAATAAAGACTTACTAATTTGGGCCAGAATATTCATAGCAATACTTTTTAGGGGAAGCAGAGTGAATGCAGGGAAAATACATTCCCTAGATTGGGCTGGAAAACTGAAATGTGAACGCAGTAGAGTATCACTATGTAGTGAGTAATGACAAATATGAAGAATTCAAAGAATTGTGGGATGTTTTTGTATGAACTTGTGGCATGAAGCATGTGCACACAAACCCACCCACACACACACCCACACCCACACACACCCTCTTACTCTAAATGCAAATTAAAAGGTTACTATCAGGAAGTAATGAGTAATGGAAAGGTAAATGAGGGTCCAGAAAAGAAAAAAAGTGAAACATTTCTTCCTCATGGTAGGGGCTGGGATGGGGTGTGTTATTAAGAGAAAATGTTATTTTTAATTTGTTCCAGAAGTGTTCAACATGGGGTCAAAGTGGAAAATAATTGTGACAAAGACAAAAGGCATCAGTAAAAATTTTTTACAATATTTTTTATTTAGTATTTTATTTTTCCCCAGTTACACGTAAAAATAATTTTTAATATTTGTTTTTAAAACTGAGTTCCAAATTGTCTTCCTCTTTCCCCAACCCCTCTCCATTGAAAAAGACAAGCAACTCAGTACGTTATACATGTGTAGTTATGCAAAACATATCCATAGTAGTTGTTAGAAAATAGGAAAAAAAGAACTCAAAAAAGAAAGTAAAAAGTATGCTACAATCTGTTTTCAAACATCAGTTCTTTCTGGGGATAGGTAGCATTTTTCAACATTGTCTTGGTTCATTGTATTGCTGAAATAACTTAAGTTATTCACAGCTGATCGTCTTACAATGTTACTGTTACTTTGTACCCAGTACATTTCACTTTGCATCAGCCCATGCAAGTCTTGAATTTTCTGAGAGAGAACAGTAGTATTTCATCATAATCACATACCACAATTTGTTCAGCCATTCCTCGGTTGATGAGTGTCCCCTCAATTTTTAATTCTTTATCCCCCGAAAAGAGCTGCTATAAGTATTTTTGTATATATAGGTTCCTTTGCTTTTTTTCTCGTTGGTATACAGACCTAGGGTATTGCAGGGTTTTATAGCCCTATCAGCATAGTTTCAAATTGCTCTACAGAATGGTTGAATCAGTTCACAACTCCACCAACAGTGCATTAAAGTATCATTTTCCCCACATCTGGTCCATGGTCCAACATTGGTAATTTTCCCTTTCTATCCTCTTAGCCAATCTAATAGGTATGAGGTAGTATCAGAATTGTTTTAATTTGTGTTTCTCCAGTCAAAGGAGATTTAGAGTATTATTTCATATGACTATAAGATAGCTTTGATACTTCATCTGAAAACTGATCATACTGTTTGATCATTTATCAATTGGAGAATGGCTCTTATTTTTATATAGTTTTTTATTTTATTTTAAATATAAATAAAATAATAAATTTGTCTCAGTTTTCTATATATTTGATAAATGAGGCCTTTATCAGGGAAACTTGCTTCAAGATTTTTTTCATAGTTATTTTTGCTATTACTATATATTTCCCTCCCTCCTGGTAATTCTGTTCTTTCTCCTTTCATCCTATCCCTCTTCAAAAGTGTTTTGTTTCTGACTAGCACCTCCTCTTCTGACTAGCATTTCCCTCTGATCACACACACACACACACACACACACACACACACACACCCTTTTCTTATTCCCTTCCCCTCCTAGTTTCCTGTAGGATAAGATAGATTTCTGTACCCAGTTGAGTGTGTATATTATTCCCTCTTTGAACCAGTTCTGATGGGAGTAAGGTTCATTCCTCCAATCTCCTGCCTCTTCCCCTCTGCTGTAAAAGTTTTTTCTTGCTTCTTTTATGTGAGATAATTTGTTCCACCCTATCTCTTGCTTTCTCTTCCAGTTCATTCCTCTCTCACCCCTTAATTTTATTTTTTAGATATCATCCCTTCATATTCGACTCACACCTATGCCCTCTGTCTGTATTTGCTCCTTCTAACTACCCTAATAATGAGAGAAGTCTTATGAGTTACAAATGTTATCTTCCCATGTAAGAATATAAACAGTGTAACTCTATTAAGTCTCTTATGATTTTCCTTTTCTGTTTGCCTTTTTATTCTTTTCTTGAGTCTTATACTTGAAAGTCAGATTTTCTATTTAGCTCTGATCTTTTTCATCAAGAATGCTTGTAAAGTCCTCTATCTCATTGAATGTCCATTTTTGCCTCTGAAGGATTATACTCACTTTTGCTAGACAGGTGTTTCTTGATTGTAATCCTGACTCCTTTACCCTCCAGAATATCATATTCCAAGCTCTCTGATCCTTTTAATGTAGAAGTTGTTAAATCTTCTGTTATCCTGACTGTGGCTCCATGACACTTGAATTACTTTTTTCTGCTTGCAATATTTTCTTGACTTGGGAACTCAGGAATTTGGCTACAATATTCCCGGTAGTTTTCATTTTGGGATCTTTTTCAGGAGGAGATTGGGGGACTCTTATTTTGTATTTTGCTCTCTAGTTCTAGAATATCAGTGCAGTTTTTCTTGAAAGACAACATTTAGGCTCCTTTTTTGATCATGATTTTCAGGTATTTTTAAGTAATAATTTTTAATAATTTTTAATTGATCTCTCCTGGTTCTATTTTCCAGGTCAAGTTTTTTCAATGAGATACTTCACAGTTTTCAATTTTTTTCCTTCTTTTGGTTTTGTTTTATACTTTCTTGATTTCTTATAAAGTCGTTAGCTTCCATTTACTCCATCCTAATTTTTAAGTAGTTATTTTCTTCAGTGAGCTTTTGGACCTCCTTTTCCATTTGGTCAATTCTGCTTTTTAAGGCATTCTTCTCCTCACCAATTGTCCTAGTCTGTTTTTTAAGGTGTTATATATTTTTGTGTGTGCGCGCGTTTGTGTTTACCAAGCTGTTGACTGGCTTTTCATGATTTTATTGCATCACTCTCATTTCTCTTCCCAATTTTTCCTCTACCTCTCTTAATTTTCAAAATCTCTTTTGAGCTCTTCAGGTCATGGCCTGAGACTAATTCATATTTTTCTTGGAGGCTTTGGATATAGGAGCCGAAACTTTGCTGTCTTCTGAGTGTGTATTTTGATCTTCCTTTTCACCCCAGTAACTTTCTATAGTCAAGAGTTGTTTTTTTTCCCATTGTTTGCTCATTTACCCAGCCTATTACTCGACTTTTAACTCTTTGTTAAAGTAGGGCTCTGCTTCCAGGGTGGAGGGCACACTGTCCCATACTTTAGAGGTTTTGCACAGCTGTATTCTTCTAGGGACATGTAAGTTTTCAGTTCTCCCAAGATGGTTTGGGAGGTGTTTACTACTCTCCTGGCCTTTGCTTTGCTCTGTGAGTGACCAGAAGCATTCTTTTCTGCCCTGGAACTACGAGGAAGAGCCTCTCTCCACTGTAACTACAAACTCTGCCTCACAAATAGTGCCTTGCAGGTACCTAATAAATGCTTGTTGTCCAACAGAAACACGCAGACAAAACACACACACACACATAAATCTAATTACTTCATTCTCTTCAATAAATTTCAATGGCTCCCTATTACCTCTAGAGCTAAACACAAATTCCTCTGTTTAACATTATGCCTGACTCCAACTTACCTACCCTTTCAACCTTAGTATGCATCACTCATTTAGTTCTCCACACTTCCACATCTTTGAATAATGCTAATACTAGCATTCACATAGTGCTCTAAAGTTTTCAAAGTGTTTTACAAATATTTAATCCTTTTATCCTGATAAGAACCTTGGGAGGTAGTTGCTAGTATTCTGTCTGTTTTACTGATGCAGAAACTGAGGTAGTCAGAGATTAGTAGACTTGCCAAAGATCACACAGCTATGAAGTACCTGAGGCTAGATTTAAATGCAGGTTTTTCCTGAGTCCAGCTCTCTCACCACTGTACCACATAACTGCCTCAAATTTCTAACTTTCCTCAAAGAATCGGCTCAGAAACCACCTCTTACGTAGAGTGTTTCCTAATTACTCTCCATTAGCTACTAGTGCCTCACTTTCTGTGAGAGAAGTTAACTTTTATTTGCTTTGCATAGTCTTACATATATATACACATATAAATAAATATATACATATATACATATACATACATAAATACATACATACATATGTACATATATATGTATATATATGTATGTATAAGTTTTTTTTTTCCCCTGGTAAGGGTATAAATGCCCTGAGAATAGGGATTGTTCACCATGTTTGTCTTTGTATCCCAATCACCTAATACAGTACCTGACACATAGTAGACACATTGATTATTTCAATATTGTGTTCTGGTACTATAATGGGGCATTAGAATCACCTGATGTATTTTATATTTTTATGGGTGAAAAAGGGATGCAACCTCATACTCTGAATTGTTAGGGATAATGCTGTTTTCCTAAAAAACAAAACAAAAGAAAACCAGAAGCAAAGCTTCAATTGGGGGGAAAAGGCATTACAAGTGGAAGAGGTGGTTGGAGAGCCTGAAGAGTAGCAGGTCAATGTGGGAATTTGTTTTGCTCACACACACACACACACACACACACACACACACACACACACACATACATATTTGTTACAAGGATTTTGCTTTGCTTTGCTTTCCTTCCTTCCTTTCTTTTTTCTTTCTTTCTAACTTGTGGTTAGAGTAAGAACAGAATTGTCAAAAAGAAAAGAGGATCATTGAAATTTTTTTTTTTTTAATGTACAGACAGAAGAAAGGAAACTCAGAAAGAACAGACAAGGAGGACAGTTTTGAAAACTACACATGGAATGTGTTATATATTTAGTTTATAATAAATATGTTTATTTAAAAATAAAAACAAGCTATACTAGTAGAGATTTATAGTTTCCTGTATAACCCTTTTTTAAAGTTTCAATTGGTCTATGGAAATGTTCATTTTATTTGGTTTTTGTTACTTCAGAATGACTACATATACATTTGAAGCTAAAAAAAAAAATAGATTTGAGGTTCTTCGAGCTGGATGGTCTTTGGAGAAAGCAATTACTTGTACTCCATGGAATGAAGTAATAGACCCAAAGAAGTTACTAGGTCAGAGGTCACCCAGAGATTGAAGTATTCCTAGCTCAAAAATACTGTCAACCTGATGAGAATAGAAGCGTGTTGTTTTCCTGTGGGTCATGATTCCAAGTAATGACAGAATCTTCCAAGACATCAAAACTACTACCATCCATCTCAGAGGATTCCACATTCTGGAAAGAACCGAAATCATGAGCAAGAAACTAAAAGACACTATTTGTTTTCCTCACTGTTGCCCAATGAAAGCAAGGGTTGCAAAAGAAAAAATATTGATCTGAGAAGTAAACAGCTAGCTAAGAAGATGATATCTGAGAAAAATGCTAGAGACCTCTCTGATAAAGTCATGGATTAAACAAGGATGTTCATTATCACTACTATTATTGATTGTGGCTCAAAAATTCTAGATTCAGTGAAAGGACAAATAAATTGAGAGGCGGGAGGTGTAAGCATATGTGAAGATTCAGCAAATTTTTTTTTTTTTGCCAATGGTTGATGGTTTGTATTGAGAACTTTAGAGAGTCAACTAAATATTAATTGAAACAGTAAATAACTTCAGTAAAGTAGCAGTATATAAAATAAACTCACATAAATCATTAACCTTTTTGTCTATTACTATGGAAACTCAACAGAAAGAGATAGAAAAAGAAATTCATTCAAATGAACTACAGAATATAAAATGTATGGAAATTCACTCATCAAGATATATATATAGTTATATGAAAATAACTTTCGTAGAAATAAAGGAAGACAAATAATTGGGGAAATATTACTTTCTCATAGTTGGGACGTGCTGATATAACAAAAATGACAATGCTATCTAAATTAATTTTGAGATTCAGTGTCCTATCAAGTAAAGTACCAAAAGGCTGCCTCATAGAACTAGGTAAAATTAAAATATTAAGTATTAATATTAAATTGATATAAAATGAAAGAATTAAATGTTAAATTATAAAATATTAAAATACATTTGGAGAAATAAAGGGTCAAGACTCTCAAGAGAAATAAAAAAAAGGAGAAAGGAAAGGAGTCTAGCAATATCTCATCTCAAATTATGCAAAATGGAATAATCCCCCAAATTATTTGGTATCATTTTTTAAAAATTGATCAATGGAATGGATTAGGCAAACAAGATGTAGAAGTAATCCAACATTTTGGTAAACCCAAAGACACCAACTCCTCAAGTATGGACAAAAACTTCTGGGAAAATGGTAACATAGACTAGGAGAAATTGTGCTTAGATCAACATCTCATAAGGATACCACGATAAACTACAAATGGATACATGTCCTAGTAATTAAAGGTCACAGCAGAAAGAAATTAGAAGAAATGGAAAATAGATTTTTTTTTCAGTTATGGTTAAAGAGAATTGATCAAACAAGAAAGGGATGATAAAAGATGAAATAGTCAAGTTTGATTTGATAAAGTTTTTGTACAAAAAAAACAATGCATTTAGAATTAGAAGGGAAATAGTTTAGAGGGGAAAACTTCTAACAATATTTTCTGATGAAGGTTTGACATCTGAGATACATGCGGAATTGATACAAACATTTGAGAATAAGAATGATTTCCAAAGGAGTGAACAGTTCTCAAAAGAAGAAATGGCAGCTAGGTGGCACAGTATGTGGAATGAGGAAGATTCATCTTCATGAGTTCATGAAGTTCATGAGCTCAATCTCAAACACTTACTGGCTGTGTGACAAGCTACTCAATCCTGTTTACCTCGATTCCTCATCTGTAAAATGAGCTAGAGAAGAAAACGGGAAACTGCAGTTTTTCTGCCAAGAAAACCCCAAACAGGATCACAAAGAGTTGGATATGACTTAAATATGAATATTTGGATATGACTTAGTTGACTCAACAAACAATGAAAAATTATGCAACAAATAGCAAAAAAAAACCCCAAAACAACGCAAGTTATCAACATCCATGTGAAAAAAAATGCTCCAAACAACAAGAAGAGAAATGCAAATGAAAACAACTTTAAGGTTTCTACTCAAACTCATTAGGCTGGTAAAGATGATTAAAAAGGGAAAATGATAATTATTAGAGGGCCTATGAGAGAGGAGGTACGCTACTTTTGTTAGAACTGTGCAACGGTCTGTTCTGGAGAGCAATATTGAACTATGCCCAAACTATATCCACTAAGCTATGCATACACAGTGATATCACTACTAGTTGAAAGAAATAATATCTAACATTTATACAGGACTTACTATGTGCTAGGCACAGTACGAAGCACTTTACATATATCTCATTTGTTCCTCAATAACCCTAAGAAATAAATGCTGTTATGATCCCCATTTTTACAGATAAGGAAACTGAGGCAAAGAGAGTTAGTTAAATGACTTGCATGCACAAACTCATACAGTTAGTTTGTGTCTGAGGCAGGATGTAAACACAGGTGTTCCTGACTTCAGACCCAGCGCTGCATTCACCTTGCCACCTACTGTTGCCCTGAAGAAAAAGGGAAAGGACTGAAAAGTACAAAAATATTCATAGTACTTTTTGTTGTCACAACGAACTGGAAACAAAGTGAGTGGGTGCTCATCATTTGGGTAATGACTGAACAAATTATGGCATAAAAATGAATTGATATTTTATTACACCGTAAGAAATGATAAAAGAGATGAATTAGAAAATATCTGGGAGATTTTGTATGAACTGAAGCATAGTAAAGTAAGTAGAACTAGGAAAACAATTTCTAGTGTATCTGAAAAATTTTAGAATTCTGATCAATTACATTGCCAGTTATGGCTCTAGAAGAATGACAAAAAGTCCACTTTTGACAGAGACTGATAATAAAACCTGCTTTTGATGATAGACTAAAATTTCAGAATGAAATCTATGTTTCCAGGCATGACCAACGTGTGAATTTGTTTAGGCTAACCATATGCTTGTTACAAAATAGGTCTATTTTTGTGGGGAAATGTATATTGATATAAAAAATAAAAACAATCAAAGAAACATTTAGAAATACGTGGAAGAGAGCAGAAAGAAGTTCAGACCAGCAGGGCAGTATTGGTATTTTCATGTTAAATTTAATATATGCTTAAAGAAAAATAAAAGCTCTAAGGAACAGTCACAGTTTCAGGTTAAAAAGAGCATAGAGTAGGACTTTAATATCTGTCCCAGTTCTGAAATTTCATGAAATTGAATAACATGAGATTACATAAATACTATATTGACACAATGTTTCTCACTGGCTAAATTCCTTTTTTGGAAGGAGGAGTCATGGGAGATGAATGTTCAGGGAGAAGGGGATTGAAGGTTATTCAGAGTTATAAAATAGAGTTATAAAATGGAATAACAGCACCTTCAACACATTCTAGAAATCAGCAACAACAGTCTTGAGAATCATTTTCATGTAACTGGTTAGGAGGCACTATAGATAAACTCTGGAATTTGACATCTTAGCCAATTTGGCCCTAGGAGGAATAGGGAGGAACGAAAGTAAACTGAAATGTGAAAGTTAGAGGATGGAGAAGGGTGTTATCAGAGAACTCCTACTGCCCAGCTCTCACTCATTCCCCTTTCTTTATCTCCAGACTATTCTTCATTGCTATGCCCTTCCTTGAGAACCTGGGCTTTGAGCATCAGCAGTGATATCAGTTTAAAAAAAAAAACAAAAGCTTTTTTGAATTCAGCTATTTCCCAGCAAAATTGAAAACATCAAAAAAAAAAATGTGGGAACACCAAAATGCTCTTTATGCTTAACTGTGACTACATAGGGCAGCTAGGTGATTTATTGGACAGAGTGCTAGGCCTGGAATCAGGAAGACTCATCTTCGTGAATTGAAATCTGACCTCAGACACTTACTAGCTATGTGACCCTGGACAAGTTACTTAACCCTGTTTGCTTCAGTTTCCTCATCTGCAAAATGAGCTGGAGAAGGAAATGGCAAACCATTCCACTATCTCTGCCAAGAAAATCCCAAATGGGGTCATGAAGAGTCAGGCATGAGTGCAGTGACTACTGAGAACCAAGGCAGAATGCTCCAAACAAAAATGCTGAGCAATAAAAGGGAAAATAATGATCATAGATTAAAAATGGACAGGGTACCTAAAAGTCGTTTTAGTCCAAACTCCTCGCTTTTATAGATGAGGAAATGGAAGCTTGGAGAGAAGTTGTGGACAGGTTCACACCATAAGACTTCAAGTCTAGTACTTTATTCTAATGGAGGGGAAAAGAAACATGGCCTGAAATTAGATCTTCTAAGCTATGTGATCTTAGACAAGTCGTAGAAGAAGAGACCTGAGAAACCATTTAATCCATCACCCTCATTTTAGAGATAAGACCTACAGTACCTACCTACCTGTTGTGGGGCTCAACCAACAACATGTTTATTAAGAACATTCCAAATGTTGAAACACCATACTTAGGTTGATTTGATCCATACTAGAATTTTGAATTTCTTTCCACTTATTTAGAACCTCTTTTATTTCTGTGAATGCAGTTTTAGAAATTAGCTTCATAAAGGTAACATATAAAAATTAAGATAATACATATAAAGGAAGCTAATTTCCAGAAACTTTGTAGTTTACTTTTGCTATAGCTTTATTTTTGTAATTTTTTACAATTAAAATTTTTTTTACATTTTAAAATTTATTGATTTTTAGTTTTCAAAATTCATTTCCATAAGTTTTAAATTTTCACCCCCTTCCTTCCCAAGATGGCATACCATCTGATATGAGCTCTACACATAAATTCCTATTCCTACACAATATCAAGTTAGTCATGTTACATAGAAGATTTATAATGAATGGAAGAAATCGTGAAAAAGAAAACAAAACAAAAAAGAAAATAGTCCACTTCACTTTGCATAGTTCTTTCTCTGAATTTGGATGGGATTTTCCCATTGTGAGTCCTTTGGAATTGTTTTAGGTCCTTGCAATTCTCAGGAGTCTATCAAAATCAGTTATCACACACTGTGACTGATTCTGTAAACAATATTCTCCTGGTTTTGCTCATGTCACTCAGCATCAGTTCATATAAGTCCAGGATTTTCTGAAATCTGCCTGCTCACCATTTCTTATGGAACAATGGTATTCTATTACATTCATATACCACAACCTGTTCAGCCATTCCCCAGCTGATGGGCATCCCCATAATTCTTGGCCACCACAAAAAGAACTACTATAAATATTTTTGTACATGTGGGTCCTTTTCTCATTTTTATAAGCTCTTTGGGATACAGCCCTAGAAGCAGTATTGGTAGATCAAAGGATATGCACATTTTGGTAGCCCTTTGGGCATAGTTCCAAATTGCTCTCCAGAATGGTTGGATCAGCCCACAGCTCCACCAACAATGAATGAGTGCTCCATCTCTCCCACATCTCCAAAATTTATCATCTTTCTATTTTGTCACGCTAGCCAATCTGATAGGTGTGATGTGGCACCTCAGAGTTGTTTTGATTTGCATCTCAAATCAATAATGATTTGGAGCATTTTTTCACATGACGATAGATAGCTTTAGTTTCTTCCTCTGGAAATGCCTATTTATATCCTTTGACCATTTATCAGTTGGGGCATGACTTGTATTCTGGTACATTCGATTCAGTTCTTTATATATTTTAGAAATTCCAAGGTCTTTTTTCAAAAGCAGTTGGAGTTTATTGAGCAAGAGAATGACATGGCCAGACTTGCACTTCAGGAAAATCACTTTGGTATTTGTGTGGAAGATAGATTGGGGAAGGGAGAGACCTGAGGCAAGGAGACCGTTTGGGAGGCTGTTGCAATAGTCCAGGCAGGTCCTGAACTAGCATGGTTCCTGTGTGAGTAGAGATGAGTCAGGGTTGTTGTGAGGCTCAAATGAGGTAATGGATACTTTGTATCTTTGCAAACCTTGAAGTGCTATGGAAATGCCAGTTGTAAATTTGTTGTTGTCGACTTCCAGTCACCAGACCTCTGGATTGGTGATGACTTCATTCTTTAAGTTCTCTACTGTACTCTTGCTGAGCTCAAGAAATGTTAGTGGAGAAAAATAGGTCTACTGGCAAATATTTAACAACCAGTCTCTTTGTATTTGATTTGGTCTGTATTAGTAACGCTTTCTTATGTCTAGACAACCAAGAAAGCAGTAAATCAATCCCTGATTTGTCATTATTGCTGATTTCTAACGTGTAAATGCTCACACTGAAAATTTAGCAAGGTTTCTTTCCCTGAATGTTGTGAGTGTAGACATAAGATACGGCATTTGACTGGACACATTGAGGGAGGGAAAGGAAAAGAGGAAGTTACAAACTTGAGATAGTAGTGTCCTCAAAAAAAGGTAGGGAAATTTGGAAGAGTGGAGGCTTTGGAGGGAAGGGGTGGGGAAAGGTTATGCAAATGACTGTTAGGTTGCTTAATCTTATGTCCTGCAACCTTGCTAACCATTTATCTTCTCACTTTCTTCATTGAATCAGTTGGGTTTTGCAGGAATACCATCATGGTATCTGCAAATACTGAAGTTTCAACTTTCCTATTTACATAATTAATTCTTGTAATTCCTTAGTTTTATCATGATAGCTAGTATTAACAGTATCATGTCAAATAGAAGCAATAAAAAAATAGCAGTCTTATTTTGCATCTGTCAAGTGTTTCCAAAAAATCTTTTCCTTAACACAATAAAAGTATCCACTTGAAAACAAGAGGAAGTATTACATGCAATGGAGAAATATTAGCTTTCCTAGTAGTAATAAACACTGTCACAAAAAGTCTTGGTGCAATATGAAGCAATAATGGCTTAAAATTAAACTGGTTTAAGCTTTAATAGCTTAAAAGTTGACTAAGAAATGGAATAACATTATTTCATAAGAAATGGTGAGTAGGCAGATTTCAGAAAAGACTTCGATGAACTGATGCTGAGCGAAAGGGGTAGAACCAGGAGAATATTGTACACAGTAACAGCAACACTGTGGGACAACCATCTTTGTTAGACTTAGCTCTTCTGAGCAATATAGTGATCTAAGACAATTCCAAAACTCTCATGATGCTATCTATATCCAGAGAAAGAACTATGAAGTCTGAATGAAGATTGAAGGATACTATTTTCTCTTTTTTGTTTGTTTTTCCTTTCTTGTGGTTTTCCCCTTTTGTTCTGATTCTTCTTTCACAATATGACTAATGTGGAAATAGCTTAATATGATTGTACATGTATAGCCTATATCAGATTGCTTACCATCTTGGGCAGGGAGAAAGGAAAGAGGGGTAAATTTAGAACTTATTAATATATATGTATATATATATACATACATACATACATATATACATACATATATATACATACATATATATATATTTAGAACTTTATATAAGTAAATGTTGTGGGGCAGCTAGGTGGCACAGTGAATAGAGCACCTGTCCTATACTCAGGAGAACCAGAGTTCAAATCCAGCCTCAGACACTTGACACTTACAAGCTTTGTGACATTGTACAAGTAAAAAAGAAAAAAGTGGATGTTGAAAGGTAAAAATTAATAAATTAGAAAATCTTCACTAAGACTTTCTGAGATATGTTACTACTGTGAAGCTTCTAATAGTTCCAATATTTTGCCATTGTATGTAACATCACTTATTGGTTTCAAGTGGACACCTTTATTGTGTTGAAGAAAAATCCTGCTATTACTATTCTTTTAAATTTTTTTAGCTCTTTTTTTTATGTTTATTTATTTATTTTTAGCTTTCAACATTCATTTCCACAAAATTTTGAGTTCTAAATTTTCTCGCCATCTCTCCCCTCCCCTCACCCCATAATGCCTTGCATTCTGATTACTTCTTCCCTCAATATGCCCTCCCTTCTATCAAACTCCTCCCTTCCCTTATCCCTGTCTTCTCTCTTTTCTTATAGGGCAAGAGAGATTTCTATACCCCATTACCTGTATTTCTTATTTCCCAGTTGTGTATGCAAAAACAATTCTCAATATTCATTCCTAAAACTTTGAGTTCTAACTTCTCTCCTTTCCTCCCTCCCCACCCATCCCCACTGAGAATGCAAGCAATTCAATATAGGCTATATATGGGTAGTTTTGCAAAAGATTTCATAATAGTCATGTTGTGTAAGGCTAGCTATGTTTCCCTCCATCCTATCCTGCCCCCCATTTATTCTATTCTCTCTTTTGACCTTGTCCCTCCTCAAAAGTGTTTACTTCTAATTACTCCCTCCTTCCATTTGCCTTCCCTTCTATCATCCCCCCACCCCACTTGTGTCCTTCTCCCCTAGTTTCCTGTAGTGTAAGATAGATTTTCATGCCAAATTGAGTGAGCATGTTATTCCTTCTTTAAGCCAGATGTAAATAGAGTAAGCTTCACTTTTTCCCTCCCTTTTCTCTTCCATTGAAAAAACTTTATATTGCCTCTTTTATGAGAGATAGTTTGCTCCATTCCATTTCTCCCTTTCTCCTCCCAGTGTATTCTTCCCTCTCTCCTTAATTTTATTTTTTTAGATATCATCCCTTTTTATTCAACTCATCCTGTGCTCTCTGTCTATATGTATGTGTGTGTGTGTATATGTATATATATAATATATATAGTGTGTGATTTGTGTGTGTGTGTGTATGTGTGTGTATAATCCCTGCAACTACCCAAATACTGAGAAAAGTCTCAAGAGTTACAAATATTATCTTTCCATGTAGGAATGTAAACAGTTCAACTTTAGAAAATCCCTTATGATTTCTCTTTCCTGTTTACTTTTTCATACTTCTCTTGATTCTTGTGTTTGACAGTCAAATTTTCTTTTCAGCTCTGGTCTTTTCATCAAGAATACTTGAAAGTCCTCTATTTCATTGAATGACCATTTTCCCCCACTGAAGTATTATACTCAGTTTTGCTGGGTAGGTAATTCTTGGTTTTAATCCTAGTTCCTTTGACCTCTGAAATATCATATTCCAAGCCCTTCAATCCCTTAATGTAGAAGATACTAGGTCTTGTGTTATCCTGATTGTATTTCCACAATACTGGTATTGTTTCTTTCTAGCTGCTTGCAATATTTTCTCCTTGACCTGGGAATTCTGGAATTTGGCCACAATGTTCCTAGGAGTTTCTCTTTTTGGATTTCTTTCAGGCGGTGGTTGGTGGATTCCTTGAATACTTATTTTGCCCTCTGGTACTAGAATCTCAGGGCAGTTTTCCTTGATAATTTCATGAAAGATGATGTCTAGGCTCCTTTTTTGATCATGGCTTTCATGTAGTCCCATAACTTTTAAATTGTGTCTCCTGGATCTATTTTCCAGGTCAGTTGTTTTTCCAATGAGATATTTCACATTATCTTCTATTTTTTTCATTCTTTTGTTTTGTAATTCCTTGGTTTCTCATAGTCATTAGCTTCCTTCTGCTCCACTCTAATTTTTAGAGAACTATTTTTTTCAGTGAGTTTTTGAATCTCCTTTTCCATTTGGCCAATTCTCTTTTTTAAAAGCATTCTTCTCCTCATTGGCCTTTTGGACCAATTGAGTTAGCCTATTTTTAAAGGTATTATTTTCTTCAGCATTTTTTTGGGTCTCCTTTAGCAAATTATTGACTTGCTTTTCATGATTTTCTTGCTTTGCTCTCATTTCTCTTCCCAATTTTTCCTCCACCTCCCTTACTTGATTTTCAAAATCCTTTTTGAGCTCTTCCATGTCCTGAGACCATTGCATACTTATTTTGGAGGTTTTGGATGCAGAAACCTTGACATCTTCTGATGGTATGCATTGTTCTTCCTCATCTGAAAGGATGGAAGAAAATACCTGTTCATCAAGAAAGTATTGTCTTATTTTTCCTCCTTTTTGGGCATTTTTCCAGCCAGTTACTTGACTTTTGAGTCCTTTGTCAAGAGGAGGGTATACTTTGGGGACCTGTAAGTTTTCAGTTCCTCCAAAGTGGCACAATCAAGGGCCTGTGCACTTGTCTGGGAGCAACAAAAACTTTTCTACCCAGAATCTGTGAGTGGAATTCCCTTTCCACAATCACCTCCAGCCCCACCAGGCCAGCGTTCCTCCTCACCCTAGGGCTGTGCTCAGGGCTGAGATTCAGATCAGCAGTTCAATTCCCCTTGGGGCTTTAGGAGGAGGTCTCCAAAAATGGACACTGCTTCTTCAGTGGCTTCTGCTGGTGGTCCAGACCATGTTCCCTTCTCCTGGGTGAAGGAGCTTTCTCAGTGACCTTTGAAGCTGCCTTTGGTATTTGTGGGTTGAACAATCTGGGAACTGCTGCTGCTGCTGCTGGCACCCTGAAGCCTGTTTCAAGTCCTGTTTCTGCCATGCTACATGGCCCACACTGGACTGTGCTCTGCTTCCAGTGTGATAGACTTTTCCTGTCGGTCTTCCAGGCTGTCTTGGGATGGAAATCTCTTTCACTCTGTCATTTTTTGGCTTCTGCTGCTCTAGAATTTGTTTGGAGTCATTTTTTACTGGTATTTTATGGGTTGTGTGGGGGCTTTCTACTCCACCATCTTGACTCCACCCCCCTATTCTGTTAAATTATTGCGAATATAAATGGATCATATGCTCATATCTTTTTGATATTTTGTGTTAGCACAATGTTTAATAATGGTATTTTTTACACTGTTGAACCAGCCTTTCATACATAGTATAAATTTGCTCAATGAATAATTTTTAAAATGGGTTGATGTATTCTCTTGTTGTTTAGTCATGTCCAACTCTTTGTGATCCCATCTGGGGTTTTCTTAACAAAGATAATGGAATGGTTTGTCGTTTTCTTCTCCAGATCGTTTTACAGATGAAGAAAGGGAAACAAACAGGGTTAAGTGACTTGTGGGGTCACACATCTAGGAAGTGTCTGAAGCCAAATATTGTATTAGTCAGTGTTTTATTTAATGTTATGTATATTTTTGTTAGAGAAATTGGTCTATAATTTTTGTATTTAATGTTGTTATTACCAGGTTTTTATTTTTTCCCCAAATTTGGTTTTGAACAATCACTTCCATAAATTCCAAATTTTCACCTCCTTTTTTCCTTCCCTCCCGAAGATGACATATAATCTTATATGAGTTCTACACATACATTTCTGTTAAACACATTTTCACATTAGTCATGTTGCTTAGAAAAATTAAAACAAATGGGAGAAACCATAAGAAAAACAAAACAAAGCATAACGAAGGAGAAAAGAGTTGCTTCATTTTGCATTCTGACTCTATAGTTCTTTCTCTGGATGTGGATGGCATTTTGCATCATAAGTCCTTTGGGAATGTTTTAGGTGTTTGTATCATAGGGAAGGTCTATCAAAAACGGTCCTCACTCACTGTGGCTGTTACTGTGTATAATGTTCTCTTGGCTCTGCTCACTTCACTCAGCATTACTTCACGTAAGTCTTTCCAGGTTTTTCTGAAGTCTACCAGTTCATCATTTCTTATAGCACAATAGTATTTCATTACATTCATATACCACAACTGTTCAGCCATTCCCCAATTGATGGATATCCCATTGATTTCCACTTCTTGGTCACCACAAAAAGAGCTGTTATAAATATTTTTTTACGTGTTGGTTCTTTTCCCATTTTTATGACCTCTTTGGGATACAACCCTAGAAGAAGTATTACTGGGTCAAAAGGTATGCACATCTTTATAACCCTTTGGGCATAGTTCTAAATTGCTCTCTAGAATGGCTGGATCAGTTCACAACTCCATCAACAATGAATTAATGTTCCAACTCTCCCACATCTCCTCCAACATTTGTCATTTTCTGTTTTGTCATGTCAGTCAATCTGATAGGTATGATGTGTTACCTCAGAGTTAGTTTGATTTGCATTTCCCTAATCAGTAGAGATTTAGAACATTTTTTTATATGACTATAAATAGCGTTAATTTCTTCCTCCGAAAACTGCCTATTTATAACCTTTGACCATTTATCAATTGGAGAATGACTTGTATTCTTGTAAATTTGACTCAGTTCACTATATATTTTAGAAATGAGGACTTTGTCATAGACAATGGTTGTAAAAATTCTTTCCCAGTTTTCTGCTTCCCTCCTAATCTTGGTTACATTGGCTTTGTTTGTGCAAAACCTTTTCAATTTAGTGTAATCAAAATTATCAATTTTGTATTTCATAATGTTCTCTATCTCTTGTTTTGTCATAAATTCCTCCATTCTCCATTAATCTGACAAATAAATGGTTCCTTTCTCCCCTAGTTTATTTATAGTATCAGTCTTTATATCTAGATCATGTACCCCTTTGGACTTGATTCTGGTATGTGGTGTCAGGATTTCTGCCCAGTTTCTGCCATACTATTTTCCAGTTTTCCCAGCAGTTTTTGTCAAACAGTGAGCTCTAATCCTAGAAGTTGGGGTTCTTGGGTTTATCAAACAGTAGACTGTTTTTCAAACAGTCCTCTGTCTTGTGTACTGAACCTATTCCACCAATCTACCCCTCTATTTCTTAGCCAGTACCAAGTGGTTTTGATGATTGCTATTTTATAATACAATTCAAGATCTGGTATGAGTAGGCCACCTTCCCTCATGTTTCTTTTCATTAATTCCCTTGATATTCTGAACTTTTTGTTCTTCTAGATGAATTTTGATTTTATTTTTTGTAGCTGTATAAAATAATTTTTGGTAGTTTGATAGGTATAGCACTGAATAAGTAAATTAACTTGGGTAGAATTGTCATTTTTATTACATTAGCTCAGCCTACCCATTAGCAACTGATATTTTTCCACTTACTTAAATATGACTTTGTGCAAAAAATGTTTTGTAATTCTGTTCATATAGTCCCTGGATTTGTTTTGGCAGGTAGACTCCCAAATATTTCATAGTGTCTACAGTAACTTTAAATGGAATTTCTCTTTCTACCTCTTCCTATGGCGCTTCATTTGTAATATATGGAAATGCAGATGATTTATGTGGGTTTCTTTTGTGTTCTGCAACTTTGCTAAAGTTGTTTATTTCAAGTAGTTTTTTACTTGATTCTTTAGGATTCTCTAAGTATATCACCTGTAAAGGTGATATGGTGCTATTTCTTTTACTGTATTGAATAACAGTGGTGATAATGGACATTCTTGTTTCCCTCTTGAACTTAATGGAAATGTATCTTCCTTATTCCCATTTCATTTAATGCTTGCTCATGGTTTTAGGTAGATACTACTTATTATTTTAAGGAAGGCTCCATTTATTCCTATGCTCTCCAGTATTTTCAATAGGAATGGGTGTTGTATTTTGTCAAAACCTTTTCTGCATCTATTTAGATAATCATATGATTTCTGTTGGTTTGATATACTTTTATATATTAGGAATTATTAGAAATAACCAATTTCTAATATGGAACCAGCCCTACATTACTGGAATGAATCCTGCCTCATCAAAGTGTATTATTGTTGTGATAAATTGCTATAATCTTTTTGCTAATATCTTATTTAAATTTTTGCATTTATATTCATTAGGGAAATTAGTCTATAATTTTCTTCCTCTGTTTTGGCTCTTCCCAGTTTAGGTATCAGCACCATATTTGTATCATAAAAAGTATTTGGCAAGACTCCTTCTTCATCAGTTTTTCCAAATAGTCTATATAGTATTGGAATATTCTTGAAATGTTTCAAAGAATTCACTTATAAATCTATCTGGCCTTGGAGGCTTTTTCCAAGGGAGTTCATTGGTGCCTATTCAATTTCTTTTTCTGAGATGGGGTTATTTAAGTATTTTAATTCCTCTTCTGTTAATCTAGACAATTTATATTTTTGTAAATATTCATTTCACTAAGGTTGTCAAGTTTATGAGCATATAGTTGGGCAAAATAATTTCTAATTATTGTTTTAATTTCTGCTCCATTGGAGGTGAATTCACTGTTTTCATTTTGATACTGATATTCCTGTGGTAAGAGCAATACACAAACTTCTGATGCATGTTTTTCTTCTTTCTTTTATTAAATCAAATTGACCAAAGTTTTATCAATTTATTATTTTTTTTCATAAAACCAACTCTTAGCTTTATTTTTTAGTTCTATAGTTTTCTTAATTTCTATTTTTTAATCTCTCCTTTGGTTTTCAGTATTTCTAATTTTTATTTTAATTGGAGATTTTAAATTTGTTCTTTTTTTAGCTTTTTCAGTTGCATGCCCAATTCTTTGATCTCCTCTTTCTCTATTTTATTCATGTAAGCATTCAGAGATATAAAACTTGCCCTAAGAACTGCTTTGCTTCATCTCATGACTTTTGGTAGGTTGTCTCATCATTGTCGTTCTCATGAATGAAGTAATTGAATGTTTCTATGATTTTTTTTTGCTTGATCTACTCATCCTTTTTTATTTATTGAGCTTTTAAAATTTAATTAATTAATTTTAGGTTTTCAACATTCACTGTAGAAATAGTTGGAGTTCCAAATTTTCTCCCCATCTCTCCCCTCTGCCCACCCCAAGACAGTGTGAATTCTGATTCACCCCTTCCCACAATTTGTCCTCCCTTCTATCACATCCCTCCCTTCTCTTATATCCCCTTCCCCTCTATTTTCTTGTAGGCAAGGTTGATTTCTATACCCCACTGCCTGTATTTCTTATTTCCCGGTTGCATGCAAAAACAATTTTTAACATTTCTTTTTAAAACTTTGAGTTCCAAATTCTCTCTCTTCTTCCTCCCCACCCATCCCACTGAGAAGGCAAGCAACTCAATATAGGTTATACATATATAGTCATGCAAAATACTTCCATAACAGTCATGTTGTGAAAGACTAACCATATTTCCCTCCATCCTATCCTGCACTCCCACTTATTCTATTCTTTCTTTAGACCCTGTCACTCCTCAAAAATATTTACTTTTAATTACCCCCTCCTCCCATTTTCCCTCCCTTCTATCATCTTACCCACCCCCTGCTTATCCCCATCAACCCTACTTTCCTGTACTGTAAGATAGATTTTCATAGGAAATTAAGTGTGTATGTTATTCCCTCCTTAAGCCAAATCTGATAAGAGTAATCTTCACTCTATCCCTCTTACCTCCCCCCTCTTCCCCTACATTGAATAAGATTTTTCTTGCCTCTTTTATGTGAGACATAATTTACTTCATTCTATTTCTCCCTTTCTCCTTTTTCCAATATATTCCTCTCTCACCCCTTAATATTTTTTTACATATCATCCCTTCATATTCTACTCACCCTGTGCTCTCTGTCTATATACATAATCCCTCCAACTACCCTAATACTGAGAAAAGTCTCAAGAGCTACAAATATTATCTTTCCATGGAGGAACATAAACAGTTCAGCTTTAGTAAGTCCCTTATGAATTCTCTTTCCTTTTTATCTTTTCATGCTTCTCTTGATTCTTGTATTTGAATGTCAAATTTTTTATTCACCTCTGGACTTTTTATCAAGAATGCTTGAAAGTCCTCTATTTCATTGAATGACCATTTTCCCCCCTGAGGTATTATTCTCAGTTTTGCTGGGTAGGTGATTCTTGATTTTTAAATCTACCTCCTTTAACCTCTGGAATATCATATTCTAAGCCCTTTGATCCCTAATGTAGAAGCTACTAGATCTTGTGTTATCCTGATTGTGTTTCTACAGTACTTGAATTGCTTCTTTCTGACTGCTTGCAAAATTTTCTCATTGACCTAGAAGCTCTAGAATTTGGCTACAATATTTCTAGGAGTTTTACTTTTGGTGTCTCTTTCAGGTGCTCAATGATGATCCTTTCAATATCTATTTTACCCTCTGGTTCCAGAATATCAGGGCAACTTTCCTTGATAATTTCCTTAAAGATGATGTCTAGGCTCTTTTTTGATCATGACTTTCAGGTAGTCCAATAATTTTAAAATTGTTTCTTCTGGATCTTTTTTCCAGGTCAGTTGTTTTTCCAGTGAGACATTTCACGTTGTCTGCTATTTTTTTTTTCATTCCTATGGTTTTGTTTTTTAATTTCTTGATTTTTCACAAAGTCGTCAGCTTCCATCTGCTCCGTTCTAATCTTTAAAGAATTATTTTCTTCAGTGAGCTTTTGAACCTCCTTTTCCATGTGGTCAATTCTGCTTTTTAATGCATTCTTCACCTCATTTTTGAATCTCTTTTGCCATTTGGGTTATGCTATTTTTTAAGATGTTATTTTCTTTGGCATTTTTGGTGTCCCTTTTAGCAAGCAGTTGACTAGTTTTTCATGATTTTCTTGCATCATTCTCATTTCTCTTTCCAATTTTTCCTCTACTTCTGTTACTTGATTTTCAAAATCCTTTTTAGCTCTTCCCTGGCCTGAGACCAATTCATGTTTTTCTTGGAGGTTTTGGATGTTGGAGCTTTCACTTTGTTTTCTTCTGTTTGTATGTTTTGGTTTTCTTTGTCACCAAAGTAAGATTCTACAGTCTGATTCTTTTTCTGGTTTTTGCTCATTCCCTCAGTCATTTATTTGACTTTTGAGGTCTTTGTCAAGGTAGTTCTCTGCTTCCAGGATGTACTGTCTTCCACTCAATCTTGCCACAATCTGTGGGCCTAGAGCTCTAGAAATAGCAGCTGGCACTGTCCCTACTACCTTGCAGCTGCCACAGGCTCCTACACCCCCTATGCCATCCTAGTTCTGGGGCCAGACTACACTATTCTTTCACACAAATCCCACAGGTTTTTTCTTCCAATCTCCCAATTTTCCCTCTACATTTTGAGGTTGTGAAGTCTGGAAACTGCCACAGGTGCCAGTGATTCAGTCCCTTGGAGGCCTACTCAAGTCTCATGTGTGCCAGCATGGCCCTCATAGATTGTGCTCTGCTCCCAGCCTGGCATGATAGATGCTTCCCATCCACCTTCCAGGGTTTCTTGGGTTGGAGATTTGCTTCACTCCCTCATTCTGTGGGTTCTGCAGATCCAGAATTTGTTTGCCATCATTTTTTACAGCATTTGACTGGGTTTGGGGGGAGAGCTTTAGCAAGTCCCTGCTTTTACTCTGCAATCTTGGCTTCACCTCTACCTACTCATTCTTTATGAATAGATTATTTAATTTTCAATTAATTTTTGGTCTGTCTTTCCATGGACCTTTTTTATAGATAATTTTTATTGCATCATGATTCAAAAGGATGCATTGAATATTTCTGCCTTTCTGCACTGCATTGTGAGGTTTTTATGCCTTAGTGCATGGTCAGTTTTTGTGTATGTGCCATGCACCGCTAAGTAAAAGGTATATTCCTTTCTATCCCCATTCAATTTTTTCCAGAGATCTATCATGTCTACATTATCCAGAGTTTTATTCACCTCCCTAACTTCTTTCTTGTTTATTTTAAGGTGAGATTTATCAAGTTCAGAGAGGGGGAGATTGAAGTCCCCCACTAGTATAGTTTTGCTGTCTATTTCTTCGGGTAACTCCCTTAACTTCTCCTCTAAGAATTTGGATGCTATATCATTTGGTGCATGTATGTCTATGGTGCCTTTTAGCAGGATATAGTTTCTTTCCTTATCTCTTTTGATTAGATCTATTTTTGCTTTTGCTTTGTCTGAGATTAGGATTGCTTTTTAGACCAACCCCATATTTACTTCAGAAAATGTAATGCCTAGCTTTCCATCTTTCTCTATATTCATAAATAACCATATAACAAAGAGAATATTTCTTCTTAGGTCTATATAAAGTTCATGCAAGAGATTATACAGTTCAGGAAACATTTTTTGATTCTTCAGTTGGGATGAAAGAAGGCATAGTGGAGGCTCTCTCTGCTGGTTTCAAGGTCAGGGTTACTGTAGTGGAATTTGGAGGTGGGATATCTCCTGGGGTAGAGGATAGAATCAACGTGGTAAGGAGGAGGCAGTGATGTTTCTGTCCTCTCAGTCATATTGGCCATTACCTTGGTGTTTTTTTTTTACTCTTTACTCTCACCTCACATATCTAATCATTGCCAAATCTTGTAATTTCTATCTTTACAACATTTCTTCCTCCTGTTACCTCCTTATTCCCATAGCCATGGCCCTAGTTCAAATCCTATAGTAAGAGCAATACCTGAACCTTTGACCTATGAGAATTAGGATAGTTTTTCCTTAAAAAGGTATTTTTCTTCAAGACTTAATTGGTTCAGGAAACTAAAGGTTCAGTCTGCTTATATCACTTCCTAGTTATCTGAGTACAAAATAACCTTAAGGAATTCTAGGCACTCTGTGATAACTTTGTGATGGGCAGCTCAGACTAGGGAGCATCACTCATCTGAATGAACTCAAGGTATCCTCAACACTTATCCTTGTTCAATAGGCTTTTCCTGCTTTATGGCCAAGTAAATCCTTTGTCAATCATTGGATAATCAGTGTGTGTTTTGTTTTGTCCCAATATTGAACCCAAACTACGAGGAGACAGTCCAAGTCAGTCTTACCCCAGAACAGGTTCACATTTCCTATTTTCTGAACTATTGCAATCCCCTTCTAACCAGTCTTCCTGTCTTAGGTCTTTCCCAACTCCAATCCATTCTCCATTTGGATTTCAAGGTGATTTTCTAAAGTAGCTCTTACCCTGGACAAGTCTTTAACCCTTTTTACATCAGTTTCCTTATTTGTAAAGCTAGAGAAAAAAATGGTGAACCACTCCAGTGTCTTTGCCAAGAAAACCCCAAATGGGGTCACAAAGAATCAGACACAACTGAAAATGACGGAACAACAACAAAGCTGTAGTTATTCCTGTTCAGGAGTGGTTCTCCATTACCTTGAGAATAAATGCAATGGAATTGGAACATGCTCAGATCTCCTAACATGGAGGCATTCTGCTTCTGGGAGGAGACAGCTTGTGTTCTCCCTCCTTAGCTTCTGATCACCTACTTTTGTAGCTGTAGTGCTATCCTTAACCTCTCTTACTTAACACTTACAGAAAATTAAATCTTGTTCCTAATTCCACATTTCTTATGTATGTTCCTTTCTGTCTATTCACCTAGTCACTACTCCCTTTTGGATCATCCCCTGTCTTTTGGATTATTGCAATAACCCTTTAATTGGTCTCCCTGCTTCAGTTCTCTCTTCTCTCCAATCCATCCTCCACACAGCTGTCAAAATGTTTTTCCTAAAGCACAGGCCTCATCATATAACTCCCCTACTCAATAATCTCCATGGGTTCCCTATTGGCAATCAAATATAAATGCCTTTGCCTGACATTTAATGCCCTTCAAAAGTTAACCTTTCCAGCCTTATTGCACATCATTCCTAGCTTTCTTGTTGTTCTATACATTCCTCCCTCCCTCTCTCATCTCCATGCCTTTACACTGGTTGTCCTCCATGCTTGGAAGTTAGTCCTTTCACCTCTGCCTCTTAGAATCTCTTAGTTTCTTCAAAGTTCAGCTGAAGCATCCCCTTCTATATGAAATCTTTCTTGATCCTTCCAGCTCTGATTTCTCTTCCAAAATTTGTTGCTGTTTAGTCAGTTCAGGCATGTCAGACTCTTCATGACCCCCATTTGGGGTTTCCTTGGCAAAGATCCTGGCATGGTTTGTTTGCCATTTCTTTCTTCAGCTCATTTTTACAGATGAGAAAACTAAGGCAAATGGGGTTAAGTGACTTGTCTGGATCACACAGCTTGTAAGTGTCTGTGGCTGGATTTGCATTCAGGAAGATGACTTCCTGACTCCAGGTCTGGTGCTCTATCCACTGAATCACATAGTTGTTGCTCCCAAAATTACTTTTGTTTATTTTCTACATATTTTCTGTGCATGCTTATTTACTTATGTACATCTCTCCTTCAATAGAATGGAAGCTCATTGAGGGCAAGAACTATGCAATTTTGTTTTTTATATATCCAGCATAGTGGCTGGCAGTAGTAGAGATTTAATAAATACTTGCTGATTAATTATTGGAGAGAGCTCCCTAAACTTTGAGATTATAGACTCAATTGAGTATTTGAGAAATTCACCTGCTTGCTTTCAGTGTCTTGAAACTTAGTTGAATCCTCAAATTCATGGGACAAGTAACAAAGAGAATAAAATATGTATATGAAAAAATATGAGAATAGATAAAGTAATATGCTACAAAAATGTGCAGATTTCTAGACTCAAGTATTAGAAAAATGTAAATTTTTCTAATGATTAAGTATTTTTTGGTATTAAAAACAAGAGAAACCTCTAAAAATCTTGATTCCCCCAATATCACATATATCAACATTTTTTTCCAGAGATTCTTTAGCTGTCTCAAGGTGAAATGCAAAGTTGTCAAATTTTAAAAATGTTATTTTTTTTTTTTACACAAAAAAACAAGCGTCTCAGATTTGCTGACTTTTCTTGTCAGGATAAATGGTTGCTTCCTACTAGGCTGTTGTGTTTGTCCTTTGTTCTCAAAGAGGACCATGACATCAAGAGGATGACATGATTTGTAGTTGACTTTGGTTTGAGTGCTGGAGGGCTGTGCAAGGTCACCAGTCTCACTTTCTCCTCCTGAGCCATCTGGGTCCAGTGGCCTGATATTCATCAGGACGGCTGGAGATGGCCGCTCCTAGTAGGTATCTTTTTTTTTAAATGAAGAAACTCAACATAATATTGTTGTTTTGTCATTTTCAGTTCTGTCCAAACCTTTGTGACCCCATTTGGGGTTTTCTTGGTAAAGATAGTAGAGTGGTTTACCATTTCCTTTTCCAGTTCATTTTACAGATGAGGAAACTGAGGCAAACAGGGTGAAGTGATTAGGCCAGGGTCACACAGATAGTAAGTGTCTGAGGGTGGATTTGAACTTAAATATTCCTCCCTCCAAGCCCAGCCTCTGTCCACTGTACCCCCTAGCTGCCCACTCATTATCATACTTCAAGGTAAAAGTAATTAAAATTTTTTTTTTGTTGACATCTCTTGTTTTTATTTACATCATCTTCATGTCCCAGTGTATCCCTTCCCTAACTTCAGCTAAAGAGTTATCCGTTATAACAAGGAAGAAAAAGAAAGAATGAAAAAAAATTTCAATATAACTAATCAATACATCAATCAGGTATGACTGCGTATGTAATAGTCCATATCCATAATCACCCACTTGTGCAAAAAAGAGGGAAGTGACATCTCCTTTCTCTTTTTTGGAACCAAACTTGATCATTATGATTACTTAGTATTGCTTAAATTTTGTTGTTTTTCTTTCCATTTATGTTGGCAGCCATTGTATATATACAGTTTTTCTGGTTCTACTTATTTCATTTTGCATCCGTTCATATTCCCATCCTTCCTTGTATTCCCTCTGTTAACTGTTTCCCATTTACCCAGAACATAGGTCTGCTTGGCAGGTTTGTTCTTCAGTTTTGTAGATATTTTGTGTATCTCTCTCTCTCTCTCTGTATATATTTTGCATGTTATGTTTCCCATTAGCTTGTAAGTTCCATGAAAGTAGGGACTGTCTCATGCCTCTTTTTGAATCCCTAGTGCTTAACACAATGCCTGGCACATAGAAGGAGCTTAATAAATATTTATTGATTGATATAATTTGTGAAGTTTCTATCATGTGCCTTGATACATACTTCTGACTATGTGACCTTAGGTTAACCTCTCAGAGCCCTAAGCAACTCTTTAAGATAATGAGTTGCAGAGAAGGTGCCCACCTGTATTAATAGAGAGAATTTCCTCATCTGGGAATTCCCAGTACCAATGAATCACAGGTTTGTTCCCTGTACCAAACTGTACTCATGAAACACAGCCTCTTTTGCTCTCAGTTGATGGGCCTCTACTTTTCCTCCCTCAGTTGTCTGCTCCTACAAAAAGTTATTCCAATAATCATTTGACATATATTGGAAATTTTTACCTTTGATCTCCTTAGGGTATATGCCATAAAGTGAGGTCTCTGGATGCAAAGATATGGAAAGGCCATTTCTCCAGGCATAATAAATAGAAAAACATTGGGATAAAGGTAGAAGAGCATTGGCCAGTCATTTCTCAGTTGTTACTTTTATTGCTTTGGAGGTACCAGAAAGCCCTTATTAATTAAGCTGATTTAAAGTAGAGGAGACTCAAGTGAGCATTGACTGCCTGTAGGAAGAGTGGAAGTGGTGGTGGTGGTGGTGGTAGACAGGCTATGTTCTGTCAAATTTACAATCTATTTTCCAGCAGTGAGCACGTTATGAAATGCAAGTTGCATTATGAATGGTTGAGCAGGTCATTCTCAAAGGTCATTTATCCTGAATGGCTGAGGAAAATACTTGTATTAGCTTTGACTACATGTACTCACTACATATGACTACCCTAAATCTATTTAATGTTTGATATGACTGTGAATATCAGCACTATATATATGCCAAATAATCTTGTGGAGGAGAAAATAGGATTTGTACATAATAACATCTACTTTTCTTCTCCTGAAAGGACAAGGCAAACTTTTTTTGAGGCAGGGGGAAGACTTGGGGGGAGGTGGGGAGAGAGCTCTTTTAACATGTTCCATGTTACTAGCTGAGAGTTTTCTGTCACCATCCTGGTTTACCTACCTAAAGGAAGCAGGAAACATCAAGAATTTCTAGGACTCTTGGGATAAAGGATGAGGACAGTAAGTAGGGGTTGGGGAACTGAATATATTCTGGTTGCTATGGAAGTTATAACATTTATGTAACCTGGATCTCCTTTAATTGGGAGTCTCCTGACAGCTACCCCAATGTCAATCAAGTCTTGAGTTAGCAGCCTAATGGTGAGATTTTGAGCTTATCCTGGAAGGGTAATCTTGTTCCATGGAATTGAAACCAGGCAAGGCAACAAATGAAAGTACACTGACCCTTGGTCAGCATCTGCTCAAAACCATGTCCCTCAAACTTTTACTAATGTTGTTTTACAAGACCAACAGTACATGTTCATCTAAAGCAAAATGTGGTTACCCAAAGTAAAAGACAAGGCAAATAACAAAAGGTTAAAAGAGTTACCGGCACCCATCTCCAAACAGCTGCATATGTGTGTGTGTGTGTGTGTGTGTGTGTGTGTGTATGTCAGTCTTTGTGCTATACTGGTGATACAATTAATAAAAAGAAAGAGTCTCTACCCTCAAGAAGTTTACAATCTCAAGGGGGAAAATAACACACAAAAGGAAACAGAGAATGAGATAGCAAAAGATACTCTTCTAGTTTCCTGTAGTTGAAGCAACCGATGCAAAGTGGAGTGGAATGAGTCCACTTTCTGCCTTCTATAAGGGAAGGCTTTGGGAAGAGTTTGGAACTTCACCCTCCAGTCCTCCAATCAGAGGGCAGAGGAGACTGAAGGAGGTAGTGGCAATCAAGGCTTGAGTTAGCAGCTTAGTGGTGAGATTTTGAGCTTATCCTAGAAGGGTCCTCTTGTTCCATGGAATTGAAACCAGGTAGGGCAACAGATGAAAAGTTAGAAGTGACTTGACTGCCTCTTCCACGTCACAGGGTAAATCATTTCAGAAGGGCATTAGATAACTGTCTTCTGGCAGCAGAATTTGCTTTTCTGGTTCTGGGTTCAAGCTTTGTCAATCTGGGCCTTTCCTGCTGCTTCCATGTATCCACAATGGTAGAGGAATATAACTCATAAGCAAACGTTGCAATTTGGAGCTTGATTTTTTTTCTGCCTACTTTAATCTGTCTTTATAGTCATTGTGACCTCCACTCTTCCGCATTCATGTCATAGTCTGGCTTATGGCAATATTAGCAAGCAGACAGCTTCACATTATGGAGCTTCTGGCTAAGGTATGATAAGTATTTCTCATTCTTACTACTCTATGCCTATCCCTTTTCCCAGTCCCAGTTCTCCAAACGCCTCCCACTTCTGAGGTGTCTATGTTCATCTACTGGGCCTGGCAGTATCAACACCCCCTCCACTCCCCGCCAAACTGGAGAAATGTGGAAGACCTCTGAACAAGTTTCTTACATTTAGAAACCAATACAAAACTTGTGAGAGCTAATTCAATGTGTTGGGGAGTGGGGGAAGTAAAGCACTGTGTGATGGTAAAAAGAAGGCTGGACATCATTGAGGAGATCTAGTACTGCATTCTTGTCTTGCTGAACCTGGAAGGAAGTAACTTTAGTCAAATTACTTCCCCATTCAGGACCACAGTGTCCTCACTTATAAAATGAAGGGCTTGGATTTGATCATTGACAAGGTCTATTCCAGCTTTATTTTTTATTTTACTCTCAGATCTAGTTCTTTTACCATGTTGTTTTATCAAACAGGAGAGCTATGAGAGGCAAGAGTAAATGATCCATTATTATTTCTCCAAACCCACACTGATTTTCGGGAAAATGTGATCTCAACAGGTAAGTGAGAGTAAGCCAACATAGCATATAGCATTATTTTCTCTCTTTCTACTCCCAATTTTATCATTATCAGCTTACTAAATTTCTCAATGAAAGAGGGATTTCCCCACTGGAGATGTTCTCCCCATTGATGTTTTCTCTTTTGGTTTGTTTTGGTGGGGTAGAAAGAGAAGTTAAGGGGTGACTGGTAACTTAATCCTGTCTCTCCTCAATCTGCCTTTCTTTCCAGGTATTTCATGACATTTCAGGGTGATTTGCATGTCTCTATAATCTTTCATGGTTTATGCTATCATTTGTGGCTTTTTTTCCTACTTGCCTGGTATTGTGCCATATTGATCTTTGGTTTTCTGTGGATTTCTGAAGGATGAGTAAGCACTTTGCTTATGACTAGATCACAGAAAACACTTGACTCAGAAACTCAGTGACAGTTTTTTTCCTTCATTACATTTATTCAACAGCAATCTCCCCAACACTTATTAGTGCAATGCAAAGTACTGTTTTAGGGATAGAGGTAAGTAATTATAAACAAAACTTGGTCAAGGAAGTCAAGATACTTACAATTAGTAAGGTATTCTTTCAACAAGATATCTTTCGTGGGTATGCCAAAATTTTGCAATATTCCTTGAAACACATACAGAGCTAAGCTTGGAGATCCTCTTGTTGTTAAAGAAGGAATAAAGCAGGGAAATAAATATATGGTCATATAAAGGTGTTTGCCAGTACCATATAACATGTCTGATCAAAGTCCAAATGGAAGAGGGATCCCTTAAATATAGTTAAGATCCTTTAAAAATAGTTACGTTTTGCAGAAGTTCTTGTTTGTAGATGATATTAGACTCCTTATATTAAGCCCTGAAACATCGTAGAACTTCTTAAATGAAATCCATAATCTTTTTTTTAAGTTCAGGCAAACAATTCATACTAAAAGTCAACTGGATGATGAATATTTACTACTTGAGCTATGAAACCTGCTGTTTTGTAGACATGTATCTTGGACAAATTGCTACAGATAAAAAAATGGATAATCTTTTGAATATGTTGTGGTTCCTTTTTACTAATATTTAATACTTTTGCCTTAATAGTCACTGGAGATAATTATTTACAATTTTCTTTCTCTACTTTATCTGCCTCTTGTTTGTGTATCAGAACCATATTTGTCTCATGGAAATAACTGAATAAATTACCTTCCTTTTCTATAATTTTTGTAAACTCTCTCTCTCTCTCTCTCTCTCTCTATATATATATATATATATTTACTATATTATATAACATAATATTTATAATATATATTTAATAAGTTAATAAATAATATATTTAAAATACAGATATAATTACGTTTGTAACATTGAAGTTATTTATTCTTTGAATATTTATAGGGTTAACTTGTAAATCCACCTGTGTCTGGGTTCTTTTTTCTTTCCTTTGGTAGTTCATTTATGGCTTGTTCAATTTCTTTTTTTGAGATTGAAATATTTAAATTACCTACATAGTTATAAATGTGGGTATTTTATATTCTTGAAAATATTCATTTCATTTATCAATTTTGTTGGTATATAATTGAGTAAAATAGTTTTGAATAATTTCCTCTACCTATTGTGAATTCTCTTTTTTTCATATCTGAGTTTATTAAGTTGATTTCCCTTATTTGATCAAATTAATTCAATTTTTTGTTTTAAAATTTCTCTTCTTCAATTTTCAGAATTTCTATTTTAATGTTTAGCTGCAATTTTACTTTTTGTTGCCTTTCTAAATTTTAAGTTGCATGTCCACTTGTATTTATCATGGAATTATTCTTTTCTTCTGAGGTTATCCCTTGGGTTTCTCTTAACTCATAGTGCTTTTTTATTGTATTGGGAATTTTCTTTGGTTTATTCATGTCTTTAGCCCCATTTCTAAGATGGGACTTTATTCCATTGCCAGGATCTGCTGCTTCTCACATGTTAGATGGGTTGACCAAGCCCTAGTTCTATCCCTGAAGCAGTTTGCTTGTTGTTGCTACTCCCCTGATATAGTTAATGTGGTGCAATGGGAAAAAAATCACTGGATTTAGAGTCGAAGGACCAGGATTTAAATCTTGTTTCTGCTGCTCATAATATGGGATCTTGGACAAGTCACTTAACTTCTCCAATCTTCAGTTTCCTTATTTAGTTAAATGAAAGGTTTGAATTAGATGACCTCTGAGGTTCCTTCCAACTCTAAAATCTGTGATCTTATGAGTTCTGGATGGGGTAGCTGGTCATTGGTTTTCCTGCCTTCTTGTATAACCCTGGCTTGAAACAGGGAGCTAAATTTGGATCTGGGTTCAGGGCTGGACTCAGACCAAAGATTAGATCTTGATCTTGATACATTAGCTCAACATGGACAGTAATGTTGGTTTCTTTTGTTATCTGAAGTATTTTGTTTTATGTATTTTAAAATATTCATCTGTGAAGGAGTCTATAGGCTTTACCAGACCACCAAAGGGGTATATGAATTTTGAAAAAATTAAGAACTTCTGAAATAGAGGAAGGCAGTATTGTGTTGATAAATTTATAAACAATTGTCTCTAGAAAAAGAAATATGTACAAAACACACAAGTTTAGTTTGAACTGTTAACATTTTCCCCATCATGTTAAGTTTAAACAGTCAACAGACATTAAATCAAGCTTTCATTTGTAGCATTTGCTGATTTCTGAGGTGTAAGTATTCACAGAAAAAATGTAATGATCAGCTCTCATATGACTAGACTATAGCACACACCTAGAGAAAGACCTCTAGAATGTTGGGTAGTTTACCTAAAAAGCAAGACTTTAAATAGCCCAAAATGAGAAGGTAGGAGGGAGAGCCTGGGAGCCTGGTACTTGGCTGTTGTCCTTCCTTCTTACATCAGAGTCAAGGTGCATTATGTCCAGCTGTGGCTGATCAGACTGATATGAACTTGGAATGCTCTACCACAGCTTGGGTACAACTAGTCCATGTGAACAGTTGGGGTGAATTCTTTAAATTTGCACATCTTGAGTTTCTTTTGAGCTACTTCAATTCTGCTTCTCTCATAGAGCACAGTATCTTTTTTGATGTGGGTATGCCATGCTGAGTGTTCCTTTGCTAGTGTATCCCATGTCATGCAATCAATTCTAAGGAGTACTTAACCCTTTGAGAAAGGAGAGATAATGACAAGATGGTAAAATGAGGAAAACAACAAGGATCTTTATAAAGTGATCTAGCATCTAGACCCATATGGGATCTTGACCCATAGTTTAAGAAGTGCTGAAGAAGTCTCAAATGGAAAAAGTTTTAAGAAGCCCTGATCTAGGGGGTGGAGCCAAGATGGCAGAGTAGAAGGACGCACGTTTACGAGCTCCGAAATGAAAGCCCAGAGAATTAATGTAAAAAGGAGTCCCCCATAACTTCTGGGTCAATACAAGGTGTGCAGAAACGGAGTGGAAGAGATTTCCGTTCCAGGGAGCCCTGGAGACCCGTTGCCAGGGTCCGTCGCAACCCGGAAAGTGGACCCCACCCCCAATGCTACCCTGGCTGCGGCCCCAGAGAAGCTGATCCGAGCAGGCTTCAGAGACGGAAGCTCCGGCAGCCGGGAAAGTCCCTCCGCCCACAGAAGCTACAGGTCAGTGAGAGAGAAGGCCGGGCTGGAGGAGAGGGGGAGCAGGGCGTCTCTGTGACTCGGGCCCCCTCGGGAGGAAGCGGCGGCGGCAGAGATGGGGGCAGGAAACGGCGGAGGCAGAGGTGTGGGCAGAGGCTGAGGCGGCAGGCAGCGGACCGGGACTCAGGAATCCCCCAGCAGCAGGCAGGACCTTCATTACGGAAGATTCCCTGCATAAAACCTGAGGGAGCTGAGCCTGGGAGACGGCCCTGCCCCCACCCCGCTCTATTACTGAAGGCTTCTGCTTAAAGCCCCCGAGGGAACTGAGCTTGGGAGGCGGGCCCCCCACCCCACCCCCATCCACTCCATTCCTGAAAGTCTCTACATAAAACCCCTGAGGGAACTGAGCCTGGGAGGCGGCCCTGCCCCCACCCCAGCACCTGAACTAAAGCTCACTGATTGACAGCCAGCAGGAGGAAAGCCCATTTAAATCTCAGAGGCCAAGCACTAGCTGGGCGGATCCAGGTGGGGGTGGAAAGGAATCTCACAAGTCAAGTAACTGGCTGGGAAAATGCCTAGAAAAGGGAAGAAAAATAAGACTTTAGAGAGTTTTTTCCAACAAATGCAAATGATCCCGACCTTCGGATCTGATGACGAGGACGTATCCTTGCCATCAGGGAAAGACGTGGAGGGCGGGGCCTCAGTACCCCAGACACCACAGGGGGGTGGTGGGTGGGCTCAGGCCCTGGAACAGCTCAAAAAGGATTTTGAAAAGCAAGTTAGACAGGTGGAGGAAAAACTGGGAAGAGAAATGTCAGAGATGCAACAAAAGTATGAAAAATGGGTCAATACCTTGGTAAAGGAGACCCAAAAAAATGCTGAGGAAATTAACACCTTGAAAAATAGGCTCACTCAACTGGCAAAGGAGGTTCAAAAAGCCAATGAGGAGAAGAATGCTTTC
Source organism: Bettongia penicillata ogilbyi (assembly GCA_023548195.1). NCBI lineage: Eukaryota > Metazoa > Chordata > Mammalia > Diprotodontia > Potoroidae > Bettongia > Bettongia penicillata. The sequence continues at coordinate 3,647,688 of JAJHZJ010000372.1, read as the reverse complement.
AAAAGCAGAATGAGCCAAATGGAAAAAGAGGCTCAAAAGCTCACTGAATTTAATAGTTCTCTCAAAATTAGAATGGAACAGATGGAGTCTAATGACTTTATGAGAAACCAAGAAATCACCAAACAAAACCAAAAGAGCAAAAAAATGGAAGAGAATGTGAAATATCTCATGGGAAAAATAACTGACCTGGAAAATAGATCCAGGAGAGACAATTTAAAAATTATGGGACTACCTGAAACTCATGATCAAAAAAAGAGCCTAGACATCATCTTCCATGAAATTATCAAGGAAAACTGCCCTGACATTCTAGAACCAGAGGGCAAAATAAGTATTGAAAGAATCCATCGAACACCACCTGAAAGAGATCCAAAAAGAGAAACTCCTAGGAACATTGTGAAACTCCAGAACTCCCAGTTCAAGGAAAACATCTTGCAAGCAGCTAGAAAGAAACAATTCCAGTATTGTGGAAATACAATCAGGATAACCCAAGATCTAGCAGCTTCTACATTAAGGGATCGAAGGGCGTGGAATAGGATATTCCAGAAGGCAAAGAAACTAGGACTCAAACCAAGAATAACCTACCCAGCTAAACTGAGTATAATACTTCAAGGGAAAATATGGTCTTTCAATGAAACAGAGGACTTTCAATCATTCTTAATGAAAAGACCAGAGCTGAAAAGAAAATTTGACTTTTAAACACAAGAATGAGAAGAAGCATGAAAAAGGAAACAGCAAAGAGAAGTCATAAGGGACTTACCAGAAGTGAACTGTTTACATTCATACAGGGAAAGACAATATTTCTAACTCTTAAAACTTTTCAGTATCTGGGTAGTTGGTGGGACCACACATACACATGTACACGCATGCACACACATACACACATGCACACACATACAGAGATAGAGAGCAGAGATTGAACTGAATAGGATGGGACCATATCTTAAAAGAAACTAAGGTAAATGGTGAGAGAGAAATGTAGGGGGAGGAAAGAGAGGGAAAGGGAAGGGGGTAACTATATGTCATTTAAGAGGCAGGTAGGAGTTTTTCTTAGTGGAGGGAAAAAGAGGAGAGCTGAGAAAAAAAAACAAAAAAAACAAGAAGTTTACCCTCATCACATTTGAATAAACGAAGGAGTGAAGTGCACACTCATTTTGGTATTAAAACCTATCTTACAGTATAAGAAAGTGGGGGAGAAGGAGATATTGCAAGGGGGGGATGATGGAAGGGAGGGCAAAGGGAGGAGGGAGCAATTTGAAGTCAACACTTGGGGAGGGACAGGATCAAGAGACAGAAGAGAAACAATGAGGGGCAGGTTAGGAGGGATGGTAATCCAGTTAGTCTTACACAACACGACTATCAGGGAGGTCATTTGCAAAACCACACAGATATGGCCTATATTGAATTGCCTGCTGTCCCAAAGGGAATGGGTGGGGAGGGAGGGATGGGGAGAATTTGGAACTCAAAGTTTTAGGAACAACTGTTTAGTATTGTTGTTGCAACTAGGAAAGAAGACATACAGTTAATGAGGAATAGAAAGTCATCTGGCCCTACAGGAGAAAAGAGAAGATGAAGACAAGAGAAGGGAGGGATGACAGAAGAAAGGGCAGATTGGGGAGATAGGGAAAATTAGATTGCTTGGGGTATTGGGGTGGGGGGAGGGGATAAAAGGGGAGAAAATTTTGGAACCCCAAAATTTGTGAAAATGAATGTAAAAAATTAAATAAATGAATAAAATTAAAAAGAAAAAAAAAGAAGCCCTGATCTAGACAGATGAAATGGACCTCAAAGGAAGAGGGTGTCTTCTGTGAAAGGTAGCGTTGGGAGTATCCTGAAGTGGCACTAGGAGGATGTAGTATGACTGCTCCCTCTCCTAGCCCTATGTGTGAGAATGTTTGGGAAAAGTAACAGCTAGAGTTGCAGAGTGTGGAGTGTTAAGAGTTTTCAGAAGAAGTCAAGGTTTCATGAGCAGTAAAGTGATATATTAAGGAATCTTAGATAAAGCAGAATTTCTTAAGGGTTTTCAGAGTTCAATAAGGTGACGATAGATGATGAGGTAGGGCTCTGCTGGCTAGGGAAAAGAGTATGGGATGAAGTAGCCAGAAGAAAGGATTTCACTTTAGCAGAAAATTACCTTTAATTACAGGGTCCTGATGAATATCTGGTCACTGGATCCAGAAGGCTTAGGAGGAAAAAGTGAAGTTGGTGACCTTGCACAGCCCTCCCTTACTCAAATCAAAGTCAAGTGCAAGTCAAGTCATCATTTCTCTGATGTCATGGTCCTTTTAGAAAACAGAGAATGAACATAACCTGTGAGTAGACTGAGCTACCTAAATGAGAACCCAGTTAGCTGGGTAACTCAGCTCATTCTCTCTCTCAACCCAGCCCTCTCCCTTTCCTTCTCCTCTCCAAAAGAAGGTAAATTTTGATGGCCAGAAGCTCCCCTACCCCCATGCTTCTCCTCCTCTCCCCTTCACTCCCCTTTCCCCCTCCTTTCCCCTCCCTTCCATTCCCTTCCCTTCCCTTCCATTCCCTTCTTGTCTTCCCTAAAACCTTAGACCCCATGCACTCTGAAGCCCATGGATTACCCAAGCTCCACTCAATGGCTGTTTTTGGACCCTCCCAGCTTAGAACGAATGCCAATACTAACAGTTTCTCTTTGAAACAACAACCCTGAGGCTCCTGCCCCTCTCAGAATGATTTGTCTATTTATATATTTTTTCTTTTCTATTAAAGGGGCCATCCCCCTGACTACTTTTTAAAGAGGTCTATCCACTGAATGAGCATTACCTCACTTTAAGTGAGTACTTGAAAAGGCCTTAGCCTAAAGGGCCAAGGCCAATTTGATGAATATCTGGTCACTGGATCCAGATGGCTCAGGAGGAGAAAGTGCACCGCCCTCCCTCACTCAAAACAAAGTCAAGTGGAAGTTATGTCATCATTTCTCTGATGTCATGGTCCTCTTCAGAAACAAAGGATGAACACAACCTGTAAGGAGCTGGAGGTAGGAATTTGTTAGCCATAGGTGGAAAGTATTAATTTGGAAGACTAAAGTTCTAATTAGAATTCTGGAGTAAAGGAGCCTTTACCCTCTTAGTGGACTGGAGTCAGGGACTGGAAAACCAAAGGTACTGAGATCTCATGATGAAAGAGACACGAACAGCTGTCACTTCCATGGTACATATAATCCCAGAGTTTCTTAGGCATTAAAAAAAGTTTTTGTATAATATTATTCAGTAACATGGAATAATGTTTACTAAAGTACTCTATTACTAGGTAAAGTACCTGTTTAATGAATAGGGTAGAATAATTTGTAATTAGCATATTCATGTGATGCATAAAAATAGCTTTTGCTAAAGTATGAGAGATTCTGGGAAAGATTTTATTTTCTTAAGCAGACACTATGCTTCTTTTTATAGTATTACTTTGCATAGCAAACCCACTTTTCATTATATAAAATTAAATGTTGTCTTTGCTTGTGTTTCATTGTTTATAAATTCCAGATTAATAGGGTCCTAATTAATGTGGTTTTTCTCTGTAGTAATTAGCTCAGATCTAGGAGATTCAGGGCTTCTTAAATAATCCAAACCCTTGTTATTAGTATCCTTTTCATTGGAGACACTAGGGCAGGCAAAGAGGTACCTACTTTTGTCAAAGGAAAGGAATAATCTATTTCAGATTGATCCCTACTGAATTTCATTGCCATCAACCAGATACCACCATTCTCAAGTTGCCAAGCATTTGGGTGTCATGAATATATTGGCAAATTAAGTACAAATTAAATAAATTTTAATTAATTCAATAAAAAAGTACAAAAATACTGGCAAATTAAAAGTGAAATCTTTTAATAATAATGTCTAGTCCTATTACGTTGAACTATTATCTTACCTCTTTAGGCATCCATCTGCTTTCTCATCTATAAAATGAGGGAGTTGGACTTATCTATGGATTCTTATGATTCTAAATCTATGATCCAGCTGTCATATTCCTTGATTCCAGAGGCCCCTATAATTTGGGATGGGCAGAGGGCAGGTATATAAAGTTACCACTAGGGCAAATGATACCAGTAACTACAGTTAGTGTTACTGGTGGTTGGTTAGTAAAGATAAAAACTATTTTTATAATTTTGTGTGAAGTGTTAAGAGTGCTGAATTTGAAGTTAGAGGACCTTGCCTAGGTTTGAATTTTCTCTTGGCTGTTTATTACAGATGTGACCTTGGCTAAGTTACCTATAAAATGGGAAGGGGGGGCGGTGTCATAAGTTCATCTGCAATATACCTTTGGGCTTTATCCCCATGGTCCTAGGAACTAGGACAAAACTAGATCTGATCAGTTTTGGTCTCCATGTCAGGATTTTAGAGGAACATATTATACAGAGCCAACTAACCACCCCTGCAGATGGAGTTTCATAACCTGTGTTTTGTCTGTAGGGTGATGTTACAGACACACTTGTGAGGCATGTGTTCCCTTCAAAGCTTTAATGAGTAGGCCATTTTCACAGATTTGTGCCTGGCATTTGTAAACTGTGCTGATGAGCAGGTTACCATAATGTGGAAAAAAGAAGGAATTTAATTTTCAAAATTGCCCTCATGTGTACTTAGAGTATATTCATAAACCTCTCTCAAAGACAATTAAAAGGCCACGTCTTCTGGTCTGGCTAATGCAGTGTCCATTTCCATAACCTTCCTTGGCATTAATACAAAGCTTCTTATTCTCATATCAGTGTTTAAACCTATTAACACAACTCTGTGAACCAGGCAGGGAACTGTGTTGTCTTGTTTTATAGGCTATGGAAGGATAAGAAGGCATGGAGACAGTTATCCAGGGAGATAGTCACCAAGGGAAACATCATCTCAGAGCAGATGTGCTTGGGAATCAGCAGGAAAACAAACAATTGATCATGGACTGGCATTGTAGTGTTAAGGACAGATGACAAGACTGGAGAGGCCTGATTTCACATGTCAGTGTGTACCAAGACAACCCGGCCTTACCAGATAGGAACACAGTGGCAATAGCAAATTGAAAGCTGTCATGGATATCTACCACTAGAATTACACATCTGGAGAATTGTCAGGGATGGGCCTTCCAAAAATATTCTATGGCACCAGCTAAAGAGGTCTGGAGACCAGGTTCTGGGGTTCTGGGGCCAGCTGGCCACTAGTGGGTTTGGTGGAGGAGCAAGACTGGAGAGTTCTCTGTTTCAAGGAGAACTTAGTCTCTGGTCATAAAGGCCACCAAGGGCATGTCCTATAACAGAGTGAAGAAATCAGAGGAGTCTGAGGACAGATGCGATAAGTATGTGAACCTCGGAATAAAGAGGCAGTTGTTGGGGAGGGACAGTCCATACTGTCCAAAAAAATCATCTATGGTATTTGTTGCAATGAGCTATTGTGGGAAGCACCAGCTCACCTGGGCATCCTTCTAAATGGCAGATGGTTGAATCTTAACATATGTCCTGGATCAAAGCACATCAGGAGACTTTGAATCCATCAATGAAATCAACACATCTGTTTGGAAGGCTGGAAGTTGGAGTTTGTATTTAATTCACCATTGAATCCAAGGCCACAAAGATGAATAATAATAAAGAAAAATGCCCCATGTATACTAAAATATTTATAGCAGCACTTTTTTTTTCATCATAGCAGAGAATTGGAAACAAAATAGGTATTCATCAGAAAGGGATATACTAAACAAGCTGTGATACATGAATGGGATGGAATATTATGGCTCTGTAAAAAATGATGACTATGACAAATCCAGACATGCATGGGAAAATGTACATGAATCAATGCAAAATAGAGTTAGCAGAACCAGGAAAACAGTATACACCATGACTGTGAGTAAATGGAAAAGAACCACAGTAACAAAATAATCAAAAGTGAAGGCTATGAAATCATAACCACCAAGGTTGGCCTCAAAGAAGAGATATGAGAAGCGTACCTCCCTCCTGTCTTTGCAGAAGTGAGGATCTTGGATCTGGAATACCTAATATAAAATACTAGACTTTAGTTATGCTAAGCTGCCAACACCTTCCCCTCCTTTGTTAAAAGGGATAGTGCTCTGGAGGAGGGAGAGGAAAGCTTAGGAAATGTAGGTTGTATAAAGACAAAAAAAAGTATGAAGAAGGAGAGATCAATTAAAGTGGAGAATAGAGAAAAATTAGCCTTGAAGGAAGAAAAGATTTCAACATGTGAAGATTTGGAGGGAATATTACTTTTCTATTGTTAGAGCTTAGCATGGTGCTTTGCACAAAGTAAGCACTTAATAAATGATTTTTCACTAAATAATTAACTATAGAATACTTAGAGAAGCAGATTGCAGGTCAGTGCAAGGGGGAGCAATCCCCCAACCCTATCAACTTGAGCTGTCCAAAATAGACTTTTTGTATCTAAGAGTAAGGACATTGAAATAAAGGGCTTTGGGATATAGTATTGCATCTGTGTCTGTGTGTGTTTGGATGGAAGGACCTGATTACTAATTCTGTCATCATTCAGTTTTGTATATTTTGATGCATCCATAATTTCATCAAAAATGTTACTACTGCCAATGATTCAGCTGTCAATCCATCCATGCTTTGCTTATCTAGCAATTGCTCTCCAATCTGTCCCCTCACACATTCTCTGCAAGAGGTCTGCCCAATGTTCTGGGGGTGTGGGAGGGGTGTTCTTCTAGATCTCTTAACATTGCATGGATTCTAATGGACCAAACAGAAAGCCTACTGACTCTTTCTCAGTCTTGCTTTGTGACTGGCCTATAGTTTATTATTTTCCCTCCTAACCATAGAGTTCTCTGATGATAACCTCTACATTATCACTTCTGTGCAATCTGTAATGTATTTGCCGTCTGCTTTTCCTCCTCCCTCCGCACCCTTCCTCCATACCTTTCCATCACTCTTTGGTCTCACTCAACTTTAATTCTTTGGAGACTGTGGTATTCCATGACTTATAACTGTATTTCATCACTGGAAGAATATTGTTGCTTAAAAGATGGGCTTTGTTAGAAGGAGAATCTTGGGGTCATGAAGGGCACTGTACAGTCTCCTAAATGTTATCCAGACCTGTCTCCTCATCCTGTTCTGGGTCTAACTCATTATCCATTTACAGCGCCCTATATATGACAATTTTATATGAGCCATTGTATGTATATGTATGAATAGAATCTAAGGTTTGTCCATCCTACTGCATAACATAATCTAGACTATACACAATTCTCATCCACTTATTTTTTCTTATGTGAATAGTTAGGTGAATCATTTTTGAGAGATTATAGATTACATTTAGTATGCTTTGCAATATTCCAGGGCTTGATTCAATTAGTCCAATGTTGTGTGGAAGGAAAGAAGGAAATGACCATTTATTAAGCTCCTATTATATACCTGCACTGTGCTAAGTGCTTTACAAATATTTCCTTTCATTCTCACAGTAATCCTGGGAAATAAGCTATCATTATCCCTATCTTACAGTGGAGGAACTTGAGGCAGACAGAGGTCAATTAAGTTGCCCAGGGTCATACAGCTAGTAAATGTCTGAGGTCTAATTTGAACTTGGGTCTTCCTGACTCCAGATTCAGTACCCTTATTTGCTGTACTACCTAGCTGGCCATTTTCAAGCAGGAGCATCTGAAAGACCTCATTATCAACAGTTGCTTTTCCATTTGAGCTCTGGTATGGATATCCTCCACAATGGCAAACAACTTTCTGGAGTGCCCAGCTTTCTGGATTATGCCTCTCTTGGCATTAGAAATGAGAGGGTTGTAGAAAAGAGTTATCTCTATTGTTAAAAGATCACTTTTTGCTTGACTGGAATCAAATGCTTTTTATAATCAACAAACAGCAAACTTCAATGGGACCTTATAGTCTCTACACGGGCAATTTTTGACTGTCATGATAGCTACTGTAGTATACATACCTTGTACAGTACATGCCTGTTCGTTTCTTAAAACTTCATCAAGCATATCTTTGAGGTGTACATTGTTCACCTGCCAAACATATGTTTGTCTAAAAGACTATTTTACAGAGAACTCACACAAAGGTAAACAACCTCAAGGAGGCCAGAAGAAGTGATACAAGGATACCCTCAAGGTTTCTCTGAAGAACACTGGAATTGATTGTGAGACATGGTAGACAATGGCACAGGACTGCCCAGCATAGCGTGTCCTCATCATAGAAAGTGCTGCGTTCTATGAGCAAAGCACACGATGCAGTTCAAAGGAAATGTTAAATGCATTAATAGAGACATTTCCATGTCCATATAGCCTATTTGTGCCCAACCTGAGCTTGTATTGGTCTGATCAACCACAATTGGACACTCTGTACTTTGACCAGACCATGGTGATGTCATTGGGACCATCTTCGAGGATGAAGGACAACACCAACCAAGATTATTTTCGTAAAACTGATTTAGAATGATGGGAACGTAGAGTTGGAAGGGAATTAGAATCCATTTAATCAAATTCCCTGAGCAACTCCATAACATTACTAAGAAAATGGCCATTTACCCTATACTTGAACCCTGGTGAGAAGACAGGTATATAAATAGAAGGTGAAGGCATCAGGAGAGAGACAGAGACAGAGATACAGAGAGGGGAGACACTGAAGGCAGAGGAACCAACCCAAGGAAAGGCACAGAAAAGTCATTGGACAAGGCTTATTTGAAGAAATCATCCTATTTTCTGCAATAGACATTTGTTGGTTCCTCCTCCAAACCACAACTGCCAGTGTCTTACTTTGGATATGACCTCCAATTTAAGCCGCATATATCTTGCATGTACAGTTGTTTGCATAATTTCTCCCCTTTTAAAATGTAAGCTTTTTGAGGGCAGGGATTATTTTTCGTGTTGTCTTTTTTTTTTTTTTTTGTGCTGAAAAATGACCAAAATGACATCACTATATTGTGGTCAAGGTACAGTGTTTCTGACTGTGGCTGATCAGATCAACATGGGCTCAGAAGGCTCTATAGCAGGTAAGGCACAAATAGTCTGTATGATCATTTGGGAGGGAGATGGCTCTAAATTTGGGTAACTCACTTTTTTTTGAGCTACTGCAATTCTGCTTTGCTCAAAAAACACAGAACCTTCTTTGATGCTCATAAAACACCATACTGGACATTCATGTGCCACTGTCTCCCATATCGCATAATTGATTCCAAAGTTTTTCAGAGAGACCTTGAGAGTGTCCTTGTATCGCTTCTTCAGAACACCGTATGCCTGCTTGTCTTTGTGCAAGTTTTCGGTAAGGGATTGTTTTTACAGAGATGAGGTTATTGCAAGGGAACCGAAAATACACATTACGCACCAAACACTGCCATTTTGCTTTTTATTTAGCTTCAACAAAATAAGCAGTGTGATTCAGTACCATAAGAAATAATAAGAAATAAAAAATAAGAAAACATATCATTTGTAGGCTGAATAATATGTCATACATTATTACTCTCTTTTAAATGTATGGAAATGCTGTTGTATAAATAAAATACAAATTGATTTAAATATGCTATTGAATTCATAATAGCTTTTTGTATACTGATAGTACAGTTACTATCATGTGGGGATTCATTAACTATTTTTTCTTCTTTTTTAATTCTTATTTATTTTTAGTTTTTGACACTCATTTCCATAAAATTTTGAGTTCCAAATTTTCTTCCCATCTCTCCCCTCCTCTCACCCCATAACGCTTTGCGTTCTGATTGCTTCTTCCCTCAATATACCCTCCCTTCTATCACACCCCACCCTTCCCTTATCCCCATCTTCTCTCTTTTCTTGTAGGGCAAGAGAGATTTCTATATCCCATTACCTGTATTTCTTATTTCCCAGTTGTATGCAAAAACAATTCTCAACATTCGTTTCTAATACTTTGGATTCCAATGTCTCTCCCTTCCTCCCTCCCCAGCCATCCCCACTGAGAAGGCAAGCAATTCAATATAGGCTATATATGTGTACTTTTGAAAAAGACTTTTATAATAGTCATGTTGTGTAAGACTAACTATATTTCCCTCCATATTATCTTGCCCCCCATTTATTCTATTCTCTCATTTGACCTTGTCCCTTCCCAAAAGTGTTTACTTCTAATTACTCCCTCCTCCCATTTACCCTCCCTTCTATCATGCCCCTCACCCCACTTGTCCCCTTTTCCCCTACTTTCCTATAGTGTAAGATAGATTTTCAAACTGAGTGAGCATGTTATTCCTTCTTTAAGCCAAATGTGAAGAAAGTAAGCTTCACTTTTTCCCTCTCACCTCCTCCCTTTTCTCCTCCATTGAAAAAGCTTTTTCTTGCCTCTTTTATGAGCGATAGTCTGCCCCATTCCCATTTCTTCCTTTCTCCTCCCAATATATTCCTCTCTCACCCCTTAATTTTAATTTTTAGATAACATCCCTTCTTATTCAACTCAACCTGTGTTCTCTGTCTATATATGTATGTGTGTGTGTGTATAATCCCTGCAACTATCCAAAAACTGAGAAAAGTCTCAAGAGTTACAAATATTATCTTTCCATGTGGGAATGTAAACAGTTCAACTTTAGAAAGTCCTTTATGTTTTCTCTTTCCTGTTTACCTTTTCATGCTTCTCTTGATGCTTGTGTTTGAAAGTTAAATTTTCTATTCAGTTCTCATCTTTTCATCAAGAATGCTTGAAAGTCCTCTATTTCATTGAATGACCATTTTTCCCCCTGAAGCATTATACTCATTTTTGCTGAGTAGGAGATTCTTAGTTTTAGTCTTAGTTCCTTTGACTTCTGGAATATCCTATTCCATGCCCTTCGATCCCTTAATGTAGAAGCTGCTGTTATCCTGATTTTATTTCCACAATACTGGAATTGTTTCTTTCTAGCTGCTTGCAATATTTTCTCCTTGACCTGGGAACTCTGGAATTTGGCTACAATGTTCCTAGGAGTTTCCCTTTTCAGGTCTCTTTCAGGAGGTGATTGGTGGATTCTTTCAATATTTATTTTGCCCTCTGTTTCTAGAATATCAGGGCAGTTTTCCTTGATAATTTCATGAAAGATGATGTCTAGACTCTTTTTTTTGATCATGGCTTTCAGGTAGTCCCATAATTTTTAAATTGTGTCTCCTGGATCTATTTTCCAGGTCAGTTGTTTTTCCAATGAGATATTTCACATTCATCTTCCATTTTTTTCATTCTTTTGGTTTTGTTTTGCCATTCTTTGGTTTCTCATAAAGTCATTAGCTTCCATCTGCTCCATTCTCATTTTTAAAGCACTATTTTCTTCAGTGAGCTATTGAACCTCCTTTTCCATTTGGCTGATTCTGCTTTTTAAAGCATTTTTCTCCTCATTGGATTTTTGGACCTCCTTTGCCAATTGAGTTAACCTATTTTTGAAGGTGTTATTTTCTTCAGCATTTTTTTGGGTCTGCTCTATCAAGCTGTCCTGCTTTTCATGATTTTCTTGCTTTGCTCTCTTTTCCCTTCCCAATTTTTCCTTCACCTCTCTTACTTGATTTCCAAAATTCTTTTTGAGCTCTTCCATGGCCTGAGACCATTGAATATTTATTTTGGAGGCCTCTGATGGTAAGCATTGTTCTTCCTCATTTGAAAGGATGAAGACAATACCTATTCACCAAGAAAGTAACCTTCTATAGTCTTATTTTTTTCCCCTTTTTTGGGCATTTTCCCAGTCAGTTACTTGACTTTTCAGTCCTTTGTCAAGAGGAGGGTATACTCTGTGGACCTGTAAGTTCTCCATTCCTCCAAGGTGGAACAATCAAGGGAGAGGAGTTTACTCCTCTCCTGGCCTGTGTGCTGGTCTGGGAGCAACCAAAAACTTTTCTGACAAGAATCTTCAAGTGGTAGAATTCCCTCTCCACAACCACCTCCAGCTCTGCCACGTCCAAGGACCTTGTTCAGGGCTGAGGTTCAGATCAGCTGCTCATTTCCCCCAGGGGTTTTAGGTGAGGGCAGGGATACCACTGAAGGCTGAGATTTAGATCAGCTGCTCAATTTCCCCAGAGGCCATTAACTTTTTTTTTCAAAAGAGATTCTAAGGTTGAAAACTATTGACCTACTCTAAGCAAAAGTCACAAATATATCAATGATAGCCTCAGACCAAACATCTAACATGCAGGCACAATGTGGAAAGAGCAGCAGATGCTGGTATTGACCATGTCAGTCACACTTCTTCTGCCATACACAGATAATAATCATAGGTCCTTTCATAATTGCAGAATAAACACATAAATGAGAGCCCAGAGAACCTGGCTGAGTGACCCTGGAAACCTTTTTTCCTCTGGGTTTTAATTTACCCACTTTTAAATTAGAGGATTGGACTATATAATCTCTAAGGTCTCTTTTAGCTCTAACATTTGAAACTGAAGCCAAGAGTGGGTAGTAGAGCTCAGACTAGATCAGTGCTTCTCCTAACATTGTGTTCTTATGCTTTGACCATTCCTATCTACTGCCCATAAGAATCTCACCAGAGACCTGGGTTTTGAAGTCTTCTTTTGCTGTATATTCCTTTTGTAGATTTGTCCATGGTTTTGGGTGTATCTGGTGGTATGCTCGCTAAATGGTGGCGAAGGAATAGATTGGTTGTGGGGACTAAGGTTATCTGAGCTTTTCTTGTTGCAAACATCTATGTAATGGAGGTTTTTGTTTCATGCCCAGATCCCCTACCATGGAGACAGATTATTGTTGATGTTGTGATCCATCCTTTGCTCCTGAGGAGGACCTATGACATCAGCAGGGTGATGTCTTGACTTGCAAGTGAATTGGATTTAAGTGAGACATGGTTGTGCAAAGTCATCAGCCTCACTCTCTCCTCCAGAGTCGTTGAGTCCAGTGGCAAGACATAGGTCAGGATGACTAGAGATGCTATGGGGAGATCTTGGCCTTTTTAAGCTAATGTCTTTCCCAAGTTTCAGTTTATCTGGGGCAACACCCATTCAGTGATTTGGTGATTTAAGGATAGGTAAGAAATGAGGCAAAGGATGACTTGTTTGCCTACTCAAGAAAAAAAATCAATCTGAGAGGGAAACACCCTTTTGGGTGAAGACATCCTGAGTTTCCTTACCATGTGGGTGAGAGAACCTTCTTTGGATTGACCGTGAAGCCAGATAAGACTGCATCTTTAAAAATTTCAGACTGGGACCCTCTCCCTTTCTTGCTGCATTCAGAGTGAGTGAAGGTAGCATTTACCCCAAAGAAAGGCATCATGAGGGGGAAAAGACTGCTTTCACCTACTTGCCTTTGTGCCCTAAGGATCTAAGAAATGAATTTGGGGCACTCGTCTTCATCTTTCATTTTTCTTCAGTCATGGGGGGGTGGGGCAGAATCTTCCCTGAACTTATAGTCCAGTCATGGTGATTTTAGAGGCCTTATTCCAACCTGCATATTACAACCATCCTGCTCATCAAGAAAGCCTTAAGAAGCCATGGTGATTGGGATGAGGCCAAAGGAGCTTTGAACTCAGAAGTTGGAACTATGCTAAGATGTGATCTAAACTATAAACCTAATCTCCTTCCCTTCTTCAGAGTATAATGTGGTACCACAGAGAGGGTTATATGTTTGTGTATTTTTCCTTATACTTTTAAAGTAAATATTCCTTGTAAAAATCAATATAACTGGTAAGCTGTTAAATGGAGCTGAGGTGCAGAGGATCCCCTACAGTTGGGGACCACCATCTGTAGTGCTAGAGTCAATGGCAGAGAGCCCAGATATGCCCCAATCCCCTTAATTAGAACCATGGAGAAGGTGTGAAAAGTTAACTTCTAGGCAAGTGGGGATCCAGGGAGTCATGGTTAAATATGTAGTGTTTTTTTTTTTTCAGATAAGTCTTCCCATTTCAACTAGGCTGAAAGTACAGTGGCCCCTCTCAGGATGAGCCTACTGTGGATTGGCAGAGAAATTTTGACCCGCTCCATTGCCAGCCTGGGCTGGTTCACTCCTCCTTAGGCAGACTAGTGGCTTCTTATTCCTAGGAGCTCATTATATGGTTGCCCAACTGATCTGCTTTAGGCCTACAATACCTCCGAACCTTTGAGTTCAAGTAAATCCACCAACCTCAGACTGCCAGGTAGCAAGGATTACAAGGGGTTCCCTATCATGCCTGGCTTAATACTGTTTTAACCAAGAGGATTTCCCAGTGGGGAGAGTGCAGGACTTTGAATCAGGAAGATGTTTAGTTGTTTCAGTCATGCTGACTCTTTGTGACCCCTTTTGGGTTTTCTTGGCAAAGATGCTGGCATGGTTTGCCATTTCCTTCTGTAGCTAATTTTACAGATGAGGAAACTGAGGCAAACAAGATTAAGTGACTTGCCCATAGTCACACACCTGTTAAGTGTCTGAGGACAGATTTAAACTAAGAAAGATGAGTCTTCCTCCCTTCAGGCCCTGTACTCTATCCACTATACCACCTAATTGCCTCATCCATCTAGCTGCCCCATGGAATCAGGAATCAAATCCTGCTTAAGAAAATTAATAGCTGTCTCATTCTGGACAAGTCACTTACCCTCGCTGGGTGTCAGTTTCTTCATTTGTAAAATGAGGAGCTTGGACTCTGTTTCCTTCCAGTTCCTCATTAACCATTCTGTGACTCTATAATACCAATTTAGGAGCAGCTAGATGGCAAAGTGGAAATAGAATACTGGCCTTGGAATCAGGAAGACCTGAGTTCAAATCTGCCCTCAGATACTTACAAGCATGTGACTCTGGACTTGTTTGCCTCAGTTTTCTCATCTGTAAAATGAACTGGAGAAGGAAATGGCAAACTGCTCCAGGATCTTAGCCAAGAAAACCCCAAATAAAGGTCATGAAGCGTTGGACATGACTGGAAAATGACTGAACAACATAATAGCTGCTTAACCAGGAGTGTGGAAAAAGCTGTTTTGAAGTTATATGCCTTTGCTTGGAGTTTAGGCGTTTATTACAAAGGGGAAATATCTTCATAAAAATTGCTGAAATATTTTTCTTCTTGGGTACCAGTTTTATTGAACCCTAAACTTTCCTTCCACATTATCAGCATCATAAAATATTTATTAAGTGCTCACAGGTGTTAGGCTGCCTAGGTGACCTGTGACCTGTGACCTACTTTCCAAATCCAATTTAAAATATACCCTGCTAAGAGTGTATCCAACAGACACCATCTATGATATTTAAATCTCCATTATTTATTCTATATTTGCCCCAGAGGCATGGTTAAAATGTCCAGGGTAGAGTTGGAGATTTTCAGAACGGTTCTCATAAACACCATTTGCGCATTTAGTAAATTGTAATATCTATAGCTACACACACACACACACAAATACACACACACATTTTATATATACTGAAAAAACTACAGAGAACCCTCAGTCTGGAAGGAGCTTGATATGGGGGAAATAGCTTTGAATTGTAATCTAGCTCAGCCTCTAATTTGTGTGTGACTTTGGGGAAATCACTTAACAAAAGCCTCAAGTTCCTCACTTACAGAAAGTGGAAAATAAAACCCTCAGAACAATCTTCACTCCTCTCCTCCCCCAACCTCCTTGTAATGATCAAAATGAGACTGAGCTCTGGAACCATAAAATGTTCTGCATCTGTGAGCTAAAGTGTAAATACTGCAGAAAAACCACATGCCCCCCATCTCTCTGGGACTAGGGTTTTACTGTTTTATTTTTTGTGTGTGAGACACACCCATAAAATCATGGGATTAAAATTTGGGACAGACCTTGGATCCCATCTTTTCTAATGTTCCTCATTTTAAAGGATGGGAAAACTTAGGCCCATGTAGTTGGAATGACTCCCTCAAGGTCACAGAGAGCTGTCTAAAAAAACAAAACCAAACCACAAAAAGCCTTATTTTCATTGCTATCTTTTGCATTTACTACATCTTTATTTCTCAATATCTCTTCTTCTTTTCCTCTTCCCACAGTGAACTAATCCCTATAATAAAAATTAAAAACTAAAGAAAATGAAAAGTAATTCTGCAAAACCAACAGCTGTATCTGACTCTGTATGGACCATTCCCCTCCCATTGTTTCCCAGCTGGTGCCAAGGGGGATGGGAGTTGTATGTTCTCAAGTACTCGCGGAGGCCAAGCTAGGCTGTGGTGAGATACCGTGGCACCTATCATTTTTGAAATAAAATATAATGCGGCTTTTGTCTGTCTTTTTTGGACGCTGCCACAAAACAGTAAGGAATAGTTTATTTTTAACCTTTCCTTGACAGCGATATATATTTTTTTTAAGTAGGAGAGCAAATTTAGCCCTTATCAGGGCCACCACTCATGCTGGCCTGGAACTGGACCAAGAAGGAGGAGGGGTCGGGGGATGGGATGGTTATGAAAGAGGAAATGTCAGTTTCAGGGGAAATGGGGGGAAATGTATCATATGTGTGCACGCGTGAATGTATGAAAAAGGAGCTGCCCCTGAACAAGAAGAGGGCAGGTGAGAGGCTAAGGCGGATGGATCGGAAAGGGTCTGGCAACAGCAAAGCCCACCAGTAGTATTTTAAATAGCAAGTACCAAGGGGGCATTAGTTATCCAAAGGGTGGCCGAGGGGCGCCCTTTCTTCCCCCTCTTGTCTTCACCTACCCCGCCCTGCATCTCACACCCTAAACCCTCCCGAGTCCGGAAACTGCCACAGGCCTGGGCTCCCCCTCCCCGGGGGCGGAGGAGAGTTTATCAGCCCGCTCAGGAGAAGCCCAGTGCCCAGTCCGGACGAGATACGTAAGGCCCTGCTTGAGCCCAGAAGGGGCCCCAGCGCTATGGTGGGCGAGGGCACTAACGGCCCCTTCTCCCTACGGAGAGGAGGCCAGCAGGTCCGGCTTTTCCTGCTGCTACAGCTGCTGCTGGCGCAGCTACTGCGCCCAGCCAGCCGCGCCCTGGGCGCCCCGGGTAAGTGAGCTGGCCTCTCTGCAGCTGGGCACCAGGGAGGGCGGATCGACAGCAGGGCGGCTCCCGAGGGTCGGAGCCCGAGCTATTTACAGCGCGTGCAGCCCGGGGGCAGGTGGGTGGGTACAGCAGGCACACCCATCTCCAGAGAGCGTGGAGGTGGAAGAAATGCCACTCACCCGAATCTGTTGACCCAGGTAGAGTTTCAAAGACCCCCATGCCTCTGGAGCAAGACGATCCTGTTTATTTTTACTCTCTCTGTTTCTCTCTCTCCTTCCTCCCACCCCTCTTTATCTCTCTCCTTTTTCTCTTATGGTAACATTGCTATTTCCCAAGGTATAATAATAGAAACCAACTGTTAAAGAAGTATAGTTTGAAAGACCCCAGAATAATAACTGGAAATGATCTAGCACTTTACAGTTGGCATAATGCTTGGCATATTTTATTCATTTGAGTCTTATAACAACCCACTGCAGTGGATGCTGTAGAAATTTTTACCTCCATTTGACCGATGAAGAACTTAAGGTTTAGAGAGGTTAAATCACTTGTGGTGGCCACACAGTTCAATGAAATAATTAAAAATTGAGGTTCATAAAGACATAGCCCCTGTCTTTCAGGGCTTTTAGTCTGAGGAGATGAGGTTAAGGAGGCTACATGAATAATAAACAAAGCAAAATAGAATGCATGGGAAGATTCCAAGTGCTGTGAGAAATCTGAGGAGAGGGAGAGCACTTTCAGCTTGACATTACAGTGGAGGAGGCAGCTCAGCTGAGTCTTGAAGCAATGGTAATGTCTGATAGCATAGATTTAGAAATGGAAGGCATCTTAGAAGTCATCAGGTCCAACCCACTCATTTTGTCAATTAGAACCAGCCAAGACCCTTTGTCATTGTTAAATGACAAAGCCAAGGCTACACAGTGAGGTCTTCTGGTTCCCAAACCAGGGCTGTTTCCATTGTAGTACACTGCCTCATTTCAGCAGCAGTAGATGAGGCATAGCATGAACAAAGACTGGGAAAAGGTGGGTAAGAAGAGAAAAGGAGAATTGTGAATTCAACATTTTGGCTGAAATGTTGATTGCATGAAGGAGAATGGTTGAAGAGAAACTTGGAAAGACAAGTTGGAACCATATTTTACAGGGCCTTGAATGTCAGTATAAGAAATTTACATCTAGGAAAGAAGATGTCATGATTTATAAGAACTGTATATCTTGAAATAAGGAAACACCTAGAATGTGGTGTATATATAATTGTGTGTATCTATGTCTTCATCTATATCTATAATGATACATTTCTATATACATACGGTATATATACCGTATGTATATACAGTCTTTATATATACATCACTAAATATATGTGTGTGTGTATATATACATATACACACACATTTATCTATATAAACTCTATAAACATCTCAATATCTTAGATAAATTAAACTTTCAAGATATGTGACATGATACAACGCTATCCTGACGTATTCCATCTCCATTTGGAAATTTCTGTAATTCCATATATATCATATTTATAATATATAAATTATATATAGTATATAAATATATTTGTTTTTTATATTTATTCCAAACACACACACATACACACATATATATGGAATAAATATATACATACACAAATAGGGCCAGGCACATAGTAAACACTTAATAGATGCATGATGACTGTTGACTGACTTAACCAACATTTGTTGAATGCTCACTATATATAAGCAATATGCTAGGGGCTGTGGGAGGGCAGAAAGTATAAGATGTGAGTTTTCCCATACTTGAATTCCCTTGCTCATACTTTTTGATCCCCTGCATTCAGTTCCACCTATCAACATTTCTACATCTCTTTCATGACCCAGAGCAAATGCTACTTCCTCTGTGAAGCCTTCCCTACTTTCCCTAGCATCTGCTCTCATAGTACTTCATCTGCTATCCATTCATTTTCTGCCTTAATTTATAGCTATTTTATCAGCATTTGTTATCTCTGCTGCTAAATTTGAAGTTCCTTGGAATCAAGGACAATGGCTTATTTTTGTGTGTATCCAGACCTGGTACAGGAAATGATTCAGATTTGTAAGCTGTTTCACAATAATAATTTGTTAGTTTTTGTCCTCATTTTTAGTTTTCTAACATGTTTTCCTTTGTGTTTCTGGGGAAAAAAATCCTGGCTCGTTGGTGGCTTGAATGATCTTTGCAACATTTGACTTTCACACCAGCAGAAGTCATTGAAATATTCTCTTTAAATACTGCAGCTTACTTAGAGTAATATCCTCTTTTCTTCCTTAATAATACTTTATTTTTTATTTTTTTATTTTATATTTTATTTTATATTTTATTTTATTTTATATTATTTATTATATTATATTTTATTATTTTATATTTATTTTTTATTTCTTCCTTAATAATACTTTATTTTTTCTCAATTATATGTAAAGATACTTTTCAATGTTCATTTTCTGTAAAATTTTGAGTTTCAGATTTTTCTCCCTTTCTCCTCTTCCCCCTACTCCAAGACAGCAAGCAATCAGATATAGGTTCTACTTGTACAATCATGTTAAATATATTTCTACATTGGTCACGTTGTGAAAGAAGAATTAGAACAAAAGGGAAAAACCATGAGAAAGAAAAAACAAACCAAAAAAAGTGGAAAAAAGTATGTTTCATACTCCACAGCTCTTTCTCTGGATGTGTTAGCATTTTCCATCAGGAGCCTTTTGGAATTGTCTTAGATTATCGTGTTACTGAGAAGAGCTAAGTCTCTCATGGTACAATGTATCATAGCACCATGTTGCAGTTGCTGTGACTGTTCTGGTTCTGCTTACTTCACTCAACATCAGTTCATGTAAGTCTTTCCAGGTTTCTCTGAAATCTGCCTGCTCATCATTTCTCATAGCGAAATAGTATTCCATTACACTCATATACCACAACTTGTTTAGCCATTTCCCAGTTGGTGGGCTTCCCCTCAGTTTCCATTTCTTTGCTACCATAGAAAGAACTACTATAAATATTTTTGTACATATGGGTCCTTTTCCCATTTTTATAATCTCTTTGGGATACAGACCTAGTAGTAGTATTGCTGGATCAAAAAGTATGCACAGTTTGGTTGCCCTTTGGGCACAGTTCCAAATTATTCTCCAGAATGGTTGAATCAGTTCACAACTCCACCAACAATACATTAGTGTTCCAATCTTCTCACATCTTTTCCAACATTTATCATTGTCCTTTTCTGTCGTATTAGACAATCTAATATGTGTGAGATGGTACCTCAGAGTTGTTTTAATTTGCTTTCCTCTAATTAATACTGATTTAGAGCATTTTTTATGTGACTATAGATAGCTTTAATTTCTTCCCATGGAAACTGCCTGTTCATATCCTTTGACCATTTATCAATTGGGGAATAACTTGTATTGTTATAAATTTGACTCATTTCTCTATATATTTTAGAAATGAGGCCCTTATCAGAAACACTGGCTGTAAAAATTATTTCCCAGCTTTCTGTTTTCCTTCTAATCTTGGTTATTCATATCTGTTCTTAAAACCATGGCAAAAAAGAAAGAAAAAATATATGTCAATGACATGACCAACATTCAGTTGACAGAGAAGTAGTTAAATTTGGGAAATTAGCTCAGTCTTGTTTCATCTGGTTGAGGTCAGATGTTCTGAATCAGCCCCTTGTCAATAAAACTACGCATGAACAAATATTGCTGTCTCAAAATAAAATCATATCGAAACTATTGCTTGTTCCAAGTAATTTGTTTGCCACTCTATCAATGAGAAGTTGGTAAAATTTCCTTGCTATCTTTCCCCCATACTAGGAGTATTTACATTTTAATAGGGGACTAAATCTGAATCTAAAGAAATAACTACTTTCTGTGGAATTTCAAACATCATTGATGAGGTAAGAAAGGGTTTTTTGTTTGTTTTCCCCCTTATGTCCAGAGGAGCTCAAATAAATGGCAGCAAGGTGTTTAAATGAACGAAATACATTGGACAAAGAAAATCTATGCTCTCATTTTAGCTTTGCCGTTCATCAGCTACGTAATCTTGGTCTATTGAGTTAAGTCAGCTAGTAACTAGCATTTTTATCAGGCACCTGCAATGTGCCAGGCATTGTGCTAAGCACTGGGGATACAAAGAAGGGCAGACAAAGCAGCTACTGCTCTCAAGGAGCTCATAGTCTAATGGGGGAGATGATATGCCAACAACTTTATTTAAACTTTTCTGGACTTTAACTACTTAATCTCTAAAATAAGGAGATTTGTTAAATCATTTTTCAGTTGTGCCCAGCTTTCTTTGATCCTACTTGGAGTTTTCTTGGTAGAGATGCTGAAGTGGTTTGCTGTTTCCTTCTCCAGCTCATTTTGCAGATGAGGAAACGGGAGCAAAGAGGGTTACGTGACTTGTCCAAGGTCACACAACTAGTAAACATCTGAGGCTGGATTTGAACTCAGGAAGTCCAGTGCTCAGTTGATCCACTGTGCCAGCTGCTGCCCAAAATAAGGTTAGAGTCAATGATATCTAAAGACCTTTCAAACTCTAATACTTTTCTTCTATTTATTAATATCATACAGGTAGATGTTTAATGCTGTCAGTTCTGTATTATTATCAGTTCCATTCCCAAAGAACCACCTTCACTGTTATAGTGCATTCTTTTCCCAAAAGAATGCTCTACTTTTTTGGTTCTGCACAAACACTTGTCCTTTAGAACCAGCCGTTCAGTGCTTGCCATGTTATTCTTCTAAGACAGGTAATATGGGTAAGACAGCTGGTGCATACTTAGAGGTTGGTAACATGGGAAGGAACTACTTTGGGATATATAAGCTGGTTGAGAGGGCTTATGAGGGGAAGTCACTTT
Organism: Bettongia penicillata ogilbyi; assembly: GCA_023548195.1. Lineage (NCBI taxonomy): Eukaryota > Metazoa > Chordata > Mammalia > Diprotodontia > Potoroidae > Bettongia > Bettongia penicillata. The sequence goes on along the minus strand of JAJHZJ010000372.1, from coordinate 3,626,018 downwards.
TTATGTAAAATGTATTAATAGAGGATGATGAGGAGTTGGTCTTGTTTTTTATGACCTTAAGCAAAGTATCCTGGGAAAGCAAAATCAAGCCAAACAAGGTTCTTGTTCACAGTCTGTTTGTTGCCATTGCTGAGTTAATTGATTTTTTTTCCTAGTTCAGACATTACAAGTGGACTTTTAATATTAATTATGCATGAGAAGTTGGGGCAAACAATTCATTGTTTGGCAGATTCATATTTAGCTACTAGTTGACCATGAGCTCTACGAGTCTAATACGGTTGTTATGAAAGCTGATACGATTTTAAAAGGCTACTATAAAGATAGCACCCAAATAGAGGGAGGTGATAGACTTGCTATGTTCTGTACTGGTGCCTTGTGTTAATTTCAGACACTACTTCCCCCCACTTTTATTTATGCCTATTGTTAACTATTTTGTCAAATGACAGACATTAGTAACTAATGACTAAATTAACAAAATTAAATTAAAATGACTAAACAAACACATTTCATAGTTGATTTTTAAATTTACATATATAATATATGAATATATTATATAACATAACAAAATATATCATATGTGCTATATTTATATTTATTTTACTTTATACATATGTTTTGTTGTTGATTTTTATTTTTTCTCAATTATATGTGAAAATTTTTTAACATTCATGTTTTAAAATTTTGAGTTCTGAATTCCTTCTCACATTCCTCCCTGCTCCGGGAGAAGGCAAACAGTTTGATATAGATTATATATATGCAGCGATGCAAAACATTAGCTATGTTGCAAAACAAAACTCAAACCAAAAAACTTCCAAGAATAATAAAGTTACAAAAGAAATATGCTTTAATCTGCATTCGAACTCCATCAGTTCTTTCTCTGGAGGTGGATAGCTTTTTTCATCTTAAGTCCTTTGGATCCTGTAACAAGTATATAAAAAAAAATCTGCCCCCTCTCACTAAATCTCCTCCCTATTAAGAAAAAAAGCTAAATTCCCAAACCTAATCCATCACTATATGGTTTGGTAAGCCAAAATCCCACATTTTCCATGTCTGAAAAGACACCTGCCTTTCCTCTTTCAGGAGGTGAGTGGCATGTTTCTTTTGGACTTGTGGTTTATAATTATGTTGATCAGACTTCTATAGTCTTTCAAAATTGTTTTTCTCTATAATGTTATTGTATCAATTGGTCTTATAACTCTGCTAACTTTGCCCTTTATTATTTCATAAGGTGTTTTCCAGTTCCCTCTGAAATTGTTCATTTCATTATTTCTTGTGACATAATAATATTCCATTACATTCACATATCACAATTTATTTACCCATTTTCCAATAGAAAGATATCCCTTTAGTTTCCAGGTTTTGACTACTATAGAAAAAGTTGTTGTAAACATTTTTGAACATACTGTGTAGATCTTTTTCCTCTTTTGATTTTGTTGAAGTATGGGTCTAGTGATAGTATAGCTGGGTCACAGGGTATGCACAGTTTGATAACTTTCTTGTATTGATTCCAAATCTCCTTCCACAAGTTATTGGACCAGTTTACAGCTCCAGTAATTGTGTATCAATTTTTTTACTTTGCTTCCATGGTCCCTCCAGCATTTGCCATTTTTTGATGATCTGATCGATATGAGGTGTTCCTTTAATTCATGTTTTCAGTGATTATGAGTTGTTAGAGGATTTTTTTTAATGATTTTGATAGTTTGGACTTTTTTCTTTGAAAACTCCCTGTTTGTATCCTTTGATCTTTTATCTGTTGGCAAATGGATCTTCATCTTATAAATCTGAATAATTTCCATATATATCTTGGAAATGAGACCTTTACTGGAAAAACTTGTTGCAAAGATTTTTCCAGTTACTGTTCTCTTATAATTTTCACTATATTAGATTTGTTTATGTAAAAGCTTTTAAATTTAGTATAATCAAAATTTTCCATTTTGTCTTGTGTGATCCTTTCAATAATATCTGTAGTCATGAATAAACTTTTCTCCTCTCAATAGATCTGAAAGGTAATTTCTTTTTTCCTCCATCTAATTTACCATTTTAATATCTAAATCATGTGTGCATCTGGAGCTTATTTTGGTATATGGTGTGAAGTGTGGATCTAAACTTAATTTCTGCCAGAATTACTGACCAGCAGTTTTTGTGAAATAATATCCTTCTCTTCCCCCCAAGGAAATGGGGTCTTTGGGTTTATCAAACTCTAGGCTACTGTTTTTGTTTACATCTGTATGTTGTATGTATGATCTTTTCTACTGATCAACCTCCCTTTTATTTTTGTACCCAGTACCAAGTCATTTTAATGATTACTGCTTTGTAAAACAGTTTGAAGTCAGGTATAGATAGGTCCCTTTCTTTTCCCTTTTTTCATTATTACCCTTGAGATCCTTGACCTTTTCTTCTTCTACATGAATTTTAGCTAGTTCTCTAAAATATTCTTTTGTTTGAATCTTATGAATTTACTGAATAGGTATTTTTATTATATTGATAGATGCCACACTTTAGAGAATGTCAGTCAAGTTGTTCAAAGGATCCTAAAATCATGTATTCTGGGCCAGACCTAGCTCAGGTTTCTCCAGTGATTCAGGCTCAAGATTGGAATGCACTGTAATACTCACAGACCATACAATGACATAAAAACTAGAATGTGGTTTAAAAGGAAACAGTTCTTAGTTCTACTAAGAACTGCTATGGTTCTCCCCTTTATCTCCAGTTTCTAACACGAGGTCAGAAAAAAATCTGTGCAGGTGAGTGGGAATTCCATTAAATCTTCAGAGTACCAACTCCCCATAGGCTAGACTTTTTATACTTCGAGTAGTAAGGAAGACAAACCAGTTCTTCAAATCTAAATTCCCTGGACTAGTCCAAACCCATAGATGGTCTACCCGTCTCCTTAAAAGGAAACCAGCTCATAAAACATGAAATGTTCCTACCATATCCTTCCCCTTGGGCCAAGTGTCCCCCAAATTTCTAGGTGACCTTTCATCACTAAAATGGTCTTAAAACAGTTTTGATCTCAGGACAAAGCCTAGCATAAGCAGCACTGATGGAAGAGCTTAATGCAATAAAAAGAATGAAAAGCTATTTTAAAAAGTGCTTTAAAAAGTACAATCTACACATAATATCAGAGGAAGTTCCCAATGGATCTTCCAATGTAAAACCAAATCACCAAAACAAAATAAAATGAGGATGAACGAAACCAATGCTAGGCATATCAAGGCCAACATCACAGTTGATGCCTCTAGCATCATTGATAGCTCTTCCCACAGGTCAGGGACTTGTGTCACAAGATAGTTCAAAGGTTATGAGCCACAGTCATGCAACATGCCCAAGAGCCTGAGTTGAACCCAAGACTCACTTTGTACTGCTATCAGCTTGGTATTCCCTATCCCATTTGCCAAAATCTTCCTTTTCTCAGGAGGCTCATGAGCAGAATTTTTGCCCAGCGGGCCATTACAGGAATGAACTCCTTCTTCTGTGATGCCTGGGTGAAGACTCCTTCTCAGCTTTATCCAGAGAGCTAAAGGATTCCCTTTCTTCCAGGCAAATTCAGCTTTCCCGTAATGATGTAAAAATTGTTGTTTTTTTTTTCAAAACTAGACCTGGACAGCCATTAATCCAGTACTGGGGGATAACCTCAGGTCTAGGGGTCCTGGCAAGTCTTCCCTGTGAGCTGAGCTGTGAGTTGCATGGCTGGAGTTTGAGGGACAGAACAGAAGTATGGGACAGATGGGATTTTTATTTATACTGATGCATAGGAGGTGATCATCGAACTGTCCTGGAGAGTACTGACCTTAACAGCTTTCCTCTTTGGGGTGAAGACCAATGAAGGAATTTTGCTTATGCTTTCTATTATCTGGAGTTGTTTGTAGGTATATTAATGTACATCAGAGACATTAAAAACCCTTTGCTGAAGTGTAGAGGGCATATCTACCCCAAAGTACTTGCCAAATTTTTAACTCCTTAGTCCCCAAATTCTTTCTAGGAGCCAAGAGACTGCTGTCCCAGAACCATTTCCCTTCTTATTTGGTATTGATTTAATATAGGCACAGCATCTGTGAGGTAGGATGCCCTGACCTAATAATCAAGGGCAGGATGATGAAGCTGTTGTTTTAAAATTCTGGTTCCATGTTCAAACAGTGCTAAGAGCTTGAGGATAATATGGGACATGGGAAACCCAGTGAATGTAATAGTGGTGGGCCCAATCTTGGATGTACATAACAATAAAATGGGAGCCTTTGATTAGAGGTAAAAGTTTAGGGACCTCCATAAGGAAGAAGGATATGTTCTGTAAAGATTTTTAGAATGATGGCTATGGTGGTAAATTTAACTGGCTCTGTAATGCTATGTCTTGAATAAGGATCTATTGCAATAAAGGCAAAACTTTTATCCTGAGATAGGGGAATAGGACCAATATTTGCCAACCACAGGTAGGGTGAGAACCATGTGGGATCATTTCATACTAATTTTTCAAGGGCAAAAGCTCTGATTGGCACAAGGAATGTAAAATCATTGAACAGAGGGAACTGCATTGTCCTTTGTACAATCTTGTCCCTAAAGGGGCCAAGGTCTCCCTGTGCATCCTAGGCCATCTCCAATTATCCTGATGAATATCTGTTCCCTGGATCCAGAGGGTTTAGGAGGAGAAAGTGAGGCTGGTAACCTTGCACTGCCCTTCCTCACTCAAAACAAAGTCAAGTTCAAGTCATATCATCATTTCTCTGATGTCATGGTTTTCTTTGAAAAGAAAAGATGAACACAACTTGAGCAAGGATGGCTCCTTCCTTTGACAAGCAGATGATTAAGTATCAGCCTACAAAGATATTATTAAAATTGTATTGGAACATCAAAGACCATGGATTTAAGAGTTCCTTCTTCCTTTAAGAACTTCTGACTGAAATTAGGGTACCATTAGAGACATGTTGAGGCACAGGAGTAGCCCAGGTGTCTGTATCTAGCAGCCTGTTTAGAATAGTCCAGCCTTAGGGGAATTGCAACACTTTCCCTAAGTGTACTCAGCTCAGTTGCCCCTTAGGTTTGGTTGCCATGACAGTCTGGTGGAATGAGGGCTTTGGGAATGTTCCAAGTTTGAGTGGAGCAGAAGAACCTTTAAATCCATGGTCTTTCATGTTCCAATATAATTTCAATAATACTTCTACTTGTCAACCCCATTCAAGAGTCATATCCAAAACTACTTCCAGGAGAAAATATTATCACTTTCTGCCCATCTAATATGGCAGCCTACACCTTTTCCCATTATCTCCAGTTTCTATTGATGGGTCTATTTGCTTGGATAACCACCCAGCACATCCAGCTGATTCACTTAATTTTGCAATAGTAAATACTCTGTAAACTCACTAACCTGTGGGAACACCATAGCTTAAAAAATTCTATTAGTGCTCTTAGACCCCCCTCTCATTGACTATCATTCTAATGACTCACTGCCTTGCTAGTCAGACTTTCCCAGTAATCTTCCAAGTTCCCTAGTGATGAAAGCCTGTCTACCCTCTGAGTCACTTTTAGAGGAACTCCTTGGGAGAGGGTGGTATCACAGGTAATGGAATCCATCCAATGTTTTCATAGTACCAGAGAAGTTCCCAATTCTCATTATCACTCCTATTCCCATTGTCTTTCCTTATAGTCCTAATCTTAGTGAGATTTAACACATCTGTCAGCTAGATCTTTAAGTCAAAATCCATGCTTCCCTACTGAAGCCTCTTGATTTTTGCCCCACTAGTATTGAACTTTTCAGTAGTTCAATTTAGTTTTGTCCTCTCTTCCTTCTAGATATGAGCCTTAAAACCTTAATTCCTGCTCTTAAGTACTGAACACCCACACAACACCATGATTTCTTTTTTTCTATTTATTGATGATCCAGCTTTCCTAAAACTGTTAGCAGAAGCCAGAGAATACTAGTCTTTGCTATATTTCTACTTTCCTGGTCAAGTTCCTTAAGCATCCATTGGTCTAATCTTGTACAATTACTGTTATTCCTTGTTATCCCAGAGAGGGCTCCCCATATACACCTGACAGTACTACAGCCATAATATCTGGCCATTCTGTCACCTGATTGGATTACCCATTTTATTTATTTAATATCAAAATGAAATTCAAAATTATTGCAATCCACCTTAGGCAACCAATGCCAAATGTTCTGGATCAGGCCTAACTTAGTCTAGTCCAGTGAATAATTAAGGCTCAGGATTGTAAAGTAACACATCACTTATAGACAGTAAAATGAAATGAGAACAAATTTACTCAAGATAGCATTAAAAAGCATACAAAATCTTCGTTAATTGAAATAAAACATTACTGGCCTCTACCTCAGCCATCCTATCAGTAGAATCACAAGGTCAGAAAAATGTTTCCTTTACATATTGAGAATTCTACTAAACCTCCAGATTGATTACTCCCCATAGGGCTGGACTTTTCATACCTTGGGCAGAAAGGAAACTATACCAGTGATTCAAACTTTAATTACCTTAACAAACTAAAACCCAAGGATGCCCTCTCTGTACACTTAAAAGGAAACCAGCCCAACTTCCATATAACAGGTGCTGCTTCCACTACACAGTGTTTCATGAAGTCTGATTGAAAGAACTGAGAAAGTTTACTCTGATGTAATTGTACTCCAAAAACTGGAAGTCTATTTATTGTTGCTCCAGAGAGCAGAAGTTAAAGGAAAACAGATTTTGATTCAATGTGGAATAGAAGAAATTTTAGGAGGCAGAGCCAAGATGGCAGAGTAAAAAGATGGACCTCCTGTAGCTCTCCTCCCATAGCCCATAAAATATCTGTAAAAAATAATTCTAAACAAATTCTAGAGCAGCAGAAGCTACAAAACGACAGAGTGAAAGAGATTTCCAGCCCAAGACAGCCTGGAAGGCTGACAGGAAAGGTCTAATGGGGAAGGTCTGTTGCACCAGGTTCAGAGCAGAGTGCAGCCCAGCCCTGGCTGCACCACACAGCAGGAACAGGACTGGAGCAGGCTTCAGGGCATGGAATCTAGAGTAGCAGCTGTGATTCCCAGATTTTTCAACCCACAAACACCAAAATTAGCATCAAAGGTCAGTAAGAAAGATCTTTCACCTGGGTGAGAAGAGAGCAGGGTCCTGCCCTAGTCACGGCCCCAGGCGGTGGCAGAGTCCATTTTTGGAGCCCTTAGCCTAAAGACCCTGGAGGAATTGAACCTCCGATCCGAACCTGAGCCTTGAGTGGGGGCCGTGGGGTGAGGAGGAGCACTGGCTGATGGAGCTGGTGGGAATCCTACTCACAGATCCTAGGTAGAAGAGTGCTTGTGGTTGCTCCCAGACCAGAGCACAGGCCAGGAGAGGAGTAACTCCTGTCCCTTGGATGTGCCACCTTGGAGGAACTGAGAATTTATAAATCCCCAGAGTATACCCTCTACTTGACAAAGGACTCAAAAGTCAAGTAATTGACTGGGAAAATACCCAAAAAAGGGTCAAAAAAGACTATAGAAGGTTACTCTCTTGGTGAATGGGTATTTTCTTTCATCCTTTTGAATGAGGAAGAACAACACATACCATCAGAGGAAGACATAATAGTCAAAGCTTATGCATCCTAAACCACCAAAAAAAATATGTTAATGGTCTTAGGCCATGGAAGAGCTCAAAAAGGATTTTGAACATTAAGTAAGAGAGGTGGAGGAAAAATTGGGAAGAGAAAGGAGAGCAAAGCAAGAAAATCATGAAAAGCAAGTCAACAGCTTGCTAAAGGAGCCCCCAAAAATGCTGAAGAAAATAACACCTTTAAAAATAGACTAACCCAAATGGCAAAAGAGATCCAAAGAGCCAGTGAAGAGAAGAATGCTTTAAAAAGGAAAATTAGTCAAATGGAAAAGGAGGTTCAAAAACTCACTGAAGAAAGCAGTTCTTTAAAAATTAGAATGGAGCAGATGGAAGCTAATGACTTTATGAGAAATCAAGAAATTACAAAACAAAACCAAAAGAATGAAAAAATTGAAGATAGTGTGAAACATCTTGAAAAAATAACTGACCTGGAAAATAGATCCAGCAGAGACAATTTAAAAATTATGAGACTACCTGAAAGCCATGATCAAAAAAAAGAGCCTAGGCATTATCTTTCTTAAAACTGTCAAGGAAAACTGCCCTGATATTCTAGAAGTAGAGAATAAAATAAATATTGAAAGACTCCACCAATCACCTCCTGAAAGAGATACCAAAAGGAAAACTCCTAGGAATATTGTAGCCAGATTCCAGAGTTCCCAGGTCAAGGAGAAAATATTTCAAGCAGTCAGAAAGAAATCATTCTAGTGTTGTGGAAGTACAATCAGGATAACACAAGATCTAGCAGCTTCCACATTAAGGGATTGAAGGGCTTGGAATGATATTCCAGAAGTCAAAGGAACTAGAATTAAAACCAAGAATCACCTACCCAACAAAACTGAGTATAATACTTCAGGGGAAAAAATGGTCATTCAATGAAATAGAGGACTTTCTATCATTCTTGATGAAAAGACCAGAGCTGAATAGAAAATTTGACTTTCAAATGCAAGAATCAAGAGAAGCTTGCAAAAGTAAACAAGAAAGAGAAATCATAAGGGACTTACTAAAGTTAAAATGTTTACATTTCTACACGGAAAGATAATATTTGTAATTCTTGAAACTTTTCTCAGCTTGGGTAGTTGGAGGGATTATGTATGTATAGAGAGAGGGCACAGGGTGAGTTGAATAGGAAAGGATGACATCTAAAAAAAATAAAATTAACAGATGAGAGAGGAATATATTGGGAAAAGGGAGAAATGGAATAGGACAAATTATCTTTCATAAAAGAGGCAAGAAAAAGCTTTTTCAGTGAAAGAGAGAAAGCGGGGAGGTGAGAAGGAAAAAGGGAAGCTTACTAGCATCACATTTGGCTTAAGGAGGGAATAACATGCACGCTTAATTTGGTATGAAAATCTATCTTGCACTATAGGAGAGTAGGGGAGAAGGGGTTAATGAGGTGTGTGTGGGATGATAGAAGGTAGGGCAAATGGGAGGAGGGAGTAATTTGAAGTAAACACTTCTGGGAAGGGACAAGGACAAAAGAGAATAGAATGGGGGGCAGAATAGGATGGAGGGAAATATAGTTAGTCTTTCACAGCATGACTATTATGGATGTCTTTTGCATGACCTACACAAGTGTGACCTATATTGAATTGCTTGCCTTCTCAGTGGGGATAGGAGGGAGGAAGGGAGAGATGTTGGAACTCAAAGTTTTAGGAATGAACGTTGAGAATTGTTTTTGCATCCAACTGGGAAATAAGAAATACAGATAATGGGGTGTAGAAATCTATCTTGCCCTATAAGAAAAGAGAGAAGATGGGGATAATGGAAGAGATGGGTATGATAGAAAGGAAAGCAGATTAAGAGAAGGGGTAATCATAATGCATGGTGTCTTGGGGTGGGGGGGAAGGAGAGATGGGGAGAAAATTTGGAACTCAAAATCTTGTGAAAATGAATGTTGAAAACTAAAAATAAATAAAGTTGCAAAAAAAGAGAAATTTTACAAATTTTCATTTCCAGAAATGACTGTTGTTTGTCACAGTCCTCAGAATTTTTTTTTAAATCTAGATACAAGAGTGGGGAACTTGTGGCCTTGAGGGCACACCTGACTCTCTAGGTCCTCAAACCCTTTGACTGGATTCTGTCTTTGGAGTCAAAACCCCATTTGGGGTTTTCTTGGCAGAGATATTGGAATGGTTTTCCATTCCTTTCTCTGACTCATTTTACAGATGAGGAGTTACAAAACAAACAGATGAGGGTTAAGTGACTTGCCCAGGGTCACCTAGCTAGTAAATATTTGAGGCAGAATTTGAAATCACAAAGGAATCTTACTGACTCCCAGTCACTGCACCATTTTGCTGCCCCTAGGAAGCACTTGATACATTCTTGACTGGTTGAATTGAAGACCTCCAGGGAAGGAGAACCCATTCTGTCCCCAGGCAGCCCATTCCACTCAAGGACTTCAATGTCTGGTACCTTATCCTGCCAGGTGATCCTCAGAATCTTCCTAAGACAGTTCAAATGGAAGTGATTCAGTTTCCTGGCATGGTACTGGTAGATTGTTCATGTTTCACAGGCATACAGTGAGGTCAGCACAATGACTCTGTAGACATTCAGTTTGCTAGTCAGTCTAATAATACCTCTTCTCTCCCAAACTTTTCTTTGGAGCCTCCCAAACACTGAGCTAGCTTTGGCAATGGGTGCATCAACCTCATTGTCAGTGTGTACACCCCTGGAATGTACACTAGCAAGGTAAGTAAACTTATCCACAGCATTCAAAACTTCTCTATTTGTTGCAGCCAATGGTTCCATGTATGGGTGGTGTGGTGGTGGCTGATGGAGCACCTGTGTTTTCTTGGTGTTAATTATTATGCCAAAATTAGCACAGGCAGCAGAGAATTGATTTGGTGTATAGTAAACATTTAATAAATGCGTGTTGATTGACTAACTCTATCCATTATATCATGCTTCCTCTCCAGCCTGAGTCAGCTCTGTGACCATACTCAGATGATTTCACGTCTTTTGGCCTGGGTTTCCTCAGCTATAAAATGAGAGGGTTGGACAACCTTGAGATACTGTGTGACTTGATCATCTTCTGTATCCTCTTTGAAGTCTACTAGGATTACTGTGAAGATTTTGAAATTTAATAAGGAGTCTTGTAAATTCCCACAATGTCTGGACTCACCCATATGGGAAGTTAATCCTTTGCCACAAATACGCCCCAAATATATTAAATATAGTTATGTTAATTAACTCATCTTGTTGGACTACAAGAATAGCTCATGCAGCTTAACTTGAAAACCCCTTATGGCATTGTCCTGATCATAGGGGCAACTTGCATTTGTAAAATTTTGAAGTATCTGCATAATCATTCTTGGAAGGAAGAAACTGATTAAAGATAACGCTTTGGGTATGATGGACAATGTAAGGATTGGCCTGATGATGTTCAGTAAAGCCTCAGTTATAGGTACTATACTTCTTTGAAATTTGTGAAGATAGCATTTGCCTTTGTTCTATGTGAAGAATGGATATAGTAAACAAATGTATAGCTGATAGTGAAGCTTCGCTTTAGGTTTGGAGAGTCAGGAGGAGAAGTAGAAAAAAATATCCTTAAGAAAAAGACTCAACTTTTGAGTATAGAAAACAATTTGGAGTCTGGAATTTCTATGCATGGGTAAGGGAGGAATTCCAGACTGAGACAGAGTTCTTTGAATTTTACTGGATCAAATAAAATGTTGAATCCAAGTTGGGTCCTCTGGAAGCTTGGCCAAATTCCTTTACCTGTCTTTAGCTTGTATGCATATCAGTATAATGAGGGGTTGGATGACCTCTAAAATTTCTTCCAGCTCTGATATCTTAAGTCTGCTTTCCAAAACCTATCCAGATTGCTTGCCTTTTTACATGGTTTGAATGAGTTGAATGAGTTTGAATGAATGAATGGGAATGAGAATAGAGCCAACTCTATTCCTTCTGGTGAGATAGAACACTATCAGGCCATGCCATCTCTACTGCCACTGCCTCTGAAGATCCTCTCGGCCTTACATTTGCCCTGTCTCTGTGCTCATCTAGACCCTTAGCACTGTAGCCTAGACACCCTGAGTCTTATCATCTGCCTCGCTCCGAACCTTTAGGATACCCAGGCCTTTGTCTGCCCTGAAAATGAGTGTCCTATCAAGTGTTATCTTCCCCAATGGAAGTGTGAGATCCTTGACAGAGAGCACCGACATCTTGTTTTTTTTTCTCTGTTCCCAGTGTTTGGCAGGTAGTAAGTGCTTAACAAATGCTTTTTATTCATTCATTCATTCATTCATTCATTCATTCATTCATTCATTCATTCATTCATTCACTCATGGTACAAACCAGATGGCAAAGGGCTTGTTTGCTCTGTCTAAGAAGACAAGCTGTTTAAAAATAACTTAATGAATATACATTGTTTTCATACAATAAGCACTTCCCAACAGACATCCTAACAACTCCTCACTGAAAAAGAAATTCCCTGAAAAGTTGAACAAAACTGCCTTAAATTAGCATGACTATCTCAATTAGTACATGCCACTTTCAGCTTTTGTAAGTTAATGGTATTAAGAGAAAGGAAGAATGTGAACTTAACTTTGACAGAGTAATATGCCAAGGGATTGTTGTTTTCTTAGTGTTATCATTTTATATATATATAAATACATATGCATGTATATATACATATATATGTATGTATACATGTATATACGTATGTATGTATATGCACATGTATGTATATACACATGTATGTATGTATACACATATGTATATGTAGATATGTATATGTATACATGTACATGTATATATATGTATATGTGTATATGTATATATATGTATATGGTGTATTTGGCTTTGTTTGTTGCATGTTTTTTAGCTCTTCACTTCCTACTGTCTCCCCATGTTTCTTCAAATTCTTTGCAATTATATTTCATTGCATTGTAATATTCGCTTGTATTGTATGGTAGAGTTTATTTGCCCATTTCCCAGTCACTGGGGACAAACCTTGATTTTTTAGCTTTTCCAACACATTGCTTCTGAATTCTTGAGAATTTTCCAATTATATGCAAAGAATTGTTTATATGCCAAATACAAATCATTGTTATTGGTTCGTAAAACCCCAAGGACTTTGTGCTAGAGAATATTTTGCTACTATTATTCAAATTACTGTTTGTATAAAAAAGCAGCAAAACTGTAGCGTGATAGAATAAGGTCTGGCCTGGGAAACAAGACCTGGATTCTTTTCTTCAGTTGTAAATGATGGCAGTGGGCTGGACTTGTTGAACTCCTTCTAAACCTAAGGTTCTGTGATTCTCTGTTCCTTAAATATTCCAGTTTTTCATTAACTCATGTTGTCTAATTACCCTAGTTAGAATGGGTGAGGTGTACTTGATTTTGGGTGAACAAATGTCAGTTCTTACGGGAGAAGGGTAGGGTATAGGGAGAACCAGCTTCAGAGTCAGGAAGTTCATTCATCTATCTATCTATCTATCTATCTATCTATCTATCTATCTATCTATCTATCTATCTATCTATCTATCTCTCTAATCTATCCCAGCTGTTTCACCACAGGGAAGTCACTTAACCTTTGGTGGCAACTTTCCCAGTTCCAACTAATACTCCCTCCATTGTGGGGGAGTTTCTCTTCCTGGAGTTCCCTGACATGATGAAATCACAGGTCTCCCTCACTCCCAAATCATTATATGAATTCAAGTTTTGCATCTGACAGAATTTCATTCTGACAGCATACCTTTTCATGTGAAAATCTAAGGATGGAGTATGGAGATGCTGACATCTTTAGCCAATATAAATTTGATTTTGCATAATAAAGTTTCAGTTTCAACAGTGGAATGTTTAACTTAGTTGTCAATGCCTATTTGACATTTAAATGGACTATTTAAATTCTGCCTAAGGTGCTTAGATTTGGCTCAGTTGAGTGGTGAAACACTTGCATCATAGAAATGTCTGACTAGCTTTTGAAGAAAGTTTCCTGAAAACACCTATGAATATTGGCAGTTGGACGATCTTGTTCTCTTAATCTTTTGGGTCATGCATGACCCTTCTTTTTTCCAAGTCTAAGCAGTGACTTCTGTGGATCCATGATTTTCTCACTGAACGCGTATCACAACCTCTCCAGCTTCTCGTTTTATTCAATTCTTGCCCTATCTTTCTCAGTGATGTGCTGGTAAATATTTAACAAATTGTTCTCTGGAGGAAAAAAAGTATGCTAAACATCTTAAAGTTTATTCTGCATTATTAATATTTTCTCCCTCACGTTCTTAAGCCTAGATAATCAATAAAACATCAAATCAAGCCAGATTGTAACATTTACCTGTTTCTTAGGTATAAATGCTTATACTGAAAATTTAACATTAGCCTCTCAAAAGTCAATTCTAAGCCTATCCCTGTGTAAGTGCATCTGCCCAAGGGACTGGAGACCTCCTTCTAGTTCTTTTAATATTTTGTTCCTACAAGTGTTGCACCTGAGCTAACTCTTTTCCTTGGCACATAACTGAGTTACTTTTTTTCTCATATATGACTTTGGTATATTCTGAACCACTTCTTTAATGAAAGTTATTATTGGTAGAGTAATTTGTCATGTATCTGTAGCATTTCTCCAGGAGCTACCACCCTAAGTTTTAAGGACAACCCTGAGGGGTTGGAGTTTCTACACATTCACAGTCTCCATCTAGTATTCTCCCCACTGAATATTATCCAGACAGACTTAATCAGCTTTTAGGAAGGGTATTTACTCATGTGCTATGGAGCACACTCTCCCCTTGAACATACTTGGGAAGAGTGAGCTCAAACTTAGAAAGCACATGTGACCAAAACAACTCCTAGTCGTTGGAAGTCCTTTCCTCTATCTGTGGAGTCCTCATGCAGCTTCCATTAATTGTAGTAGCTGTTTTCTGGCCTCTAGGGGTTGGTGCTTTCGTAGAACCCTGAAGCTTCCATTCTTCAGTGTTTCTAGTTTGTCCCGTGTGTGTAGAAGCTGCTGTTAGCCTTTGTTTCAGGAAGATTTTGCTGTTGACTGTGGTGAACACTGTTAACGAGAAGAACTCCAGATCTTTTGACAATGTGGAGAGGAAGAAGAATCAGAATGTAGTATTTACTCTGGGATCATTCACCCTCTTGCTGCTCTCTGATATGGACCCTGAACATCTGTCTCCTCAAGGTGCTCTTGAGCTCAGAAGCACTTGAGGCTTGAATGCTGTGCTGTTGGACTCTTGGATTCCTTATTGACTTAGAGTGTTATACATAATTTGTGGTCAGTTCTCTTCAGCCAATCACAAGATATTTAGTGTGTCATCATCTGCTTTCATCCAATGATCAAAACACTTCCCAAACTGATTAAATTCTTGTTCATAACTAGATTGCTTCTTTAATTGATTCTAAGCTTTATGTGATGAATGGGTGTAAGAATAGACCCTACACGTCTTTCTACTCCCTTTTGAGTTCTTTTCAATTATAATTCTTCTGAGCTCTTTGTATTCCATGATTAGCAGTCACAACATATCATTTAGGGAATATAATGTTAAAATAGACAGTCTTTTGCAGAAGTTGCCAACCTGGGATTGATGAAAGTTTGGCATTACTTCCCAAATATGATCCAGCCCAGTTTCTTCTCTTTGGTTTTATACTTAACTCATTTTTCACCTGTAGCACACATCCAAACCAGAAGTATTATTGGTGGCCCAAATGCATATCATAATGCACCTTTGTTTTTCCTTTGTGGATGATTTCTTTTCAGTGACTGTGAATCACAATGAAAAGATTCTTTAGTGTTTCTAGTCTTAATGTTCATCCTTGTTCTGGAAGGGGACCAGTGACATCAGGAGGGTGATGTCTTGATTTCCAAGCCAATTCAATTTAAGTGAGGAAGGGCTGTGTGAGGTCATTAGTCCCACTGTCTCCTCCAGAGTCATTGGAAACCAGTGGCAAGACATAGATCAGGATAGTAGCAATGGCCCAGGATGCAATGGGAGACCGTGAGCTTTTTAAGCTAAGGCCTTTCTCAGCTTAATTTGTCTATGGCAATACACATTCGCTGATTAAAGGCTAGGCAAGAATTGAGGCAGGTGATGGCCTACTTTACCTTCACAAAAAATTTATCTGGGAGGGGAAGACCCTCAGAGTATCCGTCCAGAACAGAAACAATTGCTATTTACATTTACTCTGAACCCAAACCCTAAACCCAAACAGTGAGCAAATGAGGCTTGGACTGG
Organism: Bettongia penicillata ogilbyi; assembly: GCA_023548195.1. Classification (NCBI taxonomy): domain Eukaryota; kingdom Metazoa; phylum Chordata; class Mammalia; order Diprotodontia; family Potoroidae; genus Bettongia; species Bettongia penicillata. The sequence goes on along the minus strand of JAJHZJ010000372.1, from coordinate 3,610,255 downwards.
GACCTATTCTTGGCCAATCAGTGAGAGCCAGAGTGATTTAAGTTTAAAGGGCATAGATAGTCAAGTAGCTTCATTTGAATTGCATTGGGCTTTATCAAAGTCTGTTTTTTCAGAGCTCTACTTTAAGAAATCATATATGAAAACTAAATGAGACCAAGAAGTTAATTGTTTCAGTTTTTAGAAAAAAGTGATAGTATAAATAACTGGGGGAGAGGGAAATATAGCCCATAAAATATATCTTGTGAAGTAAAGGCAATCAAAATTTATATTCCTTTGGACAGAGTGCCCACATATAAGGGTATGAATCCCCAATGTGGACAGGAGTGGAGGAGTGGGGAAGAGGAGGACAAAACAGTAGCATTGCTCACCTAGAATTGGCCAGTTTGTTCCTCATCTGCGAGGAGCAGAGTCTATAGTAAACCTCCATCCAGTAAGGAATCTCTCTTGTGTTTAGATGCTGAAAAGGACATTTTTACTTTGGGGAGAATTAGTCTTCCTGAATCATGTCTCCCTTGATGTTGATATCCAGCTTCTAATAAAGTAATCCCTGTGATCTCATCTGTCATAAAATTGTATCTGATCTCTTCAAACAAGATATCTGTCAGTTTGTTTGATGAGATCCTTTAAGGTTTTATTTTTATCTTCTGAGTCAAATTTTTTTCTTTTGTAACTCATACACCTTTCCTCCAATTATACAACTGCACAGATGTGATCTGTTCTGAAAAAAGTCTTTTGTGAAAAACTATTTTTCTTATTTTACTTTTATTAAAGATAACCTAAGTGTATGCTGTAAAACCACTAGTGTTTTCTCCTGCCTTCTCCCATGCTCTTGGTAACAAGTTAGATTAGTTTTTCCCTGAGAAGTAACAAAGCTACCCATTGGACTTGTTTGACCAAGGGATCAAGGCTTAAGCTGTGCCTTCTTTAATTCAACTTCCTGGTAGCCTGTTATCATATTGACATGGCTTCTTGGTCATCTAAAAGCATATAAAGGTCTGGAGTCAGAATTCTTCTGACTTTTCAGATGTCCCAAGACCACGTGAGTCATCATACCTTTCTGTTGACCAGGTGTGTTTTGATATGGAGATGAGGGGAGTACTGTTAATTAATTATTCTTGTTAAATATACTTCTATGCTATGGCCAAATAATCCTCCTTTTGTTAACTATTGAATGACATATAAGTGCCTCATTCCATCCCAACATCCTGAACTAGTAGCCTGACTAATTGGATGCCAGTGGAAGTTAAACTCATTCTTAACACATGCATAGACTGTTATCGTTGGAGGTCAATTGATACTGATGTGTTCTTGCTCACCTCTTTTTGTTACTGTTTTTACTTTGGGGTATCTCTGTTTGTTAGGAAGATTTTCCTTACTGTAACCAGGGCTTTTCTTTGCATATACCAAGATCACCTAACATGGAGGCAGCCTGGTGGAAAATACAGGGGTCTGTCACTAGGGGAATTTATCCTGCTTTCTTCTGCCATGTGGGTGGGAGTAGCTTTCCATTGGCTGAGTAGCTGGAATAGATAGGGTCTTTAAAACTATGAGACTAGGACGGTCTTGCTTCTCTTTTCCAAATCATCCAGAGAGGTAAAGGTAGTGTTCACCCATAGGAAGAGCACCATGAACTGACTTGGTGAGGGAGGAAGAGCTACTTTTTCTTCCTTTCTTTTTCTCCCTGTGGCCCCGAGAAATGAGCTTAAAGTTTTGTTTTGTTTCATTTATCCTTTTTTAGTTCTAGACTCAGCGGTAAAATCTCTACCAGATGCATAATTGCATTATAGAGACCCTGGGCATAGGATTCTAGTCTGGATGCTGCAGCTAACTAGCCCAGTAGGAAACCTCTGAGAAGCAGAGTGCTGGGGACTTAAAAAAATCCCAAAGTGGGTTTAGACTTAGAACTTGGTGAGACTGTGCTAAATAGGAAGGAAGCTAAGCTGTGAACCTCAGTTCCCTTTGCTCCCCAAGACACTAAGGTGGTGTGCAGAGGGTGTGTTAGGGGAGGGAGGATGTTTGTATTTTTTTCTTAGTATACCTTTGAAATGAATATTCCTTTCTAAAAATCAATCTGACTGAATTGCTAGGGGGACTGGAGCTAATACTAGAGACTAGATACTTTCAACTCCCCTTAAAGTTACCAGAGAACTCTAGGGGATGGGTGAAATATAACATACCTGGCCTTCAGGTAATGGGGGCCAGGGTAATCATTGTTTAATTACTATTAAGACTAACATCATTTATTGGCAACTTCTACCCATTGTTACTAGCTTTACACTTTGGAACCAAGTAGAACAGATCTAATCTCTCTTTTTTATATATTAGCCCTTCAAATATTTGAAGACAACTATCCTATCCTCCCTAAATCTTAACTTCCCTAAGTAGCTCCCTTGCCCTCTCATCCTCATTTGTTCAACCAGTCCTCATATGGCATAAACTCAATATCACTCAATATTCCAGTTGCTTTGCACTCTAGCTTGTCACTGTCCTTTAGTACAAGGCCCCCAGATACATACAGTGCTACTGATGTGGTTTGACCAGGACATTGTATTGAGGGCCCGTCACTTTCCTAGTTCTGGGCACTCTGTCTCCCAATGCAGTTGCATTAGCTTTCTTGATTGTCAAACCTCACTGTTTACACATAATGAGCTTGTAGTACTCTAATGCCCTCAAGTCACTCAGTTATCTAGCCAGAACTCCCAGTGTTAAAATGGTGAAGTTAATTGTTTGAACCATCTAAGTCTTTACATTTATCTCCATTAAAGTTCATCTTCTTAGCATACCGAACTCTTTTTGACTCCTAACTTTGGCATCAAGTGTATTAATTAGTCCTTTCAGCTTTGGATCATCTGTAAACTTACAAAAGCATACCTTTGTCCAAGTCATTAAAAAAACGTTAACCAGCACAGAGGCCAAGCCAGATCCCTGGAGATCTCCATGAGAGAGACCTCCTTTTAAAATGATGTCAAAATATTAGCAACCATCCTTCGGGTCCAGCCAGTTCTGAATTTGTCCATTTGGTTCCCACTCTCCATCTTTTACCTAAGACTAACTTAATGAAACAATTGGTCAAATACTTTGCTGAAATCTAGGTAAAGTGCTCCCCAAATATTTCCCGAATCTAGTCTAGCATGCTGTTAAAAAAAACCAAATCAGATTAATGTGGAATAACCTGTTTTGTTGTCAAAACTTTGTTTTGATAAATGACTTTGTTTGAAATAATTCTGACTGTTTGAGATCACTTCTTACTGTTCTGTTAACTAAAAATCCCTTTAATTTTTCCCAGGGAAGGAAGTCAATCTCGGTGGTGGCCAAACTCATAATTTGCAGACTCCAATCTCTTTCCTGTTTTGAAAATCAAAATTACCATTCTTCAAACCCATAGTGTATCTCTCTTCCCTCCTATCATCTTTCAAAGCGTTCTAGCAGTGGCTTAAAAATCAAATATATTAGAATGCAGTTTCTTGCCAAATATTAAACTAGTCTCTTGAACTTATCAACAGCAGCTAGGTGATCTCTGTTTATTTACTTTTGGGCATTAACTATTTAATGGCCATTTTGCTCTGCCTTTTCCAGTCCAAAGATCATAGATTTAGAGTTAGGAGGGACTTTGGAGGTCATCTAGATTAATTCCTCATTCCAAAGATGAAGAGACTGAAACCCTGAGAAATTAAGTGAGTTTCCCAAGGCCACCCAGGTGGGGCCGAGCTAGGATTTATACTCCAAATCCCTAGTTCATTCTTCTGCACCACTTGTGTTGGTGGAGAAAACAAGCAAAGTTACATAATACTGCTATGTCTCTGTAATCTATTATCACAATTTTACCTCTTCCAAGTGATTGTCCTCTTCCTTCTTGGATCCTCCCTTTTCTGCCAGTATAACTTAAAAAACACCCATAAGTTTTCATTAGCTTTCCTTAGCAGACTAGGCTCATTCTGAATTTTGCTGACCTGAGATGACTGTAATAGCTTGCATCCCTCTTCTACTCTTTTGATGTTTCCTGACCTTGTATTTATCTGCTTTACATATTGCTTAACAGCAGAAGTTGGTTGGTAAGTTCCCTGCATATTCACATTAGTCTCTTTAGACAAATGCTCCTTTTCTCCTCATCAGAGTTCTTTTTCTTTGTGCCTTCAGGATTTCATTACCGAGAGCTTTCTAGACTGACTTTTAAACTGTGTCCGATTTTTTCTGTGTCTTCACATTCTAAGAGGTGATCCTTTTCTCTTAGTGTTCCACTTCCTTTCCAATAACCAGTTCCTTCTTTTTTTGAGAGTCAGATCCAGAATAAAAGTACCCCCCTTTTAAAATTCCATGATCCTTTGAAAATGAAATGAATCATTCATAAAATAGCTACCATTTAAATAGTGCTTTAAGGTTGACAAAACACTTTACATACTCTCTTTTGATCAAGTCAAGAAATATTAACTGCTCAGCTTTTGTCAGAGAGAGTGTATTTACAGTTGACGTCTACCATCACTACTATTGCATTCCTCCACAATTGAAAGTTTGTGATTTGTTTCCTGCCCTTGATGTCTTACTTGATAGCACCCATGTCTCCTTATCTCTTAGAACACAAACAGCTTCTTCTTCATCAGAGGGTCCTTTTTGGAAAGAGCCTCATATCTGTTCCTTAGCTTCAGTTATTCAGTGATCATTCTTTCCCCCTTTCTTTTCCGTATCCCAGCCTTCTACTCTCCAGCTCCCTGATGCAGGTAAGGATTACTACCAGCCTCTTCAGATCCCTTTTCTTTGTTTTCCCAGTGAAACTTTTTTGGTTTTGACAAAGAACAGTTCATCCCACTTGGGCAGAGCCCTTGAGAATTACTAGCAAGAAAGAGGCAGGATCTCACTTCCAGCAAGGGTGGAGAACAGTAAGAATTCTGCTTTTACATTTGAGGCACAGCCAAATAAGTTATCCATGCTCAAAGGGCAAGTCAGTGCCCCACAGAGAAGGGAAGATTAAAAACTTCAGAAAATATTTCTCCATTCTCTAAACAGATGTCATAGTCAGCTGTGGAACTGGAAAATATTTAACAAAATAAGTATTTAACAAAATAAATAAAAATACAGTAAAATATAGATAATATAAAATAAAAAAATTTTAAAACCAAGTCAACATGGTGTCCTGCAGGCATCCTTATGGAGGGATCAGTGGCATGATTTCTATTTGAGATGGACACCACTGTTCTAGATAATTGGGTAGTAGGTACTTGCTATTTGGAATATTCAGCAAAAGTGGGTATTGTATAGACATGCAGGGTTTCATGGGACCATAGAAATCTCTGAAAACTTTATAAATTATATCCAGACTTCTTAGGACTCCTTTAGTTTTTGAGTTCTATGTTGAAGACTTGTTTGGAAGGTAGTTTTCTCTCCTTATCCTTTAGTCTTTATGACTTTTTTTGCACTTTGAAAGAAATGCTAAAGATGTTCTTGTGATGTCCATCTATCTGGGTACATAACATTCCTGTGTGTCGTGGTTTTCATTTTCATCAGCTACATGTTCATTTGACAAGGACTAGAGCCTCTCTGGTTTGTTTTGGATGTAACCATTTGGTAGGTGGTGCCATGTTGTCTGGTTTTGGTGAACATTAGTTGTTCAGTTGGAACCTTCTTAACCTTCTGGGACTTTCTTAAGAATTTTTTCTAACAAAAGTTTCCTAGGTGGCACATTTCCTTTCTCAGGTCCTGGATGAATGTCTTCATTTAAAAAAAATTTTCTTACTAAGGTTTTACGAGTGGATTCTTTGAAAACTCCGTGAGAACAATTCTGCTATGTCATACTATGTGAATAGTGCTACATTATTTGGTAATTTTCTATGGTGTAACAGAAGGCTCTAGACCATTGACTTATTTTTATGTATTATTTAAATAGTTCTAGGTGATGCTATCACACAAAAGGTGACTTTCATTTTACATTTGTGTATTTAGGATTTGTTGGCTTCCTGTTAACAAGAGATTTAATCACCCTTACACCTGTGATTTTATTGGTGTGGGAATTTGCTCTAGCACAATGAATCACGATTATGATTTAGAGTCTTAGAGAAGCTCTTAATTTCTTTTGTGTCATGGATTCCTTTCACAGTCTAGTGAAAGTCTAGCTTAGGAACCCCTTCTCAGAATAATGTTTTTAAATGCATAAAATTAAATGTAAAGGATTACAAAGGAATCCAACTATATTGAAATAAAGTTATTAAAATATGAAAATGAGTTCACAAACCTCTCTGTCTCATTGTGGATACTCTATTTCTATTAGTACAGACTAAGGTTGTATTGTATGGACAGCTAGATGGTGCAATGGATAGAGTGCCAAGTTAGGTGGTAGGAAAACTCATCTTTCTGAGTTCGCATCTGTCCTCAGACACTTACTAGCTGTGTGATCCTAGACAAGTCACTTAATCCTACTTGCCTCAGTTCCTCATCTGTAAAGTGAACTAGAGAAGGAAATGGCAAACCAGTCTAGTATCTTTACCAAAAAAAACCCTTCAAAATGAGGTCACAGAGAACTGGGTATGACTGAATATGATTGAGTGACAACAGTTAATACAAAGGATTGTATTAATTAATTGCCTCATCATACTGTTGTCTTATAGTGACCTTGCAGTCCACCAAAACCCTCAGATATTTTCAAAATAAATTGTCTACCGGCTTGTCCCTACTTATGCGGTTTGACTGGGAAGCCACATTTAATTCTTTATCATATGGGGATATGACATATAAGATAGAAATATAAAACAAAATAAACAACACGATATTGTATATTTAAGTGCTTTGTTGTATGTGGTTCAGAATCTTCTAGGATTTCTAAGGACAGGGAGATCAAGTAAGGGTCTAGGTAGGAGGTCTTTAGGAATTATATAAGACTTGAGCTGAGCTGGTAAAGATGGTGGGAGTGGCGGTGGTTGAAAATTGATCTTTTAGTACCACAAATATATTCCATACTGTAGACTCATAGAATATTGGGGCTAGAACAGACCTTGAAGATAATCCAGTTTGACTTCTTTATTTTGTGAGATCCAGAGGATTAAGGTGACACTCCCAGTATCACATGGCTAATCTTCCATATGTGGTTGCTCTTAACTGATTTAATTAGTCTAAGTGCTATTTTTTTGGTCAGGAAGCATGGGTATTACTAAGTACAGTACAAATAATAAAAATCCATTAGCTAATAGAAGTAGATCAAAAATAGAAGTCTGGCCTTCAAGCCCTTCCCAAATTTCTTTTCTATCATTACAGCAGCTGATTTTTTAATTTTTTCTCACTTAGCTTTATCATTCATGATAGCAGCAAGCAGAAATATAAATGTCCTTTGCTTTCTAAATATACTTCACATAAAACAGGGTAATATTTAATGATTTATAAATGAAGTGTCTTAGGAAAGAGAGCTATTTGATTTTATTCCTTTTTTTAAAAAAAATTGAAGCCTTTTGTTTTTATGTTGTATTCATTTCGAAATATATTGCTTCCCTGGGCCAGCAAGCCTTCTTGTGACAAAAGTTTTAAAAAAAAATTTTTTTTTTAAAGAAAGCAAAAATGGCAGTTCAGCAAAGTATTTGGTTTGGTTTCAGAGATGTTTTAAATAGATTCTTTAGAGGTTGCCAAATGAATTAACTAGAGAAGGTAAAAAATGGCATTATTGAGTTCAATAAGATTCCTCATTCTTAGTAATAAGATAACAGGGTTATACTTTAGACAACACTATTTTGGGAGCATTGATTCTCAAGATAACTGAAAAAAGTTTGATTTTGTTCAGTTGGTTTAGTCATGTCCAACTCTGTGACCCCATTTAGGGTTTTCTTGGCAAAGCTACTTGAAATGGTTCATCATTTCCTGCTTCAGCTCATTTTACAGATGAGAAACCAAGGCAAACAGGGTTAAGTGAGTTGGTCAGAAGCACAACAGCTATCTGAGTATCTGAGGCTAGATTTGAACTCATGAAGATTAGTCTTCCTGACTTCAGGTCTGGCACTCTATCAACTGCATCATGTAGTTGCCTCTGAAAAAGTAGGAGATATTGAATAATTAGAAAAAAATCACTATTAAAGGCATATTACTAATAAAAATTATTGATATGATTTTAATAACTATAGATCAATATAATTAGTTTCTCATCATCAGCAAATCTTTATAAGAATAATCTATGTATGTTCTGAGTATATCCTTGATGAAAATGTGAAAAACAAGCAAGAAGACTTTTTTTTAAAGATGATATTGTGTACTAAATTAAGTCATTATAGTCCCAATTGACTGCAAGGGGCAGAGAATTGTGCTTATTATTTGATGGCTATTAAAAAAAAAAAAGCTTTAGAGGGGTGGAGTCAAGATGGCGGAGTGGAAAGACTCACATATGCTAGCTCCGAACCCACAGCCTATGGATTTAATGTAAGAAGAGCTCCCCATAAGTTCTGGATCACTGCAGGGTGTGCAGAAACACAGTGGAAGAGATTTCCGTTCCAGAGAGCCCTGGAGAGCCGTCCCTAGGGTCTGTCGCACCCTGGAAAGTGGACCCCACCCCAGCGCTGCCCTGGCCGGGCAGCCCCAGAGGAGCAGATCCGAGCAGGCTTCGGGGACAGAACCTCCGGTGGCCAGGAAGGTCCCTCCGCCCACAGACGCTACAGGTCAGTGAGAGAGACGTCTGGGCTGGCTGAGAGGGGAGCAGGGTGTCTCCGTAGCTCAGGCCCCCTCGGGAGGAAGCGGCGGAGGCAGAAGCAAACAGGGTGTCTCCGTGGCTCAGGCCCCCTCGGGAGGAAGCGGCGGAGGCAGAAGCAGCAGCAGCGGCTCCTGGGACTCCCTGAGCAGGCAGGCAGAAGCTCAGGTCTCTGCATAAACCCCCTGAGGGAGCCGAGCCTGGGAGACGGCCCTGCCCCACCAGCTCCATTACTGAAGGTCTCTGCATAAAGCCCCTGAGGGAACTGAGCCTGGGAGGCGGCCCTGCCCCCACCCCAGCACCAGAACTTAAGCTCACATTGAATAGCAGCTGCACCTGCCGCGGAAAGCCCATTTGAATCTCAGACCCCAAGCACTAGCTGGGCAGATCTAGGCAGGGGTGGAGAGGAATCTCAGAAGTCAAGTAACTGGCTGCGAAAATGCCCAGAAAAGGGAAGAAAAATAAGACTATAGAGGGCTTCTTTGAGCAGGTGCAAATGTTCCCGCCTTTCGGATCTGATGACGAGGAAATATTCTTGCCATCAGGGAAAGACGTGGAGGGCGGGGCCTCTATATCCCAGACATCCCAGAGGGATGTCGGGTGGGCTCAGGCCTTGGAAGAGCTCAGAAAGGATTTTGAAAAGCAAGTTAGACAGGTGGAGGAAAAACTGGGAAGAGAAATGAGAGAGATGCAAGAAAAGTATGAAAAAGGGGTCAATACCTTGGTAAAGGAGACCCAAAAAAATGCTGAAGAAAATAACACCTTGAAGAATAGGCCAACTCAATTGGCAAAAGAGGTTCAAAAAGCCAATGAGGAGAAGAATGCTTTCAAAAGCAGAATTAGCCAAATGGGAAAAGAGGTTCAAAAGCTCACTGAAGATAATAGTTCTCTCAAAATTAGAATGGAACAGATGGAGGCTAATGACTTTCTGAGAAACCAAGAAATCACCAAACAAAACCAAAAGAATGAAAAAAATGGAAGAGAATGTGAAATATCTCATGGGAAAAACAACTGACCTGGAAAATAGATCCAGGAGAGACAATTTAAAAATTATGGGACTATCTGAAAGTCATGATCAAAAAAAGAGCCTAGACATCATCTTCCATGAAATTATTGAGGAAAACTGCCCTGACATTCTAGAAGCAGAGGGCAAAATAAGTATTGAAAGAATCCATCGATCACTACCTGAAAGAGATCCAAAAAGAGAAACTCCTAGGAACATTGTGGCCAAATTCCAGAACTCTCATCTCAAGGAAAAAATATTGCAAGCAGCTAGAAAGAAACAATTCCAGTATTGTGGAAATACAATCAGGATAACTCAAGATCTAGCAGCTTCTACATTAAGGGATCGAAGGGCATGGAATAGGATATTCCAGAAGTCAAAGGAACTAGGACTCAAACCAAGAATCACCTACGCAGCAAAACTGAGTATAATACTTCAGGGGAAAATATGGTTTTTCAATGAAACAGAGAACTTTCAAGCATTCTTGATGAAAAGACCAGAGCTGAAAAGAAAATTTGACTTTTAAACACAAGAATGAGAAGAAGCATGAAAAAGTAAACAGCAAAGAGAAGTCATAAGGGACTTACCAAAAGTGAACTGTTTACATTCCTACATGGAAAGACAATATTTGTAACTCTTAAAACTTTTCAGTATCTGGGTAGTTGGTGAGATCACACACACATGTACATGCATGCACACACACACATACACACATGCACACACATACAGAGACAGAGAGCACAGATTGAACTGAATAGGATGGGACCATATCTTAAAAGAAATTAAGGTAAATGGTGAGAGAGAAAGGTAAGGGGAGGAAAGAGGGTGAAATTGAATGGGGTAAATTATATGTCATTTAAGAGGCAAGCAGGAGACTTTTTAGTGGAAAGAAAAAGAGGAGAGCTGAGAAAAAAACCAAGAAGTTTACCCTCATCACATTTGACTAAAGGAAGGAATAAAATGCACACTCATTTTGGTATGAAAACCTATCTTACAGTACAGGAAAGTGGGGGACAAGGAGATAAGCAAGGGGGGGGGATGATGGAAGGGAGGGCAATGGGAGGAGGGAGCAATTTGAAGTCAACACTCTTGGGGAGGGACAGGATCAAAAGAGAGAATATAAACAATGAGGGGCAGGATAGGATGGAGGGTAATTCAGTTAGTCTTACACAACTCAACTATTGTGGAAGTCATTTGCAAAACTACACAGATAGGGCCTATATTGAATTGCCTGCCTTCCCAAAGGGAATGGGTGGGGAGGGAGGGATGGGGAGAATTTGGAACTCAAGTTTTAGGAACAACTGTTTAGTATTGTTGTTGCTACTAGGAAATAAGACATACAGTTAATGAGGAGTAGAAAGTCATCTGGCCCTACAGGACAAAAGAGAAGATAGGGACAAGAGACGGGAGGGATGATAGAAGAGAAGGCAGATTGGAGATAGGGAAAATTAGATTAGATTGCTCGGTGTATTGGGGTGGGGTGAGGGGATAAAAGGGGAGAAAATTTGGAACCCAAAATTTTGTGAAAATGAATGTAAAAAGTTAAATAAAAAGAAAAGCAAAAAAAAAAAAATTTCAAAAAAAAAAAACCTTTAATTTGTTCAAAATATGCTCTCCAAGGCTGTCCAAAAATATGCCTCACATACATATGACCAGATTATGTTTCTTTGCCAGAGGCAACAACAGAGATAACTTGGAGCTACTGATTACTAACATTAGGTGAGTGAGGCCGAAGAACAGGAGACACAAGCTTGCTAAAGGTATGTTTTACTGTCGTAGAGGTTGTCTTGTGAAAGATTGAAATGGAAGAAAGGTATGATGCTGATTATACGAAGGCCTGTATCATAGCAGGGCCTCCTTAAATAAAATCGTTAAGTACTCAAGAGTACAGCCAAGTGGATGAAGAATATTTTATCTAAATAGTGACATGTAATTAGATAGGTTCTCTGTTTCTCTCTTTCTCTTATAGATGCTTTTGAGGGATATTGAGGTGGATCTAGAAGTGAATAGAAAGCATGTTGAGTTGGATTGCATTTGAGAAATTGTGTGTTCACAAGCTTCTCTCTGAAACAAAAATCCATCTTTTTAATATTGATTTTCCTCCAGTGTTTCTATATGGCTATCATACATGGAATACTGCAATCTCCAAAGAGTAAAAATCATGGCTTAGCCTAGGGAAGAGATGAAGATAGTTATACCATATAACAAACAACAGATTGTGTTTGTGGAAGTATCTTCAGAGCTGAGATCACAGATCCACTGAAACACAATAATAGTAACATTTCAACAAATATCATTAAGCTGTCCTCAGGTGCAAGGCATTGTGCTAAGCACCAGGGTTACAAAAATGAAGCAAGACCCTCAGGAGCTAGTACTTTTCCTGTTGCTATTGAATCATTTTAGTTGTGTCAGGCTCTCTGTGACCCCCATTTAGTGTTTTCTTGGCAAAGGTACTAGAGTAGTTTGTCATTTCCTTCTCCAGCACATTTTACAGATGAGGAAACTGAGGCAAACAGGATTAAGAGACTTGACCAGAGTCACACAGCTAGTAAGGGTCTGGGTTAGTTTTGAACTCAGGTAGACGAGTCTTCCTGACTTCAGGCCTGGCACCGTGCCACCTCGTTGCCCTTGCTAACACTTCAATGAGGATGAATCATGCACATAAATAACTATAAATAGGGTAGGTGTTTAACAATAATGAATAAATAGTGAGTAAACACTCCCTACTGCCAGGCCCTGTACCAAGTGTTGGATGTAGCAAATCAGATAGTCCCTGCCCTCAGGAACCTTCCCCTAATGGAGAAAGACAACACACAAGGAGGAACTAAAAAGGTGAGAGAGGTGATATCTGTGTGGGAGCAGGGTGAAGAGACAATGGGAAGTGACATGGAAGATCATGGAAAGATAAGTAAAAAAATTGTGCCTATCAGAGTACACACACACACACACACGTGTGCACGCACATACACACTTTAGAGAAAAACTATAACATAATAAGATTAATTATTAATTAAATTAAAATTAATTAATATATAACATATTTAATATAGTATATAGAATTTATATTCATATAATGCATGCATTATACATTTATTATATTTTATGTAGAAATATATAATATGCAATATATAATTATAATATAATGTAGAAAATATATTAATTAAAAGAAATTAATTTAAATTAATTGCATTAAACTTAATATGATATAATTTAAATGATTATAGCATCTTTAGATAGACATTGTGGGAGGTAAGAAAGTTCTGTTGTCCGCGTTCCTAGGTGATAAGAGTTGTGGCCTAACATGCGCAGGTTCGAGGTCAGAAACTAACGCGCAGGCCTGAGGAGCTATGTGAGGAGGGGCCTCTTAGAGAGGAGAACATGGAGTCACATGGTCGGGGACAGGGACGAGAGAGATCCAAAGTTCAGAAAATAGGATACGAAGCCCCATCTTCCTGCACGTGCTGTAGTCCTCCTGCAACCTTACTCGGGGAGGCTACTCATCCATTCAGGGGCAATGGACGTAAAGATTAATAAATTCTAAGATTAATAAAGTCTAATTAATAAAATAAAAAATCAGATCTTCCTGATTTCACAACAGGTATTGTTCTTTATTGAAGGTGAACATGTTTTCTCACTATTGGGGGCTTACTAAACGGGCTCACTTGTAACAGACATTGACTGTGATAGTCTGTATGTAGCTATGTACATGTTTAAATATCATATAGGATTTGTAAAAACCTTCTCATGTTATATAAATTTCTTGCGAAATGGCATTTTCTTAACTACATTCTTCATCCTGTTCTAAAAATCATTGTAACTATACAAATATCAGATCTATATTAAAAACAAGCAAACAGCACTTTGTCTTTTTTTTTTTATGTTCAATATCAGCCAAACATGCAATTCTGCTAACACTACAAATTTGAGTACTCTGAGAAGTTTACTCTGATCTCAAGGTCTCTCCAGGATAGTTTTGTTAGAGCTGACACATTCCCCATCACCACTGAAGTGTAGCGAGCTTGTGTATTTAACTTTGTTTAATGTGGGGGTGAGGCCTTGATAAAGGCCCTGGCGGCCATTGTTAGACATGTTTTGGGCTTCTGGGAAATGTTTTGTTAGCTGTCCTTGAACTATGTGTCACATCTTAGTCTACAGGGCAGGACTTTATGACCTAGCAGCCTGGCATGCATGACCTGGTATGTAGTATAGAATGGCTAATCAGGTAGCCTTAGAAAGACAGTATATACCTGAGGGATAGAGAACCAGCCTTGGAATCATGGAGACCTGGAGTCTAGTCCTACTTAGGACATCCAACTCTAGAGTTTATGATCTTTTTATCCTGTGATATGCTGGTTATGTGGCCCTGGGCAACTATTAGTGCTCTCAGGCTACTCTCTAAGGTTATTGCACATTTGTAGATGTTCATTGACTGCATTTAAAAAAGGAGAGGGGAGAGGGTTGATGAGACAGTCTCACAGTAATGAGTTGATGTATCAATAAAGAAAGGGCCGGAGGCAATAAAGATGTGTGATACAGTCCAAATTCAGCGCACTGGATTGTTGAGGGGAGGTTGACACAAGAGCTGAGGGGGAAAGGATGAATCCCAGAATCAGTATGCATTAGCCTCAAGAAATAATCCAGAGTGGTGGCCAAGTGCCTTGAACTGATCGCAGTTGTGATCTCTGACTCAGGTTCATTGGGGTTGCTAATAAGTGGTTTTGGATGTGTAATGGTGAGACAGGGTGGGACTCTATAGTGAGATCTTGGCCCAAGGCCCCTCTCCTCCCTCCTACTTCCTGCCTGAGTCATTGCCCAGGTTTCAGAGGTCTGGCCCTGCTGCAGAAATGTGAAATGAGTCCATAAAGGTACTGAGAAGCTACCTAGAGGTGCTAATTAGCAAGCGTAAATGAGTAGGAGCTTGAAAGCTTTTAAAAATTCTTAAATATACAATACCTGTATTTAAAAATACTAAGAATATGAGAACAATTTTCTTCTTACTATGACAGAAATTGTTATTGTTATTGTATATGTTAAGGGATTTTTTTTTCTATTATTTATCTATAATGAGAGGAGTTTGGAAAGTCACTTCCCTAGGTTTGGGGACACCCCTGGTGGGGGACACAGAGAGAGAGAGAAAGAGAGAGAGAGGGAAACAGAGAGAGAGAGACAGAGACAGAGACAGAGGGGGGGAGAGAGACAGAGAGACAGAGACAGAGACAGACACAGAGAGACAGAGAGAGAAAAAGAGAGATAGGGAGGGAGAGAGAGACAGAAAGAGAGAGGGGGAGAGAGAGACAGAGAGGTAGAGAGAGAGAGAGAGACTGAGAGGGACACAGAGAGAGAAAAAGACAGAGACACAGAGACAGAGAGAAAGACAGACAGAAAGAGAGACAGAGAAGAGAAAGAGAGTGGGGGAGGGGAAGGGAAAGAGAGCCCACGCGTACAGCAGTATGTAAAACTGCACCTGAAGGTACTTGAATATGTTTTAGGTTCATAGTAAGTCATCTCCGACCTTTATGAGTTCAAACCCAGCCTCAGGCACTTAATAGCTGTGTGGCCCTGGGCAAATGACTTAACCCCGTTTGCCTCAGTTACTCATCTGTAAAATGAGCTGGAGAAAGAAATGGCCAACCACTCCAGTGTCTTTGCAGAGAAAACTCCAAATGTAATCACAGAGAATTGGACCTGATTGAAAGGACTTAGAGGTCCCTGAGACTAGAAGTGGGAACTTAGTGAGAGGTCCAGTAGGGAGTGCAGTTTTTTAGACAAAAAGACAAAAGACAAAAAGACAAGTCCTGATAGTTTAATGCGGACAAATTCTAGGAATCACCGTGCTCATCACTGAGGCCGTATAGACAAAGAAGAGACTAGGCTCAGATTCTAGTTAAAGATGAAAGGTCCATTTGGACCTTTGGTCTAGTTGGAAATTTTTTGAGGTCAGGACTATGTCTTAGTAATCTTTATTTGCTTGATACAGTGTATTGAACATAATAAGTATTTAACAAATGTTGGTGGCATGAAAGAAACTGATTCAACACAGGGTAGAAACACTCTTAAGTGGCTAACATATGTTACTTCATTCACTCATGGTTTTTCTGAGATGAGCCCTTTGTAAACTTTGAAACCTTATGTGAATGTATGTACCCTCTAGTCTATCTCTTCACACATTTTTGGTGTTGTTCAGTCATGTCTGACTCTTATGTGGGGCTTTCTTGGCAAAGCTGCTAGAGTGGTTTGCCATTTCTTTCTCCATTTTACAGACAAGGAATTAGGGCAAGAGTATCTGAGACTAGATTTGAATTCAGATCTTCCTGACTCTAGGCCCGATGCTTTTTTCATGGCACCACCTAGTAACCCTCTCTTTACACATAGACACAAGTAAATGTTAGCCTAGGTTTGAAGTACCTACTCAATATCATAGCTTAAGAGCTCCCACCAATTTTTGAGACCCAAGATGACAGAGTAAGCAGTAAGTTGCTCCCACTCTCCTTTACTGACCTTGAAAAATCCAGAAAAATACCATCCCAGAAAAAGTCCTGGAACAGTAGAGGCAGCAGAAAGACAAGGTACAACAGTGTTTTAGCTTGGGAGGCTAGGGGGATTAACAGGAAAGGTCCCTGTTGCTATTACTGAAGGGAACCAGTACAGGAACCAGTATAGTACAGGGAGGCATCTAGGCAAACCAGTGGCAAGCCTCACTTCAGCAAACCAGAAGGAGATCCTGAGCCCTAGGGTGGTGGAGATGACAAGTGTCAACATGAGGACCTCCCACTTGCTTTTGCATAACAACGGAAATTGCCAGATATCAGTACAGAGAACCACCACCTGCATGGTGGATAAACATCCACCAACAACTGAGCCTACCCATGCTCTAGTACAGCCCTCAGGGAGGAGGAGACCTCCAATAGCCATTACTCTTCCCCCACCCCTCACACCATGCTGCAAGCTTCAGTGTAACCTAGGGGAAATGCAGAAAGACCTTACCTGGTCTTGGCATACACCTGTCAGCTCCAGCTCAGCACCAGGTAAGCTACAGCATTACACAGCTTCCAAATGCCACAACTGTAGGCCATAGCACCCAAAGCCAGTAACCAGGCTCTTAGCCCCTAGTACAAGAAGTGTGGGGACAGAGCCCCCTTTGCCCCAGAAGCAGAAATCCACTTTAAAAGACAGGAAAAAGGCCAATACAATGAACAAAAAGCAGTTCAGAAAAGCAAAAACCATAGGTTCTTCCTATGGGGACAGGGAAGATCAAAATACAAATTCTAAAGAGGACATCATTGTCACTATACTGTATACATTGTCACTATATCTGAAACCTCAAAGGGGAATATGAACTGATCTCAGGCCCAAAAAGCATTCTTGGAAAAGTTCAAGAAGGATTTTAAAAGTCAAATTAGAGAGGCAGAAGAAAAATTGAACAATTCCTTTAAAAATACAATTGACAAAATGGGAAAAAAAATTACTGAAGAAAACAATTCCTTAAAAAGTGAAATTGGCCAAAAAAGGAGGTACAAAAATTAACTGAAGAAAACAATTTGTTCAAAGTTAGAATTGGGCAAGTAGAAGCTAATGACTCTATGAGGCATCAAGAATCAGTCCAACAAAATCAAAAGAATGAAAAAATAGAAGAAAACATAAAATACCTCATTGGAAAAACAATTGACTTGGAAAATAGATCCAGGAGAGATAATTTAAGAATTATTGGTCCACTGGAAACCACGATGAAAAAAAGAGCCTGGATGGTATCTTCCAAGAGATCATCAATGATCTAGCCCCAAGGTGCTAGAGCCAAAGGGCAAAATAGTCATTGAAAGAATCCACTGATCACCTCCTGAAAGAGATCCCAAATTTAAAATGCCAAGGAATATTGTAGTCAAATTCCAGAATTATCAGGTCAAGGAGAAAATACTGTAAGCAGACAGAAAGAAACAATTCAACTGTCATGGAACTAGTCAGGATCACACAGGACCTTGCAGCATGTACATTAAAAGATTGGAGGACTTAGAATATGATATTCTGTAAGGTGGAAATAGCTGGGATTACAGTGAAGGATCAACTACCCATCAAAACTGAGCATAATCTTTGAGGGGAGGAGATGGATATTCAATGAAATAGGGGCTATCCAGGCCTTCCTGATGAAAAGACCAGAACTCAATGGAAAATTTTATCTTCAAATACAAGACTCAAGACAGGCCTAAAAGAATAAACAGGAACGAAAATAAATGTTATTCAATAAGCCAAACTGTTTACATCTTTACATAGGAAGATGATACTTGTGAATCTTAATTGTATCTTTGTTATGACATTTAAAGGGATATACATTGGCAGAGGGTGTGGGTACAAAAAACAATTCCCACCAATGTGTTTATTTTTTCTAGCTAGCCAAAGACCATATTAGTTAAAAGGAAAGATTTAATCAAACAGCCTGTTAGAACACCTGCTAAAAAAGCTCCCACTCCAGTGTCTCCTGTGTCTCCTCTCTAACAACCATCAATAATAAAAATAGGAGTGTAAGGAACATGTGTGTCCAAGATACTGTGATGTATAAAAAGTTTGAGAGACAATTTCTGGATAATTGATCATTTTATTAAAATGTTAGCAAATTATTAATAAAAGGGGTCAGTGACACTCTGGAATGTCAAAGACAAATCATAGAACCCATTCAATGCTTATATGCCCTTGGAAGAATAGGTATTCACTTCCATAAGATTTTGAGTTTAAAATTTTTCCCCCTATTCTTTCTCTTCCCTAAGACAGGGTGCAATCTCATATAGGCTCTACATATACATTCATATTAAACATATTTTCACATTGGTCATGATGAAAAGAATTAAAACTAATGGGAGGAACCATGAGAAAAAGAAACAAAACAAAACACAAAAAGAAAAAGAGAGCAAATAGTATGCTTCTATCTTTATTCAGATTCCAAAGTTCTTTCTCTGGATATGGACAGCATTTTCTTTCTTTTTTTATTTTTTAAAAAATTAATTTATTTGTTTTCAATTTTTTACAATCAATTCCATATATCTTAGATTTTCTCCCCCTTCCTCCCCAAGATAGCATGCAATAATCTTATGTGGGTTCTACACATACATTCTTGCTAAATACATTTTCACCTTAGTCACGTTGCATAGAAGAATTAAAATGAATGGGAGAAACCATGAAAAATAATCAAACCAAAAAAAAAACATAACACAAGAGAAAATAGTCTGCTTCATTCTGTGATCCAATTCCATAGTTCTTTCTCTGGATGTGGAAGGTGTTTTGCCTCAAGAGTCCATTGGGAACATTTTAGGTCCTTGCATTGCAGTGAGGGCTAAATGTACCAGAAAAATTATTCGTGCACTGTGGTCGTTATGGTGTACAAAGTTCTCCTGGTTCTGCTCCTTTCACTTAGCATCAGTTCATATAAGTCCTTCCAGGCCTCTCTGGAGCCTTCCTGTTCATCATTTCTTATAGCACAATAGTATTTGTGGATAGTATTTTCCATCATGAGTCATTTGGAGTTGTCTTAGATTCTTGCATTGCTGAGAAGAGCTAAGTTTACCAAAATCAATCCCTGTGGCTGTTACTGTGTACAGTGTTCTCCTAGTTCTGCTTATTTTACTTAATATCAGTTCATGTAAGTCTTTCCAGGTTTTTCTGAAGTCTGCCCGCTCATCATTTCTTACAGCACAGTAGTATTCCATTACATTCATGTACCACAACTTATTCAACCATTTGCCAGCTGATGAACATACCCTCAATTTCCAATTCTTTGCTACTACAAAAAGAGCTGCTATAAATATTTTTGTACATGTAGTTCCTTTCCCCTTTTTTATGATCTCTTTGGTATACAGACCTAGAAGTAGTATTGCTGGGTCAAAGTGTATGCACAGTTTTATGGTCCTTTGGACAAAGTTCCAAATTATTCTCCAGAATCATTGGATCAGTTCACAACTCCGCCAACTGGTGTTCCAATTTTCCCATATCTTCTCTAACATTTATCATTTGCCTGTTTTGTTATGTTAGCCAATCTGATAGGTGTGATGTGGCACCTCAGAGTTGTTTTAATTTGTATTTCTCTAATCAATAGTGATTTAGAACATTTTTTCATATGACTACAGGTAGCTTTAATTTCTTCTTCTGAAAACTGTCTGTTCATATCCTTTGACCATTTATAAATTGAGAAATGACTTTTATTCTTATAAATTCCACTCAGTTCTCTATATATTTTAGAAATGAGGCCTTTAACAGAGATAATGGCTGGAAAAACTCTTTCCCAGCTTTCTTCTTCCGTTCTAATCTTGGTTGCTTTGGCTTTGTGCAAAAACTTTTCAATTTAATTTAATCAAAGTCATCCATTTTACATTTCATAATGTTCTCTATGTCTTGTTTGGTCATAAATTCTTCTCTTCTCCATAGATCTGACAAGTAAACTATTCCTTGATTTCCTAATTTGTTTATAGTATCTCCCTTTACATCTAAGTCATGTATCCATTTTTACTTTGTCTTGATTTAGGATGTATGATGTTGGTCTACACCTACTTTTTGCTATGCTGTTTTAAAGTTTTCCCAAAAGATTTTGTCAAATGATGAGTTCTTATCCCAGAAACTGGAGTCTTTGGATTTATCAAATAGTAAATTACTATAGTCATTGGCTATTGTGTCTTATGTACCTAACCTATTCAACTGATCTACCCTTCTATTTCTTAGCCAGTACCCAGTAGTTTTGATTATTGCTGCTTTATAATACATTTAAGATCTGGTACAGGTAGGCCACCTTTCCTTGCATTTCTTTTCATTGATATTCCTTACCTTTTGTTCTTCTAGATGAGTTTTGTTATTTTTTTCTAGTTTTATAAAATAATTTTTGGTAATTTAATTGGTATGGCACTGAATAAGTAAACTAATTAAGGTAGCATTGTCATTTTTATTATGTTAACTTGGCCTATCCATGAGCAACTCATATTTTTCTAGTTATTTAGATCTGACTTTGTTTGTCTGGAAGATGTTTTGTAATTGTGTTCATATAATTCCTGGGTTTGTTTTGACAGGTAGACTCCCAAATATTTTATAATGTCTACTGTAACTTTAAATGGAATTTTTTTTCTACCTCTTGCTGTTAGGCCTCATTAGTAAGATAAAATAATGCCGATGATTTATATGGGTTTATTTTATATCTTGCAACTTTGCTAAATTTGTTATTTATTACAAGGAATTTTTTACTTGATTCTCCAGGATTCTCTAAGGATATCATCATATGATATGCACAGAGTGATAGCTCTGTTTCTTCTTTGCCTATTCTAATTCCTTCAATTTATTTTTCTCTTCTTATTGCTGATGCTAACATTTCTAGTACAATATTGAATAATGGTGATAATGAACATCCTTGTTTCACTCCTGAAGCTATTGGAAGTGCTTAAAGCTTACTGCAATTACATATAATCCTTGCTGATGGTTTAAGATAGATTCTACCTATCATTTTAAGGAAGATTCTATTTATTCCTATGTTCTCTATTGTTTTTAATAGGAATGGGTATTGTATTCTGTCAAAGGCTTTTTCTACATCTATTGAGATCATAATATGATTTCTGTTAGTTTTGTTCTTGGTATGGTGAGTTATGCTGTAATTTTCCTTATATTGAAGCAGCCCTGCATTCCTGGTGTAAATCCTACATGGTTATAGTATATTATCCTTGAGATAGGTTGCTGTAATCTCTTTGCTAATAGTTTATTCAAAATCTTTACATCTATATTCATTAGGGAAATTTGTCTATAATTTTCTTTCTCTGTTTTGGCCCTTCCTGGTTTAGGTATCAGTACCATGTTTGTAACATAAAAAGAGTTTGGTAGGACTCCTCTGCCTATTTTCCCAAATAGTTTCCATAGTATTAGAATTAATTGTTCTTTAAATGTTTGATATGATTTATTTATAAATCCATTTAGCCCTGGATATTTTTTTCTTTGGGAGTTCATTGATGGCTTTTTCAATTTCTCTTTCTGAAATGGGATTATTAAAGTATTTTGCTTTCTCTTCTGTTAATTTGGGCAATTCATATTTTTGTAAATATTCATCCATTTCACTAAGATTGCCAAATTTATTAGCACACAGTTGGGTAAAATCCTAATTATTGTTTTGATTTCCTCTTCATTGGTGGCAAATTCATCTTTTTTCATTTTTGATACTGGTAATTTGTTTTTCTTTCTTTTTTTAAAAATTAAATTAACCAAATGTTTATCTATTTTACTGATCTTTTTCATAAAACCAGCTCTTACTTTTACTTATTATTTCAATAATTGTCTTAATTTCAGTTTTATTAATCTCTCCTAATTTCTAGTTTGGTATTTACTTGGGGATTTTAATTTGTTCTTTTTCTAGCTTTTTTAGTTGTGTGGTCAATTCATTGGTCTCCTCTTTCTCTATTTTATTCATGTAAACATTCAGACATAGAAAACTTCCCCTAAGAACTGCTTTTGCTGTATCCCTGATCCAACCATTTTGGAGAGCAATTTGGAACTATATGCAAAGGACTATAAAACCATGCATACCTTTTGATCCAGCAATATCATTTCTTAGTCTGTGTCCCAAAGGGATAATAAAAAGGGGAAAGGAACTACATATACAGAAATATTCTCTAACACTCTCTCTTTCATACCTTTCATTTCTTTCCCCAATTTTCTTCTACCTCTCTTATTTGACTTTTAAAATCCAGAAGACTCTTTGGACTTGTAACTAGTTCATATTTTCTTTTGAGGCTTCAGATGTGGGTATATTGACAATGTTGTCCTCTTCTGAAATTGTGCCTTGATCTTCCTTGTCCCCATAGTACAATTCTATGGTCATGGTATATTTCTGCTTTTTGCTCATGGTGTTTGCCTATTTCCTGACTTTTAAAGTTGAGCTCTCCTACTGGAACATAGGGACCACTGACTCAAACTTCTTGTGTTGGGAGCCTGGGACCTGGTCCCTGCCTTTGTGTGCTGGAGCCTCAGGTGCTGGCAGCTGGAGGCTGTAAGGGGTCTGGCAACTTACCTTGTGCTGAGCTGGGGTCAGCAACACTGACACTCTCAGGGTTGGGGTGGGGTGTCTGGTGACTGGAGGATGCTGCTCACCTGGGCTTCTTTAAAGAACTGAAAGGTTTAGCTGCTGGAGGATGTCTGTTACCTTGGAGATGTGCCTCCTGGAGTTGTGCTTCCTGGAATTTGTGCTGAAGGCTACTAGAGGAAGCCTTCCTGTAGTGCACATGGTGGTATTTTGAGCTGGTGTCTACTGGTTCCCCTGCCTGAGGGAAACTGCTGAGGCACTCGTTGGAGGGGTCCCTGGTGTTGACACTTGTCTGCTTCACCACTGTTGGGCACAGGATCTCCCTCTGTTTTACTGAGGTAGGGCTTGCTGGTATGCCTCCCATTCTGTTGGCTCAGCTATTTTAGGGTTTTCCTGGCTCAATGTTTTCTGAGCTTTCAGAGGTCAACAAGGGAGAGTGAGAGCAACTTTTTACTCCACCATCTTGGCTCCTGGAAGTCCCAGATTCTAAGAATTGTGTAAGACTTGGACATGATTCTGATCCAAATTCCTATAGATATAGGAATCTATATATCTTGGGCTAGCATCTAACCCAAGTAGGGTTGAGGTGAAGGACAGGAATGAGGAATAGGTAACAATCTATTTTTATTGTATGAAGCCAAACCAACATGTGGTTATGTCTTTGAATGCACACATCCATCCTTGTTTGCATTTTTTTTATAGTGCCTCCTAAAAGTGTTGGCTTTCAAAGAAAAGGTAGTGTACTGTGATTGTTTTTTTTTTTATTGGAATTTTTTATTTGGAATTAGAAGAATTGGGTTTTAATCCTGACTTTGACAGTTAATAGCTGTGTGAATTTAGACAAGTCACTTAGCCTTTGGAGGTCTGTTTCTTGATCTGTAAAATAAGGGGACTAGACTGGATGATTTCCCAGGTTCCTTTCATCTCTAAATCAATGATCCTAAAACCCAAGCTTTTAGTCAGTGAAAGTACACTAAAAGCTAATAGATCTAACTCTGTCTACAAATGTATCAGTGCCAACTTTGATATGTGCCACTCTAGATGTTATAGACTCTTCTGTTTATTTTCTTAACTATCTTTGTGTTGGCTTCTGTGAGGCTGCTACCCAATACTCCCAGTCAAGGAAGGAGGCAGACCTACTCTCCCTTCCCCCTCCTCCATCATTTCCCATCCCAGTTTTGGGTCTAGTAAGCTTTATAAATATTTGTAATAATGCATTTTAAAGGAAAACCACGGTTACCTCTTAGAAGAGCTCTCCTTACAAGGTAGCTAAGTTGAACAAAACCATCACAGAAACCACATCTGAAACTATATACAACATTTCATACCTATTGTGGTCTGGGAGGTATTCTAACCACTAATGTGTCTCATACATAACTTCCTCTGATTCAGGAGTTGGGGAGAGAAATTGTACCTTCAAGACTCCTCTTCTGGTAAGTGATTGTTGAGAGTAGAACCTAAATTCACCCATATCTTTCTCTCTCTCTTACTTTCCTTTCTTGGCTGCTGTGAGCCCTGGGTCTGGTTCAGAAAAGGATATTCCCTCTTCTCTATTGTCTTCTTTCAACTGGCTCTGAATTCCCTGAACCTCTGATAACATTCCATACCTTAAAAATAATGTTATTACTTTTGTGGTTTTGGGTTGGTCGGTTGTTGCCTTTCATTCTTGAAGGAGATCAAAATGACATCTAAGTCAAATGACAAAATGATTATGCTAAAGTCAAGTTTCAATCAGTGTGGCTGGCCAGACGAATACAGGCTTGGAATGCTCTACCACAGGTTGGGCACAAATAGTCCGTGTCAGCATTTTGGGTGGGATACTCAAAATTTGCGCATCCTGCTTTTCCTTTGAGCTATTTCAATTCTGCTTTGTTCTTAAAGCATGACACCTTCTCTGATGTGGGCACACCATGCTGAATGGTCCTGTGCCAGTGTCTCCTATGTCATACAATCAATTCCAAAGTTCTCGAGAGAGACCTTGAGATTGTCCTTGTATTGCTTCTTCTTACCACCATATGAATGCTTGCCCTGTGTGAGTTCTCCATAAAATAGTCTTTATAGCAAGCATATGTTTTGCATTTGAACTACATGACTAACCCATCAGAGTTGTGCTCTCTGAAGCAGAGTTTGAATGCTAGGCAGTTAGTTTGAGTAGCCCTCAGTGTCTGGCACCTTATCTTGCCAGGTGATCTTCAAAATTTTCCTAAGACAATTGAAATGGAATGTTGTCAAATGCTTTTAGTGAGGATGAATATGGCATCAAGGTCAGCTATCACACTGATGGTAAATTCTTCATCTTGAAAAGACTACAAGTCAAGACTAAAGTGGAGGGAGTGTTGGTGCATGATTTTCTGTTTGCTGGTGATTGTGCACTCAATGCAGCCTCTGAAGCTGAGATGCAACAAAGCATGGATCAATTCTCTGCCGCCTGTGCTAATTCTGGCCTAATAATTGACACCAAGAAAACACAGGCGCTTCATCAGTCACCATCACGCCATTCATATGTAGAACCATCGGTTACAACAAATGGAGAAGTTTTGAATGCTGTGGAGAAGTTCACTTACCTTGGTAGTGTGCTTTCCAGAGATGTACACATTGGCAATGAGGTTGATGCATACATTGCCAGAGCTAGCTCAGCGTTTGGGAGACTCTGAAGAAAAGTTTGGGAAAGAAGAGGTACTAGACTACCAAACTGAAGGGCTGCAGAGCCGTTGTGCTGACCTCATTGTTATATGCTTATGAAACATGGACAGTCTACCAGCACCATGCCAAGGAACTGAATTGCTTCCATTTGAACTGTCTTAGGAAGATTCTGAGGATCACCTGGCAGGACAAGGTACCTGACACTGAAGTCCTTGCTCGAGCTGAACTGCCAAGTATTCAAACAGTGCTTTAGAGAGCTCAACTCTAATGGGCTGGCCACGTTGTTTAAATGCAAAATGTATGCTTGCTGAAAAGACTATTTTATGGAGAACTCACATGGGGCAGGCGATCACATGGCAGTCAGAAGGGAGGCAGGCAGGGACATTTTCAAGGTCTCTCTCAAGAACCTTGGATTTGACTGTGCAACATGGGAGACACTGGCGCAGGACCACTCAGTGTGGCATGCCCACATCAGAAAGGGTGCTGAGCTCTTTGAGCAAAGCAGAATTGAGACAGCACAAAGTAAACACAGGATGCATAAATTTGGGAAATCCACCCCAAATATTCACATGGACTTTCTGTGGTAGAGCGTTCTGAGTTCATATTTTTCTGATCAGCCACAGTCGTACACATTGAAATTTCACTTTATCATGGTGATGTCATTTTGGTCCTCTCCAAGACAAAGGGCAACAACCAATGTTCTCCTTCCTCACTTTTCTGCCTCTACGAATCCCTAGCTCCTCTGAGGCTCATTTCAGGTGCCATTTACTCTAGGAAATTTTTCTTGATCCATGCTTACGCTCCCCAATTTTTAGTACTGTTTACTTTGTATGTATTTTGTAGTTAATCCTCTCAAAGTGTCATTTCAGTAGAATGTAAGACACTTGAAGGAAGAAACTATTTCTCTGTATATCCTCAATGCCTTGCATATTGTAGGTATTTAATGAATGCTTATATTACTAATATTACCCATCAACATGGTAGATCTCTCTCATCTCTTTTTTGTAGCAAATAAGTATAATCAAGCAAAACAAATTTGTGTTGTTTTGGTTCCATTTGAAAACCTACAATCCACAAAGATGTTGCTCTATTATTAATCTTCTGGAGTTGTCATTGGTGATTACATTAATCAGTATTCTTAAGTGTTTTAGAATAATTTTTCTTTAAATATTGTGGTGCTATAAATAGCTCTCTTGGTTTGGCTCAGTTCACTGTGCATCAGCTCACAAACGTCTTCTCAGGTTTCTTGGAATCTGTCCCTTTCATTTCTTATGGCAAATAATATTCTGTCATATTGATATGTCATAGTTTATCAGCCATTCCCCATTTGTAGATTCCCACTTTGCTTCAGCTTTTTGCTACTGTGTTGTTATAAATATTTTAAATAATATTTAGATATTTAAAAATATTATAAATATTTTTGTACATATGAATCCTTCCCCTCTTACTTTGATTTCTTTGAAGTAAAAGGCTAGTTATGGTATGGTTACATTTGAGGGGATACTCAGTTTTGCAGCTTTACACAAGCTTTCACTTTATCGATCAACAAATAGTACATTGATTTGCCTGTCTTCCCACATTCCCTCCAACAATTTCCATATTTTTTTTGTTGTTTAAAAAATTTGGTTCTTATGAGGTGGAACAGCAGAGTTACTTCAGTGTGCATTTCCTTTATTACTAGTAATTTGGAGCATTTTTATTTGGTTGTTGAGAGCTTACAGTTCATCTTTGGTGAACCACTGGTTCCTATTCTTTAAACATTTCTGTATTGGGGAATGATTCTTATTCATATGTATATCTCTATATATACATGTCATTATAAGTAACTGGGAGTCAGGTAGCTGTCCCCAGTTGAAACAGTGCCTCCGAATGCCCCATTATGATTGATGACATGACAGAGGACTTATCAGAATAAAAAATGAACTTTAGCTACTCTAGAATTTTGCTTTGTTGTCTCATCCCCAATAAGAAGGATCCATTTCTCTTAGTTCTTACCTTTTCCCTGTGGTGAGGAAACATGATACATCATAGTATTACATTTTTGTGATATGTAACTAGTGAGTTGGGCAGCTTGGTGGTGCGGTGGATAAAGCACCAGTGCAGGAGTCAGGGAGACTTGAGTTCAAATTTCACCTCAGACACTTGACATTCACTAGCTGTGTGACCTTGGGCAACTCACTTTACCCCAATTGCCTCATCCTGGGTCATCTCCAGTCATCCTGATGAATATCTGGTCACTGGATTCAGATGGCTCTGGAGGAGAAATGAGGCTAGTGACCTGCACAACACTTCCTCACTCAAAACAAAGTCAAGTGTATTTGTATGTACATATATACATATATGTATACAACATACAAATACACATAATTCCCTCTAGATCTTGGCTGTTAGACCTTTATCAGAGAAATTTGTTGCAAATATTTTCTCCAGTTAATTTTCTTCCTCCTCATTCTAACTGCATATATAAAAACTTTCAATGTTATGTAATCAAAATTGTCCATTTTATATCCTGTGATCTTCTCCATCCTTTGTCAAGAATTCTTCCCTTCTTCACAATTGTGAAAGGCATCTCCCTCCACTCTCATCTAACTTGCTAATTATGATATTATCTTTTATATCTAGGTCATGTAATCGTTTGTAGTTTATTGGGGTATATACCATGAGATGTTAATCTAAGCATCATTCTTCTGAGACTTTTCCAATTTTCCCACCTTTTTTCTTTAATAGTGAATCCTTAGTTTGTGATTTTTGCCTTATGGAACGCTATGCTACTTCTTTCAGTTGCTTTTGCATTGCGTTGATTAGCTATTCTATTTTTTAATTCAGTACCAAAAGAGATTTAGTACTGCCAGACCTCTTTCTTTTCCACTTTTTTCATAATTTCCTTTGAGATTCTTGACTTCTTATTACTTTAGATGAATTTTATTATATTATTATCACATAATTTATTATAATTTTATTATAGAATCTTGTCATTTTCTTTTAAATAATCCTTTAGTAATTTAGGTAGTATTATTTTATTGGCATGTTCAAACCATGAAAAAGTAATATTTTTCCAGTTATTTGGTATTTATCTGATAAAATATCTTTATTTCTGTAAAGTGTTTTTGTAGAATTTGAAAGAATAAATGTAGTCAAGGAAAAAATAAAACCTTGACTTTTGCAGATGATAAGATGGTGTACAAGAGAACCCTAGAGATTCAACTAAAATAAATAGAGAAATTAATTACTCCAGTGAGTTTGGAGATGAAACCTACAAACTGCATCAGAATTTCTGTTTATTACCAATAAAATCCTGTAGAATTAGAAAACAAAATTACATTTAAAATTTAAAATGAAAATACATTAAAATATTGAAAGTATAAAATGTCTGGAGGTTCATTCACTAAGGCACATAGGAATTAAATGAATAGGGCTAGATACTAGATGTGTGATTTCATGAAATTTTTGGTTGTGGAAACTACCAAGGCAAATTAGCTCTTTCTCTGCAATTTATCATCTTAGAGCTTTACCTAGAGTATTGGTGAGTTATGTGACTCTCTCAGATACATGCAGCCAGTATCTATTGGAGGTAGAATTTCAATTGAGGTCTTCCTGAAGACCAGCTCTCCATCTACAACGTCATATAGCCTCTCCCTCTCTTAAAAAAGGTGAAAGTAATGCATATTTCTTCTATCCCACATGATGTTACTTTTTGTTGTAACCCTTATCTTTTGCATTTTGGGATATCACATAGAATGACTTCTCTTTGTAGGTATTGTTGATAAGTCTTGTGTGATACTAACTTTGATTCCTTCGTGCTTAAGCTCTTTCTTACTGCTTTCAGTATTATTTCTTTGACTTGGAAGTTCTGGGTTTTGGCAGTGTTATTTCTGGGTATTTTAAGGGTGGGTCTTCTTTCAGGAGATGATTAGTGAATTCTTTTTGTTTTGATTCTAATGGATATAGGCAGTTTTCTTTTATGATTTCTTGAAATGTCTCTCTCTCTCTCTCTCTCTCTCTCTCTCTCTCTCTCTCTCTTCCCTCTATATATGTATATATATATATATATTTTTCTTTTCTTGAGGATAGTAAATATATTATATTTTCTTCTATTTTCATAATCTTTTGACTATTGTAATTCTCATCTCATAGAGTGATTAGTTTTCTTTGCTCTGTTATATTTTTCAGGGAGTCCATTATTTGGGTAAGATTTTCTTACTTTCTATTCTAAGCAATTTATTCTCCTTTCTTTTTTCCCCTTCTGAATCCTCTTTTCATTTCCAATTTCATATATTTTTTTAATCTTGAGTTTTTTTGTTTTTTGCAACTGCTATTTTAGTCTTTGTGGTGGTCATTATTTTCCTCTTTGAAGCTCTTTCTATAGTTGTTGTGAGGTTCTCTTCTTTTGGGTTTATTTCTTGAACTTATCTAACCCTAATAAGTGTTTTGTGTCTTCTGTTACTGACCTCAAAGAACTTGCATTCTAGTTTGGAAAGGGACTTTAGCGCATGTATACATATAACTATCATAAAAGCAGAATGTAAATGTGATACAAGAGAGGAATCAAGTGTTATGTTAGTTTCTAATGGTAATTAGTAGCCTGGTTAATGTTTAGGTTTTTTATTAAAAATATGGGTGAGAGGTTTTATTAGAAATATATCATTGAGATGTAGGCATATTCTCAGGCAATAGTAACTCATCCTTACCACAGAAAGAAAACGTTTTGATTGCCTTTATAATGCCTTTGAGGCAATTTCCCATTTCTGATCCTTACAGGCACATTTTCCAGCTTGACTCCTAATACGTGGCCACGATTTGATGCATATGCTTCTTAAGCATCTATCATCAGGGTGTTCCCCCAGAAACTTGGCTCTGCATGTAGAATCCTGTGGTAGCAAAAAGCTGCTTCTCCTTAACCCCTTCCGAATTATACATTTGCCTACCTATAGAGAGTAGCAGACAGTGTTGGAGAAATTAGTTTTGCTCAATTATACACAATTCTAGCGCCCATTTTTATGGAATCACAAGCTGATTTGTTAGGGGTATTTTTCTGTTCCTTAAAGATATGATATATGATTCAGTTTCAGATGTCTGTGCCACTTGTCACATACATGCTACCTGTCAGCAGAGAGATGGGAAGGAGATCTGTATCTGCAATTATGGATTTGTGGGCAATGGGAGAACCCAATGTCATGGTAAGTCTTGAATTTTCTGATATTGAAAAGTTGAAAAGGAGCAGAATGTTCATATAATCATAGAATAATAGGAATAGAAAAGGCCCAAGAGAACCACTGGGTCTGTCCCCTCATTTTACACATGAGAAAGTTGAGACCCAGAGAGGCGAAGGGATTTATGGAAGGGATCCTTCATCTAGGAGTGTTGGATGACTGAATTGTTCATGCAAATCCTTTTTATTATGAAGTAAAAATTTTTAAAGAATATTCCTCATGATAAGTTTTTTATTCTGGAGGGATAAGGAAAGGTAGCATGGTGCTGCCCCTAGGTCCACTAGGAAGGGGATGGAAATTACAGTCATAAAAAAATGGGTTTGAATCTTGGCTCTTCCACTTAAAAGCTATGTGATCTTGGGAAAGTCACTTGACTTCTGTGTGCCTACTTTTCTCATATGCATAAATAAGGGTAGCAGAAACATATTTTCTAAGGTCTCTTATCTCTAAATCTCCCAATATGAAATCCAATTTTTAGCTTAAAAGCAACTTGAATTCCATTTTCCCAAAGTGATAGGAGGCAGTAAATAAGTAGTTTCTCATCTGGTATAAAGAATGAGTTGGAAAAAGGCAATCTAATTGCATCATGGAATGTCAGCATTAGAAAGAACCTCAGAGATGAGCTACTTCAACCACTACCTGGGGTAAAGATTGCCTCTACAACTTACACAATCAATTTAATGACAAACATTTATTAAGCACCTACTGTGTATAAGGCACTGTTTTAGGCACTGTAGACACAAGAATTGGAATGATCCAGGACCCACCCTAACGAAACTTACATTCCTATATACATATATATATAAACATGTATACATATATAACATATATGTATAAACATGTGCACACATATTATATACACATACACTTAGACACATATATGCATATACATATAAATATACAATAGACATAAGTATAATTTAAGGTCAGGAGTGATAGAGGAAAAAACAGTGATCCAGATACTAGATCCTAGGAAAATATGAGATCACTGATCTGTTTGAAGACCACTAGGGTTGGGGTACTCATTAAGATCTGTGAAGTAACTCACTTCATTTTTGGACACCTCTAATTTTTTGGAAGTTTTTCCTTTATATTGACCTAAACCTTGTCTCCCTATAACTTTGATCCATTCGTTGGTCCTCTACCTCTTCTCTGGTGCTAAGGGGAACAAAATTTTTGCTGGGAATCATATTGCAGTGGCAAGAGTATTGGATTAGGAGTAGAAGAACTCTGCTTGACCCATGTGACTTTGGGGGAGCCATTCATAAGCTCCGAGGCTCAGTTTCCTCATCTATAATATTAGAGGATTGGACTAAATGATTGCTAAGATCTTTTCCATGAGAATCTATAATCTTGTGTCTAAGCCCTTTACACATGAATTATTTCTCATATAGGTCATGAAAAGAAAAGGTTAGTAAACCCATCTTAGTGGTTCTAAAATAGCATCACTGCACAGTATATCTTTATAATCTGTTTTTTTTTTTGTACAATGGAATGTGTCAACAGATAAAGATGAGTGTCAGTTTGGAGCTACCGTGGTCTGTGGGAATAAAGCATCGTGCCATAATACGCTTGGAGGCTTTTATTGCGTTTGTCTGGAAGGATATCGAGCAACAAACAGCAACAGAACTTTCATTCCCAATGACGGCACTTTTTGTACAGGTAAATGGAAAACACCTGGGTGAGGAGCTTAGGGGAGATATGGAACTGAAAGAAAACAGAAGCAGGTGTTCTTCAGTGCTAAGATTTTCTCCCCCATCTCCCATTCTTGCAAGTAGGAACAAATAACTATAATTCTGTGGAGTATATTTAGGAAGCTAACCTGGGGGTTGTTGGTATGTTAGCGTGGAAGTGGTTATGTGAATTATGTGAGTTCCAGGTGAGTGTATTCATCTTTGTGCAGATAGTGAATGAGGTGGTGAGTAAGAAAACTAGTTCAGGAGAGAGTGGCAACTGAAGGCTTGAACACCAGGCATACGCTCGGAAGGAGCCCAATGGAAAGGTGAGAGATTGGACTGAGGATTGCCTTGGAGTCTCTTTTACTCCTCCTTTCACCTCTCCTCTTCATTCCCCTTTGTATGAACAGTAATGAGAAGCTCAAAGATCAGATTTCATCTAGTACAACTTACTTGTGTCATGAGTAGCTGTGCTCTCTCATGGATTTCTGTTATGGAAAGAGATCCTTAACAAGTTGAGGATCCATAGCCTTTGCTTTGTTGCTGAATCATAGTACATGGGAGCTCCCAGAAGTTTCTACATCTTGGCAATGGCATTGTGAGTGCTGGAATCATAGAAGTGATACCTTGGGGATCATCTTGAGGGGATCTGAGAGGCAACAGTGGTGTATTTGATATGCTTGCTTTGGAGTCAGGAAAACCAGAATTCAAGTTCCACCTCTGATACCTACTGGTCCTGTGGCCCTGGGAAAGTCTTTTAGTGCTCTAGGTAAATCTAATTATAGATTAGATCTATATTATATACTAAATATATTTACTGTGTCTCCATGATAAAAAATAATATATCTAATTATATGTTTATAATAATATGCAGTATATATTTAATGTTATAATATATAATAAAATTATACATTAGATTTACCTACATCAAATTATAAATTGCAAAAAAATGTGTGAACTTGCTTTAATAGAGGGAGTTTCATCATCTGGGAGTTCCCCACATTACTGAAACAACTGGTCTGGTCCCCTACCTACTGGGACAAAGGTCATGGGGTTCATTTAGTCACTCTTTGGTCTCCAGAATGGTGGGGGAAACTGAAGCAAAAATAGATTGTATAGCGTCCTTTCAGTGACTAGTCACTGTGTCCCTGCAGTGTTAGGGACTGGCTTCGAGAGTGGAGAAGCACAGCTGGCATCTTGCAGTGCAAAGATGATCTCAAGAGGCTACTGCCACACCTGGGTTGGAAAGGAGGAAGTTCTGTACTATTATTAGGGCTGGCATACAATAATCAAATGTGTTAGACCTTCTGGCTTACCCTGTAATATAAGGGAAAATGAGGGGGAGGGAATACTAGGTAAGAGCTTTCAGCAACTTGTTCCATTCTGTTCTTTCAGTGTTTGTTGTGGGGATCCTGGTTGATAATCCTGTGGAATGGGTAGTCAGGAGTTCACATGGTGTGTCTGTTCCTTTGAGTATTTCTGGATGAGTTGTTGACAGTCATTGGCACGGATCCAGAGCCTAGATGCAAAATATATTTTAAAAGAAAGGTATTATATGATGGAGACTTGCCTGTTCAATCTAAAATTGTTTATTCCATAATTGAGCTTGATACCCAAATCCCTCATAAGAGATAACCTTTGATGGGCTTTATAACAAGATACATGAGGCCATACGGAGTTGGTTCATGGATGGCATTTTGTGAATGTTGGATTGACATCTTGGAATGTTGAATAATATGTTCCTGGAATTGAGATCAAATTGCTTACCTTCTCAAGGAGGGGGATTGAAAGGAGGGAGGGAGAGAATTTGGAACTCAAAATTTGTAAAAAATGAATGTTAAAAATTTTTTTGCATGTAATTGGAAAATATTTAACAAAATAAGTAAAAAAATACATTAAAATATTATGTGTTCCTGGTCAACTTGTAGGAAGAAGTTGAGTGAGGAAGAGGAATTTCAGTCTATCCACTGCTTCTCTAGGCAAGATATAGATTTAGAGCTAGGAGGAATTTTAAAGGTCTTCTAGTCCGCCTCCTCATTTTATAGAAGAGGACACTGGATTTCAGAGTGGTCAAGAGACTTACCCAAGGTCACAAATGTCTCTGGGTATGGATAAGAGATGGGTCACAGAGTAATTATTTTCAGTGTATTCACAATGACTGTGGAAACTGAATCATGTATTATATCATTCTGGTTTTCTGGGTTTTTTTATGATGATATTAAGACAGAAAAAAAGAACCAACCAGGATTATGAGGGGCTCACAGAGGTTACTTAAGTGCTTCTTGATCTTAAAATATGGCAGAATTTTTAAAGTAATCAAAGAATAAAAGAAGCATGTTTTCATTTCTTCCTTGACTGAAATGACAAGTTCTATTTATTTTATCTTTTTAACTGGTACCAGGGTATAGCAGGTACAGTATGATTTACTCTTGGAATGAATATGGGAATTAGTTGAAATCCATTTCAGATTATCCTGAATAGCTTTGATAACAAATGACTTTCCACCTGGATGCACAAGTGACTTACTGTGAAATTAGACTTGGTGGGTGAAAAAATTAGCAAACATAGCAAGAACTCAGAATCATGGAGCTTACAAGATTTTATTTTATCCTGTTTACATTCCACTTAATTTGAGGCTTGCTATATATAAATGTATCTACATTTCTGAGGGGCCCTTGACAACCCCTCACCCCCAAGAGCAAACAAAACAGTGGAAGCTTTCTTTGTTGTTGGAGTTTTTGGTTTTTTTGGGGTCATTTTAAGAGCTGGATGATTTGACGTTTTTGTAGGGTTAGTGATTCTGTTGGGAAGAAAGAAGAAGAAAAAGTCAGTTTCTTCATGACTCATATGCTTACGGGGGTGGCAAGTGATAGGATGTGTGAAATGGAGCTGAAGGTAAAATTGGAGGCAGTTGCTGCTGTTAGTTCAAAGTAACCACTCACTCGCTGTGTGACCCTGGTCAAGTCACTTAACACAACCTCCAAAAAATAAAATAAAATTAAGTGATCACTCCTTTCTTGTTTTCTCAGTTTGTAGAGTGGGTTTAGGGTTCATGACAGAGTGGGGAAAGTGCTAGACCTGGAGTGAGAAGATCTAGATTTGAGTTCTAGATCTGATATTAAATGTGTAGAAGTGATTCCAGTTCTGAACTTTCATTTCTATATCTAAAATTGGGATAATGATAATAATTACACTATCTAATTCAAAGGTTTCATTTCTATGATGGGACAAGGGGCTCTATCCAGAAATGATTGTGATATAACAATTAAAGGCATCAAAAACTTATTTTACAAGTTATTTATCCATATATGCTTATTTAAAAAGAAATAGGGTTATTCTGGCATCACTCATTCTTGATATATCCATGTTATACCTGTTTCTCTTTCTAATGATCACAGCCTATCTTGTTAGTAATGTGAAGTCAAGTTCTTTAGCTGATAATTCAAAGAATCCTTTTTTGAAATTGGGACCATTTTTATTTGTTGTTCAGTCACTTCATCCACTTCCTGATTCTTTGTGACTCCATTTGGAATTTTCTTGGCAAAGATACTGAAGTGATTTGCCATTTCCTTCTCCAGCTCATTTTCCAGCTGAGGAAACTGAGGCAAAGAGAGTTAAGTGACTTGCCCAGCATCACATAGTGTCTGAGGCCAAATATGAAATCAGAAAGATGAGTCCTCCTGACTCTATCCACTGTGCCACCTACCTATCATGGGATCATATTTATCCAACTCCAAATTTCCTTTTACTCTGGTTTCTCAGAAATCGTCAGCAATATCTGGGCAGTTATATCCTCTAGTTATTTCAATACCCTGGGAAACTGTTTTTCTATCTTTTTAAAAAGAAAATCAGTTAAGCAAAAATAATCTACAGAACGATTGCATCTGATGTCACATTCTGTAATCTTTCTCATCTCTGCAGAGAATAGAAAGGGATGTTTCATTACCTGTTTTCCTGAACCAAGATTGGTTATGGCAAATATTCAGAGCCTGACTTCCATTTGATGTGTTTTTTCAAAGTAATATTTATTTTCCTCTTGAAAAACTCAATTTTTACTTCTTTTGATTCTTTCACTAAGCTTGTAAGGTAAGGGGGCCTCCGGGTGTTATTTTTATTTTACAGATGAGGAAACTGACACTGGGGAAATTAAACGGTCACCCAACTAAGAAGTGCCAAGGATGGGACTTAAATCCAGATCTTGTTGACTCCAAGTCACGTATTTTACCTGTTGTACCATATAGTCTTCCCTTGTGTCCTTTTTATTTACATAATTATAGTCATCTTATATATTGTTTTTTGTTTCACTCTGTATCAGTTTGTAAAATTCTTCTTAGTTTTCTTCAATTACTCATTTTTTATTTTTTTCTGTACAATAAGAATGCATTATATTCACATGTTGCAGTTTGTTTAGTCATTCCCCAATGGATGGCCACTGATATTGTTCCCACTTATTTGTTATCAACAAAGTACTGTTATGAAAAGTTGGATACAAATGGGAATTTTTTTAATGTCCTTGACCTCTTTTGGATATATTTTTAGTTGTAGTGTTGTTGAGGACTGGGATACAAACAAGGTAGTGCTTTTCTTAAATAAACTCTAAGTCATTTTCCAGAAATATTGGTCTGATAGGCAGTTACAGCAACAGTATATTAATATGCCTGTCTTTCTATAGCCCTTTCGGCATTGATGATTTCCTATTTGTAGTCATCTTTGCCAATTCTTTGAGTGAGGTGGAAAGTTTCAGGGCTGATTTCAATTATAATTCTCTTGTTATTAGTGATCTGAATTGTGTTTTCTGTGGCTATTAATTGCTTACATTCTTTTGAAAACTGTTTATGAATTTTTGACCATTTTTCTACTGGGGAAATGACTCATGGTCTTATATATAATTCGTGTCAATTCCCTGTGTATCTTGGTGTAATGTTAAGGGAATTTGAAGATCTTCCTTGCCCCTTAATAGGACCATGTGACCTACTCTGAGATTTGGCCTAGCTCACAACTTGAATCACATGGAGCCTGAATCACATACCATGGTGGGAGGAACCTGCCCAACAGGTGGAGCACGAAGTGATAGTGAGGCAGAGCTGGGAGAGAGTGGCACAGAGCTGAGGCAGAACAGCTAGCATGAGTGGGAGAGGGAGGAATTTTGCTGAGGAGAGCATGTCTGCGGAGAGGTCTACTGGGAGATAAAGCTTGGGGATGTCAGTGTTCTGTAAACTGATGACATGTATAAACTTCTTTGTTACTAATGGTGAATTTGACTTTCTGGTATCTGAATAAATACTTTGATTTCATCTTTGAGGAAGAGTTATTTATATTTTGTGAATTTACCCTGGAAATATACATGCATATTCATATGGCTGCTATGAGTATTGCATTGGCAGTACACTTGGATATTGGGCTTTTGTTAGAGATGTGTCATAATTTTTTTCCTACTTATCTTTTTAGTTTTTAAAAATCTCTTTTTTTTTCTTTATTGACAGAGTTCCCTGATTAGGTAAATTCTGTAGACATCTTAAAGTTCAGCAAATTTTTTTTTATAGAAATCATTTTTTAGATTCTCCCATATGTTCACTGTGAACAAGATGAAGAGATATGGGGGGTAGAGCCAAAATGGCTGCATAGAAGGATGGACCTGCTGTGGCTCTCCCCGCAAGGCCCATAAAATATCTGTAAAAATGACTCTAAACAAATTCTAGAGCAGCAGAAGCCACAAAACAACAATGTGAAAGAGCTTTCCAGCCCAAGGCAGCCTGGAAAATCAACAGGAAAAGTCTGTCACACTAGGCTCAGAGCAGAGTGCAGTCCACGGAGGGCAACCCAGCCTTGGTCACATGGTGTAGCAGGGATATGACTGGAGCAGGCTTCAGAAGGGCCCAGAATCCCAGGTAGCAGCTGCGGTTCCCATATTCCTCAACTCACAAATGCCAGAGACAGCTTCAAAAGTCAGTGAGAAAGCTCTTTTACCTGGGTGAGAAGGAAGCAGGTTCCTGCCCTAGCATGGGCCCCAGAAGGCTGCAGCGTCCATTTTTGGAGCCCTTGCCTAAAGACTCTGGGGGAATCACACCTCTGATGTGAATCTCAGTCCTGAGTGGCAGCCCTGGGGTGAGGAGGAGTACTGGCATGGTGGAACTAGAGTTGGTTGTGGAGAGGGAACCCTACTCTCAGATCCTGGGCAGAAAAGCTTGTGATTGCTTCCAAACTAGAATGCAGGCCAAGAGAGGAGTAAATTCCTCTCCCTTGACTGTGCCACCTTGAAGGAACTAGAACTTACAGGTCCCTAGAGTATACCCTCCACTTGACAAAGGACTCAAAAGTCAAGTAACTGGTGAATGCCAAAAAAAGGGAAAAAAGACCATAGAAGGTTACTTTCTTGGTGAACAGGTATTTTCCTTCATCCTTTTGGATGAGGAAGAACAAAGTATACCATTAGAGGAAGACATCAAAGTCAAGGCTTCTTTATTCAAAACCTCCAAAATAAATTTGCCATGGTCTCAGGTCATGGAAGAGCTCCAAAGAGCTCTTTGAAATTCAAGTAAGAAAGGTGGAGGAAAAAACAGGAAGAGAAATAAGAGCAATGCAAGAAAATCATGAAAAGCAAGTAAATAACTTGCTAAAGAAGTCCCCCAAAATGCTGAAGAAAATAACACCTTTAAAAATAGACTTACCAAGTGGCAAAGGAGGTCCAAAAAGCCAATGAGAAGAAAGCTTTGAAAAGCAGAATTAAATGGAAAAGGAGGTTCAAAATCTCACTGAAGAAGATAGTTCTTGAAAATTAGAATGGAGCAGATGGAAGCTAATGACTTTATGCGAAACCAAGAAATTGCAAAATAAAACCCTCTATGAGAAGCCCAAAGCTGGCCTCCGCAGCTTGAGGAGAGCTGGACCCTAACCTAGGCTGGGGCTCTCAAAGCCCCTGAGTCCAAGCCTAACAGACCTAGAGCTGCCTTCTTCCCTACCGCCCTGGCTCTGCTGGGTCCCCGGCTCCCAGGCTGTTCTACTAGCTTGGTGGAGGGCTGGGCCTGAGTGTCCCCACTGCAGGACTTTGAGCCCCTGCCACCCAGAGCTGTGCCAGCTGCCAGTACCACGCCCTCTGAAGCTGGTTCCACGCCCCTCACTGTGGCAGCCTCCTTGTCCAGATACAAGATGGGGCTGTGCTGGACCTTCTCAGAGAGTGGCAAATGCACCTACGTTTCCAAGTGCTAGTTTGACCATGGGTCTGGAGAGCTATGGCCAGTCAGCTGCCACCCCAAATACAAGGCAGAGCTGTGCTGCAAATTCTTAACCATGGGCGCTTGCTCCTATGGAAATTGTTGCCATTTCATCCACTCTCCACACGAAATTCTG
Organism: Bettongia penicillata ogilbyi; assembly: GCA_023548195.1. NCBI lineage: Eukaryota > Metazoa > Chordata > Mammalia > Diprotodontia > Potoroidae > Bettongia > Bettongia penicillata. The sequence continues at coordinate 3,570,696 of JAJHZJ010000372.1, read as the reverse complement.
TCTGTGGTGTCAGGTCACCTGCTACTTCTCCATCAGAGTGTCAGTTTCTCTGGGATTCCCTCTTCCTGACTCTGGGATTCTCCTACTCTGGGCCCTCCAGGTGTGCCAGACCTACCCTCCCACTCGGGCTTCTTCTCCCTTCCTTCCTCTCTATCCCCACTGCCCACCACCCCCAGGGAGGTCCCTTTCTCACCCTCTGCCTTCTCAGCTGCCCCTGGTCCAGTGCCCCGGGAGGCCACAGTGAGAGAAACCTGCTGCTTCTCCTGCCTCCAGACCATGAGAACATGGGGGCCCACAAGGGATGTCCTGAGCCTGGGGCTGGGGCTGGCCTGAAGCCCTTCTGCTCACTCTCTGAGCTGTGAGCCAGATGACCAGGCCAGCAGTGGGGGAACCAGCCTGGTGGGGGTCTGACTCCCCAGTGTTTAAGGTGGCAGTGGGAGGAGCCTTTGCCCCCTCTAACTCTCACCTCCTGGCCCTGATTATTCCCAGGGGCTTCCTCTCTTTAACCAGCTCTCTGTGTCTGACTGAACACCCCTGTTATTCCAAACTTAGTTGAGTAGGAGATCAGTAAGTTCCTCTCTCCTCCTGTTGCCAGCTGTGCCCAGATGTGGAGGTGCCTCATCTGCTTAGCCCCCAGAACATTCACTCATTGCCTAGTCTCCCAGGGCAGGTCCCTATGGCAAGCAAAAACTCTCAAAGAGGTGTTCTGGGGGTGGGTTTTTAATGTAGCATACTGAATCAACATATAAGTGTGCATTTAGCGTAGTGTGTGGCACATAGTAGGCACTTGATAAATATTGATTGATTGCTTACCTCCAGAGGATGCAATAAGTTTCAATAGGTTGAAGTTTCAGATAGGTAGATTTCAGCTCTGTGAGGAAAAACTTACTATCAATTAGAGTCTTGGCAAAATAGAGTAACCTATCCCTGGCTAGTGGTGTGTTGTCCTTTGCTGAAGTCTCCAAGTTGGGACTGGATAACCATTTTTTGAGGATGTTAGAGAAAGGATTCTTGTTTGAATTGTCAGTTGAATTAGATAATCTCTGAAGTTCATTCCATTCCAGTTCTGAATTTGGGCATATTTTTTCTAGTCTCTGAATTCCTCTTGATTACCCACCATTCTTGGGGATTCAGCGGTTATCATATGGAGAAGAGGTGTTCCCAACAGCAAATAAGACTGTATTCATTGGGGTGAAGTTCTAATTCTTCCTTAGAACTCATCACCTGAGTAATATAGAAGGACTCATCCTGGAAGATCTGAAGATAAATAGGTTTTGAGAGGATAACCAGACTTGATCACCTGTATTTAGTGACTCTTAGGGCTTCCTGTTTATCTTAGAATCACAGAATCTTTGAGTTGGAAGGAACCTCAGCAGCCTTCCAGTTCATTTTGTTCCCAAACTGGCATCAACTCTATGATATCAGCAATAACTGTGGTTCTCTGAAGACTATGATGTAAATTTACCTGGGCAGTTGCCAACTTGCTCAGATGCAATTGACGATGGGATGGGCATAGGAAAATATGGGACCCATAGTGACGGAAAAAGGGAATTCACTTGGGTGAAACTGCATTATTATATCAGAATTCCACAGTGATCAGTACGGTCTTCTTTGTGGTAGGTATAGTATCCGAGATATTGTTTAGAGGTACGATTTGTGCGCTTTGTCTGCCTTTTAATAACAGTTGACATTTGTATATGTCACTTGAAGGTTTACAGTATGATTTATATTCTTCATCTAAGACACTTATGTAGGGATAGATCAGCTGTCAAGTCAAGACCATGAGAGTTGTGAGTCACTGTATTGTGACAGACATCTTGGACAGTGAAGGCATGGAAAGATTAAATTACTCTAAAAATCATTAGATGTGTTTTAGCTGCTTAGCAATTGCTCTGACTAATCTGTTCAATCCCCAGGATAGAGGGATCTCAGTTTTCCCCCCTTTCTTTATGGCTGTAAAATAAAATCTTATTAATTTGACATTTGTGCTAATTGCTACAAGGGTTGGGTCAAAGCTTATGCTTCTAATCTTTATGTAAACAGGGCTGTCTAAACAGTGTTAATAATATATTTTACAAACTTTTAGCAAGAACTTCAGAAGCATATATATTCGTGCAAGTATTTCATTTGTTAGTCATGTCAGTGTTTAGTCAGTCAGTAAAGCAAATCCCTGTATGAGCAGGGCTTGAGGATAATCTCTACCAGGCAAGCCTTAGGCTAATTCCATTACTTTTGCATGCATTTGAAAGTAATAAAGCAGTATTTTTCTTAAAAATACCAACCAGCCAACCAAACCCTAATATATGCCTTTTACTAAACAGCCTTCCCTCAATTAATATGAATTAATGAGATTTTATTTTCTTAAAGACTTTGCCATGGTGTTATAGATACCTTTTGCTTGCATTCCTCCCCTTGGTGAGTTCCTGATAGAGCTTTTTCTTCCTTTTTGTTTTTGGGAAAGGTGATCTGTAGAACATTTACCTGGAAGAGGTCTATCAGCCCATTTCACTAGACTCCCTAAAACAGGTTTATTTTGATAAATTTCTGTCATTCACATGAGCCATAGTGGATAGAGAGCTATAGTTGAAACCAAGTCTTATCTCTTTGCTGTGTGACTATGGGCAAATCATTTAAATTCTCAGCACTTTAATCAATTTTCTAAGACCATTAATTGCAGAGAAGGCGTTACCTGCATTGGGAGGGGTTAGCCTCCTTGTCCAACCCCCCATAGTAATGAAATCATGGGTTCAGTCCCTATCACTATTGCCTATTTCCTAGACCCTATGCCTCTCTGTCTTTCACTAGCTCTGGGTTCTAGTTCATATTGTGAAAGATCACAGCTGGCAAGAATCACCATTCGTTTTCTGGATATTGGCAAAGGCTGTCTGACAGGGTACAGATGGATACACAACTCTAGGATCAAGTTTTGAAAGGCAGCTGGGTGGCAACTTGACCTCATGGGCGGTCTTCGAATGCTCACAGACTGCAGAACAGCAGGAAGTAGACAGTGATGAAGTGATTTTAACTGCCTCCATTCTAAATGGATGTTTCTGCTTGTTAATGTTCTGCCTTCATTTGGATATGGACATGGGCTGGCCTTTGCAGAGAAAGGCAGCAGGGACAGGTTAGGGGACAGTCATGAGGAGGAAGCGTTAACATTCATTTTCTTTGTGGGGCTTTGTATTCTTGGATAACACTTGTACTTTCTTGTAATGGTCTTTCTTTTTTATCTTATTGCCTTCCTATTGCAACCAGCTCTCACAACTAGCACTGATTTTTAAATGATATTGCAAAAGCCCAGCTCCTTGCCTATGTCTTATTCTTCTGGTTGCAGAGTTCAAATTTGGAAACAGTGTGGTTTGTTCTTCATTTCCGAAGAGGACCAGGACATTGGGGAAATGATGACCTGACTTGCACTTGACTTTGATTTGAGTGAGGGAGTCTGTTCAAGGTCACCAGGCTCACTGGAGGAGAACTCCAGAGCCACCTGAGTCCAGTGAGCAGATATTCATCAGAATGACTGGAGATGGCCCAGGATGCAATGGGAGATACTGGCCCTTTTAGGCTAAGGCTTTATCAGGTTCTCACTTAGAGTGAGGTAAAGCCCATTCAGTGAACAGGCCTCTTTAAGAAATGAGTCAAGGGATGGCCCCTTTAATTAGAAAGAAAAATAAAAAAAATCAAGCAGGGAGGAGAATGCCCTCATGACTGTTGTTCCAAGGACAAACAGTTATCATTGACATTTATTCTAAGCCAGGAGGGCCCAAAGTACAGTCATTAAGTGGAGCTTGGTCAGGGACCTATTGTGGTCCAATCTGAGTAGACTGGGTTTAAGGGAAAGAAAGAAAGAAGGAAAGAAAGAAGAAAGGAAGGAAGAAAGGAAGGAAGGAAGAAAGGAAGGATGGAAGGAAAGAAAGAAAAAAGAAGCAAAGGAAGAAAAGAGAAAAGCTATCTAGCCTGTAAACACCAGGCTAACTGGGCAGCTTCTGGCCATCAAAACCTACCTTCCTTTGGAGAGGAGAATGAGAGGGAGAGGGAGAGGACGAGCTGAGTTACCCACCTGTCTGAGTCTCCCTTCAGGTAGCTTTTTCTACTACAGGTTGTGTTTGTCCTTTGTTTTTGAAGATGACCATGACATCAGGGAAAGGATGACATGACTTGCAGTTGACACTGATTTGAGTGAGGGAGGGCTGTGTAGGTCACCTCCAGAGCCATCTGGGTCCAGTGGCCAGATATGCATCAGGACATCTGGAGATGGCCCAGGATGTAGTAGGAGACCCTGGCCCTTTTAGTGACTATAGAAGACTCCATGGGCTCATTTAGTAGAGGGACAGGACTGGGTAATAAGTGGGGCACTTTATATTCTGGGAAGGCTTAGAGCCAGAGGGAATAGTATTGTTAATTACAAATCCATAGGATAATCCATCTGTCCTGACTTACAGACACGTCCTGATTTTGTCCAAGGTTCTGGGCATCCTTGAAGAATGTCAGAGAAATAGTGAGAGGCATTCTAACTGGGAAAACTACATTCTAATAAAAAAAAGTAAACCTGGAGCAGAGATTTTGGAAATTATAGTGGACTATAGTGGAAAGAATATTGCATCTGACAGGAGAGATAAGGGTTCATGTCCTGTCTCTGATAATGACTTTTTTTGATATTTGTGTGGCAACTGACAAATCACTTAATTTCTCTAAGATTCAGTTTTGTTGTGGTTATCGTTCATTTGTTTGCTGTGTCTGACATTTTGTGACCCCATTTGGAGTTTACTTGGCAAACATACTGGGAGTAGTTTGCCATTTCCTTCTCCAGCTCATTTTACAGATGAGAAAACTGAGGCAAACAGGGTTAAGTGGCTTGTCCAGGGACACACAGTGACAAAGTGTCTGAGGCTGGATTTGAACTGAGGTATTCCTGACTCCAGGCTGTGTGCTCTATTTATTGCTCCAGCTAGCTGCTGCCAAACCTCAGTTTACTTATCTTTAAAGTAGTGATAATGAGATCTATTGTACTTACTTTTTAGATTCACTCTGAGGATGAAATGATAGACTTTGGAAATCCTAAAGTACTGTGTAATTATCTTTATGAGTATTATTAGTGTTTCTGTAGAGGAACATGAGGAGAAAATAGTGGATGTTGGACAGTGTGTGTGTGTGTGCGTGTGTGTGTGTGTGTGTGTGTGTGAAATGCGAAAATAACTCATGCCCTGATATAGTATATGCCAACTGTTGAAACCCTGCTGTTCAGGTGCCCATCCTCCTAGATCTTTCCCCCTCTTTGCAGATGGCCAGCTTGGGATGATGCCAAGTAGGTTCTGTCAGCAAGTGGCTGTCACCATGACGACAGTGAAACTTTCATTGATTTGTATTGGGGGCAGAGTGGAAGGAGGAACACTCAAGGATAGCTGCCTCTTCCATCTCAGTATTATTGAGGTTCTATCTGTGTTTCTCTACTATTTGGAACCAGAATTCCCCTTCAAGGCCATTGAAAAGCTTTGCTTCTACTATTATTAAAGAAAAAAAAAACTAATATGGAAAGAAAAAGATGACCAGTGGTTATTTTCCCTGCCCCGTCCTCTTCGCACTCCCTCCTCTCCACTCCCTTTGGTCTTATAACAAAATCATTCTGGGACACAGCTGGGTTTCAAGGTTTATGCCTCTTGAAAATATTAACCGAGAGTTCCAGGAAACCAAAGGTGACCCTCTCCTGACCTCTCTACCTCCCTTCCTTTCCTGACTTCCTCCCCCTCTTGTCCCTAAACTCCTACCTTTTAGTGCTTATCAGGTTTATTTATTTTTTCTATTTTTTTTCCCTTGCTTAGCCAAGGGAGAGACATAAGTGGACTGGAGTTATCATGTTTTGTATCATTAAAACCACAACTCAGGACAGGCTTGCCCAGTGATTTGTGGTAACTTGAAAAAAATTTTCTTTTCTGGGTAACTGGACACCGTTTTATCTGCATTTCAATTGTATTTCAATCTGTGATCTCATCATTGTGGGCACTCTCTCTCTACCAAGCAGCAGCTCATAATCCATCCAGGCCCTTTCATCTGTATAATGTTTGCTTATGTCTTTCTAGTGTAAATCATTGTATCTATAGAGAATTCTGCACCAGAGGCTTGCCTCTGATACTTTTCGTATTTTATGGGTCCCAGCACAAATAGTCAGGCTCTGTTATCCTTCCCTCTTGCTCTGTGATAAGTCCACCTGGTAGCAACTACGAGTAGTAGATTGTGTGCTGAACCTTGTCAAGATGACCTAAATTCAAATATGGCCTCCAATCACTTACTAGCTATAGGATCACTTAACCTCTTTCTGCCTCAGCTTTTCTCATCTGTGAAATGGGAATGATGATAACACCTTCCACTCAGAGTTGTTGCGAGCATCAAAGGAGATGATACTTGTAAAATGCTTAGTACAGTGCCTGGCACATGGTTTTTGCTTAGTAAATGCTTGTTCCCTTCCTTCCTACCTCTCTTTCTGGGGGCATATGTCCTTTATGTCATTTCCTTATACCACCTGTCACAAGCAAGTTGTCATTGTTAACGTGCTGCTGCCTAGTAACACTCAGTGTCTTCCTGTTGTCCCTCCTTTGGATCTTCTGAGATTCTATTAAGACATCACCATTGAGCTGTTCATGTTAAGAATGTTGGAAGAGTCAAAGATAATTGAAAATGTTGTATTATTTCTCCAGGTGATCCAGCCCAGTTTCTTCTTTCTCTTCAAATCTGACTCTAGCTCATTATTTATCTGTGTAATGTCTTTTCCAAGACGCATATTCACATAGACTAATTCGATGGGTTGTCCATCCCATTGACAGCAATAATCTGGGTGATATGTCAAGCCACCAAGCATTTATTAAGAGTTTACTGTGTGTCAGACACCATGCTAAGTGCTGAGGATACAAAAAAAGCAAAAAGAAAGACTTTTATTCAAATGGTAGAAAGATAATATGTAAAAAAGGAGCTGAAAACAGGAAAGGTAGAGAAGATTTCAGGTGGAGCATGGTAGGAAGGTCTAGAGAATCAGGAGTGGAGCCAAACGATGAGTGAAGAAATGAATATGGCGGGCCTGGGTACTTCCTCAAAATATAAGATCTCAGAGGAACTTACCAATGGAAGGAGAGAGCCACAGGACAGAGCAGTCTTCTAGGGTGAGAAAGCACGGGAGTTTAAGGATCACCCAGGTTGAGAAGGGAGTTGGGGCATGGTGGATATCATGCATACTCACTTGTTTTAGTGTTTTGTTATGTATGTCTAGACTGATTTCTGTTGAATTGCCATGAATTTTAATAAGGATATCCTGTAGTATTCTGGACTTCAATATAATATCAACTGAAAACCTGGAGAACCTTTTCATCAATCAAGACTCTGTTCCATTCATAATTTGTGAAGGATGTTGGGGAAGAAATAAGTCCATAGGCAATGCAATGGATGGAATGTTGGACCTAGAGCCAAGAAAACCCAAGTTCAAATCTGGTCTCAAGCACTTATTAGCTGTGGGCAAGTCTATATGCCTCAATTTCCTAGTTTTCAGTTGTGTCTGACTCTTTGGGGTTTTCTTAGCAAAGACATTGGTCTAGTTTGTCATTTCCTTCTCGAGTTTATTTTACATATGAGGAAACTGAGGTAAACAGGGTTAAGTGACTTGCCCAAGGTCACACAGCTAGTAAGTGTTTGAGGTCAGATTTGTACTCAGGAAGATGAGTCTTCCTGACTCCAATGTGCCACCTAGCTGCCCCTATTACTATTATTCAACGCTTAAATATGATCAGTGGATGTTGAACAGTTGTATTAGCAAGCACCCTAGCATGCCCAGGATGGCCTGCTGGCACAGGTTCTTAGATTTGTTTTATAAAGGAAAGACAACTTCAGATGAGGTTAACGATCCTTTAATTAAACATATATGACTCATTAACTAGTTCAGGGGAAAGATCAATAGCCTGAATATAGAAAAAATACAAGCAGAGAGATTGGCAGAAAGATTCAACAGACAAGGCTCTTACTGTCTGAACATACTAATACAAAAGTAATACAAAAGTAATACAGCTACATACACCACTGGATGGGAGAGCGCACACCTCTGAGTAGTCAGGTGTGGGGGACTCTTAACAAACGGCTACTCAGAGTCCCATCCAGGGAATCAAATATCCTTCTCATAAGTGAATACCCCAAGCAAAATACCAAGCTCCCAGAGTATATAATGAAGACTTGACTCCTGATTGACTCAGAGCCAGTAGGCATGAAACCTAAGGACCTTGCTTTCAAGAAGATTATCTTCATTCTAATGGGGGAAGCAATGGGTACTGTGATACCCAGGGAGCATTACTTTGGTCTAGAAAGTTATATTGATGAGGAGTGGAATCTTTGAGGAGTAAATTGACACACCCCTTAAAGGAGTATTGGCAAAGTTGATTTGATCATGGTTCATGGTTCCAGAACTGGAGTGAAATTGGGGGTGAAGAAAAGAGTACATGCATAGTAGCAATGGAAGTTTTGACTACAATATCTCATGAATCACATTTAGGTAAATTAAACTTTGTCAAAATAAGTTGTTCAATCACTGTATATTTATTGAGTGTCTGCAACATATTTTCTGCCATAGAGAGATCCAAGAAAAATTATAAGACATGGACCCAAAACTGAAGGAGCTTACCATCTAGTTAGAGAGACAAATCTAAAATCAATGAAATGATGGTAACAAGTATGTTCCTCGGTGAAACAATGAAGAATGGAAAAATAATGATTTTTTCCACTTTTTTTCTTTTTGATCTCTCTCCTTTCCTCCTTTACTTTTGTTGAATTATCGAGACTTGGATGAATGTGAAGTACCAGACACTTGTGGGCCCGGGGGACATTGTGTGAATACTCCTGGAAGCTATGAATGTTATTGCAAGGATGGATACCTTCCCCCAAATGGAACCCAACCTTTCTACCCTATGAGAGATGGCACATCATGCACAGGTGGGTCACTGCTTAGTATGTCATATTAGGAGGTGAGACGGACTCATGGGACATCTGTCTGCTCTGACCTACTTATCTTAACAGTTATTTGAGTATATATGTGATGTGTGATTTACCTGTTCCTTTGCAAAATCTACAAAGAAAACAGTTACACCAAGGTATCAGGCGAAGTGTTTAACCAATCCCAGATCATAAACTGTTTTTAGGAAACTATAGCATGTTAATTATTAGTATACCCAGTGGGAGAGGCAGTATGGCCTAGAGGACAGAGAACTGACTTCAGAGTCAGAAAGGCCTGAACTCAAGTTCTCCCTTCAGTATATATATACGTGCTGTATAAACCTGAGAAAGTCACTTATCCTTTTGGTGCTTTAGGGCAGTGTTATTAAACTGAAATAGAAATGGAGGCCACAAAACTGTACAGAAAGATCCCCATAGACCACATATTGACTTAGAAAACCACATGTTAGCATTATATGTGTTTTATTGCATTTTTGTTTATTTTATTAAATATTTATTTTTATTTTATTTTATTAAATATTACCCAATTGCATTTTAACTTGGTTGAGCTCCACTCTGGAGTGTTGTAGGTAGCATGTGGCCTCCTGCATGTCTGACACCTCTGCTCCAGACAATTAAGATCATTTATTGTACAGAAGGTGCCATCCTGCAATGGTACAGTGAGCTTTCTCATCCCGCATCTGTGAAATGATGTCAGTGAAACAGATCCCTATTGTAAATGGATACTTCTAATTACTAATTTATTTTAATGTATTGCAACAGTTTTAGAAGGCTTGTACTTTGAAACATTAGAATAATAGTGGGGGAAAATAAAAAGCATTTCCAGAACCTACTGTGTGCCAGGCGCTCTGGTAATCACTCTACAAATATCTCATTTGATCCGGACAGAACTCTAGGAGGTATGTGATCATTATCCTCATTTTGGAGTTGAGGGAAGAGAAGCAAAGGTTAAGTGACTTGCCCAGAGTCACAAAGCTAATCAGCAACTGAGACAGCATTTTAACTCAGGCCTTTCTGACTCCAGGTCCAGTGCTCTATCCACTGTGCTACCTTTAGCAGCTAGTAATTGGTTGTATATTAAGTATGACCTTGAAAATAATAAAATAGTGTTTTCAAAAATTTTTATCATTCTGATTTTTCACTGTCAGACTGTCCTTGCCCGTTAGTGGCACATGCATGTGCACATGCACAGGAACATGTGGTTCCTGTGAGAAGTTAGAATGGAATGTAGACACAAACTTAAGAGTTCCCAGACAATTGTTGAAATAGAGCCAAGTGGTCAAGCCAGAGTGAATCCATTAATTTGGGAGGAGAGTTTCTTTTTGCCTTTGAAGAATTCACACAATGACTAATCTGGCATGATTTTACCTATAGAAATCGACTGTGGGACACCTCCAGAGATTCCAAATGGCTACATCATCGGAAAATATACCTCCAGACTGGGCGACCAAGTTCACTATGCTTGTAAAGAAGGATTTTACAGTGACCAGGAAGAGAGTGTGACAAGTTGTACTGTTGGTGGAACCTGGGAGACCCCAAAGATGCATTGTCAAGGTGAGAGGGACTATAGAATAAAGGCACCTCTTTATTATTCAGACAAAAAGAGATTTTTCTTTTTACAAATTTGTATTTAGGAGAAATGTCATGGCACTCAGAACTCCCAGCCTATGAATGGTTGTCCATTCCTTCCTTACCTACCTGTTTTGCTTGACTTGAATTGATCAAATCTTACAAGTAAACAAATGCTTATTGAGAATCTACTATATGTTTTGTAAAATACCTTTGTAAAAAGCACAGTAAGGATGATAGTAAAATAGAAGATATGACTCTGGCTTTTTTGAGATGCTTACTATTGCTGATTACATAAAATCTATACTTTTTTAACTTGATGTAGCAGTCCCATATTATTTGGACCATGTAGGTGGTACACTGGATAGAGTGCTGTGCCCAAAGTCAGGAAAACCTGAGCTCAAATCTGGCCTCAGACAAATACTCTGGGCAAGTCACTTCACCCATTTGCCTCAGTTTCCTTATCTATAAAATGAACTGGAGAAGGAAATGGCAAACCACTCCAGTGTCTTTGCCAAGAAAACCTCCAACAGGGTCATGAAAAGTTGGACATAACTGAAAAATGACTAACCAACATTATTTGGATCCAACTGACCTTTCCAAATTTGCCTCCTATGGTAGCTTTTCACATCTTCTCTATTGTGATTTCACTTGCAGATGGAATCCTAGGTAAAGGAACTTGTTTTACAAATTTGGATCATCAACTTTCATGATGATGTCTTAGAGTTGCCTCCCTAGAGCACTGAGAGGTTATAAGTGACTTGCCCAAAATCTCACAGCTAATTTGTATTAGGAGCAAGATTTGAACTTAGATGTCCACTGGCTCTAAAGCTGGCTATCTACTCTCCCATTCATACTCATTGTAAAACGTCCTCATGCTGGACTCCTTTGTTAATCCTTGGACACATTCCACTTCTTCCCAACATTCTACTTCAGTTTACGATGTTCTCCCCTGCTAGTGAAGCCCTGGCCCATTCTCTACTTAGTGAAATTTTCTTATCCTTCCAAGCTAAGATGCACCTTTTCCAGGAAGCTTTCCTACCTTTTTCTCAGCCATAAGTGATTCCCACCTCCTTTTGATTTTTTACAGCGTTTTGTACTTTCCTTCTGTGCTTTTTTTCACACAAGACTTTGATTACGTTTTCTTTCCTTGCCTCTCCGGGCTTCTTCTCAAACTGTGCCTTTAATTTTCATACCATTGTATCACATTGACTTGCCCAGGGTCACTCACACAGCTAGTAAGTATGTGAGGACATATATGAACTCAGGAAGATGATTCTTCCTGACTACAGGCCCAGCACTTTATCCATAAATTTTTGTAGGTATGTAATTGTTTAATGTTCTCTCCCCAGTTACAATGTGAACTTCTTGAAAACAAAACCCCTACATTACTTATGAGCTAATAAATGGCCAAGCTGAGATTCAAACGTAGTCTGAATTTGAGTCTTCTCCCTACACATTATTTTTGTATTGCATTCAGTTGCAAGTAAGATAGCATGGAATGTTAGAGCTGGAGGGGACCTTAGAGGTTACCACGAGTGCAAAGCCCTTCACTTTCCAAGGGATGAAATTGCACAGTGAATTATAAATGGGGGTGGGGAGTGTTTGAGACTAGTTTTTCTTATAGTTTTCCTACCTTCAGTGCTCTTCTCACTGTACTATGATTTTACACAGTGTTCATTGAGCCAGAAATGGAATCTCTTGGCATTCATTTCTTTCCACGATTTCACCAGGAAAAATCTCCTTCTCATAAGCACCATTCATGTTGGATATGGTTTAGAAAAAACATGGATTTTGCTTATGGATATGACTTCTTGTCCAACAGAACAGATGCTTACAAGACATGTTTCCTAATGGGCCATTTTACTTTATTTTAATTAAAGGAAACAATTTGTTGAAGTCTTTTATTATATCACAACAATTTCCTAATATATCCTTCCCATGAAAACCCTCTCTTGTAATAAAGAAGAATAATTAAGCAAAAATCTCCAACAAAATGACTATTTGATGTATGCAACATTCTGCGCTTATGATTTTGTTTCTTTACCAAAAATAGGGAAATGTGTTTCAACATCTGGAATAAACATTCAACTTGAATGAATAATAATAATTTTTAAAAACTCTCTGCTTGTCCTGTGCTAAGTGCTGGGGATAGTGGTTGGGAAGGATGTTTTGTCATTCAGTCAATATACACTTAATAAGTACCTAGAAGTCACAGTGATTATGGGATGATGGGAGTGGGGGGAGCCATGGAAAAACTATCATTGCTGCTGGGAAGCACTGTAAACGTTGATTTATTTATTGTCTCCATTGCAATAGGTGGAAGATAAAAAGGGAGGGGGTGAGTGGGTTAGGCACTTAGCATGTTGTGGCTAGCTATTATAGGCTCACTAAGCAGGAAATTTAATTTTTCATCTCATTTATTCATTTATTCATGCATTCGTTCATTCATTATTTAGCAGCTTGCATATGTATTCACATAAAGAAACATTAACAGCCTGGGAATAATTCACATGAAATTTACATGAATTCATACCAGTATTTTCATAATTTTCTATTTATGGAAAAAGGTTAATATTCCTGTATATTGCGATTTTTTAAAAAAGTATTCAAGAGTTCATGGGGTGGCTCTGTCTCATTGAAGATGCCTGACTGGTGACTCAATGTATTACAAATAGATGTCTCTCTTTTCCTTGCTTCCTTTTTTCTACATAGTATTGGAATTTAATCAGTTGTTGCTTTGTTGCTTAATCATTTTTCTGTCATATCTGACTCTTCATGACCCCTTTTGGGGTTTTCCTAGCAAAGATACTGGAGTGGTTTGCCATTTTCTTCTCCAGTTCATTTGACGGTGAGGAAACGGAGACATATAGGGTTCAGTGACTTGCCCAGGGTCACACAGTAAGACAATTAAGTGTCTGATACCAGATCTGAACTCAGGAAAATGAATCTTCCTGACTTTAGGATTGATGCTGTATTCACTGTGCTACTTGACTGCCCCTAGATATAATTGAGATTTCAAAAACCTAGATTCTAGTTCTATCTCCACTACTTAATACCATATGACCTTGTGCAAGAGACAACTCATTGGAGCCTCAGTTTCCTTTCTGAAAAATGGAAATGCTTTCTGTTCTTACCTTACCTAAATTGTAAGGATCAGATAAAATAGTTATGTGTGAAAGTTCTTTCAATATTGTAAAACATTGTACTAGATAACTTTCTGTTATCTTATTAATTTTTCTAGTTCATGACAATCCACATGAATTTTGGAAGCTCATCCAGGCTTCCAAGTCACCTGAAGACCAGAAACATCATCATCACTGTCACCATCATCATATTGTTAATAGCAGCTAACATTTAAATAGCATTTTCAGGCTTGGCAGATGCTTTAGATATGTTATCTTATTTTGTCCTCACAATAATCCTGGCAGATCAGTGAAAACCAGGGTTGAGAGAGGTTAAAAGACTTGTCCAGGGACACATAGCTAGTTGGTGTTTGAGGTGGGATTTGAACTTGAGTCTTCCTGAATCCAACTTCAACACTCTATTAACTACAACACCTTCCTCCCATTATTGGACATCATTGTCTAAAAGTGAATAGGACCCAGGGATACATTTCATTTTTAATTAAAATTTGTAGAGGCACATAGTTTGATTTAAAAAATTTGTCTGATATCAGGGACTGCCCAATTTTTTCAGGCCTTGAGCCTTTGTGCTCATGCTAATATAGAGGTGTGAATAATATGACTGATGGGGAGCATTTGTTCTATGTGAAATTGCAGTTGGGTCGCAGTTGTCCGTAACCATGGAAGGAAGAGGATACTTTTTTTCTTTGAAACTCGTATAGACATCGTGGGGATGAGAGCGCTTGGGCCATTAGCTATAATTTGTAGAGGGGGATAATATGTGGTTGTAAATAATTGAAAAGGCAACTGCATACTTGTGTGGAAGGGTTTGGAAAAATGGGCATCTCTTTCTGTATGTGGAATTTTATTTGGTCCTAGAGACAAAAGAGAGGGTAATTTACAACTGATGAATCTGCAGGCTTCCTGCTGAAGAATTCTCTCCAGGAGAAAGTCAAAAAGGGGAGAGAATATGGAAGTTGGTAATCAAATGGAATAAAAGAGAATCCCCCATAAATAGGACTATCATTTGATTGTCTTATTCTTTTTACAATTTTTATTGTTCAGACATTTCAGTTTTATCCAACAATCTGTGACCCCATTTGGGATTTTCTTGGCAAAAATTCTGGAGTTAATTGTGGTTTCCTTCTCCAGCTCATTTTATAGATGAGGAATATGAAGAAAAATAGGCTTGCCTAGAGTCACACAGCTAGTAAGTTTCTGAGGTTAGATTTGAACTCAGGAAGATGAGTCTTCCTGACTCTAAGCTGGGTACTCAGCATTGTATCACCTAGCTACCCCTTCATAAGCAATACTGTCCTTTAAATTTGACTCGAAATTTAAAAGTGGTATAGGGGATGGACTGCTAGACTTGATGGAATCAGAAAGTGAAAACCTCACTTAATGAAAACAAGGACAACCTGTATGCTCCATTAGTGTTTGTATTATGTTGAAAGAATTAGAAGAATGCCCTTAGCATCTCGGAGCCTCTGGTAGATGTACAGTAATAGAGAGGCAGGAACTGTTCAGGATGGGCAAGCACAAATGGACAGTGATCTATATGTTGGAAGGAGTGCCCACATTTAGAAGGTCCATGGATCCAGGAATTCAGCTTCATTATGCAGTTTGATAGTTCAATTAATAATTAAATTGTTTCATTAGTCCTTGGGTTTGATCATAGCTAGATACAGCCTTATGTTCTACCGATTCACAAAATTTGACTCGAGAATTCTTAGAGGACAATGACTATTGGGGATATTCAAAAGAATTGGGACACTCAAAAGAATATGCTGTTGGCTTCAAAAGCAGCTCCCTTAAGAAGAGTCCTGAAAATACGATTTTTAGAGTGAATGGATGACTTCCAGGTAACTACTTTCAAGTTATAAACTCTTTGCTGGGTATATAAGTTCTGTTTGTTTAAAATTTTAAAAGCAAATATTAAAAAAACCCAGCCTCATTACTTCTAAATCAAATATTGTTTTCCTCACTTTGATGAAAGTCTTTTGGTAGAGTGATTAAGGAGCCAAAAAAGAAAATGGGCAGAATCCTTTTCCCTCCCCCAATTAACTGAGTTGGTCCAACTCTAATTCAAGAGTGTGCGACTGATATTATTCCCAAGAATGTTTGTATAAAAATATGAATAATTACTGCCTTTGCTCACTACAGTCGAGTCGTGATGGCTGTTTCTTACACAGGACATTCACTCTGTGCCTTTGGAGAGGCCTTCCTTAAGGTCTGAAATCCTTGCCTTCATTTTCTGAAATCAGTTGTCTTCCTTCAAAATGCAGCTCAAGCACTATGAAACCTTTCTGGATCCTTCTACCCTCTTGTATCTTCCCAAATTACCTTTTGTTTATTTTGTACATACTTATATGTGCCCTTGTTGTCTTCTTGAGCAGAACTGTAACTTGAGAGCACAGGGACTCTTTGGTTCGGTTGTGATATCAAAAATGCCTATGTACCTGGTACATAGTGGCACTTAAGTTCTTGACTGATCGGTTGAAATCCAAATAAAATCTTTGACTTCTGAAAAGGAGAGGATCTCCAGACAGGAACATTAAACCTATTTCAGATCATGACTTTAGGTTTCTAATGTTCTCATTTTGTTTTCCTCCTGCTTTGTGTTCTTCTTCTCCCACAAATTCATTTCTCACTCCAGTCCTTATTTTTTTTCTTCTTTTCTTTGTAATGCAGCTGTGGACTGTGGGGTTCTGCCTTCATTCCCAAATGCTTTTCCAACTCTTCTGAACAGCACCACATTAGGAAGTCTAGTTGGGTACAAATGCTGGAAGGGGTACATTCTAGAAACCAGCAACCCTGTTGTTTTTTGCAATGCCCAAGGACAGTGGGAATGTCCATCTCTCATGTGCAGAGGTAAAGGGAAAGGGATACAAAATAATCTTAAATGCATCTGAGTCCTTCTAGAGCTAGAACAGGGAGTCTCTGTCACCAAGAGTGGATTATCTAGGGACAGGATGGGAGAAATCTCATCTATCATAGAGTGAGTGGCCTAATAATTCACCTGGGTGGATTGGGTTTCTCTCTCTCAATGGATCCCCTTTGTGTCTATTTGAGTGGCAGTTGGAATCATCCCTTAGCTCCAGAAGCATTTGTTATAAAGGCTCACATCTATATGGCTCTTGAAAGTCTACTTTGCAGTAACCCTTTGAGGCAGGCAGTATACATGTTATCATACCCATTTTAAAAAGAGAAAACTCAAGCAGTGTTCAGACTCAATCTGGAATTCTTTCTATTGCACCATTCTGAATAAATACAAGACAGAGTTGAAGGGATTTCCCCAGGATTACTCAGTTAATCAGAAAGTATTTATTAAGCACCTGTTATGTGCAAGCTCTGTGTTCAGTGAAATTAGATTAAATTATTAAATTTCAGGGAGTTAGGTAGTATAGTGGATAGAGTACCAGTCCTGGAGTCAGGAAGAATCATCTTCCTGAGTTCAAATCTGGCCTTAGACTAGCTTTGTGATCCTGAACAAGTCACTTCACCCTGTTTTCCTTAGTTTCCTCATCTGTAAAATGCGCTGGAGAAGGAAATGGAAAACCATTCCAGTATCTCTACCAAGGAAAACCCAAATGAAGTCAGAAGAGTTGGACACAACTGAAAACGTCTGAACAGCAATAACAGTATTAGGTGATGGTGATACAAATGCAAAATGATGCAGTCCCTGCCTTTAAGGATAGCTAGTAAGTGTCAGATGTGACACTTAAACTCAAAACTTGCTTGAAGAACAATACCTTTTCCATTAGACCTGTGTGGTCCGTTATCTAAAGAACTAAAGGAATGCCCTCAGGGCAAATCCACTGTGGTAGATGTACAGTAGGACAGAGATGAGAGTTGCACAGGATGGGGCAGGCACAGGTGATGTTGAAAGGAGTAGCCATATTGAGAAGGTCTATGGATCCAAGAAGAAACTCAAGCTTATGATGAAACTTAATAAATAGTTAAATTAATAACTTAATAACTTGAATTGTGAATCATAGACCAAGCTGTTTTTTTTTTAAAGGGCACTACATTAAATTCTGGGGATACAGAGATGAAAAATGATACAGTCTTTGCCCACAAGAAATTTATACCCTCTAAGGGATACGGGACTAGTATACACATAAATGTGGTACATAATAGCTAGCATTTATATAGCACTTTAAAGTTTGTAAACATTCTACAAATAGTATCTCATTTGATCTTTACAACTACCCTGGGAGGTGATTATTAACCCCATTTTATCAATGGAGAACCTTAGACACTTAGTTAAGTGTCTTGTCCAACGTCACACAGCTAGTAAGTATCGGAGGCTGAATTTGAACTCAGGTCCTTCTGATTCTGGGGCAGCTAGGATGGAGTGGCATAGTGGATAAAGTGCCTGGCCTGGTGTCAGGAAGACTTATCTTTCTGAGTTCAAATCTTGTCTCAGATACTTACTAGCTTTGTGTCCCTGGGCAAGTCACTTAACCCTGTTTGCTTCAGTTTCTTCATCTATAGAATGAGCTGGAGAAGGAAATGGTGAACAGCTCCAATATCTTTGCCAAGAAAACCCCAAATGAGGTCACAAAGAGTTGGACATTACTGAAAACACTGAACAACAGCTTCTTAAACCTAGGCCCAGAACTTTATCCTCCATGCTACCTTTAACCTGCTGTATTTCTCAGTATATGTCAACTCCCAAAAGGCATATCAGCTAGGGGGGCTTCCAGTAAATATAGATTCCAGAGCTATCCCAACTCCCCTACCACAGGATTCCTGGACCTTCTTTCCACCCCTACCCTCTAGATTTAGTTCACTGTTTTTCCCCACCTATTTGGGGTGGGGCAGGAGTTCTTAGGAAGTTGGTTTCATATTTAAGATCACGCATTGGATTATTGTTTTTGACATGTTCTTTTCCCCCAGCATCACTGAATACTGACATCATGCCATGAAAGTGGAAAGGAATGCTTAAAATCTTTCATTGTTTGAAGACCACCTATTACAAGTTAATGCATCTTACTTTAAAAAAGTTCAGAGAAGGGATTCATATATATCTTTAAAGGAATGTCTTTAAGTTCTGGTTTGAAGCTCACAGGATTGTAGACTTTGATTTGGAAGGAAGAGATTTCTGAGATCAGCCAATCTAATTTCTTCCTTTTATAGATGAGGAAACTGAGGCAAAACTTGTCTGAGGTTACACAGATTGTCATTAGAAGAGCTGAGATTCAAACCAGATGTTCTGATTGCAAATCTGGAATTCTTATTCAAATCATCTTTTTTTTTTTTTGGAGGGGTGGAGGTGCGGGGGAATGAAGTGAAAGTCAGCATTATTCCAAAGTGTTTTCTGTCCAAGGCACTCTTCTAAGCATGGTATAACATGGTCCTTCCCTCTCTTTTGGAGTACGATTTCCTAGGGAACAACAGTCACATCCTTTATTCATTTACAAATAGGTGCTTAAGCAGTGCTGTTTTAAAACTCAGAAAAAGAAGTATGGTATCCTAGAACTTCAGACTGGAAATCAGGAGAATTAGGATTGTTGTCTTACCTTTGTTCCAAACTAACCTTCTAGGTGGAGTAGTAAGTAGAATATTATATTTAGAGTTAAGACCTGAGTTTAAATCCTCCCTCAGATACTTACTAGCTGTGTGATTCTTGTAAGGTCTCTTTAACCTCTGTTTGCCTCAGTTTTCTTGACCATAAAATATAGATAATAAAAAAATATAGGTAATAACCTACCTCCCTAGTTGTGAAGATCAAGTGAGATACTTGTAAAGAACTTTCCACAACTCAGATTGCTTGCTCTCTCTGTCTTTCTCTATATCTGTCTCTATATCTATTTCTTTTTATGTGAGTCTACTGCTCTTTCTATCTAGCTCTATCACTTTCTCCTTCTCTGTCAATTTCTCCCTCTTTTTTTCTCTTTCTCAATATAGGTCTACCTAGTACATCAACAAGTTATTTTATTCACATCAGCCTTCCTGAGTCTCATCAATAAAATGTAGGTTGTTCTAGATAATCTCATCAGAGCCTTCCAGCTCTCATGTTGCATGAATTCTGGACTTGGCTTCTGATCCCAGATTTGCCATTTAATACATTTTGTGACTTTGGGCAAATCACTTAATCACTTTAGCCTTGAGTTTTCTCATCCATAAAATGATGGGCTTGGGCTAACTGATTTCTCAGGTAGGATTTATTTTAAATTTACTCTAAATATTATAATCTATTAGGATCTTCTCCAGTGCTAATGGTCTGAACACTGATGAGGGCATGGAAACAAATGAATAATCATAGTCACATGTAGGCTAAATTTAAAAAAAGTGGAGGTTTTTTTTAATGCACAAGGTGAGGGGTCAGTACATTCCTTAGGGGCAGTGAGTCAAGAGGAAATTGTACATGAAAGGAGGAAGGTTTATAGTTTATCTGCTGCCAGTAGCAAAAATTGAAACCTTCCAAAAAAACCCAAAACCTTCCACACTGAAAATCCCTACCCTTAGGAATAGCTAACATCACCTGGCATTTATATACTGCTGTAGGATTTATAAAGTACTTTTCACATGTTATCTTATTTGATCCTGACAACAACCCTGCTTGGGTGTTGTTTACTTGTTTTTCAGTCATATCCGTCTCTTTGTGACACCATTTGGAGTTTTCTTGGCAAAGATAATAGGAGTGGTTTTCTATTTCCTTTTCCAGCTCATTTTATAGATGAGGAAACTAAGGCAAGCAGGGTTAAATAACTTACTTAGGATCACATAGCTAACAAGTATCTGAGACTGGATTTGAACTCACTGACTCCAGGCAAGTGACTCTATAGGTACTCTATTGGTACTCTCTTCACTGTGCTATTATTACCCCCATTTTAGCAATGAGGAACCCAAGACTGAGAGTAGTTAAGTGATTTGCCCAAGGTAACACAGGATCTGGAACAGGATTCAAACTCAGGTCTTCCTGACTCCTAAGTAAGTGCAGCACTTCATGCATTAAACCACTTAGATGCTCCCTTCCTTTGTAGAATGTAGTTGAAGCAGTAGGAAGTTCTTTACACATATTATTTCTATGTCCCTATTGATGTTAGAACCATAAAATATCAACATTGGAAGGATTCCTGGTAGATTATAGATATCACTGGATGATTTAAGTATACTTCCAATAGTCTAACTCCAACCCAGTTTGGCATTCATAGGGACATAAATCTAGAGCTAGAAGGGATCTTGGAAGTTATTAAGTCCAACCTCCTCATTTCACAGATACTACTGATAAATAGCTAGTAGTTATATAACAGCACAGAGCCAAACACAGATTCCTGGGTACTCTACTAGAGACCTCCTGCCATATTGAAATAGAAATAGAAAAACAACAGCTCTTCTTTCTTTGTCTAACCGGTTCTGAATCTATCTTACTGTTTAATTGTCTGATCCATCTCTCTCCATCTTCTCCATAAGAATAGAAAAGCTTTGTTAAGGTCCAGGTACACTGTTTATAGAGTTCCCTTCATTTAGTGATCCTGTCAAAAAGGAAGAGGAATGACATATTCTTGATGCTGTGCTAATTCTTTCTAATCATGTCTTCCTTTTTGAGATGGTCTAACCATCTCTCTAAAATAACCATCCATTCTAGAATTTTCTTAAGGTTGAAGTCAAACTCAGTGGCCTATAGTTTTCAGAAGACTTTATTTTTTTCTTTCTCAGAATCAGAACAAAATTTTATTTTCTCTAATCCTATGGTATATCTTTTGTTTTCCATGATCTTTCAAATATTACATAAGGCAACATATCTTTTCAGGATCCATTGATGTAACTCATCTGGGCTAGGTGATTTGATCAATGGATTATTTCAATATTTATTTTGCCCTCTGTTTCTAGAATATCAGGGCAGTTTTCCTTGATAATTTTATGAAAGATGATGTCTAGGTTCTGTTTTTGATCATGGCTTTCAGGTAGTCTCATAATTTTTAAATTGTCTCTCCTGGATCTATTTTATAGGTCAGTTGCTTTTTCAATGAGATATTTCACATTATCTTCTATTTTTTAATTCTTTTGGTTTTGTTTTGTAATTTTTTGGTTTCTCATAAAATAATTAGCTTCCATCTACTCCGTTCTAATTTTTAAAGGGCTATTTTCTTCAGTGAGCTTTTAAACCTCCTTTTCCTTTTTGGCTAATTTTGTTTTTAAAGCATTCTTCTCATCGACTTTTTGGACCTCTTTTGTCAATTAACTTAGCCTATTTTTAAAAGTATTATTTTCTTCAGCAATTTTTTTTGATCTTCTTTAGCAAGCTGTTGACTCACTTTTCATGATTTTCTTGCATTGTTCTAATTTCTCTTCCAAATTTTTCCTCCACCTTTCTTACTTGATTTTCAAAATCCTTTCTGATCTCTTCCATAGCCTGAGACCATTGCATATTTATTTTGGAAGTTTTGGATGCAGAAGCCTTGATTTCCTCTGATGATATGCATTGTTCTTCCTCATCTGAAAGGATGGAAGAAAATACCTGTTCACCAAGAAAGTAACCTTCTATGTCTTATTTTTTTTCCCCTTTTTTGGGCATTTCCCCAGCCAGTTACTTGACTTTTGAACCTTTTGTCAAGAGGAGGGTATAGTCTGGGGACCTATAAGTTTTCAGTTCCTCCAAGGTGGCACAATCAAGGGAGAGGAGTTTACTCCTCTCCTGGCCTGCACACTGGTCTGGGAGCAACCAAAAACTTTTCTTCCCAGAATCTGAGAGTAGAATTCCCTCTCCACAACCACCTCCAGCTCTACCACACCAGTGCTCCTCCTCACCCCAGGGCCACAACTCAGGGCTGAGATTCAGATCAGCCACTCAGTTCCTCCTGGGGCTTTAGGCAGAGGGCTCCAAAAATGGACGCTGCTGCTACAGTGACTGCTGTCAGCAGTCCAGACTGCATTCCATTCTCCTGGGTGAAGGAACTTTCTCACCGACCTCTGAAGCTGTCTGTGGCATTTGTGGGTTGAGCAATCTGAGAACTGCTGCTTCTAGTAGCTCCCTGAAGCTTGTTCTGGGTCCTGTCCCCATTGAGCCACTCTACCCATGCTAGGCTGCACTCTGCCCTGTGCCAGGTGTGATAGACCTTCCCTGTTGGCCTTCCAGGCTGTCTTGGGCTGGAGATCTCTTTCACTCTATTGTTTTGTGGTTTCTGCTGCTCTAGAATTTGTTTAGAGTCATTTTTATAGGTATTTTATGGGTTATGTGGGGGAGCTTCCACAGGTTCACCTTTCTACTCTGCCATCTTGTCTCCGCCCCCAGAGGTCTGGGCTAGGTGATTTGAATTCACTGGTAGATGGGTGCCTTCTTACTCATCTCAGGAATCAATTCCCTGTTAGCCATTTTTGTTCTTTTTCACTTTAAAGAAAATTTCCCACTGCAGAGAAAACAGGAAAAAAGCAGCTCTGCCTTCTATCTGTTGTCAGTTGTCATCATCCCATCCACTCCATATAAAAAGCCATTTTCTCCCAATGTAGTTAAAAACAGAAAAAAGAAACAAAACCCTAAACCCCCAAACCTCCCCTTTCTGTTGTCCTTGTTTTCTCTTGACAGCTTCAGTTTATTCATATCTGTAGCATTCCTGACACTTTTTGTAAGACTGTGCCCCATTGTTATATCCATCCTCTGTTGCTTAGCCTTGCTACCATATTCTGTGAATTTCTTTGAAAAATCTAAGTTGGTTGTTGGATTACTTGTGCATCCACATAGTTCTCTTTAGACAAATTCCATGGTATGTCCTCATTGGAACAGTTTCCTTTTGTGTCCTACAAATTTAATTATTGAGCATTTCCTACTTCTCCTTGACCACTTTACTCTATAAAGCAGATACTACTTCTCTCTCCTCTGAATCCTTTGACAGCTACTTTCCCCAAATCTAGGATGCATATCATACTGTACCCAGATTCCTTCTCCTCACTCACAGACTGTAGAAACTTCCTTTCTTGGTTCCTATAATTTTTACTCCCATCAATCAATTCTTTCCTTTTAGATTATTGACTACTTTCTTTTGAGAGAGTGAGTAGAAAGAGAGAAGAGATGGAGAGAGACAGACAGACAGAGAACTCCAGATATCTGGATACTTGAGTCCCTTGGCCTAAAATTCTTTAGGGAAAGTCGGCTTAATAAGAATGAAAAACTCTCACAAACAAAATTCTGAAGATCCTAACAAAATTCTGATGAGGAAGAAAAGGAGAAACTCTCTAAAGAGACTTCTATGGCTACAAAGGGGACATCAACCAATTTGGATTTTTATTTTATTTTTTAAATATTTATTTACTCAGTTTTAGTTTTCAACATTCACTTTTATAAGATTTTGAGTTTTAAATTTCCCTCCCTCCTTCCCCTCTCCTTACCCAAGGCGGCGTATAATCTGATATAGGCTATACATGTGCAATCATATTAAGCATATTTCCACATTAGTCATCCAACCTGAGTTTTTAAAAGTCTTGTTTTAAATATGATAATCAGGACAAGTAGCTAGAATGGATGAAAAAGAATGGAAAGGGAAATGTAAGAACAATGCCAGGATGAAGAAAGTTCCGGAAGATCTGAGGTTGATATTAAATGCCAGGGTGAACAAAATGGGAATAAAAAAAAGTTATATTGAGATCCAGAATAAAGCAGAAGTTACGCTTCTGATAGAAGAGGCTACCAATGAATCAGCATTTATTAAACACCCATTATGTGCCAGGTTCTGTGCTAAACACTGGGAATACAGGAAAAGGCAAAAGCCAGCCCCTGCCCTAAAGGAATTTAAAATCTAATGGGAGAGACAACATGCAAATATTTGCAAAGACGTCTATATAAAAGATAAATAGGAAATAATTAATAAATGGAAGGCACTAGAATTAAGAGGGGTTGGGAAAGACTTCCAGGAGAAGATGAGGTTTTAATTGGGACTTACAGCCAGGGACAACGATAATTAATGAAGAAAAGGCAAAACCATTCAACTCATGTTTCTATTTTCTCAGTCAAGGTATAAAATGGTACAAAGATGATACAAATAGATATCATCATGATACAAGGCACAAAAATGATTAGCATGAGGTTGAAACCCAAGATAATTGTGAGACAGAGAGCCCTTGATGAGTTTCAGTCACCAGGCGTAGGTGAACTCTATCTCAGGTTACTGAAAGAACTGGCAGATCCGATTACTGAGCGCGCTTCCAGTGAACCTGGAGAGATCATGGAAAACAGGAAAGGTGCTTCAGGAATGGAGAAAGGACAGTGTCCTAATTTTCCAAGAAAAAGAGACAGAGGCAAAGTCTGTAGACTATAGAGAAGTGAACTTGACTTTAATCTTTGAACAAATTCAAGAGTGTATTAATAGTTACAAGTAATAGTGAGTGTTTAGAAAAAGAAAGAACTTCATCAAAACAGGTCAAATCTGACCATCTTTATTTCCTTTTCTTTTTGACAGAGTTTCTAGACTGGTAGATTAGGAGAATTCTGTAGAAATGGTATATCAGAGTTTTAAAATAAACATATAATAATGTCTATCATGCCATCTTTGTAGACAAGAAGGAGAGATCTATGTAGTCTGGTGGAGAAACACTAGATAAAAAAAGTAGAAAGGAAATAAGCATTTATTAAGTGCTTGCTGTGTGCCAGACACTGGGCTAAGTGCTTTACTAATATCTAATTTGATCCTCACAATAGCCTATTATTAGACCCATTTTAGAGATGAGGAAACTGAGGCAGACAGAGGTTAAATTATTTGCCCAGGATCACATAACTGATAAGTGTTTGGGGCCAGATTTGAATTTAGGTGTTCCTGGCTGAAGGCTCTGTGTTCCACCGTATCACCTATCACAAGCATTAAATTGGTCAGCATCAATTTGGAGGGCTCCACAGATATATTCTTGGCAATTTCCTTTTTATATTTTTTATTTTTTTACATTTTTGTCAGTGAATTAGATCAAATATAAATGGCATGCTTGTCAAATGTGGAGATAGCACAGAGTTGGAAGGGACACCTAATTGAATGATAGGATGCAAAGATGTCAACAGTCTAGTGACTGTCCCACTATAAGATGACATTTGTTAGAGGTAAATGTGAAGTCCAACACCTGGGTTCCAAAAATCACCATTACAAGCACAGGAAGGGAGAAGTATGACCAGACAACAATTATTATTAAAAATGATCTGGGAGTTTTAGTGGATGAGTCAGCAGTGTGAGATGATAGAGATGTCAGTCCTTGGCAGCTTTAAGAGAGGTGTGTAGAGGAAGGGGGAGGTGACAATTTGTCTGTGCTCTGTACCAGTCAGATTGCTTCAGCAGCACACGAATCAGTTGGTCTCTCAAATGTGAGGAAGGACATAGACGAGTTAGAGGGTGTCCTAAGAAGGACAATCAAGATGGAGAGAGGACTAAAGAACATATTGTATGGAGATTGGTTGAGGAAATTGTAGATATTGATCTGGATGCCCATTAAGTGTTTTGCAGTGCCATCATGAGTGTGCTGGAGCCAGTTCAAACTGGCTTGAGAAGGCTAGTTGGTAAATTTTCAGCATGAGCACATATTTACCCCTTGGAAATGGGTGAATGCTACAAAATCAGGGCATGATTTATCATTTTATTGATTGTCTTGACAAGAAAATAATGGAGAATATATTCATAACGCAAATTCAATTGGTTGAGGGTGCACTTTTTTTTTTTATAGATTTGATTGTTAAATGTTTACAAGCATACCTCTGAGTATCATGATAGGTATTAGGGGAGATACAGAGAAAATAAAATATAGCACCTTAAAGTTTGCAATGCCCTTTACATATTTTATCTCATTAGAAGAGGAAGGTGATCACAACAGCTCATATTAATATAATGCTTTAAGGCAAAGATGTCAAACATTGCAGATCAACAATCCTGTATGTTGAACCAGATTAAAATGTAATTGAGAAATATTTAGCAAAATACATAAAAATACAATAGAACATAAATAATGTTAATAAATGGTTTTCTAAGTCTATATTCAACCCACACGGATCCATATGTGTAATTTAGTGGTTCCCATTTCTGTTGGACTTTGACACCACTGCTTTAAGATTTGCAAAGTGAAGAGTGGGTAGAAATATAGACTTGGAGTCCAGAAGAACACAGTTCAGGTGTTGCCTCAGTCACTTACTAGCTGTGTGATCCTTGGCAAGTTACTTAACCTCTCTCAGCCTCAGTTTTTTTCATCTGTAAAATGGGGATAATAACACTTTTGTAGATCCTCACAAGATTGTTGTGAGAATCAGAGACGATAATATATGTAAAACACCCTGAGAATCTTTTTTAAATTATTGTATTTGTTTTCAGTGTTCTACAATCACTTCCATATATCTTAGATTTTTCCCCTCTTCCTTCCTACCTTCCTCCTCCCTCCCTTAGAAGGCATACAGTCTTGTATAGGTTCTACACATACATTCCTATTAAATACATTTTCACCTTAGTCATGTTGCATAGAAGAATTAAAACGAATGGGAGAAATCATAAAACAAAGAAAACATAACACAAAAGAAAATTATCTGTTTCATTCTGTGATTGAATTCCCTAGTTCTTTCCCTGGATGTGGAAGGCATTTTGCCATAAGAGACCATTGGGAATTATTTAAGTCTTTGCATTGCGGTAAAATACTAAGTCTATCAGAAAAATTCCTCACACACTGTGGTTGTTGCTGTGTACAGAGTTCTCCTGGTTCTGCTCCTTTCACTCATCGTCAGTTCATATAAGTCTTTCCAGGCCTCTCTGAAGCCTTCCTGTTCATCATTTCTTATAGCACAATAGTATTCCATTGCATTCATATACCACAGTTTATTCAGCCATTCCCCAATTGATGGGCATCCCCTTGATTTCCAGTTTTTGGCCAATACAAAGAGAGCTGCTATAAATATTTTGTACATGTGGGACCCTTTCCCATTTTTATGATCTCTTGGGGATACAGTCCTAGAAGTGGTATTGCTGGGTCAAAGGTATGCACATTTTTGTAGCCCTTTTAGCATAGTTCCAAATGGCTCTCCAGAATGATTGGATCAGCTCACAGCTCCACCAGCAATGAATTAGTGTTCCAATTTTCCCACATCTTCTCCAGCATTTACCATCTTCCTGTTTTGTTATGTTAGCCAATCTGATAGGTGTGATGTGGTATCTCAGAGTTGTTTTGATTTGCATCTCTCTAATCAATAGTGCTTTAGAGCACTTTTTCATATGACTATAGATAGCTTTAATTTCTTCCTCTGAAAACTGCCTGTTCATAGCCTTTGACCATTTAACAATTGGGGAACGGCTCAAAGCAAACTGGTGAACATATCTGCTTCTTAGCCCTTCCCTTCTTGGGTTATTGACTTTTTCAGTTTTGTATCATGCCAATTCTCCCTCATTGACTTTTGATAATAAAAGTTCTTGTTTGAAGCTAAAGATGGTAATTTCCTTAGAGGACAATAGTTGTAGGACTTACCTTAATGTATTTATTACACAATTACACACTTTGCTAGTACTTTGCCCTTAGAAAGCATTCCCTATTTCCCTGCTTGGTAATTTTTAATTATGTTGCACATTAACAGCTTTGTCTTTCAGTTCCTTCTGTGGGATTGTTTGGCAGTTAAGAAGTTCATAAAAGGAAAGTATGGAAGCCAGATGGAGTACTTACAAAGTAGATAGTTTTGTTTTTTAGTAAATAAACTTTTTTTGGTGGGAGAAGAAAAAGGAGGAAGGTTTAATGTTCTTTCTTTTGAGAGGCAGTTCAGGTGTGGTGAAAAGAATGCTGTTCCTGGAGTCAGGAGAGGCACATATTTGTGGTGTGGGTATCACGTAACCTTTCTGAGTCTCACTTTCCTCATTTGTAAAATGGAATAATTTGTGTAGTGCTAATTTCACTGTGTTCTTGCTAGGATCAACTGAGGTTTGAGATAGATAGATATAGAGATGTAGATTAGATATAGATAACACCTAAATATAGATATAAATAGATATATGGATATAGTCATTTGCAAACCTTAAAAGTGCTATATAAATTTCATCTATTATTATTGTTTTATATACCATGAATGTTGACAAAATGCTAACTTTGTTTTAGTTTGGCTTCCTGTAGACATAAACATAAATTATGACTAAAGAAATATTCTTCAAGTTGGCTCCTTTTGTTCTGAGGAGGAAAACATCTTTTTTCAGATGTATAATTGGTTTTTGAGGATTGTGGGTGTGTGTGGCTTCATTGCTTAACTGCCTAACTCTTCATGAATCATTTTCCTTGGCAGTTTTATCATTATGTTCTTAAAACTCTCCAGTTGCAAATCTCTTGTTGGTCAAGAGAAATAATTGCAAATCATTTTGTCAAGGACTGGTAGAGTTAGCAGAGACCTGAGAGGTCATCTAGTTTGACATCACTCGTTCCACAGTATTAATCATGGCTGGTTACCCACTTAGGGCTTAAATAATCCTACAGATAGGTGAGTAGCACATTAGTTTTTGATACACCTTTAAAATGTTAAACAACTCCTTAATATGTTACTGAAATATGGACTAGGTCTGTGATGTCATTGGTATGGGGAACTTCTGGATGAACAAATTCCCTCTCCCAAAGCAGGTCAATACCTTTTCTTCAATTTACAATTCTAGAAAGTTGTCTAAAGCAGTGGTGACAGACCCATAAAAATGGGCTTGCATATTATCTTAATCTTAAAAGGTAATGTTTTCTATGTTTTATTGTGCTGGGCCTGGAGTCAAGGAGTCTCATCTTTGTGAGTTCAAATCCAGCCTCAGACACTTATTGTACTTGTAACTGAACAAGTCAGTTAATGCTGCTTGCCTCAGTTTCCTCATCTGTAAAATGAACTGGAGAAGGAAATGGCAAGCCACTACCATATCTTTGCCAAGAAAATCTCAAATGGCTTCACCAAGAGCTGGACATAACTGAAATGGAACAACAATAATAATTTAACCCAGATGTTAAAATAATGTAAACTAATTGCTGGAGTAAGGAGACCAAAGGAAGTGTTGGAATGTACTGTAGTCAACAAATGGAATAGATTAACAAATGATGACGGCTGCACAGCAGCACTGGGTTAGAATATAAGCTCATCTCTAAAACCTCATGAAGAAGGATGAGGGGTGATCATGGGCAATGTCGTTTCGTAAAACAGAGATGCAGCGGAATAGAAAGTCAGTTTAAAGAATGCTGGGCAAGATATCCAAATAAACAAAGTCATCCTAACGGCTTATGAGGATGAAAATGGAAAGAAGAGTATAGAAGGAAGAAAAATGGAAAAGATGGATAAAAGTTATCATAACATACTCTTTTCTCCATTGAGGATAATGAAACGGAACCACAACTTTGGAATCCTAGCATCACAGTCCCTGAGGTGCCTATGGAGGAAATAGTAATGATGCCGACAAGGAAAAAGATGGGAAAAGTAGGCAAATTGGATCACATATAACTAGAGATTTCTGCTGAAATGATTCTGAAGATATTGGGGGACATGTTTATAAGGTCTCTGAATGAGGGGAAGATACCAAAGGCATAGAAAAATCTTGGACCTTATTAATTTAAACAAGTGACAGAATTGATATATATGCTGATTTGTGCATTTATACAAACTCTTTATGAGGGTATTCTGTACATGAATTGAAGACATCCTTGATGAAGGCATGTGTAGAGAACAAGCAAGCTTTTGCAGATAATATTCAGCCATGAATCTCATATTTACATTCTCACAATTGACTGAAAGATATGAGAGAATGCAAGATGTCATTGTTTGTTGATTACAAAAATAAATTTGATTTCATACCACAAAAACTTCTTTTCAATCTCTTTTATAAAAGGGTACTCCCAGGTGGGTGGTAAAGTGGATAGAATACTGGGGACTGGAGTCAGTAAGACTCTTTTTCCTGAGTTCAAATCTGACCTCAGATGTGTACTGACTGGGTGATCCCAGGAATGTCACTTAACCCTGAATTACTCAGTTTCCTCATCTGTAAGAAGAGCTGGAAAAGAAAATGGCAAACCACTCCAGCAACTTTGCCAGGAAAACCTCAAACAGGGTCATGAAGAGCCAGATAAAACTGAAAAATTGCCAAACAACAAAACAAATACTCCCATTAATATTTCAGATTTATTCAAGATGCAACAACATTCTAAAATGCAACAACAAAAATACACATATACAACAAGGAGTTTTATGTCAACTCAACAGGGATACAGACAAAAACAAAAGAAGAGAAATAATAAGAAGAGAATATTCAGACAGGTAATAGTCATAAACAAAACAAACCATAAACTTAGGGGACAGTGAAGCAAAAGTTTTTTTAAAGGACAACTCTAAATAAACAAAGAGGAAAGAGTAGAGGGAAGAAAAGGAAAAGGAGAGAAAATGGAGGAAAACAAAAAATATAACTATTATAACTGTGAATATGCATGGGATGAATTCACCCGGTGGAAAAAAGAACACTCCATAAATGAACTTAAAAGAAAACATCTCCAGGATCATATGGATTCACAACATTCAAAGAAAAAGTAGTTCCAGTATTACATAAACTGTTTGCAAAAACAGCAAAAGAAAGGATCCTGCCAAAATCCTTCTATGATACAGATATGGTCTTGATACATAAACCAGGGAGAATCAAAATAGAAAAAAGACAACTACAGACCAATATCCCCAGCTAGCATAGATGCAAAATTTTGAAGTAAAATATTAGAAAAGAGGCTAAAAGAACTTATCATGGAGCTTATATATAATGACCAAGTGATATTTATACCAGAATATAGGGTTATTTTAATATTAGGGAAATTATAAACTTAACCATGCTGATAAAAAATTTGAATCATATGATTATATCAATAGATGTGGAAAAAGCTTTTTGAAAATTTACACAACCCATTTTTGTTAAAAGCACTAGAAAACAGGAATAAAAGGAATTTTCTTGAAATAATAAATAGTACATATATAAAACAAAGAGCTACCTTTATTTTTATCGGAGATAAACTAGAGTTCTTTCCAATAATTTGAGGGGTAAAACAAAGGTATCATTGTCGCCATACTACTCACCTGACTTCTTCCCCAAACCTTTCAAAATATCTTTAAGTAATGGCTATAAATAAGTTCTAGAGGAGCAGAAACCATAAAAAGACAGAGTGAAACAATTTTCCAGTCCAAGACAACT
Source organism: Bettongia penicillata ogilbyi (assembly GCA_023548195.1). Taxonomy (NCBI): domain Eukaryota; kingdom Metazoa; phylum Chordata; class Mammalia; order Diprotodontia; family Potoroidae; genus Bettongia; species Bettongia penicillata. The sequence goes on along the minus strand of JAJHZJ010000372.1, from coordinate 3,538,898 downwards.
TAGAAGATCAGCAGGAAATATCTGTTTCACCTGGTGGAAGAGAACAGGCTACACCAGTGCAGACTGGACCCCAACAAACCAGGAGCAGACATTGGGGTAATTGAATCAGTGGCAGCTGTGGCACTTTCCAGACTTCTCAAACCACAGATGGTAAGGGGGTTGAACAGCTGTCAGAAGGAGATTTACAGAGATCCCTTTACTGGCACCAGGGGCAGGACTCTGTTGCATTGCCTGTAGTTGGATCTGGGTGCCAATCTTGGGTCTTAGTCCCAGTAGGAGGAGAAGTACTAGCACAGTAGAGGTTGTGGCCACAGGATCTCAAGGAGCCTGGTCACAGTTCCAGGGTTGAAAAGAGTGCTTGTAGCTGCTCGCAAACCAGTGCACTACTCAGGAGAGTAGTAAACACTCCCTCTCCACTTTGGAAGAGCCAAACACTTATAGGTTCCCAGAATTACTTCTGCAAAGAGCTGCATAAAAAACCTGAAGCTTGGGACAGCCCCCTCATTCCTGTTAGCATAGAATTAAAAGTCAAGAAATAGTCTGGAAAATGAGCAAGCAATAAAAAAAAATTCTGACAATAGAAAGTTATTATAGAGACAAGGAAGATCAAAATACACAGAAGAAAATTCCTGTATCCAAAGCCTCAAAAAAAATATGAATTAGTCTCAGACCATGAAAGAGCTCAAAAAGATTTTGAAGATCAAGTAAGAGAGATAGAGGAAAATTGGGAAGAGAAAGGAGTGATGCAAGAAAATCATGAAAAAAAGAGTCAACAGCTTGGTAAAGGAGGCACAAATAATACTGAACAAAATAGCACCTTAAAAATAAACTAGACCAAATGATATAAGAGGCACAAAACTACAATGAAGAAAAGAATGCCTTGAAAAGCACAATTGATCAAATAGAAAAAGATATACCAAAATTCACCGAAGAGAAGAACTCCTTAAAAAGAAGAATTGGCCAGATGGGAAAAGGAGTCCAATTATCTGACATAAAAGAGACCTCAAAGAGATTTTACATTGGAGGGGGAAAGGAGGGAAGTGGGGAGAGGAGCACATGAATCTTACTCTCATAGGAAGTGGCTCAAAGAAAGAATAATATATTCACCCAGTTGGGTGTAAAAATCTATCTCACCGTAGAAGAAAGTAGGAAGGGAAGGGGATGAGAGAATTGGGGCAGGAGAGAAAGCCAATAGAAGGGAGGGCATTTTGGGGGAGGTAAAAATCAGAGGCAAAATACTTTAGAGAATAGACAGGGTAAAAGGAGAGAGAGAGTAAGATAAAAGGGGAAAATAGGATGGAGGGAAATAGTTGATAATCTTTACTGTGAAGAAAGTTTTCCATTGAGTTTCTCTGATAAAGATTTCATTTCTCAAACATAGAGAGCAATTACATTTACAGAAATAAGAGCCATTCCTCAATTGATAAATGATCAAAGGACATGAACAAGCAGTTTCCAGACAAAGTAATCAAAACTATCTATAGTAATGTGAAAAAATGCTCTAAATCACTATTGATGAGAATAATGCAAATTTAAAAAAAATTTAAAAAGCTACTACCTCACACTTGGCTAATATGAAAGAAAAAGAAAATGACAAATGTTGGAGGGGATGTGGGAAAATTCAAACACTAATAAACTATTGGCAAAGTTGTACATTGATTCAGCCACTCTGGAGAGCAATTTAGAACTATACCCAAAAGGCTATAAAACCATGCATACCCTTTGACCAAGCAATACCACTACTAGGTCTGTATCCAAAAAGAGACAAAACAAAACAAAACAAAAATGAAAGTGAAAAGGACCTATTGTTTTTACGTGTAATTGGGAAAAAATAAAATATTAAATAAGATTAAAGAAGAGGACATGACTGAACAGAAATATTCTACCTTCTTCATGAAGACCACCCAGTTTGCCAACCTCCTGCTCAGTTGTCTTTGTGCTATACTTACTGTAGTATCATAGACTTAGTGCAGGAGAAACCTTGGTAACCCTAGATAGGATTTTGAACTCAGATCCTCTTACTCCTTCCACTAAACCAGGATGTCTTTCTTATCTGAGTACATGTTTTATCTCCTCTCACTCCTAGAAGAATGCAAGTACTTTTTGCCCTTAAATGAATGAATGAATTAAAAAGTGTTTATTAAGCACTTATGTGCCAAGCTCTGTGAAGGAGAGTAGATTATCTTTTGCCTGTCTTCGTATCTCCAGCAATTAGAAGAGTTCCTGGCACTTAGTAGGTACGTAATAAATGGTAGATGACTAATTGTCTGCCAAAAGTCAAGGAATGTGTGTTGGGGTGTGTGGAGGAGTGAAAAATTAGTTTGTGTTAGCAGAGACTCATTCATCATAAATGCAAAAAGAGAAAGTCAAAAAACAAACCAGTAGTCATAAAAATTCCTGAGTAGGAGAGGAATAAATTCTTTTAGAGATGGAGAAGCATAGATGATGAAATTTGGTTCAGCATGACCTAGTTTGAAAAGTAATTGCAGATTACAGTCATGTGGGGAGAGATGCATTTTGAAAATAATGGGGACATACTTGACAAGAAGAATATTATGGGTCTATGGAGCCTAGGGCTGGTTTCTGTAGCTATTTCCCTGGTGCCTCCTGCTTTCAAAGAGGAAGAATCGGAAGAGTAAAAGAAAGCATAGGAAAAATATGTTACTCATTTATTAGAATGTAAGATCATAAACCTACAGCTGGGACTTCAGGGGCCATCTGGTCCGATCCCCTCATTTTACAGATGAGGAAATTAAAGCCTAGGGTTATTTTGACTTGTCCAGTGTCATACAGGTAATAAGTATCAGAGGGAGGATTTGAACCCAGGTCCCCCATCCTCCACCAGAGACACTGCTTTTTCTACCCTAGTACTCTGTGAAAGGAAATTAAAGTTTCCAAAAGAACAGGAAAAGTGCCTTGTTTCAAATTCTCACACACAATGCAATCATAGAGTCATAGATCACAGTGACTTCCTTCATAGGAGCACAGATTTAGAGTTTGTAGGGATCTTTAGAGACCATTTTAAGAAACCGAGACCCAGAGGTTAAGTGACTTGTTGAGGGTCACACAACTTGTAAGCATGTGAGGCAGGATCCAAACACAGTTGTTGACTCTAAATCCAGCGTTCTGTACACTGTTGCTACACTGACCCAATATGTTTTGAGAAGATCTTCCTATCTCTCCTGAAGGGGGCAAGGAATAGTAGATGTTGAGTACTGGGCCTGGAGTCAGGAAGCCCTGAGTTCAAATCTGACCCCAGACACTTAGTAGCTGTATGACCCTCAACAAGTCACTTTATCTATCTCAGTTTCCTTCACAGTAATATGGGGATAATAAAAGCAAATACCTTCCAGGGTTGTTGTTTAAATCAAATGATAATATTTGTAAAGTGCTTAGCATCGTGCCTGGCACATAGTAGGTGCTTAATAAATGTTTATTCCCTCCCTGAGTAGGCATTTGATTTTAGGGAACTTCATTTACTGCTCTTCTCTGATCACAACTGGACCCAGTCTTGGGTTGATAATCTACACAGATGATTTGTTCCCAAAACATCCATTGGGGAGAAGAAATTTTGTGACCTGAAAAACAATCAGGTTTTTCAGCTTGTTTTTGCTTGAAGGCATTTTAGAGCAAGTTCACCCATGACAAAGAGCTAGTTTTTCTTGTCATTGTAGCATCTTAGAAAAAAGCTGTCACATCTCACCTCATTGAAATATTAGTCCCACTTACAGTTTAGATTTCCAAGGATGCACAATTTTGATGGTCTGATAATAGTGCAAAGGTGTTTCAATCCATATTTTCTTTTACCTGTATTACTTAAAATGTAGTATTTAAATGGAAATGACAGTGCTGAAGATATTCTTCCCCCCTAAAAATCTCCAACATTTGTGTGTATTTCTGGAAAGAAAATAGATTACTTTGTTAATTAGGATTTGATTTCTAATGTAAGATGTCAGAACTGGAAGACCTAAGATCATTTAGGCTTTGTTCATTTCATAGAAAATGTTGAAGCACAGAGAGTAGTGTTGTGTGTCCTTTGTTCTCAAAGAGGACTATGATATCAAGATGATGACATGACTTGTAGTTGACTTTGACTTGAGTGAGGGAGGGCTGTGCAAGGTCACCAACCTCACTTTCTTCTCCTGAGCCATCTGGGTCCAATGGCCTGATATTCATCAGGACAGCTAGAGATGACCCAGGATACAAGCTGAGACCTTGGTCCTTTTAGGTTAAGGTCTTATCACATTCCCACTTTGAGTGAGATCTACCCATTCAATGAATAGACTTCTTTAAGTAGTTGCTTAAGGGATGGCCCCTTTAATAGAAAAAAAAATCAAATTGGGAGAAGACCCTCAGGGTTCCTGGTTAAAAGAGAAACAATTACTATTTAGTATTTAAATACTAGAGAGTGATGTAGCTGAACCTTGGATCACTTAACTAGCCATGTGACCTTAAGTGTATCTCTTTACCTCTCTGGGTCCGAGTTTCCTCAGCTCTGAAATAAGGGGTTTGGAATAAGTTATCTCTAAGGGTTCCTTCTAACTCTATCAATCTAGGCATCTAGGATCTACATAGCTAGTTAATAAGTGATTCAGGACTAGAATCCAGGTCTCTTGTCTCCAAATGTAATGCTTTTGTCATTTTATCTCATCTTCTAGCCTATCTGCTGCTGGAATCCTGCCATCTATTCTCTTACCAAGCACATCCATTTTCACTCCCCATACCTCTAGACTCTTTCCTTTTTATTTCTCTTCTGAAAAACAGTCATTGAATCAATCATTGCCATTGGGTGGGGTGTGACAAATGACAGCCCTTTGACTCCATTTACAATCACCGTAACTCCCCAGATTCCTTTCCTTGGCCCTTACTTTCCTATATATGTTGTGTCTTCCTATTAGAATCTAAACCCTGGAGAGCCTATCTCAGTTTTATATTTGTATCCCCAATGTCTTGCTTCATTCATTGATTCATTCATTCATCTTCTTTACTTTTAAAGAAAATTAATTTATTTTTGTTACATTTTCAGTGCTGAAATGTATCCCTTTCTCCCTCCTCACCATGCACTGGAGAAGGTTGCCACTTGATTGAGATTTATAAATATATGTAAGACCACACTATACATACTATATATATATATATATATATATATATATATACATATATATATATATATACAATATACTATACCTACTTCTGTTGATCAATTCTTTCTCTGGAGGTGGATAGTATCTCTCTTAGATACTTTATAGTTGATTTCAGTATTTATAATACTCAGTGTAACTTGATTGTTCACCGTTCTTTTTCGAAAAATATTGCTCTTATGGTACACATGTTCTCTTGGTCCTACCCACTACAGTTTTCATTATTTCATATAAATTTTTCCGTGTTTTTCTAAAATCAACAAGCTCATCATTTCTTACAGCACAATAGTAGCATTCCATCACAAATATATACCTCAACTTGTTTAGCCATTTCCCAATTGATGGGCATCCCCTCAATTTCCAATTCTTTGCCACGACAAGGAGAGCTGCTATAAATATTTTAGAACATGTAGATTCTTGTCCTTTTTCCCTGATCACCTTGGAAACCAGACCCAGTAGTGGTATTGCTTTGTCAAAGAGTATTCACAGTTTTATACTTCTTTAAGCATAACTGCTTTCCAAAATACTTGGATCAGTTTACAATTCCACCAACCATCCATTCATTTTCCATGCTACCTTAATAGAATAAAAGCTTCTCAATTTAATTTAGTGCAGAGATAACAATTTTATGTGCTTTAAGAACAAAGTTATTGATATATTTTAACCATTTATTTTCTATTTCAATGACTGATTCTACTTTCTGAACTAATTTTCCACATCCCACTAAACCTTCCTGTCTATCTGCTCCATCTTTCCTTCAGACCTCATTAGGGGTTCTTATTTCTGTGCTGTTTGCCAACTAGGGATATATTTTTAGCATCATGCTATACAGCCCTACAAACTGAGCGTTCCAAATGAAACCACCGGCATGTAACCTAGTCACAGCGACTGCTGAGGATGACACTATAATGATATGTGATCTCAGGCAGAGCAGATGTTTCAGACAGGAGCTTCTGTATTCAACAATAAACCCTTCTGTGGCTGCGCAAAGGGCGTTGCCTGCCTTCTAGGAAGCACTTTGCCACTTGGGGATTCAGTGTGTTTGCCAGCTGTGGCACATATGGTGTCCTCCATCTGACCCAGGCTACAAGCTCCTTTTGAGGGCTAGAGACAAAGTCCTGGAGTCTCCATTATCGTAAGAAGCAACATTTGTCCCCCTAAAAGTCATTACCTGATTATGTCCATTTGGAAATTCATAGAAATAGCATGGGAGTGGCTGAGTCCCTAGCCTAGAAAGCAAGAATCCCTCTTGAGTTCCTTTTGGGGATGGATGCCAGCTGGAGGTGGCAGCTTAAGGACTTTGGATCTAGTTCATGCTTCTCTTCATACAACAGTAGACATGTGAGGAAATGAGGTCCTCACAAAGGATAAATCCAGAGCCCAGACCTGAGACTTATGGAGACCTCAATTCAATTCTGCTTAACAGCAATTTCTCATGTACCTTTTATGTGACAGTCACTTCCCTGGGAGCTAGGGCTACAGAAAACCACACAGTCCCACCCTTAAAGAGCTTACAACTGGATGGAGGCCTGGGATATGGTATATTTACAAATGTTTAGGGTGTATAAGCTAATAATAATATCAATCAAAGTTAGCAAAAAATTACACTTTAAGATTTGTAAGCACATTATATATGTTTTATCTAAAACAAACATATGAGATACTGCTATCACATCTACAGATAAAGAAACTGTGTACTAGAAGAAAATTGAAAGAAGGGATCACTTTCACCTGAGGGAAGTCAAGGAAGGCCTCCTGGAGGACCTTGAGGTGGGCCTTGAAATTCTTCTCTTCCTTCAGAAAATGGAGATGAAGGGAAATTGTGTCCCAGGTGTTAGGAAGGATCTGTGGGCATGTGTAGAGAGAGGACTCAGAAGTATAGGACTGGGGAATGACTGGTAGTATAATTTGGTTGGAATATAGAGTATATTTAGCGAAGGATTGATTAGGGTGCTCCTAATTCAGCCCCCCAGTCCACTTGATAAGATTACAGGGTGTGAACCTTTGCCATAGAATTGGCGATACTTCCTGCCTCTGTGTGGAGGGACATGTGCTTTGCTTGGATGGCATAGAAACTCCTGATTGTTCCTTTTCTTTCTCCAGCTCATTTTATAGTTGAGAAAACTAAGGCAAATAGGATTAAGTGACTTGCCCAGGGTCACATGGCTAGTAAGTGTCAGAAGCTGGATTTGAACTCACGAAGATGAGTCTTCCTGACTCCCGGCCTGGTGCCTGTCCACTGAGTCACCATTGCCTCTAAAAATAAACAAATAAATACACACATATATAAATACATACATATATATATATATATATATATACATAGAAACATATATATATATATATATTTATATGTGTGTTTGTATACACACACAGAAGATAATAGCAAAGGAAGCTAACTTGAGATTACATAGTATGATCCTAAAAGGTCAACAGTTTGCTACAGAAGAGAAAAGCTAAGGCATATAATAAATGCTAAGAATGACCAGGAATGCTTCTAAGGCTGTTAGGGAGAGATTACTGTTGAATAGTAAATACTAAGTTGTAGTGGTATTAGACAACAGTTCAAGCTATCAAGGTTTAGATCAATCACAGAAAATTAATATGACGCATCTATCATATTTACTCTCATATAACAGCAGCAAAACATAAATGGGGCACCAATAGCTAATTACAAAGTAAATGGAACCGGAAAAGGTAGAAAAATCACATATGGACACTATTCTAGAGGCATTATGATCTTTTAAAACTCCAGGTATATTTCTATATTTTCAAGATTTCTTGTTTTGCATTATTTTTAAGTGGACATATTTCACCTATTTCTTGATGTAACCCTGATTTTTGTGACTCTGGGCTAACTCTTAAGGGAACGTCATTTACATCTTGCTCTTTGTAGGCTTATGTTGAAATAACTGTTGGACCCTGACTCCCACCCAAAATGCTGTCTCAGTATTTTTTATAATTTGTATGTTTATTATTTAGTGCTTTCATGACTTATCTCCTAGGAGCATTAAGACACAGACTTGTATCCTTAGCTTTATTATAATGGAACTACTTGAACTACTTATTGTCAAGACAAAATTTTCTACTTTGTATAAGTAAAGATCTTTTAATGGTTAGATTAAAAGATCAATAAAATATGTATGTGTGTATATATGTACATATAATAAATCATCACATAATCGAAATATATTTTTCTCTAAAGAAAGAAAACATTACCAGTGTTCTGTGTAGGTGGGATGAACAATGAAAGTGGCTTGAAAGGGTGATGGGAGAAAAAGAGGGAAAATAGGATTTAAGAAGAGAAAAGGCAAATTTTTTTTCCTTTTTTCTTTTCCAGGAACTGAGGGATGATACAAATCTTTTTATTTTTTAGATGAGAATTTAGAAAAACAGGTCCAAAAAGCCATTACAACTAGTAGTGACTCTGAGAGCAGATCCTATGTCCTTTCCCAATTCAGTACTTTCTAGACTATACCATGTTGCATGATTAAACATTTTAATTTTCATTTTGCTTAACATATATTTTTATTATTTTAGAAAATTCTTTTGCCCATTTTCCTTTGCAGTATAAGCCATGTAAACAAACATATGGAACAGGAAATCTGCCACAAATAGAATTGTTAAGAGAGATGATGATTTTCTCGTTTTAGTTGTTGTCAGCTCTCTTCTCCCGCCCCCCAACACACACCAACCCCAGACTCCATCACCCTCATCTTGGCATCTAAAATGCTGTGATTCGGGTTGTTTCCATTTTTAGATATATATTTGTTAACAACGAATGTTCCTGTGTGAAATGGAAATTTTTCTTCCTCCTCTAATTGAATTTTTCCTATGAATATGATCTGAAGGAACCAAACAGTTAATCAGCAGTCATTAAATTGAGTAAAATTCATGTAAGACTTGAGAATAATTTGCAAAAAGTCAGAAAGTAATTTTTTTTCCCTTTCTGTTGCCTTAAGGGGAAGTGGACATTTTTTGTATTAATAACCTCATTAGCACTGTTGCTGTGGTTAATAAATTACTCTGGAGGATGTGCTTTCTGGCAAATTACCACCTTCACCTTATTTTCTCATGATAATTGCAATAAAATCACCTTTATTCTTATTGCCAACTATTAAAATACTAGATGAAGAAAAAAACTCAGTTTTCATGCTAGATATTATTAAATGCAAAAGTGATTCTAAAATAAAGATTTATCTACATATGGCCAAACCCAAGAAATTCAGAAAGAAGCTATAAAATAGTAACTTTTCAGCTTAAATTTCTCTGAAATAAAATTAGGAACAAATAATGATGAGGCTGATGAGACACAGCATGATATAGTGATTAGAGGGCTGGCTTTGGAGTCAGGAAGACATACCTGGGTTCAGTCCAGCTTTGGGCAAGTCATTTAACTTCTCATCTCCCCAGAGGCAACTCTATAAGACATAAATTACAAATGAATTGTCCGTCTTCACTGCTAAAGGAAGTTTCTACTCTAGGAGTTCTCAAGATGGCTGAATTCATAGATCTGCACCACAAAAAAAAAACAACCCACCCCCAAAGTCCAAAAAACAGATCTCCCACAGTATAATGTTAAGCTGTTCTGCTTGTAATTTCTAGGAACATTTCTTTTCTTCTTCAAAAATGAGAATGATATTTGCCCTTCCTTCATTTTCAGGGAATGCTCTTATTCATTATTTTTCAAAACCTCTGTCCAGGGGCTATGTACTGACTTTATTCCCCCAACAAATCGGGAACAGATATTAGGGTAGAATCCTTAGGGATCACAGGTCCAGAATAGTCATGGTAACAATAAAAATTATTATATGCTGTCAGTTAGCCCACAGGAAATGAACTTGCATCTCAATATTTCTATTTACTTACAAAAAGCAGTTATTTCAGTTATCTATGTGTGCAGTAGATGACAGAAAATTAAATGTAAAAGAATAGTTGCAGGATAATGATGGTCTATGAGAGTTTCTATTTGAATTCAAACGATCAAGATGAGAGCCATGATTTTTCTTTTTCTGAATTAAAATTTTTTTCAGTCAACAAAAATCCACCTTCTTTCCTTCCCACTCCTCCTGCCAACTGAGAAAGAAAAACAAACCTTATCCTTTAGTTGTTGTGGTTTAGTTCTTCAGTCCTGTGTGACTTTTCATTGCCCCCCGTAGACCCTAGCATGACAGGCCCTTCTGTCCTTCTCTATCTCTTAAAGTCTGTTCAACTTCATGTTTGTTGTTTCCGTGACGCTATCTATCCATCTCATCCTCTGTCATTCACTTTTCCTTTTGCCTTCAATCCTTCCCAACCTTAGGGTCTTTTCCAGTGAGTCCTGTCTTCTCGTTATGTGGCCAGAATATTTAAGGTTCACCTTCAGTATTTGACCTTCCAGTGAATAGTCTGAATTAAATTCTTTAACTATTGACTGGTTTGACTTCCTTGCTATCCAAGAGAGTCTCAGAAGTCTTCACCAGCACCAAAATTTGAAAGCACTAATTCTGAGGCACTCAGCTTTCCGATTCTCACAGTCATATATTGCTTCTGGAAAAACGATAGCTTAGACTATATGGACCTTTATTGGCAAGGTGATGTCTTTGCTTTTTAACGCACTGTCTAGATTTGTAAATTCATATTACAAATATGTATAGTTAAGCAAAATAAATTCCTGCATTGGCAATGTCCGAGTATGTATAGGTATATATGTATGTACATATATAATATTTATTCATACATGCATGTATCCTTTCATCTGTAATCTGAATGAGTCAGCTATGTCAGGAGGTGGGTGGCATGTTTTGTCATGAATCCTCTGTAATAATGGTTGGTCATGGCATTGGTCAGAGCTCCTAAGTCTTTCAGAGTTGTTTGGCTTTGCAATATTGTTATTATTTAATAAATTCTACTCTTGGTTCTGTTGACTTCATTCAGCATTAGTTCATACAAATCTTTACAGGTTTCTTTGGAACCATTCTCTTTGTCATTTATTATAGCACAAGAGTATTCTATCACTTCACATAAAAGAATCTGGAGAACAATTATATTCTCTCCCACCCCACCCCCAACAGCATTAGTTGTATGACGGCAATTCAAGATCAGGTCATTGCCACCAAATTAGAGCAAGTTTAAGCTTAAAGAGCCCAAATGTTAATCAAAAGAAATTATGGGAAGAAATAATAGAACTGTGTAGCACATCATTACATGTTGCACAAATTTATCTCCTACCAAATATCTAGCAAGCTGTAACCTGGTAGCTAAAATTATACATCAGAAGCTTATATTTTTTTCATAAATTAATAGATGATAAATTCTCATACTACTAATACATACCTCAAAATATGCTTGAGAATTCAATAAATGGAACTGCTACATAGTACCACTCAGAAATGATAATGATCCATAAATGTTGAAGAACAATGTTGTTTATAGATATTACTTTATCAAATACTGATAATCTCCAAACTACTTGAAATGGAAATCTTTCATAACACCAACTTGACAGGAGAAACCAAATCCATGAGGGAACAGGATGAGGTGCATATCATCTTCATCATCCTATCTGCTACTGATGTTGTCCAAAAGATGCTTTTATTGAGCTTACAAAAGGTGAACTTAGATTAGATTCTTAATATTTTGACTCAAGTTAAAAAAAAGGAATTATTTTATCTACTTGTGTAACATAACACAGAATATTAAACATAAGAAAACAATAATGATAATAATTTATCCCAGGAAAGGAAAGTTTACATCTGAACTCCTTTGAAAAAGATGAGATACTGTTAATAACTGCTACTCATACAAAAGACCTGACATAGCATTTAGTACAGTCCTCTTCTTTATAAATGAAGAAGTTGATGCCAGAGAGACAAAGAGGCTTGTCAGAGGTTACACAGCAATGGAGAGGCAAGTTAGGGATCAGAACCCGAGTCCTAACCCCATGACTCTCATAGGAGTCAAATAAAAGAATATTGATTAAATACCAGTGCTATGATGCAACTAGATGGCTCAGTGGTCCTGAGTCAGGAAGATTCATCTTCTCAAGTTCAAATCTGGCCTCAGACACTTACCAGCTGTATGACCGTGGGCAAGTCACTTCACCCTGTTTGCCTCAGTTTCCTCATCTGTAAAATGAACTGGCCAAGGAAATGGCAAACCCACTCCAGTGTCTTTGACAAGAAAACCCCAAATGGAGTCATGGAGAGTTGGACATGACTGAAAATGATTAAACAATATTAATAACAAACCAGTGCCACACCCAACATTATATTAGTGGCTGTGGGGCTTGCAAAGAACATAGAGGATACAAAAAATACAATTTAATTGGGGAGATAAAGACATACCCACGAAAGTGTTAGATAATAATGAAAGGCAGTACAAATGTATGTTACAGTATTGATTTGTGTGATGCAGGCTGTAGATTCAGGAAGAATTTGGAGTTAACTTACTACTAAAAAAATAGCCCCTGATGATTTATCTTATATGTTGATAACTTCACTTGATTTGGGATTCATTGATGTAGGTAATTTCTCCAAAAATTCAAATTGTGTCCCATCTGTACTCTCATCCTGGAAAACTTGTTTAAGTCTTTCTCTAAATTCTTCATAAGGGATCCAGTCAGTGTTTGAAGGGTTTCCCACTAGTTCTCTTGATATTGCATGAGTGTCACCTTGCTACCCAGTCTGTCCTCCTTCTCCAGTTAAATATTTTTCTGATAACAGTTTTTATACCTCTTCTCCTCCTCAGTTCTTTGTTGCCAATGTGTTATAGTCCACTCAAGCCTGCATTATGCCAACCAGTCCTGGAATAGATCCAACTGGATGGTTAGGAAGCCATGTCTATAAAGATAACTGGTTTATTGGTGACCTTTGTTTATTTTACTTTGCTCTTTTGCCAGAGCTACATGATTTGTTTTTGTCTGTACAGAGTTTGGTGGTTGTGGTGTTTGTGTGCAGCATTACAGGGTGGAATGTGTATGTATGTGTGTGTATATATATATGAATATATATAGATATATAGTATATATCTATAAAGAGTCGATATAGCGTTACTATATTTTCAACATATTACCAGTGATATACATGCATATACACACATATATATATAACATATGCATACATGCACATGTATGTGAATGTATATTTTATATGTATATATAATCTCCTTGATTAGTTTTATCAAAAGGTCTATGTCTGGTCTGTCAGGCAGGACTTGTCAGTCACTTATAATGGTTCTATTTCACTTCGTAATTTCATTCATTCAAAGAACCAGCATAGCATAGTGGATGAAATCTGCCCTTGAAGCTAGGAGAACCTGAAGTCAAGCCCTACCTCTGACACATACTGCCTTTGTGACTGTGGCCAAAACACTTACCCTCTCAGTGCGCTAGGTAACTCTCTAAGACTGTAATTTGCAGAGAAGCTGGCTAACTTCATTAATGGTGAGTTATCCTCACCTGGGTGTTTGCTGAACTAATGAAATAATGGGCCTGGTATCTATACTATTCATTCAGCACACATTTATTGAGTGACTTATTATTAAGCCAGAATGGTAAGTAGAAATCCCATTTTCTATGGAAAGTCTTTTCAGATCATCGTTAATGCTAGAGCCTTCCTTTTCTTGATGCTTTTCCAATTTGTCTTGTAAATATATTATTTTTATATAGGTTTTTGCGTGTTTTCTCCTCTATTATGCTGTGAATCCTTGGGAGCAGGGACTGTCTTTTAATTTTCTTTGTATTCCTTAGTACCATGCCTAGCATATGTGTGTGTGTATGTGTACATATATATGTATATACTTATACGTATATGTACATATATATATATATACCTATACCTATAGGTATATACATGCCTATAGGTATATATACATACCTATACGTATATGTACACATATATGTATATACCTATACCTATATGTATATACATACCTATATGTATACATAGTATATGAATGACACACTTTTAAAGTTTAATCCCAATTATTAACATTTTATCCATCACTTTCTTCAGTCTAGACAGTTAACTAAAAAATAAATCAAGCCCTGATTTGTAATATTTGTCGATTTCCAAGGCATAAATTCTCACACTGAAAATTCACTATTGATCTCAAGAGCCAGTCTGAGCAAGGTCCAGCATACCCTGGCATTTACAATAAAGAGAATACATGAATGAAAAAGTACTTATTAAGCATTTGCTATGTGCCACGCTCTGGCAATACAAATAAGAAAAGTGAGATAGCTTTTTCTCCCAATAAGCTCTGTTTGGGGAAGATATGGAGACAGGAAGCCCCTGGTTTTACAACTTGGTACATGGACTTGGCTTTAGTGTGATTGGAAAGGTAGAGAAGTCCCAAGGGTTCTAAAGCAGGGAGAATGGCAGGGTGCATTTAATATGTCAGATGGCAGCACCCCAGAATTTGGAGGGTATAGTGACTGAAATTTGAACCCAGGGCCTTCTGTCTCTGTAGCCAGGACTCTGTCTACTCTGCCTTTCTAGTTGTTCTTAGGAGGAGTAAATGAGATAGTATATGATCAGTGTGACATAATTTTATAAGTACTATATAAGTGTGAGCTATTTGTGAGCTGTATAAATGTGAGTACAACATCTCTAAGTCTCAGTTTTCTCATCTGTAAAATGAGGGGATTGGACTACAGCAGGGTCTGGGGAGGCATCAAATCCCTATTACATATGTAAATGTGTATGAAACAGGAGTCTGAGCATGTGCCAAAACCCTGTTACATATATATATATGTAATGTAGGCAAATAAATACATAAAAATTAAAAATAAATAGATAAAAATATATAGGCAACTGGGATCTGGAATTTGCCAACTCTTTGTTAAATACACAAATGTATATATATGCAAGTAGTAAATAGTAACTGTTTCTCTTTTGGTCAGCAGCCCTGAGGGTTTTCTCCTCTCAGCTTTTTTTTTTTTGCATGTGTGATTAAAGGGGCCATCCCTTGACTCATTGCTTTCAATATTTATTTTACACTCTAGTTCTAGAATGTTAGGACAGCTTTCCTTGATAATTTCATGAAAGATGATGTTGAGGCTTTTTTTTTTTTTTCTGATCATGGCTTTCACGTAGTCTCATAATTTTTAAATTGTCTCACCTGGATCTATTTTCCAGGTCAGTTGTTTTTCCAGTGAGATATTTCACATTGTCTTCTATTTTTTCATTCTTTTGGTTTTGTTTTGTAATTTCCTGGTTTCTCATAAAGTCATTAGTTTCCATCTGTTCCATTCTAATTTTTAAAGAACTATTTTCTTCAGTGAGCTTTTGAACCTCCTTTTCCATTTGGGTAATTCTGTTTTTTAAAGCATTCTTCTCCTCATTGGCTTTTTGGGTCTCTTTTGCATTTGGGTTAGTCTCTTTTTAAAAGTGTTATTTCTTCAGCATTTTGGGGGTCTCCTTTAACAAACTGATTTTCTTGCATCACTCTCATTTCGACTCATTGCTCCAAGAGATCTATTAACTGAATGGTGTTATCTCACCCAAAGGGAGAACCTGAAAAGGCTTTGCCTTAAAGGGCCAGGGTCTCCCATTGCATCCCAGGCCATCTCCAGTGATCCTAGTGAATATCAGGCCACTGGACCCAAATGTCTCTGGAGGAGAAATGAGTCTGGTGACCTTGCACAGCCCTCTCTTACTCAAATCAAAGTCAACTTCAACTCGTGTCATCATCTCCCTGGCAAATACAATACATACATATACTTAAATATACATATAATATGTTATATATGCATATATTTATACATAATATATGGATATATTATGTATATAGGAGGCTTTTAGTAGTGGAGGCAAAAGGTGATGAGGCTATACAAGGTGGGCTATCATAGTAGAGGGAAGGGGATGTGTAGGAAAATTCTATGAAGGTAGACATGACAAGATTTGGATTTGTGGTGTTAGTGAGACTGGGGTGTTAATGATGATCCTGAGATTGAAACCAGGACAATAGGAGTTTTATAATATCCTCAACTGTATCAGGGAAAGAAGGTTTTGGGGAAAAAAGTGAGATTTCTCACATATATAGGGAAGTGAGCCAAATTTAAAAAATAAAAGCCATTCCCTACTTGATAAATAATCAGAGGATATGAATGGGCAGTTTCCAGAAGAAATCACATGAAAAAAAATGCTCCAACTCACTACTGATGAGAGTGATGCAAATTAAAACAACTCCGAGATACTACCTCACACCTGTCAGATTGAGTGACATGACAGAAAAGGAAAATGACAGATGCTGGAGGGGATATGGAAAAATTGAGACACTAATGTATTATTGGTGGAGTTGTGAACTGGTCCAACCATCTGAAGAATAGTTAAGAAATAGTCCCAAAGAGCTATAAATCTATCCATACCTTTTGACCCAACAATACTACTGTAGGTCTGTCTCCCCAGAAGATCAAAGAAAAGGGAAGAGGACCTATTTGTACCAAAATATTTGTATGAGTTCATTTTGTGGTGGCAAAGAATTGGAAATTAAAGAGATACCATCAATTGGAGAATGGCTAAACAAATTGTGGCATATGATTCTGATGGAATACTTCTATGCTATAAGAAATAATGAGCAGGAAGGTTTCAAAAAGCCTGGGAAGACTTATATGAACTGATGCAAAGTAAAGTGAGAAGAACCGTAATATTGTACTCAATAATAGCAGTAGTGTAAGAATGACCAATTGTGAAACTCTAATAAAGACAATGACCCAAGACAGTTCCAAAACTAATGATGAAAAATGCTATACAATTGCAGAGAGAGAACTGATGAACTCTAAATGCAGATTGAAGCATATTTTTTTACTCTATTTTTATTATTGGTTTTGTTTTCATTTGCAACATGGGTAATATGAAAATGTTTTGCATGACTTCACATGTATAATCAATATGAAATTGCTTGCCCTATCAAGGAGGGGGCAAGGATAGGAGGGAAAAAGAATTTGGAACTCAAAATTTTTACAAATGATTGTTAAATTTTTTTTGTGTAGTTGTGAAATATTTAATGAAACAAAAATAATTTTAAAAAAGAATGAGGGCTCTCTTCTTTTTTTCTTTTATTCATTCTCTCTTTTCATATATATGTGTTTGTATGTATATGTGTGTATATATTTATATATGTGTGCATATATATGTCTATATCTATATCTAAATATGTAAATATGTGTGTGTTATTTTCTATTGCAGAGATAGAATGTGGCAGCCCACCCGTGATTCAGAATGCCATCCTTGTGGGGAACTACAGTTCTAACGTGGGAAGTGTGGTCTACTATACTTGTATAGATGGTTTTGAGAGCTCTGGAGGGAATCTTACCTCACTTTGCACAGTTGAAGGTACCTGGAAGAAAAACACTTTACATTGCACAGGTATGAACTGTGTCCCAACCTCGATTCTTGTCACTTGGAAAAAATATAAAGCTTATGTGTGTGGAAATGGGAGAGTTCCAACATTACACCTATTTGAAAAGTCTTCTCTCTCTTCCAGCCTTCCCAAGTATGTATCTATGATATATGATAGGTGGCACAGTGTGGATATATATATATATATATATATATATATATATATATATATATATATATATATATATATATAAATGCACACACACATATATATGTACATATATATGATACACATATGTGTATGTGTGCTTCACAGATAACACAAAGGAGGCACTGGAGTTCTCAGTCTCCAGCTTCTAACAGGTTCAGTCTTGACCTGGTTGGATAGGCAAACACCTTCGGAGGGGTTAATAATCAGCTATAGTCCACTCTTCTCAGAAGAGTTACTGATAATGGAAACACTACTCCTATAGCATTCCCTAATCACTTTCCTTGCAGGAGCTGATGAGCAAGGGGAGCAACTACCCCTGTGTCTCGATGGGGGTCAATTGAGAGGGGCACAGCTCCTTCACTCCCCTAAATTCCCTCAAGCCTCAGTGGGAGTCAGTTGAGGCAGATCATGTGTTCCTCTTTGCATTACCTGTGGTTTCCCCCTCACTGACCAGTGCCCACTTGCTTTATGGGGCAACAGACAAAGAAGGCATAGTGCTAACAATGGCCTTACAAGTTAACTTTAGCAATATTGTAATTCTGCACAAGCATAGCAAATATCACATTATGTCACCCCATATCTCATGACGCAGCCTCAGTAGGACTGTCTGTCACTAGGATTCCAGGAATTACTGTCTAGGATCCTTGGAGTTATTCTGGGAGTTAATATCAAACACCTGGAAACAAGACACTGTCATGGCCATGGATCCTGAAAAACTAAACTCTAAAAAAGGATAACAAAATCCTTCTTACATATAATGTGTTAACTTGGTAGAATAGTGGATAAAGCTCTACACTTGGAGTCAGAAAGACCCGAGTTCAAATTCTGCCCCAGATACTTTACCACTATGTGCCCTGGGGCAACCTGCTTTAACTTAACTTTTCTTATCCCAAGTTTCTTCATCTATAAAATGGGTATAATAAAAACACCTGTCTCACAGTGTTGTGGTGAGAATAAATGAGATATAAAGCACTCTGCAAATCTTGAAGTCCTGTATAAATGTTTACTATGATAGTAATATTAATAAATTTCTTAGTGTATTAGGTTCACTGTGGCTATTCAATTTGACAGGGAGGCAACTTGATACAGTGGGGAAAAGGTCAGTTTGAATCTCAGCTCTGATGCTTATAAAATCTGTGATCCTGGGTGGGTCACTTAACTTCTTTGGGACTTGGTTTCCTCATCTGTAATATGAGGAGGCTGGACAAGATTGTCTCTAAGGATTCTTCCAGTTCAAACTTTATGATCCTATTATCTTGTGATTCATGTTTGTTGAAGGAATCCCACACATTTGGGGTGTGGAATTATATTATAGATTGGAGAGATAAAGTCAGGTATTGATTTCTTTTTTTTTATTTCAGATTCAAATACCAGAACACAAATACAGAATAGAGAAAAGAAAAAGAAACATGTCATATACATAAATATTGAAACTTAAATACAAAATAAGAAAAGGAAAAAAAGCATGTTACGTGCACAGCAGAACATAGAGGATTCAAAATATATAGCAATAAATTTTCATTTCAATAAACCCTGTATGATAAATACTACACTTTGTGTTAAGAACTGTCCACCTTTTCTTTGCTTCCCTGTAAGTTTTCTTTTGTTTTCCGCTGTGCACTTTTTATTTTGTTCTTTTTTCCCCTTCCTCCCCTCCCCACAAAGGCTACAACTAAGTGTAGATGTATTTATATGTAGGTATATACATACACATATACATATATATGTACTTATGTGGACATATACTTTCCCTCAGAAATTCTACTCCTGATCTTTGATTTTATGTTTGTGCTTATCTCTTTTTAAAAAATAGTTTGTTTTTAGTTTTTAACATTCACTCCTATAAGTCTTAAATTTTCTCCACCTCCCTCCTCTCTTTCCTCCCCTAGATGGCCTGCAGTCTAATATAGGCTCTACTTATATTTCTTATTAAATATATTTTCACATTAGTTATGTTGTATAGAAGAATTAGAACAAATGGAAGGAACTATGAGAAAGAAAAAAAAACAAACAAGATAGAGAAAATAGTCTGCTTTGATCTGCATTCAGATTCCACATTTCTTTCTCTGGATGTGGATGGCATTTTCCCCTGTGAGTCTTTCGGAATTGTTTTAGGTCCTTGCATTGCTGAGAAGGGCTAAGTTTGTCAAGGTCAGTCATCTGTGGGTATCTCCTATTTCCTATCCCTTCTGACTCCTTGAGTTTATTTCTATCTTGCCCTCCTGTTATTTAGCTTACGCTTCCCTCCAAGAAACCCTCCCCTATCCTCCCATTCCCATAAATCTAAATACCCTTCTATAGCACCTTTAGCCTATTCCCTCCCCCTCCCCTCTAAAGATTCCTCCTTTATCCTTCCCCAAATCCCTCTCTTATTCTCCCATTCTCAATGATCTCAACACCTTTCTATAACCTACTTTTAACCAATTCCCTCACCACCACCACCCAGCCCCACCCCAGAGCCCTCCCTTGTCCTCTCCTCCCTCCCTATTATTCCATTACTGATTAGTCCTTCTGAATCTAGAAGACTTTGATACTCATATATGTATATATATATGTACATACAGACACACATATATATGTATGTATAATGGCAGGTGACCATTTGACATTACTCCTTGGGGGTAGAAGAGAGTTTCTTTGCTTCTGAAGATGAAGATGTAATCCAGTCTTCTCTATTCTCTATTGTCATAATAATTTTCTATGGTTGGATTCTTTCTCTTTTGCCTGTGCATTTTTTTTTGTAGCAATAGTTTTTTTTTGTAACTTTCCCTAGTTCTAGTTATGGGGAATGGTGTTTCTGGCCTCAGAGCTTCAGTTCTCCCCTCTAGCCTGGAATCAAAGCCAGACCTCCAGCTTCCTGTAAGTGCCCACAGCCAAGGGTATCCGCCTCACTGCTTCTGCACTCACTGGGCATGAGCTGGTTCTTTCTTGCCCTTGCCACTCTCTGCAACACAGCTGGATCTGGCATTCCCTTGTCAGCAGATGTTCCTTCTTTCTTTCCTGGCTCAGCACCCAATTCCTCTCACTGTCAGGGGTAAAATTTCCTGGGCTGGGGCCCAGGCAGCCCCCCACCCAGCTAACCCCAGGGCTGGCTGCTTGTTCAAGCCAACCCTAGCCTGGAGGTATCTATTCTCCACAGGGACCAAACCTTCTCCTGGGATTAAGGAGGACCCCTGTTCTTATTTATTTTTACTGGTACTTTGTCCTGAGGTGCTATTTTATCTCTTTTGCGGGGGGAAATCTTGAGAGCTTGGAATTTTCTGACCTACTCTGCCATCTTCCAGGTATTGATTTCTAAGCAATTACCTTAGTTTAGTGTGTGGCCTATAATCCCTGGTTACATTCTGGAAAGGGAGATTCTTCCCTAAAGGGGAAAAGCTGAAGGTATTTTTCTATTATGTCTAGCATCAGAATTGCCCTCTCTGCAGCATTTGCCATTATTAACCATCCTAAATTTATTATTTATTATTACCCTCCGAAATATCCACCCCCTAGGCTTTCAAGACACTCGTCTCTCTAAATTCTCTTGTTATCTGGGATACTGCTTCTTTTCAGTCTCCTTTTCTGTTCATCTATGTCACTTCCACTAATTATGGATAAGGCTTTGCCCTGAACCTTCTTCCCCCTCCTGCTCTGTGCTGTCTCACTTAGCTCCCATGTGTCCAATGTTCTCTCTCTCTCTCTACCTCTCCCTCTCCCTCTCTCTCTCTCTCTCTTTCTCTCCTCTCTCTCTCTCTCTCTCTCTCTCTCTCCCTCTCTCTTTCTCTCTCACTCTCTCATCTTTATCTTTCCTTTCCCCTCCATACATACATAGACAGATACACATATGCATACATAATGTACATATATATATATATATATATATATATATATATATATATGTGTGTGTGTGTGTGTGTATCCAGTCCTGGGCTCTCTTCTTAGCTTTACTCATATGTTACCAACTGCCCATTGCATATCTCGAATTGGATATCCCATAGATGTCTCAAACGCAATCTCAAAATAGAACTCATTGTTCTATCCTTAAAACTATATTCGCTAATACGTGTAGAATGACTTTCATGAAATATACAGGTTCTGTCTGAATCATTCTATAGAGAAATATTGGAAATCCCATATTTGGTTATCCTCACAACAGCCTAGTGAAGAATGTGGAGTGGGCAGAGAAGAAAATATTCATAGTTGGAGAGACTGAGAAAAAGTAAGTATAGTATAGCCACTGGGATCAGACCAATCTATAATTCTCTTAGGGACTGCTGTACCAAGGTCTAGTTTGTGAGAGAGTATGGTAACTGCCCTCTGACACTGACCTCAAAGGATTAGCAGTGTAGGGGAAGCCTCCCTCATTTCTTCTACATGAGGAACATGCCATAAATCAAGGCCAGAGATGGAAAGTCTCCTGACTCCCACTGCAGAACTTGAACTCCTGTAAGGGCTCTCAGTTCACTGGGAATCAGGCATTAGTCATACTTCATATAAAATGAGGGGATCCACATGAGAGATAGTAACATATTAAGTAGTTGATGCTTATAAAGCACTTTGAAGAACAAACGTGTTATATAACTGCTAATTATAATTATCCTTACCAGCCTGGCTATCTTGAACAAAATGTGTGGCTGCAACAATTTTCTTGGATTAATGTTAAGACCTTTCACTGAAAGAAAGAGAAAACATGTGCTCCACAGGCTGCAGTGAGAAGCACCTTAAGGAGGGAGACAGGACTCGCAGTTAAATTGAAATTTAGCCAAGTTCATTATTAAGAGTAATGATAAAAGTGACATTTTGGATTTGCAGTTTACAAAGTACTTTCCTCACAACAACTCCAATGTAGTTCATAATGCAAGTAAGATCTCATGCATATGTATAAATCATAGGTAGTATAAACTTGTAATTCATACTACAATATGATCACACTGTGACGAGATCATATAACAATTTGGATGGTGCCCATTTTACAAAGGGGGAGACTGGGACTCAGAGTTTAATTGACTGACTTGAAATTACACAGCCTATAAGTATTTGAATTGTGACTCAAAACCTTCAGGTTTGTTTGTTTGTTTTTTTTTTTTGCCCTCAAATTAATTGCTGTTTCCACTATTATACTCACTGCTGTGATACTGATTTATGTTTTTATTGTCTCCCCCTCTTGGTGTAATGTGGCCTTTCTCCGGATGTGAGTGGTTTCTGGACCTATGGTCAGATGAATTCTCAAGATTTTTTCTTTGAGCTCAACTTCTTCTGTCCTTCATTCTTTTCTCTTTTCTTCTTTTTATCCTAAGTCCTGCCTCTAAATTTCATTAAAAAAAAAAACTGTTCCATGCTATTCATATGTGTACTATTATGATTTACCTTCTCTTTCTTTCTTTCCCCCTTTTTCTTTATGTTCTCTTTATTCCCCTCCCTCTACTTGTTACCCTTTTCTTGACCCCTGTTCCACTCATCTCTTTCTCTTTATGTTTTATTTTTTTAGTGCCAGACTAATTTGAATTATTTATTTCTGCTGACCCTGGGTTGTATCCAGTTACTTAGTGGATGTCACCCAGACCCTCTTTCATTGATTCAGTAATGAAGATCCTTGCCTTGTCTGGAGCTCAAACTTCAGTCAAGAGCTAACATGTCAGTGTTTTGTTTTATTTTGTGGTGCTTTTCTCGTTTTGGTGGGGGGAAGGGAAGTTAGGGAAATGGTAGTGGTGGTTTAAAGACCAGTTTGAACTGGAAACTCCAGACACCTGGAAATTGCGTAATAGCATCAGTTGTCTGGGAAAACCCAGGTGGAGGCTTCGTGCTTGGTGAGCCAGGATACAGTACCTCCAGATCAAAGAGGCTCGATTCTCTTTTGATAAGACTGTGCCTGGCTTTTATTCAATCAGACTAATTTGGTTCTTGATGTTTATGACCTTGGTTAATAATTACAAGATTGATGATGACCCCCATCCAACTCCCTTCAGGATGACATCTTTGCTGAAACGGGGAACATTTAACTATAAAGTCTCCCCCCACCCTTAGAGCAGTAATGTTTGTCCTGAGCCCTGATTATAGATGCTTTGCTGAGGAAGGAAGGAAGGAAGGAAGGAAGGAAGGAAGGAAGGAAGGAAGGAAGGAAGGAAGGAAGGAAGGAAGGAAGGAAGGAAAGGGTACAAAAGGAGAAAGAAAAAATGCTTCTATGGTCTTTATTAAACTTCTCCCATGTATATGGCTAGTCACATAAATGGATACAGTTACATAAATAAATGCATGAATGTTTCCCTGTAGATATGATAGCTTTGCACAGTCCATCCTATGATGTCAGACTGTGAAATAACAAGATTGACCTTGTAACAAAATCAATGATTTTGTAACAAATATACTAGAACTTTTCTATTTAGATGAACATTGTTCATCAAACTAATCACCATGGAAGGCTGTGCTCTTATCCCAGTGATGCTGGTGTTGCTCAGACTTTCCTCTTTTTTTGCAGTGCCTTTTTAGGACTGGCTTAAGAACCAGATTGGGCATGTAGGTGGCACAGTGGATAGAGTGCCGGGCCTGGAATCAGGAAAACTTATCTTCCTGAGTTCAGATCTGACTCAGGACAGTTACTGGCTGTGTGTCCCAGGGCAAGTCACCTCATTCTGCTTCCATTTCTTCATCTGTAAAATGAGCAGGAGAAGAAAAGGACACACCACTCTAGCACCTTTGCCAAGAAAACCCCAAATGGAGTTACAAAGAGTCAAACATGACTAAAAAGAAAAAAAAGGTTAAATACCAGATTATGAGCATACAAGAAAATTAGTCTTGTAACTTAATCAGACTCTGTTTCTTAAAATAAATTTTTATTGATGTCATTTTTAACATCACTATAGTTTCCTCTAGTATCATTATTTCTATCTATTCCCTCCCATGCTGCTATCTTATTTAACAAATAATATTTTAAAGATAAAGAAAGAAAAAGGTGAAACAATTAGCATGACTGATCAATACATCAAAAAAATCTGAAAATATGAATAATGCTCATGGATCTCTTTTCTCTGCAAAGGAGTAGAGTGGGGCTAACTTCTCATACCTCTGCTTTTGAGTCATGCTTGTTCTTTGTAATTTTGCACCATTCACTTTTTTGTGTGGTTTGTAATTTACATAGTCATAATCAATTGTGTACATTGTTTTCTTGGCTCTCCTTACTTTACTTTGCATCAATTCATGTAGCTCTTTCCAAGCTTCATTATATTCATCACAGTCAGAATTTCTTATAGCACAGTAATATTCCTTTACATTCATTTATCATAACTTGTTTAGCTGTTCCCAATGGATAGGTACCTACTTTGTTTCCAGTTCTTTTCTCAGACATTGCTTTTGACCCAAAATCAAATAAGCCAGTCCCAATTGGTCACAAGAGCTGATTACTAAATTTTCAGTGTTAGCATTTACATCTGCAAAATGAGTAAATGTTACAACTCAGGGCATGATTTATTATTTTGTTGATTGTCCAGAGTTAGAAGGTTAATGATTAATTAATTAATGTTAATGATACAAACTAAACTTATAAGTGTGTCAGCTGTACATTTATTTTCTTGGGAAGCTGGTTGTTAAACATTTACCTGCATGCCACTCAGTTTGAGCACCTATATGACTTCTTCCAGGATGATTTTAGGTTATTTCCAGAAATCATGTCTACCCTGAAAAAGACAGAGATTTTTCTACCTCTGAAATTAGGTAACCTTTGCGGGTAAATCTGAAGAAGAATTAGGTAACTAGTGTTTTATATTAGTGCACACTATGCGCCAGATATTGTACCAAGTGCTTTATGAATATTATCTCACTTGATCCTTATAACAACCCTGGGAGGTATGTGCTGCTATTATCCCCATTTTACAGATGGTAACTATCATTTGGATATCAAACAACCAAAAGCAAAAACTAACATTTATATAGCACTTACCAGGTACTGGGCTAAGTGCAATTATTATCTTATTTGATTATCATATCAACCCTGGGAGGTAGGTACTATTATTCCCATTTCACAGTTGTGGAAACTTAAGAAAACAGAGGTAAAATGACTTATAGTCAGGATCACACAGGTAGTGTCTGAGATCAGATTTGAACTCAGGTCTTCCTGACTCCAGGTCCAGGGTTCTACCTACTTCAACACTCAATGTCAATTCACTGTTGGAATAAATGTATAGTTTTCTCACAGGGAGTATTTTGAAGGGAAGCCTTTATTTGGATATATAAGGTCTGGTATGCTTGTTTAGAAAAATGATTTATATTATTCTCTATATAGTAACACCTAAAACCTATCAAATTCTGATGTTTAGGAGGAGTGGTTACCAAATCCTTTGAGATTAGAGTATGCAGGCTGGGGGTCATAGTAAAACTGAGCCCTGTCGTACAAGATACCAAGAGGAAAGGCTGAAACTAAGCAACAGTCAATAGGGAGGTTTTAGAAAAAAAAAATTTCAGGTGATTCTGGGACCCTTAGCAACAAGCCTGTAAGTAAGTATGCAGATCACAGGTCAATAAATGAGGACAAAGTCTTCGTGGGGAAAAAGATGTCCTTTAGCCAGATAAGGACAGAACAATGTATAGCTGAGCCAACTGGATTTTCTGCTCAATAGTGCCTAACCTCACTCTAATTTGGAACTCTGAGCGCCCCTTCTGATTAAATCTACACTTGGGAGTCACAAAGAAGCAAGCATGTTTCAGGTGGCACTGAGAGATTTCTGAGAAAACAATTCTGACTCTTTTCTCTGAGATGGAGATTAAACCAAAAAAAAGGGTCTTTGAAATGCTCAATGCTAACTTTTCCTAGCATTCTGGTTCCACTTCCACAGAGCTTGCATCACAAGCCGGGAGCAGGTGGTATTTGTACACTGGCAGCTGTCATTAGTGAAAAACTAAAGGGAAGAATGGGGTGGGGAGAGAGACAAAGAGAGAGAAATAGAGACAGAGACACACAGAGAGATACAGAGAGACACAGAGAGAGACAGAGAGCAAGAGCATCTTTTATGTTTGGTTTTCTTCTTTCTTTGGCTTCCTTCCTCAGGAGAGGGGCCTCCTAGTAGAAGATTCATGTCTTTTCTGTGTAAATTGACATGCTAGGGGCCTTTCTTTTCAGTGGTTCATCAGAAGGGAAGTGGTTTGGGTTGCAATGTTTTTGCTCTCTGGCATGGTCAGTGAGGCAACAAAGTCATGTGAGAATGATCAGAGGGACCTAGAACCCCAGAGACGTAAACTGCTACTTCTGGACATCTGTTGTATATTGATCAGATGTGAGAATTTGAAGGAGATCTTAGAGATTACTGAATAATTAATAGCTATTTACAAGAATAATAGTGAACACATATATGTCACTTGACATATACATACATATCCAATACCTCATTTGATCCTTACAACACATCTGTATGGTGTTACAGTTATAGAATATTCATCTTACAGATGTGGAAAACAGACACAGTTTCCAGGGTTACACAGCTAGTAAGTGTCTAAGGTAGCATTTTAAACTCAAGTCTTCCTGACTTCAAATCTTTGGCTGCCCACTGTGCCACCTGGCTGCCTCATTTAATTAATGTCTCTGATTCACAAAGGGATTTTGCTAGATGCTGAGGATGCAAAGGTAAAAATGCATGACCGCAAGGGAGCTTATTTTCTCTGGGGAAACCTAGGGTGGGAAAGCAAAGGGAAACTGATAAATATAATACAATGTACAAGGTGTGGGGGTAGCAAAGAGGAGATCTAGACAAAGTATCCTTGTCTCACTGAGGAATGGAGAAGCCAGCCTCAGAGGCTGTGTGCCTTAGAAAAACAGTGATACTGGTGCTATAATCAGTTGTTAGATGGCGCTCTGTACATAGAGCTCAAATTAGCCCTTGCTTAATGGGCTTTTACTCTAAGATGGCTGGATAAATTTGAGTTCAGTTAGTAGTGTGGTTGGTACTGAGCACAAGATAACTGAGTTTACATGTAAGAGTACTGGAGGTATCTTAGAGTAGGTCCCTTGAGGACAAACCTTGAAAAGAGATTTGCTTGAGGTGATATGTCTTAGATCAGGAGTTATTAACTTTCTTTAGTGTCATGTGCATACCTTAAGCAATCTGGTAAAGCCCTATAGACCCCTTCTGAAAAATTTTTTAATGTGTAAAATATGTGAGATTACAAAAGAATAAATAATACAAAAGGAATACAGTAATCAAACACACACACACATATATATATATATATATATGTATATATAATTTTAAATTTTACATGTTCCAGCTTAAAAACCTTTAGCTTAGAGAGTAATCTTCTTGCATAATGGGAAAAAAAAATCAAGCTAGCATCACCTGGAATTTTGTTCTTTGGTAAAATGAGGGATAACGAGGATATTTGTTATTCAGGGATAACAAATTGGTATTTTTCACTCATTTTTAAAGAAATTACAAATCAAGCCTAGAGCTAAATCCTTGACAGGGAACTGACTGGTGTCTTATAGATGCTGCTTTAACTCAGGCCACTAGGAAGCTACCATAGTTTTCAGAGAGGCCTAGTATGGTAACAGGAAATAACTTAGGCGTAAGTATAATGTTGTTTGGCATGGGCCTCTATTTAAAAGCAAACATGAAAATCCAGAGAAATCAATGAACTCCTCATTGAGCTGGGACCAAGTACTCAAACCTGCAAGGTCAAGGAATATGGTAGAGAGATTAGTGTTTACCTTAACAGATTTTCTTAGGCTCAGCTATCTAGCCTGGGGGAGCCAGCTCTCTGGGCAGAGTGGTGGTGGGGCTTCATCTATCTGTGCCTTTCTTAGAATTATCACTGACTTTGAAATTAACCTCCAAGTCATGATGCCCCTTTGATTAGTGTGAGTAGAGAGAAGGCTGAGATGCTCTGTGGGAGTGCTGATTCATCTGGAGGCCCAACCTAAGCTCCCTTTTAGCTTCAGGGTAATTGGAACCACAGTGGCCCCCAGTGGGCCGCCAGATTAATCACAGGCAGAAACTTCTCATCAGAGGGGGATGGGGAGATGGGAGCGGTGGGAAATCATTCTTTTCCACCTTAGCCAATACTTATGTGATCTACCCAGGCTTCATGGATTACTTGTGAGCGTTCAGATTGTTGGGCTAGTTGTGTGGATGAACATCAAATCATTAACAGTGACTATTAGTAACATTGTTGATACAAATAAACCAGGTCATTCTCTAGAATTTTTCTAGGTCACATTGATGATTGTTGTGTATTATTTTTTTAATCCAGAAAAAAAGGCATCGATTACAAATGTATCTGTGTTTAATAATACTTGTGTGAAGTGGAGAGTGAGTCCAGAAAGAGAGGACTTGAAGATGGTTTATCTGGTAAGGGAAACAATTGGTTTTTCTTCCTTGTAGAAAAGAGTTCATACTGGAGTCAAAATTTAATTACAGGCTTAATTAAGTGTAACAGTGATTAGGACCATATTTATTAAGACCTTATTCCTAGGGGAACTTCCTAATCCACTCGCTGTCCAAGCCCAGCACTGTTTCAATTCATTTTAGTCTAATCCTAGAGGCAGAGGGTCAAGTCACTTTAACCTACTGATGTTCTAGATAACTCTCTAGGGCTAGAAGTTTTGTTGAGAAGTCACCTTGGGTACTAATGAATTCGTAGGTCCACTTCCTATCTCTGTCAATTAAACATGCATTCGTTAAATGCCTACTATGTGTTAGGCACTATTGATGCAAAACTAAAACAGCCTCTCCCTTCACAGGATTTCTGTTCTTCTGGAGAGAAATAATATGTATACATATAAGTAGATACATAGGTAGAGAGATGGAGTCAAAAAGAAATGAGTTCAAATCCAGCCTCAAACACTTACTAGCTGTGTGACCCTAGGCAAGTCACTTCACCCTGTTTGCCTCAGTTTCCTCATCTCTAAAATGAGTTGGAGAAAGAAATGGCAAACCCCTCTAGTACCTTTGCCAAAGAAAATCCCAAATAGGGTTAGGAAGAGTAGGGTGGGATTGGAAAAATGCCTGAACGACAAGTAGATGCACAATGAAAAGCAGTGGAGTAGGGCTTTTAAGGACATCTCACATGAAGGACGTTTTCCCACATTTTGTCTAAAGCTAGCTCACATGATAAAAAATGCAGCAGCTTGTTACTTTAAACTCTGTGGGGGTGATTTGGTTGATCTACACAGCTGAATCCTCCCCGCCCCATCCCGTTAGATGTATTTAGATGTGTTTGATGATGATTACGGCTCCAAATCCTATGGAATGGAGAGGAGGAGGAAGAGTTCTTTGAAAACTATAGATGAAGGACTAAATCCTACTGAAGATGGTTATAGTTTGGTCTCTATAGAATCCAGTTCTAATAACTGAGGGATTCAGGAAAGATCTACTATTAAAAGTGAATCATTAATATAGAGAATTCATATTGCCAGTTTGTATTGAAATTTTTATTTTAAAATTATAAAATGTTATAATGTTTATTCACTCATTTATCTATTGATACATTTATTTTGAAGTGGGTTCTCCCCTATCTTGGCTAGGCTGGAAGTATAGCAACCTGACCCCATTATGAACCAGCCCAGAAGCTTTGACCTGCTTCATTTCCAAAACCCTACTAGTTTTCCCCTCCTTTGGCAGCTTTGTGGCTCCATGCTCCTGTAGGGGATGATATGTATGTGTGTGTATGGGGGTCCCTCATCATATCTGTATGGACTGGACTTAATGCAGACATTTGATGGGCTTTAGCCTTACCGAGCTTGTGATGAAATAGCCTTAGCTGCAGGGAGTATAGGAATAGGAAACCATGCCAAGCCTCTACTGAAAATTTTAAAGAATAAGCAAGTTTTTTAAAAATTAATATCATATCTGTTATTGATTTTTTAAACTGTTGCTCAGTTAAATTGTTATTTTAACTGTTAAAAAATTACTATTGTATTTGTTGGGCAGCTGGGATAGAGTACTGGGCCAAGACTTCATAATTTCAAATATGTCCTCAGACTCTTACTATCATTTAGCCCTGTTTCTCTTAGTTCCTCATCTATCAAATGAGCTGCCAAAGGAAATGGCAAACAACTCCAGTATCTTTGAACCCCAATGGGGATTTATGAAGAATTGAATAGAACTGAAAAACAACTGACCAACGACATTATATTTGTTCTCCTTCATCTTTTCTTTAGGCACATATTCATTTAAAAGAAGAGATTTGTTTGCTTGCATTATGGTATTTTCACTAATATTTATTCCTGAGATCATATGCCCTATAACCATGAATGAGAGCTGGAAGTCAGAATAGCTTACTCTTTACTTGCTGGTAGAGGGTCACAGAGCAATAGCAAAGGTCTTTACTGTGAGTCATCTTTTGTTTAGAAGAAAAGGGTTGGCTACACAGAAATGACCTCATTAGCCCTCTAGTATTAGATGATTTGTCATCAATATCAAATTAATGAACATTGCACATTTTACTAATCACTCTGCGGGATCCTGTTTTTAGATACATGGATGCCTGGTGACCAATCCATTCATGACAGCTCCTTCAGCTAAGTAGTTTGGTGTGGAATAAAGTATGGCGGGGTGGGGTGGAGAGGGTAGGAGTCAGAGTTCAAGAAAAAGAGTTTCTGTGATTTTTCTTCGTCCAGCACCCTGACAACTCATCTCCTACCACAGATACACATTCAAGGACAGCAACGAGATGGAATAGAGTTTGTCCATGAGGACTTGTTGAATCTTACCACAAGCAGTCAGGAGCCTGAGGTCTGCCTGTGTCTTCATCAGGGTACCAACTATACCGTGACCATTAGGATTACGTTTCCTAGGCTCTCTGTGCCTGTAAATGTCAGGATCCAAACAGATGGTAAGTGGTAGAGAAGTTGTGCTAATGTATGACCCTGAGATTATAGACTACTCCCTTCTATCAAAGTGGGGGTAATGTAGGGAAGCTCCTAGAGTGTCTGGGGGTGGAATACGGCTTCTTGACTTAGATGATTCAGCTCCAGAGCACATTGGGAAGTGGGACAATGCTCTCCCTTATAATTGTGGTCTCCTGGCTTCTCTGTCTTCCTTCAAGTTCCAGCTAAAATTCTATCTTTTACAGGATACCTTTCCCAACTCCTTTTAATTTTAGTGCCCTCCCTCTGTTGATTTTCTTCAACTTATCTTGTATATATCTTCTTTCTACATAATTGTTTGCATGTTTTCTCCCTCATTCAACTGTGAATTGCTTGAAAGCAGGATTTGTCTTTTGCCCTTCTTTGTATCCTGGTGCTTAGCATGGTGCTTGGTAGTAGATACTTAACCCTAAAATGTGTTTATTGGCTGACTTATTGATAGAATGTGTGGATTTGTGTGTGTGTGTGTGTTGTTGTTTAGAAGTGAATATTAGAAGCCCTGGCTTAAAAAAAAGGGATACCTCAGCCATTAGCTTCTGCTGCCTTGAGGTGCTTAAAGAGCCTGATCATGGTGAGTCCTGAATGAACCATGCTAGTGTGTCATTGTTGGAAGAACAGAGCTCTAGATCTATAGAAAAATAGAGCCCCCTTAGAAGCACATTGCAGAATGTGGGTAAAGGTAGTGTGCAAAATAAATAAGAGTTTTGTACTAGAGGCCTTTCTGCAAAATACTATAACATTAATCACTAGTAACAATAATGGTGATGATAATTAGCATTGGTATAGCACCTACTAAGTGCTATAGAATGCACTAGCTGCTTTACAAATGTTATCTCATTTGATACTCACAATGAGCCTGAAGGTAGGTGCTATGATTATCACCATTTTATTGTTGTGGTTCTCTGCCAAGAAAACCCTTAATGGCTTCACAAAGAGGCTTTCTTAGTGTAGATAATGGAGTGACTTGCCCAGGGTCACACAGCTAGTAAGTGTGTGAGCCCAGATTTGAACTAAGGAAGATGAGTCTTCCTGACTCCAGGCCTGGCGTTCTATCCACTGCTCCATCTGGTTGCCCCTTTTATAGTTGAGGAAGCTGAGGCAGGCAGACAGGTTAAATGGCTTTTCCAGGGTCATACAGCCACTAAGTGTCTGAGGTAGGATTTGAACTCAGGTCATCCTGACTCAAGTACTGACAGAGAAAGAACCTTACTTAATGGATAATGAAGGATGAAGAGCAATCTGTGAGTATTAGTAGCTGCCCCACTGGGAACTCAAGTAACCAGTTCCATTTGGGCAATGCTATTTCCTTCCTTCCTTCCTCCTTCCCTTCTTTCTTTCCTTCCTTCCTTCTTCCTTCTTCCCTCCCTTCCTTCCTTCTTTTCTTCCTTCCTTCTTCTTCTCCTCCTACTTCTCCTCCTCTTCTCCCTCTGTTCATAGTCACACACTACCCAAAAGAATATAAATTTTCATCACTTATAATTCACAAGATATCTTGGGGTTTGGAAGTTAGATTTTTTTTTCTTCCCTACTTATTTATTCTATTAATGTTATTTTTAAACTGGTGCAATTTGTCTCACATAGCTAAATCAGGCTTTGATAAAGCCCATTGGGATTCAACTGTAGCTACTTGCCTATGCCTTTAAATTCAGATTACTCTGACTCTCATTGATTGGTCAGTACTAGGTCCCAGCCTAAGCCTTACTTGCTTTTGAGTTCTGATGGCTCAGAGTCAGTGTAAATAGCAATTGTTTCTGTCCTGGCCAAAAACCCTGAGGAAGGGTCTTCTTTCCCCTCCCAGATTGACTTTTTTGAGAAGGCAAACTAGACCATCTTTTGCCTCAGTTCTTACCTAGCCTTTAATTACTGAATGGGTGTTGCTGAAGAAAAACTGAGACCTGGGAAAGACCTTAGCTTAAAAAGGCCAAGGTCTCCCACTGCATTCAGGGCCACCATCAGTTGTTCTGACCTATATCTTGGACTCTCAGTAACTCTGAAGGAGGGAGTGAGGCTGATGATTTTGCATAGTTCTGCCTCGCTCAATTTTATGATCTCTGAACAAGATTAACCATGTTATGAGAAAGGAATTTTCTTAGTTGAATAGGTGGTCAATACAATAAGATAAAAGGGTTGACAAATTGTCAATTGAAATTACCATCCAGGATATCTGTGTTTTCTTTCCCATTAACAAGCAATAACATAGTATATGTCTACAAAATATTAAGAAAAGGGAAAAGACCAGACACCAATGGATGTCATTGGTCCTCTTAGAGAATGAAAGATGAACAACATAGCTGTGAAGTTAAGAGGATCTGAGTTTAAATTCTTTCTCTGATAAACACTAATTTTGTAAGCTTGGACAAGACAACTCTTGAAGACTAAAAATTATCAGCAAAGTTCTGATCTGAATGAGTGGAATTAGTGTGTGTGTGCGTGCGCACACGGGTTGAACCCAGGTCTAATCCTTGCCCCTAGCTGCCAATTAATTAACTAAAAAAACCCTAAAAAACTAAAAAGACAATCCTAACTCCCATGATGTCCCCTTTGTCCATCTTTGATTACAAGCCCATTTGCCACTCTTTAGGTCTATGTAACAGATATTCAGTGTTCTCACCAAATTACTTTTCTGTTAAATGACCACTTAACTGGTATAGGTGGGTGTTCCTTCTAAATTATACTCAATTAAGATTGTCAAGCTTTGCCTGCAGGCCTTCTTTTTGCTCATACAAACTGTTCATTTCTTTTAGAGTTCCATGTAAGAAGGTCATTTCTTTTTCCCAACTACAGTCACATTGTTCCCTTTAGCTCACAAATTAGAGCCTGTTGACCTGAAAGTTTGGTTAAAGGACACAAACAGATTAGGTGATATGTAAATTCATATTGTTTATTCCCTTAAAGCTAGCAGATACATGCTGCATGAAGCCAAAACATAAGTTCTGACTGTCTGATAAAAATAATAACCAGGCTTAAATATGTTTTAGACCAATCCCAACTTATGTCTGTGTCACTCAAATTTACTTTTTTCTTCCAAATTTATTACTCTATTTTTTAGTTTTCAGCAATCACTTCCATAAGTTCGAAATTTTCTTTCCCTCTTTCCCTAGGATAGCATGCAAACTTATATGGGTTCTACACATGCATCCCTATTAAATATATTGTCACTTTAGTTATTTTACCTAGAAGAATTAAAATGAATGGGAGAAACCGTGATAAAAGCAAAAGGAGAAAACAATCTGCTTCGTTCTGCATTCTGATTCCATAGTTCTCTCTCTGGATGTGGATGGCATTTTGCGTCATGAGTCCTTTGAAAATGTTTTAGATCCTTGCATTGCTGTGAAAGGCTAAGTCTATCAAAAACAGTCTCCCACACTGTGGCTATTATTGTGTACAATTTCTCTTGGCTTTACTTATTTCACTCAGCATCAGTTCATATAAGTCTTTCCACGTTTTTCTGAAGTCCACCTGTTTGTCATTTCTTACAGCACAATAATATTCCATTACATTTATATATCACAACTTGTTCAGTCATTCCCCAATTGAGGGACATCCTCTAGATTTCCAGTTCTTGGCCACCACAAAAAGAGCTACTATAAGTATTTTTGTACGTGTGGCTTCTTTTCCCATTTTTATGATCTCTTTGGGATATAGCCCTAGAAGTGATATTGCTGGTCAAGGGGTATGCACATTTTTGTAACCCTTTGGGCATAATTCCAAATTGCTCTTCAGAGTGGTCAGATCAGCTCACAGTTCCACCAACAATGAATTATTGTTCCAACTCTCCCACATTTTCTCCAGTATTTATCATTTTCCTGTTTTGTCATGTTAGTCAATCTGATAGGTGTGATGTGGTACCTCAGAGTTGTTTTGATTTGCATTTCTCTAATCAATAGTGATTTAGAGCTTTTTTATGTGACTATAGATATCTATAATTTCTTCCTCTGAAAACTTCCTGTTCATATCCTTTAACCATTTTTCAATTGGTATTGGCTTATATTCTTGTAAATTTGACTCAATTCTCTATATATTTTAGAAATGAAGCCTTTATCACAGACACTTCCTGTAAAAAATATTTCCCAGTTTTCTGCTTCCCTTCTAATCTTGGTTGCATTGGCTTTGTACAAAAACTTTTCAATTTAATGTAATCAAAGTTATCCATTTTGCACTTCATAATGTTCTCCATCTCTTGTTTGGTCATAAATTCCTCCATTCTCCATAAATCTGACAAATAAACTATTTTTCGCTCCCCTAGATTGTTTATAGTATCTACCTTCATACCTAGATCATCTACCCATTTGGACTTTATTTTAGTGTACGATGTCAGACGTTGGTCTGTACCCAATTTCCACCACACTATTTTCCAATTTTCCCAGCAGTTTTTGTCAAATAGTGAGTTCTTATCCCAGAAACTAGGATCTTTGGGTTTATTAAACAGTAGATTGCTAGTCTTTGACTACTGTGACTTGTGTACCTACCCTATTCCACTTATCTACCCCTCTATTTATTAACTAGTACCAAGTGGTTTTGATGACTGCTGCTTTATAATACAATTTAAGATATGGTATGGCTAGGCCACCTTCCCTAGTGTTTCTTTTCATTAGTCCCCTTGATATTCTGATCTTTTGTTTTTCCAGATGTATTTTGATATTACTTTTTTTAATTCTATAAAACAATTTTTGGTAGTTTGATTGGTATGGCACTGAATAAGTATATTAAGTAGGTCACTCAATTTTATGATCTCCATATATGATCAACCATGTTATAAGAAAGGAATTTTCTTAGTTGAATAGATGGTCAAAACAATAAGATAAAAGAGTTGAAAAACTGTCAATTGAAATTACCATCCAGCATATCTGTGTTTTCTTTACCATTAACATGCCATACCATAGTATATGTCTACAAAATATTAAGATAAGGAAAAAGTCCCATTATTCGAGATAGTGTCTCGAGTTAAGAGTTTCATCCATCTTTTCATCCTTATGATTATAAACAGAGGAAAAAAACTCTCTTAAGTCTGGCCTTGTTGACATAGGAAGAGGTATTTTCTGAGTTTACTCAGAGAACAAAGAAGCTGTTGAGTCCAGGCCCTTCTTATGATTGATTAATTCAAGCTCTGGCCCTTACTGAAGTTATTAAATTGATATAAATGATTATCAAGCCGCATTCTAAATTGACCTATAAAAGAGTCAAGTACATATTTTTTACTTTATGCTTTCTATTAGAAACATATATTCTTCTAAGCCCCATGTGAAACTCACCATTTATACCAAATATAAAACTGAACAAAAACTGATTTTGTTACATAGTACTTTATTGATATTTGGGTACTCAGATGAATCTATGATTCTCATCAATTTATATGGTCCTTCCAATGATGCCAGTTGCATCCTATCTTTGCCTGCTCTTCCAGGTGACTATCGGCTCCTATAGTCCACTTAACTTACTAGGAGCCATTCCTGTATTTCTCCTGTCATCATCTGGATACAAATGGAACATCTTGACTGTCCTGTTATTCTACACTCACTCATTTTTTAATGCATACATGTTCCTGATGATATTATTAACTCTGGTTCTTCTTTCAAATTTCTTATTTATTATTTTGCTGCCTGCTCGTTCTCACCATGAGCCCCTTCTATACTGATGTCAAGTTTTTTTGAGGGTAGGTATATGTTCATATTACATTTAACTTAATTCATCAAACATTTATTGTACATTTATTAGGTGCCAAGCCCTGAGCTGAAACACTGGGGATACATAAGAATGAATAGTCCCTACCCTCAAGGAGCTTATGCTCTATTATCTAGTATATGTAATAATGAGGTAGGCAGGGGTGTGATGGACCCAGCGTTTTTGGTTCTCAACTGCTGATTGTTAAGTCTTCATCGTCTTTTACACCTTGGAAATTGGCCAAAGATGCAGAAAGGGACCTGATTTTTGTTGCTGTTGTTGATTACCTGGACTACAGATGTCAAATTCGTATAGAAATGGGGACCACTGGATGTCCGTAAGGACCCCTGCAGGCTGCATATTGACTTAGAACACTACACATTAATATTATTCGTGCATTGTATCTTTATATTGTTAAATATTCCCCAATTTCTAGTTTGCCTGCCTCTGGGAGTGTTGCAGGCAGTGTGTTTGATACCTCTAGTCTAGGCTTAAGAAAATGATGGGCATAGCCAGATGTTATGGTTCATAGAGCAGCAGCCCTAGAAGCAGGAGGACCTGAGTTCAAATCCAGCCTCAGACACTTACCTCAAGGGAAAAAGAGAAAAAGAAATTGATGAACGAAACATTAATGATGTAGATTAAATTTAAAAGTGTGTGGTATATGTACAATATTTTTTTGAAATGGAGAGCCAGTTGTTAAACATATACCAGCACATTCCTGGAAGTATAGCATAATGAAGTTCTACCGAATTGCATATAATAACATGTAATGAACTCTATTTTTTTTTTTAAGTATTCAGCATGCTGTAATGAGAAAATCCCTGGATTGGTTCTAGTTCAGTATCTGTCATTAAGAATATTTATGGCCTTGGGCAAGTTAATTCCATTCTTTGGATTTCATTTTTCAAGCTAAGGGGTTGGATTAGATGATCCATGCAGTCTCTTTCAGCTCTGAACATCTGCAGTTTTATGACTCCTCAGTGGCCTGTATCTAGTGTAGTTTCCATCCAATCAACCAATAAGAAGTCATTCAATGTTTCCTGTGTGCCAGACACATGTATTATAAATGGCTCAAGGAAACCAGGTTTATCTGATAACCAAGCTTTTCATCAGCCTGGTGTGGTGAGTAGTTTGTGAAAGAGTTGTGTTCTCTTGGAGAGGCTGTTTGGTTCAGGGGATGGGATGGGGGTGGGGGGGCCTCAGAGGACATGTATCCACATCCTGGCTCCTATACTAATTATTTACGTGACTTTGGTTAAGTCATTTCTCTCATCTTCCTCACCTATAAAATAAGGGGATACAAGTAGATGGTGACTGAATTTTTTTCTAGTGTTAAATTTTTGATCTTAGAACTAGTCTTTTCTTCTGCTCCATGACAATATGCTGCTGACTGCCATTATTTTTCTGTGTCCAAAAAAGAGCAAGATTTTTTGAATCATGAAATATCAATCCTAAACAATGCAATGGGAGAAATAATGCTTAATTAGATTGTTTGCTAAATGGCTAAAACTTTCCCTTAGAGCAGTAGTATCAAATGCAAATAGAAAGGAAGGGTAGTGGCTCTAAACTGTCCATATGGATCCTTGTAGGCTTTATATTGACTTGGAAAACCATACGTTTGTTTATTTCTTTTAAAAAAATTAATACATCAACATATAAAAATCAGTTAGGAGCTACATTTCAATCTGGTTTGGGACACACTCAGGGAAAGATTTTGCCCAAGTCACCAGCCTTGTGTTTGACATCTTTGCCTGAGAGTAATTAGGGAGGGTGGGGAGTAGTAGCAGGAGTTCAAATAAGCAAAAAAACCCAATATTTTTTTCTGTTATATCTTTTAAACAATATGTCAAACCACAGTAGGTAATTTCAAATTCCTTATTTGTCCAGATTCAGTCCCTGAAGGTGTCATTGCTTAAGTGCAGATTTATTCAGGGGTTAAATAGAGTTCTATAGGAATCTTCACATTCTTGGAGTGGACCTCTGCCTCCAACTCACACAAGCACGTGAAGAATTCCCCTAGTGAAATGGGATAAGAACAGTTTGTTCCAATGACCATGAAGACAGCTGAAGCAGGTGTTGTGGAGTACTTCAACCTTGCTCAGACATCAAAGACGCCAAGGTTGTCCACTGCATCCTGGGCCATCGACAGTTGTTCTGTCTTTTGCCTTGTCCCTGGACTTCAATGACTCTGGACAAAGGTGCGGTTGACAACTTTGTGCAACTCTGCCTCACTTAAATCCAGTTCAGGCACCCTGTGATAGCATTGATTCTTTTGGAAAACAAAGGACGAACAATAAGAAATCTGAAGGAGTACAGAGACCAAACCACAGCCATCTTCAGAAGCGTAGTAGTAGGATCTAGTCCTTGCATTAAAGTCTTCCAAGCGGGTAACTTTAGGTAGCCAGAGGGCATGGTGGTTGTACTGCCAGGCCTGGAGTCAGGAAGTTTCTGAGTTTAAATCCGGCCTCCAACACTTACTAACTGTGTAATTCTAGGCAAATTCCTTAACCATGTTTGCCTCAGTTTCCTCATCTGTAAAATGAACTGGACAAGGAAATGGCGAACCATTCCAATATCTTTGCCAAGAAAACCCCACATGGGGTCACAGAGAGTCAGACGCAACTGAAATGACCGAACGACAAAAACCTTCTACTCCTTCCCTTTCTGCTTTTCGTTTCAGAGGATCCTAAATTTAGAGCTGGAATCATCAGTAAACATATATAAATGCTGGTGTATCTCTGCGTGTGTGTGTGTATGTATGCATGTTGCAGGCATGTGTGCTCATGTGAGTGTGGCACATGCACCCACCTCAAGGGGATGGGGGATTTGAACTGGGTCAATCAATCAGATCACCTCTGATCCCCTTAAAGGGACTGAAAACTTCTGTGACCTGATACATTTATCAGAGGAGAGCACATCTCTATGGAATCAATCACTCATAATCTTTAGATTAAATGTGAAAATCAATTTAGATATCTTTGAAAGTCATTGAATAAACTGGAGTGACATTACACAGGTAGAATGTTTGAATTGGTTGTGAAAATTTGGTCATGTCCTTTGGATTGGTTAGCTGTAAAATAATGAGCCAGTTCAGAACTCAGGGATTTAATCATCTTTCAGCTCAGTGGTAGAAGCCATTTCAACCATGCCCTGGAGAAGGAATCACTTGGGGGTGAGGAGGAAGAGAGGGACTTGGCCAAGGTTTTGTCCTTGGCCTCTTTTGATCAGAGGAGAACCTTGTGAAGGTTGGAAGATTAGAGTGTTTGGAGTTCTTTTATTTACTTTTGAGCAGTATCCTTGAGACAGCGGTTTCTGGCAGCAGTGTCTGTATTGGGAGATAGGAATAGACAGGCCAGGATGAAAAAAAAAATAGATTCAATGTTCTCTGATGAGCCCACGAGGAGAACTTTGTTAGTACTTCATAAAGGGGAGGAAAGGACTTGGAAAAACCAGGATACTCATTGCAGACAATGGCGCCTCATGAGTTTTACTACAAGAAACCACCCCAACTCCTAAAACTACTCCCAGGGTAATACTTTAGGATTTTAAGCTTAGAAGTCATCTAGTCCAATCCCCTTATTTTACAGATAAAGAAACTGAGGCCTAGAGAAGGAAACTTATTTCAACTCACATAGGTAAAAAGTAGAAGAGATAGGATTTTAAAAATACACAGTTTGTCTCAGTTCAGATCCAGTATTCTTTCCAATGCAATCTTCCTAAATTATCTCATTTGTTTCTATATCCCCTTCTGAATTTCCCTGATGTGATTTTCCCCACTGGAATTTATTGCAGTTATAATTGTTTCTATAGTTGTAGTCCGTGCACATGGTTATATTGGTTCAATTCTCTTTACTCTCTATCACCTCGTATAAGTCTTTTGTTTTGGGGGTAGGTATTATTCATGCAACCCGTCTACCTTCCTAAGTTAAGCTATATGGATTGATATTCATCCTGGGAGCTTGACTCCAAAGAGTCAAATCCTATCCTTTTGATCTGCTGCTGCTACCTGGACCAGTCAGGAAAGTCTTCCAGATAAAACCTAGATATAGCCATGTCTAGGGTATCTCAAAGATGAGTGGCAGTATCTCTAAATCCCCCACAGGTACTCAATATACAATATAATTATGGGCTATAGGCCTTTTATTTCTCTCTAAAGAAAATGCATAAAACCCCAAGGACTCACAAGAGCCCATGAACAGAAGCATAAAACATATAGCTCATCAGTTCCCCTCCCTCAAAAGACAACTGAACTTAGGATTGTTCCTAGGGTAACTTTTTGTTATTTTTCCCAGCAGAACTGCTGGTATCACCTTATAGTTAGACTCCCACTATTCTTTGGAACTTAATAACCAAGCACATTCCCTTTTCATTGGAACTGCTGGCTCTGTTCTCCAGGTAGGATGTAATACAAGAACCGTGCAGATGGTCTTATTCCTTATTCAAGGAACAGGATTCATTCAGAAATTTTATCTCTCCAGTAGAGAATTTGGGTCCAGTGTCAGATTCTTAAACCAAGGAACTCTTGAGCTTGGAGTTATCCCTGAGACAGCTATTCAAAATTGGTGCTTCACAAGCAATCTCTCCTCCCTCCTCAAAGGTTGGATTCTAAGATAAAAATACCTAGGGAATTCATCCCTACCACCTATCCCCACCTATAAGGTTGAAGTGTTCAGGTTTTGAACTCAAGCTTCATGCAAGCACGGGACTCCCACTGCTGTGGGCTTCTCCTCCTGTAACTTACAAGTGCAGATTCTGGTCAGTTAAAGTTGGGGGGATGAGGAAAAATTCCCACTTTTTTTTGCTTCACTTTGCAAGAATGCTAAGAGAATAGCTAGAGAGAATACTCAATATCCAACAAGCTTCAGAGAGTTGAGCCAGCTTGCATTTATAGACAATGAGAAAAGGTTGCTACACATTATTTAGCTAAGCATTGTATTGTATAAACTGTCTTCAAAGTAATGGTCCATAACCAGTAATCTCATCACTCTGATTGGTAAACTTATTCAATTTCTTCAGGGCTAACAATGACCCATATTCTATAATTTTATCAGGGTGTTTGGAGATTTCTTCAATTTCATGAGGAACTCCCGTGATTCACCCTCCTTATTTCCATATTTGTCATTTCTTATGGTATAATGATATTTTGTTTGTGTCATGTACCATAATTTGTTTAGCCGTTTCCCAATCATTGGAAATTGGATTATTTCCAGGTTTTTACTATTATGAATAATGCTGCTAGGATTATTTTATTACACAGAGAGCTAGCTTCTCTACCCACTCCCCTCCCTCAGCTCCTATAAGTTGGGTAGAAATTGAGTCTAATTATTTTAAGAAGACAGGAAAAAAAGGGATTTGTTCTTAAAATCTCCCCAAATGTCATGCTACCTTGATATTTTTCTTTTGTTGGATTACAGGGTAGTGATGTCCATCTGGGAGTTAGTTTTGGGGTACTAGGTTGTAGACTTTCTTGTTCCTCTGACAGTTTAGTGCAAGCTATGAGAAGAGAGAAGAGATTCATAAACATATTTTAGGAAGGTCAGTAATAAGTGTTTGAAAAGTCATTCATTTGGAGAAGTTGGAGTTCTGAAGCTGGTAGTAATACAGAATTATGAGACAGGAAAGGAAAAAATGGAGAGGTTATAAAGAATTAAGGTTGTAGGTGGGGACAACCGGAAGAGTCAACTTTTGAAACAATAGATACAATAGATGAACTAACCAGAAAAGCAGTGTACATGGTCAACATAAAAACTTGAGGAGAAAAGAAAATTCTCTACAGAGAAGTGGAAGAAAAAATAAAA
This sequence comes from Bettongia penicillata ogilbyi, assembly GCA_023548195.1. Lineage (NCBI taxonomy): Eukaryota > Metazoa > Chordata > Mammalia > Diprotodontia > Potoroidae > Bettongia > Bettongia penicillata. The sequence goes on along the minus strand of JAJHZJ010000372.1, from coordinate 3,495,930 downwards.
GAGCAAAAAATATTACAGAATGCTTTGGGTAGAAATATGAAAAATTAGGGCACTTTTCTTGGTTATGGTAGATTTTAATTTTGCTTATGGCATTTTGGGCAATGTTCCAATTTTGAAGGTGGAAAGAATATATTGTTTGAAATGAATGAGTTATAATCAGATAGGTAGAGGTGATTCTTGAGTATATAGGTTGTGTAAAATGTCAAAGTTGTAAGGACATAGGAGGAAACTTGAACTTACTCTGATTCGTTATTTTTTAAATAAAATTGTCCTTTTGCTTTTTTCTGTGATGGTTGCTTTTCAACTAAGCAACTGTCTTGCACCATGTTAGTCACATTTAAAATTCTGTAGACAACTCTGTCTCTAGAATGACTTATTGTTGTCATTATTCTCTGTCTCTGTCTCAGTCTCTGTCTCTCTGTCTCTGTCTCTCTGTCTCTCTGTGTTTCTGTGTCTATGTGTGTGTGTCTCTCTCTCGCCCCTAATAAGAACAAATGGATGGAATAAAATGGAGAGATCAAAATCCTATCTTGACCTTTCATAAACACACAGGGTGTTGGGAAAAAACCAAACCAAACCTGTTTTTTGTCTATGGCTGAAATTGAAGTGTTTTCTACCCGGGGAAGAAAATGTGATGTTCTTTTGTTGCAAAATTTGCTTCAGTGTTAGTATAAGCTGTGTGATTGCTGGGCTCTGCAGAGCTTTTTTTATGGCAGCCTTGCTCTGATTCATCACGCAGGCACCATGTTCTGCCTACTCAAAGACAAGAAAACGGAGCATTCAAAGGGAGTACAAGACTAGTAGGAGGCATAAAATGACTTTTCCATGCTGTGTCTGAAATCAGGTCTGTCTTCATTTTGATTTACTTCCATAGTGCATAGCTGAGTTGTTCCTGAGTCATGCTCTGCCTGGGAAAAGAACCTCGCTTCATTGTCCCTTTAATAATAATAATTCATATTTGATATTGCATCTTAGGCTTTGTGAATCACTACATAACATTTTCAGCTCACCTTCACAACAATTCTGAAAGGCAGGTGTTGTAACCATTATTACCTTTTTGTTTTATAGTTTAGAAAACTGAGACAGAGAAGTTAAGTGGCTTGCCTAGGCACAAGGGTGGGGAACCTGTGGCCTCAAGGCCACATGTGATCCTCTAGGTCCTCAAATGTAGTCCTTTGATTGAATTCAAACTTGGCATGGAACAAATCCCCTGAATAAAGGGATTTGTTCTGTAAAACTTGGACTCAGTCAAAAAGACACACCCAAGGACTTAGAAGGCCACATGTAGCTTTGAGGAAGCAGGTTCCTCATCTCTGCCCTAAACCCTCTCTTCCTTCCACCTTCCCTGTTACTGTAGAGGGTAACACGATCTTCCCAGTCCCTCTGGCTTAAAACCTAGAAGTTATCCTGGACTCCTCATTATGGGGGTAGGACCCTCCCCATATCCAAGCTGTTGCCAAGGCCTATCATTTAACCTTTGCAACTTCTCCCAGATTCACCCTGAAATTGCCATCACTCTAGTGTAAACCCTCAACCCTTTATACCTGGACTATTGCGATAGCCTGCTGGTGGGTCTACCTGCCTCAGATCTTTCCTTGCTCTAATCCATCATGCATTTGGCTACTAAAGTGATTTTTCCTAAAATACATGTCTGATCATGTCACTCAATAAACTCTAGCAGTTTCCTATTGCCTCCAGGATCAAATACAAAATGCTCCATTGAACATTCAAAGCCCTTCATAGTCTAGTCACCTCCTACTTTTCCATTCCTTTTACATCTTACTCTTTGACATATACTCTTTGATCCAATGACACTGGCCTCCTGGCTGTTCTACAAACAAGACACAAAAGATGGAATCTCTTGACTCTGAGATGTCCCACATGTCTGGAACATTCTCCCTCCTAGGACCTTCCTGGCTTCCTTTAAGTTCCAAAGGATATCCTACCTGCTACAAGAAGCCTTCCCCAGCCCCTCTTAATTCCAGTGCCTTCTCTGGGTTAATTATTTCCTATTTATTTTGTATGTAGTTTGTACATATTTGTTTGCATGTTGTCTTCCCTGTTAGATGGTAAGCTCTTTCAGGGCAGGGACTATCATTTGCCTTTTTTTGTATTCCCAGCACTTGGCATGGTGTCTAGTACACAATAGACACTTAATAAATGTTTACTGATCAATTGATTGAAGTGTCATGCAGGATTCAAACTCAGGTCTTCTTGACTCCAAGTTCAGTACTCTATCTACTACTTCATTCAATTACCTGGTGTGATTTCTGTCATTCCAGAGAGTTAAAACTATCCCATTCTGAGGGTTCTAGTAAATATACTTTTAACTATTGGTTACTAGTTTTCATCTTGGTCAAAATGTAGATAGATTTTTATCCCCTTCTTATAGAGTTCAACTAAGTAAGAGGAGAGCCTTAGAGTGTAGGGAAAAATGGAGCCAACAGGTTATAATGATTAAAAGCAGTCATCAGGGTCCAGAGTAGAATTCCTCAGGGAAAATGAGGTCTGTCTCCATTTTGATACATGAGAAAGCAAACCAGAGTCTATGCCAAGTCAGGCCCAAGGTATTGGGAATGCCATATCAATGGAAGAAGAGAAGGCACATAGTTTGTGGTAGCAATATAAATTTGGAGTTATGTGTCAAACCTGGGAGGACACCCTGTGGAAGCTGGACAAATAGTGGTTTGTTTTATGTCACTTCCCTGTCAAAGGTGGCAGTGCTTCTTTGCCAATTCTTGTCACTGTTACAGTGACAAATGGTCATGGGTTTGAATAATACTTAACCCTGATAGTTTGTGCAAAAGTGATGATTTTTAAAAATATTCTCTTTTCACTATGCAGATGATGAGGGATCCTTTGATGTTTCAATATTTAATGAAACCTGTTTGAAATGGAAGAGGAGTCCTAGAGATTCTGCAGAAGAGCAAATATACCAGGTAAGATAGTCTTCTTTTGAACTAACTGGAAAATAAATCATTCACTCATTCTTTTTTCAATCAGCAAATAGTAACTAGATACCCATAACAGGTCATGTAGCTAGATAATGAGGGAGATACAAAAGTAAATAAGATGCCCTATAATGTGTCCTTAAGGAGAAAATCTTGGAGCTGAGAATCTCAAAATATTTTGTAAATGCTATCATATATGCCTGTTAATAGCTGGTAACAGGTTTAGAACTCAGACACAGTGTGGTATCATGCATAAACTTGGATTCAGAAAGACCTGCCTTTAAATCCTGTCTTTGACTACGTGACCCTGGACAATTTACTTGACTTTTTTGCCTTAGGGAATTCCCCAAAACTTATCCATTGAGACTGACTAAGTTAGGAAGTTCCCCATTCCCTTAAAGAAAGGAGTTCTGCACAAGGAAATCAGATGCTTCCTGCATTTCAGTAACTCTCAGCCTACATTCTTTATTTTGGTTTTTGTAATATTCATGGGAATGATCATAACTCATTTTTGTGTAAAATAGTCATCTGAACTTGGAATTTCAGTAATTTCTTGAAGGACTATATGCCCACATAAAAGTGTGCCTTTTTAAAAAAATCAGAAATTTCATGTAGAGAAATGATGAAGAGAAAATGGGGAATAATTTCATTTTAAAAGGGACCCCTTCTATTTTTGTATATAGGAGGAACTAGCCAGAATATAAATGGTGTCAGAGGGTACACATTTAAGTTGTATTGGAGATAGTGAAAAAGAATCTCCCAATCAATCTCCCAATTGATGCTCCAACTCCAGCCCCAGCTACGCTATGGTGAGAGGGGAAGAGAAGCTTGTTCTACCCTTCTTATTCTTTTTTGATCTCTGAAAATGAATCAGTAATCCAACACTTATTTAGCTAGCACCTATTATGTCCTCCCTTGGCATTTTTCTAGGTGCTGGGGATAAAAATACCAAGAATTAAATAAACCCTATTCTTTTTTTGTAAATTAATTAATTTTTAGTTTTCAGCATTCACTTCCATAAACTTTTGAGTTTAAAATTTTCTCCTCCTCCTTCACCTCCTCCCTCTCCAAGACTGTGTGCAGTACATTCATATTAAACATGTTTTTATATTATGTTTTAAAGAAGAATTAGAACCAATAGGAGGGACCATGAGTGAGAAAGAAGAAACAAAATAAAACCACGACAACAAAAAGAGAAAATGGTATTCTTAAATCTGCATTGAGACTCTCTCTCTAGGTGTGGACAGCATTTGCTATCATGCTTTTGTAATTGTCTTAGAAGCTTGCATTGCTAAGAAGAGCTGACGCTATCAAAGTCAGCCATGGCATAAGTCAGTCTGTTACTGTGTGCAATGTTCTCCTAGTTCTGCTCATTTATGATGCTAATGCTCACTCAGCATCAGTTCATATAAGTATTGCCAGTTTTTTCCAAAGTCTGCCTGCTCATCGTTTCTTAGAACATAATAGAGTTCCATTACATTCATATACCACAACTTGTTCAGGCATTCTTCTATTGATGGGCATCCCCAAAATTTCCAATTCTTTGCTACCACAAAAAGAGCTGCTATAAATATTTTTTGTACATGTGAATCGTTTTCCTATTTTTATGATCTCATTAGGATACAGACCTAGAAGTGGTATTGCTGGGTATGCACATTTTTATAGCTCTTTGGATAGAGTTCCAAATTGCTTTCCAGAATATTTGGATCAGTTCACAATTCCACCAACAATGCATTAGTATTAGAATTTTCCCACATCTCCAATATTTATCATTTTCCTGTTTTCTTATATTAACCAATCTGATAGGTGTGATGTGATACCTCAGAGTTGTTTTGATTTGCATCTCTCTAAGCAATAGTGATTTAGAGCATTTTTTCATATGACTATAGATAGCTTTAATTTTATCCTCTGAAAACTGCCTGTTCATATCCTTTGACCATTTATCAATTGGGGAATGACTTGTAGTCTTATAAATTCAACTCAGTTCTCTATGTATTCTAGAATGAGGCACTGGCTGAAAAATTTTACAGTTTTCTCTTTTCCTTCTAATCTTGGTTGTATTGGCTTTGTGCAAAAACTTTTCCATTTATTGCAATCAAAATCATCCATTTTGCATTTCATAATGTTCTCTATCTCTTATTTGATCATAAATTCTTCCCTTCTTCATAGTTCTGACAAGTAAACTATTCCTTGCTCTCCTAGTTTGATTATGATATCAGCTTTTATATCTAAATCATGTACCCATTTTGATTTTATCTTGGTATAGAGTATAAGATGCTGGTCTATGCCTAGTTTCTGCTATACTGTTTTCCATTTTCCCCAGTAGTTTTTGTCAAATATTTCTAAATCCAGAAGCTGGGGTCTTTGGGTTTATCAAACAGTAGATTACTATAGTCTTTGACTATTAATCTATTGACTACTAACCTATTCCACTGATCCACCACTCTATTTCTTAGCCAATGCCAAGTAGTTTTGATGATTGCTGCTTTATAATACAATTTTAGATCTGGTACATCTAGGCCACCTTCCCTTGCATTTCTTTTCATTAATTCCCTTGATGTTGTGGACCTTTTGTTCTTCCAGATGAATTTTGTTATTATTTTCTCTAGCTCTATAAAGTAATTTTTTGGTGGTTTTCCTTTGTAAATATTCATCCATTTCACAAAGATCATCAGAGTTATTGGCATACAGTTGGGCAAAACAGCTCCTAACTGTTGTTTTGATTTCCTCTTCATTGGTGGTAAATTCACCCTTTTCATTTTCGATACTGGTAATTTGGTTTTCTTCTTTCTTTTTTAAATCAAACCAAAGGTTTGTCTATTTTATTGTGTTATTTTTTCATAAAACCAGCTCCTAGTTTTAATTATTAGTTTTCTTAATTTCAATTTTATTAATCTCCTTTGGTTTTCAGAATTTCTAATTTGTTTTTTAATTGGGGATTTTTAATTTGTTCTTTTTCTAGCTTTTGTGATTGCATGCCCAATTCCCTGATTTCCTCTTTCTCTATTTTATTCATATAAGCATTTAGAGATATAAAACTTCCTGTAAGAACAGCTTTTGCTGCATCCCATAAGTTTTGGTATGCTGTGTCATTATTGTCATTCTCTTGGATGGAATTATTGGTCATTTCTATGATTTGTTGTTTGATCAACTCATTCTTTAGGATTCAGTTGCTTAGTTTCAAATTAATTTTTAGTTTATCTTTCCATGGTCCTTTATTACATGTAATTTTTATTGCATCATGATCTGAAAAGGATGTATTTAATAGTTCTGCCTGTCTGCACTGGATTGTGAGGTTTTTTGCCCTAATATATGATGTTTTTTTTTTCTGTATCATGAACCACTGAGAAAAAGGCATATTTCCTTTCTATCCCCATTCATTTTTCTCCAGAGGTCTACTATATATAACCTCATACCTATCAGATTGGCTAACATGACAGAACAGGAAGATGCTAGAATGCCTTCCTTTCTGTACTGCTCCCCTTTTACCAGAGCAAGAGGGCTCTTTCCCATTAATCCCCAAAGCTTCCCAGATTAAAAGACTACTGTACCCCATCTTTCTGTTGGTTCAGTTGTTCTAGGACTTTTCCAGGGCTAATATTTTCTGAGTTTTTAGATGTCACTAGGGAGAGTGAGAATGAATTACTTCTTATTCTGCTATTGTTGCTTCTGAAGTACAACCCTGTCAATGATCTCCATTCTTAAGGGACTTACAAAAGAGACAAGTAACATACAAACATACAAAGTTAACATATACATGTAGACAGATACACAGCATAAATATACAGAGGATGAAAACAAATAAACACAAGATAGAAAGTGAGGACACTTGCAGTTAGAGGATCAGTAGCAATTTCATATAGAAAATGGTGCTTGATTTTGAAGGCAAAGAAGGATTCTCTGAGGCAGAAGTGAGGAGGGTGTGTGTTCCAGTTATGCCGAGCATCCAGTTCAAAAGTATGGAGATGGAAGAATGCTAAATGTGAGGAACAGAGAGACAAGTTTTATTGGCCTCTCTATTGGGTAGGGGGAGGGGTAGAAAGTACTAGCTGATGAAGTTGGAAAGGTAGGTTTATAAAGTCCTTAAAAATTAGACAAAGGAGTTTAAATCTTATCTTAGAGGCAATAGGGAGCCATTAGTTTACTGAGCTGGGTTACTCCTAAAGTAGTTTGTAGAATATACTAAAGAGAGACCTGAGGCAGGGAGATCAATTAATAGGCTGTTGCAATCATCTGGGTGAGAGGTGGTGAACACTTGAATTAAGATGGCGACTATATGAGAAGAGACAAAAAGATGAATGAGAGAAAGACAGAAGACAGAAATAGTAATATTGATCAACTGCTGGATACATGGGATAAGAGTGAGGGAGGAGCTGGAAGAAAGGTGGTACCTTTGACAGACAGAGAGATGTTTTGAAGAAGGGTGGGTTGTAGAGAGAAAGATAATGAATCATGTTGCAGTCATGTTGAATTTGAAATGTCTGTGAGATATCCAGTTTGAAATGTTCTCTTGGTGATAGGAGCGAAACTCGAGAGAGTCTCGCTCTGAATATGTAGATCTGGGGGTCAGCTGCACAGGGATGATCATTTAAACCCATAGACGTTGCTGAGGTTACTAAGAGAGAGAGTACACAGTGAGCAAACAAGAGGCCCCAGCTGTCAGGGGAGAGCAGTAAGTATTGAAGTCCCCTAGATTAAATAAACGCAGGAGGTGAGAAAGATGTTGGATCAGGTGTACAATTTCTTGACAAAGGAGGGAAAGCGACATGAGGGTACGCTACAGAAACTGGAGTGGAATTATGATGCAATTCAAAACAGCTGACATCCCTGTCCACTAAAAATCATTCATTAGCTGCTGGGTCCTTTGTTCAGTGTTGCGTATTTATCCTTATAACCTGCCTAGCAACCGGTAATGGATGGTAAGAAGAATATTGCTGTGTTGGCAGAGTGTAATCCAGTCTTTGAAAACAAGTTGCAGTCAAAGGCTGAAGTCAATATTAGCTTAAGCTCAATATCAGTTCAATGTAAAGCCAATGGGGCCTTAGTTTGTATGACCAAAGGCATAGTATACAAAAAACAAAGGAGGTGACAGCCTGGAGAGATTATCACAGTATGGTGTCCACTTCTGCAACCCTGTGTTTGGAAGAACGTTGACAAACTGCAGTGAGTGCAGCAAAGGACAATCGGTTGTGAAAGGATTAGATACTGTGGCATTGAAAGATCTGAGAAGGGAAGATTTAAGAAGGATGTAGGGTTGTGGTGTTAGAGCTGCTATCTTCCACTGTTGGAAGAGCTGTCATGGAAGATGGGTTAGGTTTGCTCTGCGTGATCCCAGCGGCAAAAATTAGGGTCAGTGTGCTGAAGTCACAGAGGCATATTTATAATCAATATGAAGAATGATTTCTTAACAGTTTGGTTGGGATTTGTGATTTAATGTAGGGAAGCTTTGGCCTGGAAACTCCATCCACTGGTACAGAGTAGCAAATTATCCCACAGTTTAGTTTTGGAAGTTTATCTGAGGCATTGAAACTCGCTCATCATCACATGGCTGATATAGCATTGTCCAAAAGTGACATGGCTAATAGCTTGCCTTTGTATTGTATTTTAAGGTTTGCAAAGCACTTTACTAATATTATTTCATTTGATCCTTATAACAATCCAGTGCTATTATTATAACCCATTTTTACAGATGAAGAAACTGAGGCAGGGAGAAGTTACCCAACTTGCCCAATGTCACACAGCTAGGAAATGTGTGAGCTGGTTTTGAACACAGGCCTTTAAAACTCTGTTCTACAAACTATCTTCACACCAGGGATTTTTATCCTTTTTTTGTATGTCACAGACTCCTTTGGCAGTGTGAAGTCTATGGACCCCTTTGCCGAATAATATTTTCTAATAAATAAAATACATGGGATTACAAAGGAAACCAATTGCATTGGAATTCAGCTATCAAAATATTTTTTAAAAAGTTCACAGAGCCCAGGTTAAGAAAGCCTATTAAAGGGGATTATAAGGTAGGAGCAAATGGACCCTAGGGAAAGGACCTTTGGACACAAAAAGGATAACTCCTAAGCAGTCTCTTTCCTTTGGGTGGGGTGTCTCTAAGTATAACCTCGATTTTCATGTTTGGAATGATTTTAAGTGTATTAGGCACAGGTCTTCTTCTATTTGGGAGAAGTGTTGGAATAGATGAGATGAATTTAAAAAGCTTCTGCTCGCCTCAAATCTTAAAGTGGCTTCGTTAAGAACTCAGCTATGATGAGGAGCACGTTTTGTGGAATGTCCACTAGAGGGCAAGGCTACCCCATGCTAAAAATCAGATTGTAATCAATCTTTTGGTTAGGCCCTCGTTTCATGTAATGGATCCCTGTAGATTTATGGATACAAATTTAGTATAATGCCTCCAATTAATTATCTCAGGGTTTGTCAGTAGGGTATCAACCTGTTGGGGACAGAGTCGTTTTCATGTCCCCAGTGCCCAGAGGTAGCTAGGTGGTGTAATGGATAGATTATTGCACCTGGATTCAGGAAGGCTTGACTTCAAATATGCCATAAGTCACTTAACTTCTCGCTGCCTCAGTTTTCTCAGTATAAATAATAACAGTACTTCCTTTCCAGGGTTGTTGTGAGGGTCAAATGAGATATTTCCAAAATGCTCCACACAGTGTCTGGCACATAGTAGGTGCTTAACAAATACTTGTTTTCTTTTCCCCCTAGCACAGTGCCTGGCACATAGAAAGCATTTCATAGTAAACACCTATTGAATTGCATTGAATTGTCATGACATTTTCCACATATTCTCAAAACAGAAATAATTTTCATTAAAAAAAATGGATGTCTCATTGACAGGATGAGGATTAAGCAGAACACTCCCGAAAGGTATTAAATCTCAAAAACATTGGGAATTATAATGACTTTTCTGATATTGTTGTGGTTGTGCTAGTTCCAGAAATGTTATTTCTAAAGAGAAAAAGATGAGTTATTGAGATGACAGGAGAGAGAAAGATAAAAGTGTCTCAAGTGAAATAACATATATAAAGCATTCTGTCATATAAATCATTATTTTCCCAGGGGCCAGAGCTAGTGAGGCAGCATGATACAATAGAAGTGGAGTGAAGTTGATGTCAGAGGATATGAATTCAAATCCTGACTTTACACTTGTATTTATCTGCTGGTGTAATATTGGTCGAGACACTTTTCCTATCTGGGTTTCAATCTCCTCAGTTACAAAATAAGGGGATTCATTTGATGATCGTCAAGGTTTCTTCTAATTCTTTATTTTTGATCCTATGAAACAGCAGCAGGCACATGGAAACTGAATAAATCTCTCTCCCTTCTCTACTCTCTGGTCTGCATTTTTGTGAAAATTTGTTTTGGAAGATATCTCCTTGTATTGAGTTTGTGACAAGGAGATCCTTGAGGTTTTCTTTATTTTTTTATGAAAAGTTTTTTTAATCATAAACTTAATTCTAATTTTAACAATAAGAAACAAAGTAAATAAAATGCCAAATAAAACCATAAATCCAAACTATATTTTAATAAAATAAAAGTGTATAGTAACAAAGCAATAACAATATCTTATTTGCTGTTTCCCCTTCTGACAATTTTTGTGTAGAGCTTTGTTGCCATCGTTATCTATATGTAACTGTAGTTCATGTTGTTCTTGTAAATCTACTTTTATTACTCCGCATAATGGTATAATTTTTCTTGTTGATGTGATTTTTCTTGTTGATGGGATGTATTATTTTTATTTTAAGAGGCAACCTAGAGTAAGCCTCTTGGGGTTTCAGTGGGACTTCTGCCATTAGCTATTACTAGGGTTACAAGGCAAATCACTTAACTTCAGTCCCTCAGTCCCTCAGACAACTCTATAGTATGTATCCACTAGGCCCTAAAGGAGTTGATCTGGAGGGAAATATACTGATGAAATCACATATCCTTTAAGTACTTGCATTTAATTTATTATATTCACTGTTTTCCCATAATGAATCATCTGTGCATTTCTGTCAAAACTCCTACTTGGACATTCTACTTATTAAAATATATTACTGTATACTATTTTCTAATGTTTTAATTAATATTTTATAGATATCAATAATGTGATGTTCACTAACATTTATTAATGATGATGATACTATACTTTTTCGGTTTTATCTCTGCTGGGTTTGGAGCTCAAAACCATTTTAGCCTCATAAAAAAAATGGCGGAAGATAACACATTTCTCTATCTTGAAAACAGTCTAGTATGATTTCTTTGTTGTCTTTCTCTGTTTTTCTGTTTCTCTCTTTCAGTCTTTTTCTTTGTGGACCAGCCCTGTGATTTCTTTGGCATTGTACTTTGAAGCCTGCTTTGCAATTTATAGTCTTGGAGTTGTTTGGGAGTGGTGAAAAGTTAAGTGCATTGTCCAGGGGCACATGGCCAGTTAGAGGTGAGATTGAGTCTGGGTCTTCTTGATTCCAAGGCCAGCTCTTCATCTCTCATGCCATGGCATGTATGGGATGTTATTATTATTGTTTAGTAATTTTTTTCAGTTGTGTCTAACTCTTCGTGACTTCATTTGGGATTTTCTTGGAAAAGATAGTGGAATAGTTTGCCATTTCTTTCTCCAGCTCATTTTACAGATAAGGAAACGAAGGCAAATAGGGTTAAGCGACTTGCCCGGAATCACACAGCTAGTAAGTGTCTGGGGCCAGAATTGAACTGGAGAAGATGAATCTTCCTGACTCTGGACCCAGTGTTGTATCCCTTGTGCCACTTACATGTCTAACCCACCTTGTACAGGAAGGCTTTTCCAATCCCTCTTAATTCTGGTGCCTTCCCTAAGGTTATTTCCTATTTTTCCTTTATATAACTTGTTTTTACGTAATAATGTGCACATTGCCTCTCTCATTAGATTGGGAGCTCCTTGAGGGCAGGGAGACCTTTTGCCGTTCTTTGTGTATCTACTTCTTAGCACAGTGCTTGCTACATAGTGGTCTCTTAATGAATGGGTATTCACTGACTGACTGATTATCTTAGGTTCATTATGATACCTTCTTTCTCTCATTTACTTGGAATAATTTGGTATTTTTCTCCTTTTTCATTTGTTTGCTAGTTATTTAGAATTTGTATTTTTAAAAGATTTTAATAAGTTTGATTTACTATTTCAATTACAATTTTTAAAGAATACAAATTCTAAGTAACTAGCAAACAAAAAATATGATCACCTTTGATTATAGTATCATTATTTACTTATAGTTTTATAGCCTGTCAAATATCATTTAAAATTGATGTTCTTTTACATTTTCCTAGGATTTCTCTGAAGAATATAATCAATTTTGTGACAATTCAATACGTATTTGAAAAAAATGGATGTATTCCTTGTTTTTTTCCCCATTGGCAATTCTCATATATGTACTACTCTAAGTTTGTTTGAACACTGTGTACAACTTCTTTCTAATCTATCATTTTGTTTAATTTTTTAAAATATTCTATTAGAGTTTTAAAATCTCATATTATTTTCAGCCTTGTTTCTTATTTCAAGACTGAACTTTTATAAATTTAACTGTTAAAATGATGGATGCTTATATATTCACAACCAATATGCTCTCATTTCCAATAGTGTTTTAAAACATGATTGAATTTTTTGTTTTTGTGTTTTCTGGGTTTTAATATCATCCTTGTTATATCACCAAATGCAACTCCACATTTTAAAAATATCTAACTTCAGAATATAAAAACTACCTATTCTTTCACTTTAAATCTATGTGCCTCTTTTTGCATTAGGAATAATTCCTTTATTTTTTTGAACATCAACTTTATTTTATTTTCAGTTCCAAGTTCATTCCTTATTTCCAACTTCTCCCCAAACCATTGAGAAGGCAAGAAATACAAAACCCTTTACAAATATGAAGTCATGGGGAACAAATTTCAGCCTTAGCCATATTTCCCTTGCCCCGCAAAAAAGCAAGAAAAAAAGAAAAACAGTATGTACTCTAGTCTATCAGCTCTCTATCTGTAGGTGGATAGTATTTTTCATCATGAGAGCTTTGAAATTGAAATGGGTCATGGTGTTGATCAGTTACTAAGTCTTTCATAGTTGATTTTTTTTTTTTACAATATTGCTATTACTATATACATTGTTATGCTGATTCTGCTCATTTCATTTTGCATCAGTTAATATAAGACTTCCCAGCTTTGTCTAAAATCCTTTCCTTCATAATTTTTCATAGCACAAAAATATCCTATCACATTCACATGCAATAACTTGTTCAGTCATTCCCTAACTGGGGGATGTGTGATTCCTTTAAAGAACATACTGTTCAATTCTGGTTTTGATTCTCCTCTACAACTCTTTTGATAGAGGTAGTTCAATCTTTTAAAAAATTATATTAATTGTCATATCTGACTTCATTTTAGCCATTCTTTTAATGTTCATTTGTTTATCAGAGCCAGATATAAACTTTGATATTTTGCTAATGGGCCCAGATTAAGGAAGAGCTCAGTTGAAATATGGCTTCAGATACTTTCTAGCTGTATGACCCTGGGAAAGTCACATAATCTCTATTTGCCTCAGTTTCCTCATCTGTAAGATAGGTAGTATAATAACACCTATCTCCCAGGGTTACTGTGAGGAACAAATGAGATAATATTTGGAAAGCCCTTAGCGCAATATCTGACATACAATAAGTGCTATATAACTGTTAGCTATTATTATTTTAAAGCCAAACTCAATAGAACTAGTTTTCCTATATTTAATGGTGTTAATTTTATGAATTTTCTTTTTTCCTGTGTTTACCTATGATATCCTTTAACGTATTTAATCCTCTTTATACTTTGTCTTTTCTTTCCTTGTTAACTTTTTTCTTTCAAGAACAATTTTTCCATTCTGTAATTTAACAAGTAACAGTGCTATAGTTATTGTTCACCATAAAAAAATTCTTAAAGGGGGGAAAAATATTCTCAAAAGAGCCTTTGAATTGAACTAGAGAAACATCTGGAGACCAGAGTGCCTAGAATAATAAATCTTCGAGGTCTATGATTTATTTTTGAATTTTTCTATAGATTTTCTAGGAGGCGAATTGTGAGATTGAAGGCTAGCTTTTTTCTTAAATTTTATGTTTTATGTTCCAACTTTTTTGTTTTGGTGCAGAAGCTGTATTTCCTGACTGATGTTTTTATTATTATCTTTTTTTTTCTTGTTTCTTTAATAAATTTTTTCTTTATGTTTTGAAGCTTGTGGATGTACTTGGATTTTTGCCTTTTTCTGTATTGGGGTTCTGTTGACGCTTTGTTAGGAAACTGATTTTGTTTTTTATAGTTTTGGGAATTTAGGGAGGTTGTTTCTTGAAATATAGTGACTGAATTATTTTCTTCTTAGAAATTTTCTGGGAACTCAGCAATTTTGAGGTTTTTTTTCTTCTTTATCTGTGCTTCAGATTTATTATTTTCATTTGCATCACTTCTAATTATTTCCCCAAGTGAATTGTTTTCTGCGTTTTTTCCCCACTTCAACTATTATTTGCTATTCTGTCTTCTATTATGTGGTCCTGTTTTTAGTTAGAGCCTTTAATACCTAAAATTCTCTATTATTTTTCACTTTTTAAAGTTTTGTCATTAAGATTTTTTTAAGTTTCATAGTATCACCAATCATGAGCTGAAAGGAACCTTGAAGACCCTTAAATTGAGGCTTCTCATTTTACATATGAGGAAGCTGAGGCACATAGCAGTTAAATGACTTCCCTAGGGTCAAGGGTCAAGGTCTTTAAACTCAAGTCTTCCCAATCCCAAGTCTAGCATTCAACTAGTTCCCCACTTAGCATTTAATATCTTTCAGGATTTAAAAAAAAAATTAGAGTTTAATTCTTCTTTTGACTACTTACTCTTAAATTATTTCTAGTACCACTGAAAATGTGGTTTTTGATATTTTCCTTCTTGATTCTCTAATAATTATTATAATTATCACCATTGTCATCAGCACCATTATTGTAATAGTGTATTGTATTGGAACCATCCTTGGTATGCTTATTATGGTATTGGTGTGAGTTTTAAATTTCTTGCAAGAATTTCTGGCAGGTTTTGGGTAGTTGTTTTTTTTTTGTTGTTTACTGTTAATGTTAGAATAGAAGTTTCTTGAGGGCAGAGATTGTACTTATATCCCTTGTGCCTACCACAGTGCCTGGTATACAAAAGGTCCTTAATAAATATTTTTTGATTGATTGTTGAGAAGTATCATAACTTTCCATGCTCCTTTTCATCTTGTTAGTTCATGTGCTTCCCAGAAGAAAAACTTCCTATTTTCTTTGTCATCTGAATAAATTTTGCACCTGAGAATGGATTGCTTAGAAGAATTGAAAAGTATTTTCTTAGCTGGTCTTCTCATTTGTTGAAATGAAACTCAGTTCAATGGAGACATCAGGAGTCAGGGTTAGTGGAAGGATTGACTGTATAACAGCTTCTTAAGAATCCCTCTGGTCTCATGATTGCCCAAGGAGGACAGGTAGCAAGGAAGGAAAGATTAGCAAATACTGTAGGACATTAAACACCAAAATCCTTGATACATGAAGTGGTTCAACATTAGAAACTTAAGCAATTTTGTTAATGGAAATTACACTAAAAAAAGATGCATTATCATCTGCCTTTCTGCCAAACCCACTAGACCTTTCCATCTGATCTACAATTGATACCTCCTATTTGTCTTGTTTCCTCCTTTAGAAAGAGAACTCTGGGAGAGCCAAGAGTGGGCTTTGCACATTGTTTTGCTTATTTTGCATGCTTAATACATGCTTTTTCGCTGATTCATGTTCACAAATTTCCCATACTTTCCTACAGGTAGTCCTGAGGCCAGTCTTAATGGTCAGTGAAAATATTTGTAGGTTGTGCTGATTTTTTTTTCCAACAAGCCTAGGATAAAGATAAACTGTTAGGTAATGCAGTGGGTGGAGTGCTGAGCCAGGAGTCAGGAAGACTCATCTTTCTGAGTTCAAATCTGGCCTCACACACTTGCTAGCTGTGTCATCCTGGACAAGTCACTTCACCCTGTTTGCCTTAGTTTCCTCATCTGTAAAATGAGCTGAGGAAGGAAATGTTGAACCATTTCAGTAACTTTCTCATGAAAACCCCAAATGGGGTCATGAAAAGTTGGACATGACTGAAAACCACTAAAAAACAATGAAAATGAAATGGAATGGGTGGGAAGAAAAGGAAATAGTTTTCTTGCTTTGTCTTCATCTTTCTTGAGTTCTTGATATTTAGAATCGACCAGAATTTTAATATTGCATTATTCTTTCAATTTCATAACAGTTTCAAGTCCTGGGACAAAGATGGTATCAGAGTAATTTTTATCATGAGGTATCATTTAACTTTACTACGAGAGAAAGATTTCCAGAGGTGTGTTTAGATCTGTACCCAAGAACTTATTACACAATAAATATCACCACCGAGGCATTTTCAAAATATTCGGCACACATCATCATAGCAACAACAAGATCAGGTAGGTGCTGCCATCTTTCTCTTCTGTGTATCTCATGATAGGAAGTTAAATCGTTCAAGGTGCTATAGTGTAATATGATCATAGGATGATAAATCTATCATCATAGGATGATAGATTTAGAGCTGGGAGACAACTTAGATTCCGCAGAGTCTAATCTCTTCCTTCTTTAGATGAGGAAACTGAAGTCTAGACAGGTTAATTTGCCCAGTGACACAGAACCGGTAAGTTTCTGGGGTGGGATTTGAACCCAGGTCTTCTAGACTTCAAACTTAGCACCCTATGCACCATGCAATGCTCATCCCAGCTATGATACAGTTTGGGAAGGCACTTTAACTCTGTAGTTCTCGGTTCTTTCATCTGTAAAATGAGATAGTTGGAATTATGTGACTGCTAAAAGATTTTTTTTTTGCTAAAATTTTTTGAGATAATTTAGATTTAGAGATAATCATATGGAGATAATTTAGAGATAATTCATATAAACATTCTTTTGCTTGCTCCTAAATTTACATATCCTGACATGCTGAGATTTTGAAATGGAGCTCCTAAGGGAAATTAGAGTGGAAATCTTGACATGGTTCAAGAGTTATTTTGATAATAAGGAAACACTGTGGTTAAATCAGAATTTGACAAAAATGTACTTCTGGGACGTGTAACTCATGGTAGTATCTAAAGAAGCATGGAGGTTTTCTGAGCTAAAGTTAAATCTGAATTTCACGTTGTTTTTCTCACCAGGAATTGTTAGGATTGAGAAATCTGATGGGCAGCTCATGAGGAAATAAAATTTGCTTTAGAATTCAGCCTTCAATTTCTTATCTTTAAAGGGGAAGACACTTGCCCTCATAGGCTTTGATGAAATATTCCCAAGCCCTTCTGAATTTATCTATCCCTAATATTTAGTTCCCCAACCTCAAGATTTAGCCACCTTTAGGACCAAGGTCAATGAAGGATTGTGAAGAAATCCGTTAAAAATCCAGACCAGTATTAAATTCTGGATCAAGAATATGAGCTTCCATGGGCAAGAACAGTATTTGTTTTTGTCTTGGTATCTCAATTGTCTGGCAAAACATGTACACCTAAAGATTTATTAAACATCTTATTGGTGCAAAGCACTGTAATATCATTTGTAGGGAGGTAGGGACAAGACATAACATAATTTATTAATATTAATAATAGCTAACATTTATATGGCATCCTTTATGTACTTCATATATGCTTATTGAATGAATGAATACATGAATTCCTGCCCTCTGCTGACTGTCTTTACAGATTAATCGAACATTATTTCCCATCTCAAACACCTGATCCAGCCAAACTGACCATCTCTCTAGTTCTCAGTCACAACATTTTTGTCTCCTGTCTCAGTGCCTCTACAGTAGTCATCCCCCATTCCTGGGACATACCTTCCTCTTTTCTATTCCTCATGGAGTCCTTCTCCTCCTTTAAGACAAAGTTGGGGCATCAAAGGTCTGAAGCCTTTCCTAATCTCTTTCAACAGTCAGTGCCCTCTTTCAATCTATCTTATGTTTAAGTACTGTATATGTGTATTTCATTCACTTTCAATTTATGCTGCATTTTTGTTTATGTATACTTGTCATCTCTCCCAGTTAGAATGTAAGCTAAACTCCTTGTGCTTGGGTCTCAAGGATCTAGCCTAGTGCCAAGCACATAGTAGGTACTTTATATGTATTGTTGATTGATCTCCCCAGAACAATTATAAGAATAAGTAAAACTTAATATCACTCTGAAGTTGTCAGAAGAAAGATATTTCTTACAGGTAATTCCTAACACTATAATAATAATATTAATGGTAATACCAATAATGGCTAACATTTCTATAGTGCCCACTGTGTGATAGGCAGGGTACTTAGTGTGCTGTGTTTTACAATTATTACTTCATGATCCTGACAACAAGCCTGAGAAGTAGGTTCCATTACCATCCCCATTTTATAGATGAGGAAACTAAGGCAAACAGAAAAGTTAAGTGACATGCCCAGGGTTACACGGCTAGGAAGTTTGAATTCAGATCTTCTTAACATACTAGCTGGATGAAATAAGTACAGTACCCAACACATAATAGGTCCTATAGAAATGTTAGCCATTCTTCAGTTATTATTAAATACTTATCTCTCCTCCATCCCCCAAGTGACTATCATAGTACTTTGCACTAGTAAAATGTTTAAAAAATTCTTGTTAAATCAAATAGCATGGGAGAAGATAGTATAAACTCGACTTTCTTGGTTTCCCCAGAATATAACTTTTTTTTGATCTAAGGTAGCTTAGAAATTGTCTCTTTCGTTAGCTCTGCAGCTTGAAAATAGATAAAGGATACAGACCATTCAGACTTACTGGATCCTCTTCATTCACTAAGTAATTATTAAGTTTATGCTATGTGCTAGGAACCATGCAAAATGGAAGCAGTCCTTTTCTTCCTGGAGCTTATATTCTGTCCATGGAGATAACAAGTGTAGTTACATATGTGTACAAAAATACCTATACAAAAGGAAAACAAGGTGAGCTTAGGAAAGTCAGTAATATCTAGGGGAATCAAGAAAAATCTCATGTAGAAGGAAAGGCTTGGGCTGAATTCCGAAGGAAACTAGTGACAAAGGAATGGCTCTAATTCCTGTATTCTTGTGGTTATAGCCTTAGTTCAGGTTGATTGTTGCAATAAAATGAGGCACTTGCAAATCACTAAGAGATTAATAAAAGGAGGTTTATTTTTCCCCAACAAAGTAAGAATATGCAAGAAGAATAAAGTGGCATTTAGATTCTCTGGATACAACTCCCATGGATCTCCCAAGGTTGATTATCAGGACAGGATACAGCAAAGGATATGGTGACTCATGTGTTTCTCAGAAACCCACCATGGTCAGGAAACACAGACCCCTAATATGCCTGGGAAATTGTATGCCATAAATTGTATGACCAGAACGTTGTATCAAGAAAGCTGGGCCAGTCTGAGGGCAGTTTTATCTTTTATTAAAGTTAAGCCTCCCCACTTTGTGAGTGGGAGGAAAGAAGCTGTATTAGGGGAAAATTGATCTTGCTAAAGAGTCTAAGAAATGATTGTGAGGGGGAGTTATGGGGCGACTGCTCAAGATAAAAGGCGTTGAGGTGGGAAATGGAGTATTTGGTTTGAAGAACAGTAAGAAAGCCAAGAATTATATGTAGAGCAGTAATATACAGTAGGGTGGTTTTCATAGATTGGAGCTTGGCTCATTGGGTGTGGTCATTAGATTTTTGTAAACAGGAGGGTAGTGGGGTTGGGGGAAACAGGTCATGGGATTAGGTTAAGGAGTAGAAAAGTAAGTAGGATATAGTTTTGAGGGTACAGAAAGAGTGAAGAGATGCCTTATTTGTCTCTGCTTGGTAAAGACTAGTTATTTCTGTCCTCTGAATCTCCCACATGGGTAGGAATCTCGAGGCATACCTGAATCCTGGTAGCTCATATCCAGTGTTTGAACTCTTTTTTGCTCCCTCTTAAAAAAAAAATCCCAATTTGGAAGCTGGAACTAAATAGCAAATGAAGCTGTTAGAATTTGACTCATTCCTTTACACACACATGTACATACATACATACATAGTTGATCTCTTTTATTTTTTGGTGAACATTTTGCTTTTCTGGTTTCCGTTTCATTGGGTACATTTCCCTTGATCTCCTGAGATTCTCCTTTCTTTTTCTCAACTTATTTCCCTAAGGAATCCCTCTTTGGTATGTTAATATTGAAGACAGTACATGTTTACCTTAAGAAAATTTACAGCTTCACAGCATGCAAACCTAAAGACAAAGCTAGCCAGCTACCTAGCTAGCCACAGGGCAGTCTTTCTCCTTCTCATTTCTCGTTGCTTTTCAGGGAATAGGGGAGGTCAGGGGTTGGGAATTCTCAGAACAAAAAATTGTGTTCCATATTATATCAGGAGGCACTGAGAAAATGGCTGACCTTGCAGAGATAAAAAAGAGGAAACACTTGACCTGTGTGTTCCTGAGATAGGATAGAAGTGGGGAGAGGCTGCCAGAAATGATTGCACGTTGGCTAAAGTAGGTGAGCCTCCCAGGACTGTACTTGTATTTTTTAACATGCCTCCTATGGGAAGTGCTTTATCTTCTCTGCCAAATTGGTTTAGCATCAGCAAGTTTGTAACCAGAAATTAAGAGAAGGGAAATGGAGTGGGTGACCCAGTTCATATGAACCATGTGAGAAATAATAATGTTTTTTCAAGGAGAGGGTCCAGATCTGTGATTTTATCAGTGTGGGAGAAATTCCAGTGTGGAGTCTACCCTCCACTTGTACAGATAAGCAACTCAACCTCATTTCAAGGTTTTAAAGAGAGTTGCCTGGGGTACCAAGAGATTGAGAGACTTGCCCATGGTCACAGAGGTGGTATATATCCATAAGTCTAGAACCTAGATATTTCTGATTTCAAAGCCAGCTCCCTATCTACTAAACTGCCTCTCATACTTAATTAGCATTTAAATATTTACAAAACACTTTTCTTAAAATATCTCTATGAGGTAGGTAGAGCTATAATTTGAGAAAGGCAATCAGAGCTTTTCCTCAGGGTGTTGATATTTAGAGGACTACAATAGTGTGCACTCCTGTAGCAGGTAGAAACACTTAAACTTGACACATAGTTAAAATAATTCGTTTTCTTTTGGATATTTTCTGCCTTGTTTGCAGGCAATTTTCCCATAACCCTTTTGTAGAACAAAAGTCATCTTTAGCAGAAAGCATTGTTATCCAAGTATGTTTTGAAATCAATTTGTAAGATCAACTTAGATTTTTGTTTATTACAGGTAACAATTTCAGAAAGGAAAAAAAAAAGTTAAAATAGTCTCCATTGACAGGAAGTGATGTTCTTGTAGGCTCTGAATCCTCACTGTGGGGTCTTACATCCCAAACTCCCAGGAGGGAGTCCTCCATCTTTCTCCCTGAACAAAATTCAAATTGATTTCAGATTGCTTTCCTGCTGCTTGCTCAGGCCACATTTTACTGTGCTTGCCTTGTGTCCAGAATCACTAGTTACAACTCTTGAGCTGGATACTTAAAGTAGGTAAAGAGTTCAAGTACTGTGCTTAGCATAGTGCCAAGAATATAATAGGTCTTTTACAAATGCTTCTTTCCTTTTTTCCTTACATTTCCAAATTCTGTGTCCCTCTACTTCTATAACCAAATTTCCCCTTTATCAGGAATCTCCTTCTGATCTCCATTTCTGAAATTCAGTTCACCAAGCCTCTCACTCTTGTGGGGTCTCTTCCCCTCTCTGATGACTAATTAACATGGGAAAAATTGTTTAAATAAACTCAGCATTGTATAACCCTGTCTGCTTTCAGAAGCAGCTTTGAAGCTTATTTCTTAAGAAGTTGGTATTTTTTCCCCCCACAAAGGGGCCCAAACCGTTCCCTAATGAATTTTGGAAACATTCTGAACATAGCCGAGCAAGGACAGAACAAGTTTAAACACCAGCCCTTTTCCTCGTGGCTTGGTGTTGGAAATCACTTTGGCAATCCTTGCTGTTGGGGGTGGGTGGGGAGGGGAAGAAGCAGTCTTAATGTCATGCTGGCCAAGTAGATTCAGTCCTGTTTGAAGTAAGGAAGTCAAGAACAGATGGTCATTTAGCTTTCAAACATCGAACCCACGTCTTTATTAGTGAGTTCCAGTTTGATGTGAAATATCACATTACCAGAGTATAGGGCAATCTGTTGTCGGCTGTTCCTCGCACTGGCTCATTTGTTCACTTAAGAATGCTTGCTGCATACAGGCTGTTGTAGATGGCACGAAGCTGAACATTACACAGTTCCAACACTGAATACACAGGGGAGGTGACAGCTATACTAGTATGCCATTGTTGTAGCTGTTTGTCCTGCTTTCTCGAAGACGTCTATGACATCAGGGAGGTGATGACATGACTTGCAGGTGAATTGGATTTAAATGAGCCTTACTCTCTCCTCCAGAGCCCTCCAGGTTCAGGTGTGAGATATAGAACAGGATGACTGGAGATGTCTCAGGATACAGTGGGAGACCTGGGCCTTTTTAAGTTAAGGTCTTTCCCAGGTCTCAGTTTGATGGAGGTAAGGCCCATTTAGCTATTAAGGCTAGGTAAGAAATGAGACAAAGAATGGGAAGGGAAGATCCTCAGGGTTTCTGGCCAAAACAGGAACAATTGCTGTTTACACTTACTCTGAGCCATCTGGGCTCAAACAATGACCAAGTGGGGCTGTGGCTAGGACCTCTCGTTGGTCATTCTCGAGAGCCAGAACCATTTGGGTTGAAGTCATGGTCCATGAGAAACAAATCTTACCCCATAAACTCCAAAATATTTTGTGAGGTTTCAGCAATCAAAATTTACCTTCCTTTGGTCGGAGCACCCTATATGGACAGAGGGAGGGAGGAGAGAGGGAAAGAGGAAGAGAAGGAAGAAAGGGAGGAACAAATGAAGGAGAGAGGGAGGGAGAGAAGGAGGAAGGGAGATGCATTACCGACCTGGAACTGGTCAGCTGGGTCCCCACTGAGGCAGCTAGAGCTACTTTGTTTGCCTTTCATTCTTGAAGAGGACCATGACATCAGGAAGGTATTGTATTTTCTAACACATCTATGGGAAGTGCTTCATCTTTCTCTGCCAAATTGGTTTAGCATCAGCAGGTTTGTAACCCAGAAATAAAGAGAGGGGAAATGGAGAGGATGACCCAGTTCATATGAACCATGTGAGAAACGATAATACATTTTCAATCTGGAGAGGGTCCAGATCTGTGAGTTTGTCATGTTTGCAAGTGAATTGGATTTAAGTGAGGGAGGATTGATATGCAGTATTCCAAGGCAGAAGGTTATGATCTCTTAGAAATGGTATGAAATTTGAGAGAAATAAAGTGAAAGGATAACTGAGATGGTCAGAGAAGGAAGCTTTGAAAATGTGACATTTTGATCTCAGCCTTGGGGAATGAATAATAATAGATTGCTAACATTTATATGGATAACTAGGTCATGTGGTGGATAGAGCCCTGGGTCTGGAGTCAGGAAGACCTGAGTTCAAATCCTCCCTCAGATGCTTACTAGCTATGTGGCCCTGGGCAAGTCACTTAACCCTGTTTGCCTCAGTTTCCTCATCTATAAAATGAACTGGAGAAGGAAATGGCAAACTATTCCAGTATTTTTGCCAAGAAAACCCAAAAATAGGGTCATAAAGAGGCTAACCTGTTAGTGATACATATTACAGACTAAATGGGAATGGGATTGGGGACAGGGAGGGAGAAGAGGAGTTAGGAGCCTCTTCTAGTAGTATAGGCATAAGGTAATTAAGGTGATATCATTGGAATAGAAGGAAGAGAGAAAAATAAATATTTATTGGCTGCCTACTATGCACCTACTAAGCATTTTACAAATATTATCTTACTTGATCATTTCGGTGACCTTTGGAGGTAGGCGCTATCATTATCCCCATTTTACAGATGAGGAAACTGAAGAGGACAGGAATGAAATGAATTGACCAGGGTCACATAACTAGTAAATGTCTAAGGCTGCATTTGAAGTCAGGTCTTCTTGGTTCCTAGCCTCACTAGATTTTCCTTATCTTTAAAATGAAATCTGTATATTTTTAACTTTTTAGAACAAAGTGAAAAAATTTTTCTGAATTTTATGCAGTCAGAATATTTGATAGATTGTTGGAGTTAGTGTCTGTAAACCCTCTGAAGTAATGATGATATTAGTAGTGCATGCTATTTTGATAATTTTATTCTTTTTATATGGGTTTATTTATTAAGCCTTCCTATGTAGTAAATCTTAGCACATAAAAACAATGCTTGAAAAAGTCTCATGTTTACTTTTGAGGTCCAAGGAGTAGCATATGTAGTATCTGGGTCATGCCTTACCATGCGTGTGAGTCTCCCAGACATTTCTGCCCCAGATTCCTGGTCATCTGTTGGTATACATACATTCATAAATCATAGATTAAAAGCCCTCACCAATGTTTTCACTTTTGCTAACCAGACAGAAGGTATAATTACTTCAAAACAAACTATTTAACAAAATAGCTTTTTATGAGAAGCAGAAATAAAATATTTTCCCCATATATTAGGGTACCTTATCCTATAAACACAACATCAATAGAAAGAAGAATGGGTATGTAATTAGGGAGCAGAGCATTTGTAGAAAGAGGTGCTCACTTAGTATCTATGATCAATGATCGAAGTATGGCGTATAGCTATACATAACAATGTATGCTTCTGAAATTGCAGGGCTAATATATTCTGGTGATGTCCTCACTCTGCCTGCTTGGTTCTCAGTGGATTCATGTTATCGATAGTCTCTGAGCATATTTATCTCTGTCAGACATTTGAAATCAGCATTTGAACTCTTTCAGTCATATAGTCTGTGCCACATATGAAGTTGACATAGTTTCTAAAAGACCCTGCTAAATGTTGCTACCTGCTTGTCTTGTGTAGCTTCTCTTTGTGGCTTGCTGCCTAATTCCTGATTGCCAAATCGAACCTGGTTAACATAGGTTTAGAGGCAACTCTTCTTGGAAATTGACAGATTTTCTGGGTTTGAGCTTCCCTATTTTCTCAACTTTAAGACTATATGTGTCTCCCCTGTAAATGAGTAGGAGGGGAAAAAAGTATAGGAACACAACTAAGTTCCAGGTCACTGACTTCCTCCTGCCTAGCTGCATTCCTCCCTTTTAATATGTTTATGTGGCTCATATTTTGTTCAGTTGTTTTTCAGTACTGTCCAACTCTTTATGACATCATTTGGGGTTTTCTTGGCAGAGATACAGGAGTGATTTGCCATTTCCTTCTTCAAGCTAGTGGGTGAGGTTCTGACTTCAGGCTCCACTGGATTTGATCTTTATTCTGGGTGACTGATCAGAGAGTACAGAAGAATCTAAGAAATCTCTTTGGGTGGTCAGAAAAGATATAGGGCAGCAGTACGTTGATGTTGTTCTATGAAAGGCCCTGTGATTTTTGGTTATGATTTGTGACTTCATCAATAGGCAGGGGTGGGAAAACTGTGACCTTGAGGCCACATGTAGCCCTCTAGGTCCTCAGATACAGTCCTTTGACAGAATCCAAACTTCACAGATTAAATTCCCTTAATAAAAGGATTTGTTCTGTAAAACTTGGACTCAGTCCAAAGGCTTGACCTAAAGGCCACATGTAACCTTGAGGTTGCAGGTTACCCACTCCTGGAGAGGGAATCCTAAGTTTAGAAACTCCCTCTACTAGTGTAAATTAGCAATTATTATTGGATTTATAATGTAAGAGAGATGCCTGGGGTCATGAGAAGTTAAATGCCTTCAGTCAATACTTAAATTAATTCAGGCTCTTGAAAATGAAGTTTAAATACTTTGGACACATAATGAGAAGATGGGATTCATTAGAAAAGATCTTGATATTGAGAAAGATTGAAGGCAAAAGGAAAAGGAGATGGCAGAGGATGAGGTGGATAGATAGTATCCTGGAAATAATGAACATTAACTTGGACACACTGTGGGAGATAGTGGGGGATAGATGTACCTGGTGGGGTCACAAAGAGTTGGACACAAATGAACAACCAGAGTCAAAGAGTTATACAGCCATTCGATACATTTGTATTGAAGACTAGACTTGAATCTGGTCTTCTTGACTCTAAGGCCAACTTTTTATCCACTATAATCTGCTGCCTCTCTGCACCAAATGAAAGATTCAACTTCTAGAGGCGATCTTGCAGCGTTGGATACCAGTAGCCTATAGTTAGCATGTATTTGACAGCATTTTCCCTTCGAAGGCATGTATTGTGTCTGCTGAATTGAATTTAATCCCCTCTGTACTTTGGTTCTTAAGTGAATTCAACTGCCATTCTCATTTGAGGAAACAGGGATTGTCTAAGGTCTTGGACAGAGCCTCTACTTACTCTGCCTGGTGGGAGCTTGCACTGATGAGGGGGCCTCTGTATAGACAGCTTCCATGGGATGTCTTTTACTGAGACTGAGCTTACATAAATGAAATTAAAAAGACAAACTACTCATCTCTTCCCCTGACACAGCTCACACTGCATTAAACAAGTTCATTCTGTACAGCTGAGTTTGTTCCTGTAGAACTAATTGAAAAGTTATTTGATTAAAAATTGTGAATAATTGTGTGGTTTTTTTTGAGTGGAGCATAAATTGCTTCTTCATTTTTTTTCTTGTCCTTTCAGTAAATCCAATCATCAGTAACATTTCAGTTCTTAATGAAACCTGCTTGAGGTGGAAGAGAAATGCGAAGATGGCTGATTTAGAGGAGATGTATTTAGTAAGTTCAAAATTTATCTAAATGTTTGCCATGAGTGGGAGGTTTGAATTTCTTACAAAATTAAATAAAGCCTGGAAAATATCAACAAATTTAGAAATATCCAGTGAATTCCATTTCAGCCATTGCACCGGAGTATTCAAGTCAAGCCAGCACTATGTGTATATGTGTCAGACTAAGTGCTAAGTGGAAGGTATATGAAAATAATTCTAGTTTTTAAGTAGCTCACAGTCAATTGCTGTATATAAATGAAATATATACAGGAGGTGGATAGAGTACTGGGCCTGGAATCAGGAAGACTCCTCTTTATGAGCTCAAATCTGGCCCCAGATGCTGTCTAGCTGTGTGATGCTGGGAAAGTCACTTAACCCTGTTTGCTTCACTTTCCTCATCTGTAAAATGAACTGGAGAAGGAAGTGGCAGATCATTCCAGTATCTTATCCAAGAAAACCCCAAATAAGTTCATAAAGAGCCAGGTACAACTGAAAAAACTACCAAAAAGCAACAAATCGGAAGGAAGGGGCTAGAATTAATAGAGTTTGGGAATAACTTCCTATAGAAGGCAGTAGTTGAAGTTGAGACATGATAGAAGCTACGGTAGCCAGGAGGTAGAGATGGAGGGAGAGAATTCCAAGCATTGAGGGATAACCAATGAAAATGCCCAGTTTGGGGAGTTGGGAGTTGAGGTATCTTGTGTGAGGAACCACAAGAAGGCTGATGTTACTGGATTGTAGAATGTGTGGAAAGGAGTAAAGTGTATTAAGGCTGAAAAGCAACGAGTTGACCTTGTTCTAAAGCACTTAAGAGCCAAACGGAAGATTTTATATTTGATCTTGGAGCTAATGGGGAGCCACTGGAATTTATCAGTGGCTAATGGAATGTGAGAGGACAGTGTTAAATCAATCACACACAATCTCTCATTAAATGAGAGAATCAGTATTTTCCATATACTTTCATAGAGAAATGTCAAAGGTGAGGGTGTGTGTAGAGGATATGTGCTAGGATAGGAAGTTGTTAGGGTTAAGTGGGCTGATCTCTTCATAACAATATTTTGGTCTATATTCGTAACTCCTACCAAGGTTAGCACTGAACTGGTGCCCAGAGATATGAGAATATTATTTGAGTATGTCTAAAGTGTAAAAAGAGAAGGCAGAATATGGGTTGTTAGTAACAAGGAGGCAAGAAGTAAGAACAGTGAGAAGATTACTTCTAATTAAGGAATTTAGGGTGAAGGGAGTTGACTTGATTTATGGAGAAAAGAGCAGACTGCTGATCTCTGGAAGAATGGGCAGAGATTTTTAGGAAGAGGTAGGAGTAAAGGTAGCATGGAAACCTGTTTCTTCAATATCTTTATAAAAAAATGGAATAGAAACACTCAAGAAATTGAAACTAACAACAGTTCTCAAGAAAATTCAAAATACCATCCAAAGAAACGAGCAGACTGAAGAACTCCAATTATAAAATGAAACCAAACCAAAACATGTGGATTATAAGAGGTAAAGATAAAAGTGCTAGAAGAAAATTATTTTGAAGCATATGAGCAGTAGCACCGGAACAAAGCTAGCACTTTAAAAATGCAACAAATTCAGTTTGTTGTTCAGTCGTGTTCAATTCTTGGTGATCCCATTTGGGATTTTCTTGGCAAAGATTCTGGAGTGGTTTGCCATTTCCTTCTCCAACTTATTTGACAGATGAGGAAAATGAGGCAAGCATGACTTGCCCAGCATCACGCAGTCAGTAAGTGTCTGAGTCTGAGATTGAATTCCAGTGTTCCTGACCTCAGGACTGGCACTTTATCCACTGTACCCCCAAATCAATAATAAATACAATAAAGCAATTAAGCCAAAAAAATATGAAACCAGCAAGAATTCGCAAGAAGAAATTAAGAAACAAGTGAATACTTTTTAAACACATTTTCACATTAGTCATTTTAGCAGCATTTTTTTTTTTGTAGTCATAAGGAACCAGAAACAAAGTGGTTGCCTGTTAATTAGGAAAATAGTGAAAAAATTGTGGTTCATGAATGTAATGGATCATGACTTTGCTGTCTTACTTACATAAAAGTATGACAAGTTAAGTAGGCAGAAGAAGAAAATAATATAATGACTGCAACAATGAAAATGGAAATGGAAAAAGCCAAAACAAAACAAACCTGAATACTCTGAAAGTAAAATGACCAAGTTTTGGCACAGAGAAGAGATAGAAGAACGTACCTTATTCCAATCCTCTTTCTTTGCAGACTCAGAAGACCATATACTGTTAGACTTCTTCATTGTATTTGCTAGTTTTGCTGGACTGGTTTTTTCCCTTCTTTTCCTTCTTTGTTAGGTCTCTTCTCTCGGAGAGATGGTTTTTAGGGGGTGGAGGTGAAGGAGAAATATACTGGAAAACTGTAGGCAATATTAAAAAACATGGCATATCAACAAAGAGTATTAAAAAGGAATAGTCATCCAAATGTGCAATGGATTTATGAAAAGTAGAATTATTTTGGAATTGCTAGATGGCACAAAGCCATCTATGCCAGAGTTTTAGTTAGGAAGACTCATCCTTGTGAGTTCAAATCTGGTGTCATATACTTACTAGCTCTGTGATCCTGGGAAAGTCACTTAACCCTGTTGGTAGCTTCAGTTTCCTCATCTGTAAAATGAGCTGGGAAAGAAAATGGCAACCACTCCATTATCTTTGCCAAGAAAATCCCAGTTGGGGTTGTAAAGAGTCAGACATGACTGAACTATAGCAATATAATTATTCTACTAGAGAATACAGTGAGTTCAAGGCACAATGTAAGCAAAAACAAATCAGAAAGTTACTACTGGAAAATATTTGGGAGAGAAAAGTGATAGATCAAGAGCATAGATTGTCAAGCAGGCAGACCATAAAATGTAATTGGGAAATATTTAACAAAACAAAGCTAGATGACATTACATTTTAAAAATAAGTTGATATTTGTCCCACGAGGATCCTTTCTTATGAATTAGTAGCCTGCATTTCTTTTTGAGTTTGATTACTGATCAGAAGAGAGATCATTGATGCAAATTTTTCAATATTTGGACTTCCAAAAGATGAAAGTTTATGAGGATCTATTGACTGTGTCATTGGTGAGAAAAAAATAGAGACAAGTGATATTGTGACAGTAGATTCAACACAACCTGGCAACTTATTGACTATAGGCAGTGAGGGAGAGGTAAAGATGAAGGCTGATTCCAAGGTTATGAACCTGGGCAAATGGGAGTAGGGTGGTTCCTTCAGCAGAAACAAGAAAGGTTAGAGGAAGAGGTAGGTCTAAGGCAGAAAACAGAGAACTCTTTTTTGGACCTTGAATTGATAAGAATAACTACCAGACATCTAGTAGATATCCAACAGGTACTTCTGAATGTGGCCTAGACTTCAGGGCATGGCAAGGGCTGGCAGTTCTGAGCAAACTGGAAAGTTTCAAAATACAGACCTTAGTGATATCTGTTGCATGAGAACCAGCCTGTCCAAATTCACCAGGTTGACTATAAGGTAATGAATTTTTATGCGCAGCAAGCCTCTGAATTCAAATATGAAAGTCTTAAATATTATATGCAGTAATGAAGGGGGTACCCATACTAATGAATCCACAGATCTTTGAAGTATTGAAGAAACCAAAATGTTAATGGATTCAATTCCCATCTAAAAGATGATTAAATTTCTGTTCCTGTTGCCTTCAGAAACATTTTTAGTGCCAAGAGATGTACATGTATTTTAATGCCATAGAATAGACTAAAATTTAGTATTTTTTGACCATTTCTAGAAAACCTGGGGAAAGCAGCAATGATATCTAACAAGTTGTAATTCAAATGAGAGATAATTAAAATCTAAACCAAGAAATTTGTATCATAATTAAAGGTACCATCAAGGTACTGATCTTCAAGGAATTTTGCTATTAAGTATTTGCACATCTAATTGTAAAATAATTAAAGGCAAATTTAATTGACTGCAAAAAAGAAGTAGGTATAAAATCAACAATAACAGACGATTTTAACATTGTACTAAGAGAATATAATGAATTGTACGCTAAAAATAAAAAAATGGAATCATGATTGGAATAGCATTCTGAAGAAACTTGATTTGTTAGACATGGGAAGGACTGAATAGAAAAGTACTATATACTATTTTTCAACTACACATGAAAAATTTACAAAAATTGATTATGTTCAAGGGTACAAAAGAAGTTATAAGTAAAATCAGAAAGGCAAAAGAACTTTAATGGGTTACAATGCAATAATAATAGGGTTATGGTGTTTGAGATTCATTTAAAATGGTACTCAATAGCAAATTTATATTATTAAATACTTATATTAATAAAAGATAAGATGAATAACTTGAGTTTTCAGATAAAGAAATTAGAAAATGGACAAATTGCTATGACAAACAAGCACAAAGAAGTGAACTATATAACAAAAGGGAAGATCAATTATGCACAACTATAGCCTAGCACATAACTCTTAGACACAGTAACAGGCTAACACAACTGAGATCGTAAAATAAATAGCAAACATTTTTATTACTGTTACTGAATTGAATATATATATATATATGTTTTCTTTAATGAATTTTAAATAACAGAATTTAGGTTTTACATACAAGTATTTTAAATTTGTTTATAAATTTAAATGGTTGGATTTTTTATCATCACCAAACATTTTAGATAAAACATTTAAAAACAAATTTAAAAATAAATTAAATAAAAATAAAATAAAATAATTAAATAATTAAAAATTAAATTAAATTAAAATAAAATGATAAGGGGTAAGAAAAAGATGTGGGTGAGAATACAGAAAAGAAATAGAGAAGTGCTTATATTTCCCTGATGTTGTGGACTTCCCTTGGCCGACCTTGGTTTAGATCCTCCTGTGCTCTCTCATG
The DNA here is from genome assembly GCA_023548195.1 of Bettongia penicillata ogilbyi. Taxonomy (NCBI): domain Eukaryota; kingdom Metazoa; phylum Chordata; class Mammalia; order Diprotodontia; family Potoroidae; genus Bettongia; species Bettongia penicillata. The sequence continues at coordinate 3,464,357 of JAJHZJ010000372.1, read as the reverse complement.
ATCTGCCTTTTCCAGATACAGGGTAAAGATGTTAATGATCATAATTATTATTATCACAACAATTATATAATATTATAGTATGTAATAACACCATATATTATATTGTCATATATTATTATAATTATATGACCAATAATAATAACTTGCATTTATATTGTATTGTAAGATTTGTAAAGTGCTGTATTTTTCATTTTATCCTTATAACAATGCCTTGGAGATAAGTGTATCATTATCTTTATTTTATGTTATTTCCATTTTACAGATGAGAAAACTGAGACCTAGAGTTGTTAAGTAACTTGCCCAGTCATACAGGTATTAAGGAGCAGAACTGGGATTTGAACCCAAAGTCCTATGATGCCAAATCCAGCACACTTTCTCCCATATTTTACTCTGAGTGACTGACATTTTAACTCTAGTTCTCATGAGAGGAGATGCATATGCATACATGTGTATGTGTGAATGCATATTTGTATTTATGCATGGATGCATAGGTATATGGTATTATATAGGTATTTTTATCCTCAAAGGATATAATGATAGACTAGGAAGGAGGTAGTGGGTTATGGTGGCAAGAACATCAAATTGGGATGCATGAAATACAGAGCAGCCACTCGGTACCTACGTTGCATTTTGAAAAGTGACTTAGCCTCTTGGGAGGGAGAGTATCAGTTTCTTCATCTGTATGTTGGCAGTTATATTAAGAAGAAGAGAAAGAAGAGAAAGAAGGAAAAGAAGAAGAAAAAGAGGAAAAAGAAGTAGTAGTAGCAGCAGCAGTAGTAGAAATAATACCACCTCATCCCTTTCTCCATGTTGCTATAAGGATCAAGGGAAATAATTTATGTGAAAGTGCTTGGAATTCAGTTAAATAAGTCCTTATTAAGCACCTCTATGTGGCAGGCATTGTACTAGGTACTGGAGATACAAAAAATGAAACAATCCCTGTCCTCAAGGTGATTACAGTGTATGTGTGTGTGATAAATAATATATACAATTTTATGGATATAGCATACATACACACATGTATATGTCAGATGTGAATGTATAGTATATCATACATACATACAAATTTCTGGGAGAAGATACATTTCTGATATGAAGGGCAATCTGTTAATATAATAGAAAGGTCCAGAAAGTATAATAAGAGGTAGGGTAGAGTGAGAGAGGGACAGGGAAGGAATGGGGCTGACATGGATGGGTATGAGGAGTGGCAATGAGAGGAGAGAGTTTCAGCCCAGACAGTCTAGAAAAACAATTTTAAGTGGAGTCACAAGGCAGTAATTGTCATGTCCTTCAAATAATAGTGATATTGATTTGATTATCCACCTCTGAGGAAAAGTTAAAAGTGGAATGTGTGCATATGGGCATGTGGGCATTCAGATGATGAATCCCTGATTTTACCAGTTGATATTGGGGCCTGAGTACTTAGAAATACTTAGAAGTGTGTAAAGCATTACACAAAACATAAGGAACTTTAATCACTGTCAGCATCTTACATCCTGAACTTTTCTGTTACAGTTCCACATATGGGGCCAGCGAGAGTATCAAAAGGAATTTAACCAGGAAGTGTCATTTAACCTGACTACTGACAGTCAGGCTCCTGAAGTTTGCCTGGAACTGTACCCAGGTACCAACTACACAGTAAACATTATGGCTGCTTCCTCTGGACTTCCTGTGTTGGTCTCCCTTATGACCCAGATAACCGGTAGGTCTTAATAATTAATTACTTTTTGGATGAGCAACATTTTCACCTCAAATGACTTTGGAAGCAAGGAAAGGGAGTTATCCAATGTGTGTGTTTTGTTGTTTAACTGGGGATTTTTAATTTGTTTTTTCCCCTAGGTTTATTGTTGAATGCCCAATTCAGTGGCCTGGCATTTCTATCTTCTATAGATATAAACCTTTAGTGATATAAATGTTCCCCTAAGTACTGCTTTGGCTGCATCCTATATATTTTGGTACCTTGTCTCATTTTTGTCATTTTCTTTGATGAAATTTTTTATTGTTTCCATGATTTGTTCTTTGACATTCATTCTTTAAGAGTAGATTATTTTAGTTTCCAATTAATTTTTTATTTATGCTTTCAGGGCACTTTATTGAATTAATTCTTTATTGCATTATGGTCTGAAAAGTGTACATTTAATATTTCCGCTTTAGTTTTTGTAAAGGTGTCATGTATAGCTGATGAAAGGTATATCCTTTTCTATTCTCATTCACTTTTTTCCAGAGGGTTAACATATCTAACTTTTCCAAAATTCTTTTAATTCCCTTAACTTCTTCAATATTTATCTTATGATAAGATTTATCTTGTTCTGAGAGGGGTGAATTGAGGTTCCCCACTAGTGTAATTTAACTATTTTCTCCTATATCTCATTTAGCTTTTCCTATAAGAATATAAACGCTATGTAATTTGATTCATATAGATTTAGTATTGATATTAGGTCATTGTCTGTGGTACCTTTTAGTAAAATGTAGTTTCCCTGGTTTACCTCTTTTGATAGGTCTATTTTTCCTTTTGTCTTGTGAGATCATGATTGCTACCCTTGCTTTTTTTCCCTTCAGTTGAAGTGTAATAGATTCTGCTCCAGTTCCTTATTTTAACTTTGTGTGTGTCTTACTCTTTCAAATGTGTTTCTTGTAAACAACATATTATTGGATTTTGGTTTCTAATCCATTTTGCTGTCTACTTCTGTTTTAAGAGTGAGTTCATCACATTTGCAGTTATAATGAGCAATTCTGTATTTACCTTCATCCTTCTTTCTTCTGTTTCTCTCTCTCTCTCTCCTCTCTCTCTCCTCTCTCTCTCTCTCTCTCTCTCTCTGTCTGTTTGTCTCTCTCTCTTTCTCTCCCCCCCCCCACTTCTCTGGCTCTTCCCAAAAGTCTGTCTTCCTTTTGTCAACTGCTTCCCTTAATCTATGCCCCCTTTCTCCTGACCTCTTCCCTGCCTATTTCCTCACTGAGTATGATAGATTTCCAAATGAATTGGATGTGCATACATTCTTCCTTCTGAACTAGTTCTGATGAGAGTGAAGTTAAGGTGTTGCCCACTAATTTCCAAAAAAATCTTCCTTGCTCACTTCTTTTATGTGAGATAATTTCCCCCATTCTTTCTCTTCACCTCCTCCCCTTCTCCCAGGTCATCTTACCTTCTCACCTTTTCATTTTTTAAAATATCATCCCAGTGGGTGGCAGAGACAAGATGGTAGAGTAACACCACTGCTTTTCTAGAGCACTGCCCCCTAGCCCAGTCAAATATCTATAAAAAATGGCTCTAAACCATTTCTGGTGCTGCAGAATCCACAGAGTGATGGAGTGAAGCAAATCTCTAGCACAAGACAACCTGGAAGGTAACCAGGAAGTGTTTATTGCACCATGCAGGGGGCAGGGTCCAGCATGGATCATGCTGGCTCAGACAGGACCTCAGCAGGCCTTGAGGAGACTGGATATCCAACACCTGTGGTGGTTTCCAGACTTCATGACCCCAAAACACTGAGGATAAATTGGACGGTCAGTGGGAAAAGCCTGTGGGACCTGTGCAGGAGAGTGGAGTGGTCCAGCACCATCTCCAGGGCAGCTGAAGCGGGAGGGGGTGGAGGAACCTGCAGCAGTCATAGCAGCAGGAGGGGCAACTGCAGCCACTGTTTCTGGAGCTCTAGGCCCACAGATTGTGGGAGGATTGAGCAACTGACAGTACACCCCACCTATCCGCACTGTAAGCAAAGAAGTAGCCTTGACAAAGAGCTCAGAAGTCAAGTAAATGGCTGAGGAAGTGAACAAAAACCCAAGAAAGATCAGACTATAGAATCATACTTTGGTGACGATAAAACCAAAACATGCAAACAGAAGAAAACTAAGTCAAAGCTCCTCCATTCAAAGCCTCCAAGAAAAATATGAATTGGTCTCAGGCCATGAGAGCGCTCAAAAAGGATTTTGAAATGAAATAAGAGAAGTAGAGCAAAAATTGAGAACAGAAATGAGAGTGATGGAAGAAAATCATGAAAAATGAGTCAACTGCTTGCTAAAGGAGACTCAAAATATGCTAAAGACAGTAACATTTTAAAAAATAAACTAACTCAAATGGCAAAGACATCCAAAAAGCCAATGAGGAAAAGAATGTCATAAAAAGCAGAATTGGCCAGATGGAAAAGGAAATCCAAAAGCTCACTGAAGAAAATAATTTCTTAAAGATTAGAATTGAGCAGATGGAAGCTAATGACTTTATGAAAAATCAAGAAATTATAAAACAAAACCAAAGGGGTGAAAAAATAGCAAACAGTGTGAAATATCTCACTGGAAAAAAAAACTGTCCTGGAAAATAAATTCAGGAGAGACAATTTAAAAATTATGAGACCACCTGAAAACTATGATCAAAAAAAGAGCCTTGACATCATCTTTCATGAAATTATCAAGGAAAACTGCCCTGATATTTTAGAACTAGAGGATAGAATAAATATTGAAAGAATCCATCTCCTGAAAGAGATCCAAAAGAAAAACTCCTAGGAATGTTGTAGCCAAATTCCAGAGTTCCTAGGTCATGGAGAAAATATTGCAAGCAGCCAGAAAGAAATAATTTGAGTACTGTGGAAATATAATTGGGATAACACAAGATCTAGCAGCTTCTACATTAAAGAATCAAAGGGCTTGGAATATGCTATTTCAGAAATCAAAGGAGCTAGGATTAAAATCAAGAATCACCTACCCAGCAAAACTGAGTATAATACTTCAGGGGAAAAAATTTTCATTCAGTGAAATAGAGAACTTTCAAGCATTCTTGATGAAAAGGCCAGAGATGAATAGAAATTTGGCTTTCAAACACAAGAATCACGAGAAGGATGAAAAGTTAAACAGGAAAGAAAAATCATAAGGGACTTAATAAAGTTGAACTATTTGCATTCCTACATGGAAAGATAATGTTTGTAACTCTTGAGACTTTTCTCAATATTTGGGTAGCTGGAAGGATTATATACATATAGACAGAGGGCATAGGGTGAGTTGAATAGGAAGGGATGGTATCTAAAAAATAAAATTAAGGGGTGAGAGAGGAATATATTGGGAGAAGAAAGGGAGAAATGGAATGGGACAAATTATCTTTCATAAAAAAGGGAAGAAAAAACTTTTTCAGTGGAGGGAAAAAGGGGGAAGGTGAGACGGAAAAAGTGAAGCTCGCTGTCATCACATTTGGCTTAAAGAGGAAATAACATGCACACTCAATTTGGTATGAAAATCTGTTTTATGCTATAGAAAAGTAGCGGAGAAATGGATAAGTGGGATGTGGGGGATGATAGAAGGGAGGGAAAATGGGAAGAGGGAGTAACTGGAAGTAAACACTTTTGAGGAGGGACAAGGCCCAAAGAGAGAATAGAATAACTGGAGGGCAGGATAGAATTGAGGGAAATATAGTTAGTCTTTCACAACATACTTTTATGGAAGTCTTTTGCATAACTGCACATGTATAACCTATATTGAACTGCTTGCTTTCTCAGTGGGGATGGGTGGGGAGGGAGGATGGGAGAGCTGTTGAAAGTCAAAGTTTTAAAACGAATTTAAAATTTAATTTATATAAATATATATTTATATATTATATATAATTTATATATATGTATAATTTAAAATGAATGTTAAAAATTGTTTTTACATGCAACTGGAAAATAAGAAATAGGGGTAATGGGATATAGAAATGTATTTTGCCCTACAAGAAAATAGAGGAGATGGGGATAAGGGAAAGGAGGAGTGTGATAAAAGGGAGGACAGATTGGTGGAAGGAGTAATAAGAATGTATGGTGTCTTGGAGTGGGGGAGGGGAGAGATGGGGAGAAAATTTGGAACTCAAAATCTTGTGGAAATGAATGTTGAAAACTAAAAATAGATTCACATCCATGCCCTCTATTTATGTAGCCTCCTTCTAATGTCTTAATAGTGATAAAGTTCTTAGGAGTTTTCAGATATCCTCTTCTCACCTAGAAATGTAAACAGTTTAATTGCATCAAATCCCTAATAATTTCTCTTTCATTTTTACCTTTATATGCTTCTCTTGAGTCTTGTGTATGAATATCAAATTTTCTCTTTGGCTCTGGGCTCTTCATCAGGAATGCTTTATGGTCCTCTATTCTATTAAGTGAACTTTTTTTTGCCTGAAAGATTATACTCAGTTTTGCTGGGCAGGTGATTCTTGGTTTTAATCCTAGTTCCTTTACCTTCCAGAATATTGTATTCCCAGCCATATTCTCCTCTACTTTTGTGTGTGCTAAATATTTCATGATCTTGACATATATCCTGACAATAGCCCCATAGTACTTGAATGTTTTCTTTCTGGCTACTTGAAGTATTTTCTTTTTGACCTGGAATCTCTGAAATTTGGCTGTAATTTTCCTGGAAATTTCCATTTTGGATCTCTTTCAGGAGGTGATCAGTAGATTTTTTTCAATTTCTTTTTTGTCCTCTGCTTCTAAGCAGGGTTTGTATTTTTTTTAATTTCTTGAAATATTTTTAAAAAGTAAATGCTTTCGGGCAGTACAGAAAACTCTTAAATTATTTCTCCTTGATCTATTTTCCAGGCCATTTCTTTATTCAGTGAGGTATTTCTCATTTTCTTCTATTTTTTCATTCTTTTGACTGTTTTGACTTTGTATCTTGATGTCTTGCAGAGTCATTAGCTTCCACTTGTCTAATTCTAGTTTTTAAGGAATGATGGTCTTTTCTGAGGTTTTGTCCCTTTCTTTCCATTTGCCAATTCTGTTTTTAAGGCATTATTTTCTTCATTATTTTTATGTCTCTTTTACCAAGCTGTTGAATCTCTTTTCAAAATTTTCTTGCATTCTTCTCATTCCTTTTCCATTTTTCCTCTGCCTTTCTTGTTTGATTTGTAATATCATTTTTTACTTCTTTTAAAAAAAATCTTTCTTTAGGTCTTTTAGGAATGCTTGTTGGATTTGCATCCAGTTTGCAGAATTTATATCTCTATCTGTCTATCTATCTGTGTGTGTTGTGTCTTGAGCTTCCCTGTTGCTATAGTAGTTTTTGATGTTCAGTGTTTTTTTTAAATCATTTCCTTAGTTTTCTGACCTGTTTCTTGACTTTGAAATTGGGCTCTGCTCACCTGGGGTATAGAAGAGAATCACTGACTTTAGACTTTTTTGTTGTATTTTCACAGCAAACTCTGGGAGTCTCTTAAGTTTTCAGTGCTTTTAAGGTGGTGTGAGCTGGGGAGATGTGTGGTCACTATGCTCCTTATCTGCACTTTTGTCCTTACCCAGGTAGGGAACCTGCATCTTTGCAACCACAAACGTTAGTGTTCCTTTCCCTCCTGGAATTGCAACCTGGCATGGAAAATAGGCATTGGAATTGCCAAATAGTGACTGGTCCTGCACCTGGTACTGGGATAGTGATCCCTGTAGTCTTTCTGACTAGAAACTGTTTTGATTTAAAGAGAGAATGGTCTTCTATGTGGATATTAAATATTCTGACATTCACTTTATACTTATGTCTGTGTTCAATATCTTCAGCACATGAATAAGACAAGAGTGTATAAATAAGTCAGAAGCTTTGGAAAAATGAATAAAGATGGTAAAAGTATTATGACACTTTTGCTTTTAGGAATTAATCAATAAGTTAGACTTTTTTTTGTACACCTGCGACTATTGGGGAGATTTTTGTTGTTTCTTGGTCATTATATTGTTTTATTGGGTTTATGTGTGTGTGTGTGTGTGTGTGTGTGTGTGTGTGTGTGTTTAAAAAGTGGTAACCTATGAACACATAAATACATAATTGACTTTTATTAGGAGGAATCATTTGTATTCTGGTCTTTTGGTAAGAGATATGTGATGACTCTGTTATAAAGCTGCAGTCAGCTTTGAGTCTCAGAAGAAGCTCGCACTTACTTTGTTAGTATTTCATGTACCACATTTCAATTAATGATTATGGATCTTATTTTACTCCCTCCCCCTTTCCAGTTTTGCAGAGAAGCTAGAGCCTCCATATATTTTTCTTTTTATTGATTAATTTTTAGTTTTCAACATTCACTTCCATAAGATTTTGAGTTCCAAAATTTTCCCCCATCTCTCCCCTCCCCCACGTCAAGATGGTATGCATTCTGATTACACCTTCCCTGAATGTGCCATCCCTTCTATCACCACCTCCCCTTTCTATTATCCCCTTCCCTTATATTTTCCTGTAGGGCAAGATAGATTTCTATACCCCATTTCCTGTATATCTTATTTCCCAGTAGCATGTAAAAAGAATTTACATTTGTTTCCAAAACTTTTGAGTTCCACATTTTCTCCCCTTCTTCCTCACCACCCATCCTCATTGAGAAGACAAACAATTTGATACAGGTTATACATGTGCAGTCATGCAAAACACCTCCATAACAGTCATGTTGTGAAAGACTATATTTACCTCTATCCTATCCTATCTCCCATTTATTCTATTCTTTTTTTGATCCTGGCCCTCCTCAAATGTGTTGCTTCTGAGTGACCCCTCCTCCAATTGACCCTCCCTTCTATCGTGCCCTCTCTTTTATCCCCTTCTTCCCTACTTTCCTTTAGGTTAAGATAGATTTTCATACCCAATTGAGAGTGTATATTATTCCCACCTTAAGCCAAATCTGATGAGAGTAAGGTTCACTCATTCCCTCTCACCTCGGCTGTCTTCCCCTCCATTGTAAAAGGTTTTTATTGCCTCTTTTATGTGAGATAATTCACCCCATTCTACCTCTCCCTTTCTCCTCCAAGTATGTGCTTCTCTCACCCCTTAATTTTATTTTGTAGATATTATCCATTCATATTCAACTCACCCTGTGTCCTGTATATTCCCTCCAACTACCTTAATGGTGAGAGAGGTCTCATGAGTCATAAATACCATCTTTCTATGTAGGAATGTAAACACTTCAGCTTTAATAAGTCCCTTATGATTTCTCTTTCCTTTTACCTTTTCATACTTCTCTTGATTTTTGTATTTGGAAGTCAAATTTTCTATTCAGCTTAGGTCTTTTCATCAAGAATGTTTGAAAATCCTCTATTTCATTGAATATTTATTTTTTTCTCCAGAAGTATTATACTCAGTTTTGCTGGGTGGGTGATTCTTGACTTTAATCCTGGGTCCTTTGATCTCCAGATTTTCATATTCTAAGCCCTCCAATCCTTTAATACAGAAACTGCTAAATCTTGTGTTATTCTGATTGTGTTAACACAATGCTTGAATTGTTTCTTTCTGGCTGCTTGCAATATTTTCTCCTTGACCTGGGAACGGTGGAATTTGACTATGATATTCCTAGGAATTTTCCTTTTGGGATCTCTTTAAGGAGGTGATCAGTGGATTCTTTCAATTTCTGCCTCTGGTTCTAGAATATCAGGGCAGTTTTCCTGGATAATTTCTTGAAAGATGATGTCCTTTTTTAGGCTCTTTTTTGATCATGGCTTTCAGGTAGTCTAACAATTTTTAAATTATCTATCCTACATCTATTTTCCAGGTCAGTTGCTTTTCCAGTGAGATATTTCACATTGTCTTCTATTTTTCATTTGGTTTTGTTTTATAATTTTTTTCTTTTTTAAAATTTATTTATTTATTTAGCTTTTCAACATTTATTTCCACAAAATTTTAGGTTCCAAATCTACCCATTTCTCCCCTCCCCCTCCCCCACAACACTGACATTCTAATTGCCCCTATCACCAATCTGCCCTCTCTTCTAGCATCCCTCCCTTCCCTTATCCCCATCTTCTCTTTTGTCCTGTAGGGTCAGATAACTTTCTATTTCCCATTACCTATATTTCTTATTTCCTAGTAGCAAGAACAATACTCAACAGTTGTTCCCAAAACTTTGAGTTCCAAATTCTCCCCATCCCTCCCTCCCCACCCATTCCCTTTCGGAAGGCAGGCAATTCAATATAGGCCATATCTGTGTAGTTTGGCAAATGACTTCCATAATAGTCGTGTTATGTATGACTAAGTATAATTCCCTCCATCCTATCCTGCCCCCCATTGCTTCTATTCTGTCTTTTGATTCTGTCCCTCCCCAAGAATGTTGACTTGAAATTGCTCCCTCTTCCCACTGCTCTCCCTTCTATCATCCCCCCCACCCTGCTGATCCCCTTCTCCCCTACTTTCCTGTATTGTAAGATAGGTTTTCATACCAAAATGAGTGTGTATTTTATTCCTTAGTCAAATGTGATGAGAGTAAGCTTCATGTTTTCTCTTGTACCTGCCCTCTGAAAAGTCTTTTATTTGCCTCTTTTATGAGAGATAATTTGCCCCATTCCATTTCTTTCTTTCTCCTCCCAATATATTTCTCTCTCACCCCTTGATTTCATTTTTTTAAGATATGATCCCATCCTATTCAATTCACCCTGTGCTCTCTGTCTCTCTATGTCTCTGTGTGTGTGTGTGTGTGTGTATGTATGTGTGTGTAATCCCACCAACTACCTAGATACTGAAAAAAGGTTTCAAGAGTTGCAAATATTGTCTTTCCATGTAGGAATGTAAACAGTTCAACTATAATAAATCCCTTATAATTTCTCTTTGCTGTTTACCTTTTTCATGCTTCTCTTGATTCTTGCGTGTGAAGGTCAAATTTTTTTTCATCTTTGGTCTTTTCATCAAGAATGCTCTATTTCATTGAAAGACTATTTTTTCCCCTGAAGTATTATGCTCAGTTTTGCTGGGTAGGTGATTCTTGGTTTTAGTCCTAGTTCCTTTGACTTCTGGAATATCATATTCCATTCCCTTTGATCCCTTAATGTAGAAGCTGCTAGATCTTGTGTTATCCTGATTGTATTTCCACAACACTTGAATTGTTTCTTTCTAGCTGCTTGCAATATTTTCTCCTTGATATGGGAACTCTGGAATTTGGCCACAATGTTCCTAGGTGTTTCTTTTTTTGGATCTCTTTCAGGCGGCGATTGGTGAATTCTTTCAATATTTATTTTGCCCTCTGGTTCTAGAATATTAGGGCAGTTTTCCTTGAAAATTTCATGAAAGATGATGTCTAGTCTCTTTTTTTTTGATCATGGCTTTCAGGTAGTCCCACAATTTTTAAATTGTCTCTCCTGGATCTATTTTCCAGGTTAGTTGTTTTTCCAATGAGATATTTAACATTATCTTCCATTTTTTCATTCTTTTGGTTTTGTTTTGTGATTTCTTGGTTTCTCATAAAGTCATTAACCTCCATCTGTTCCATTCTAATTTTGAAAGAACTCTTCTCTTCAGTGAGCTTTTCAACCTCTCTTTCCATTTGGCTAATTCTGCTTTTTAAAGCATTCTCTTCTCCTCATTGGCTTTTTGGACCTCTTTTGCCAATTGAATTAACCTATTCTTAAAGGTGTTATTTTCTTCAGCATTTTTTTGAGTCTCCTTTAGCAAGTTGTTGACTCACTTTTCATGATTTTTTTTTGTATCTCTCTCATTTCTCTTCCCAATTTTTCCTCCATCTGTCTTATTTGATTTTCAAAATCCTTTTTGAACTCATCCATGGCCTGAGATCATTGAATGTTTATTTTATTTTTATTTTTTTTTATTTTGTTTATCCAAAAGGATGGGAAAAGATATCTGTTCATCAAGGAAGTAGCCGTCTATAGTCTTATTTTTTTCTCTTTTTTGGGAATTTTCCAAACTAGTTACTTGACTTTTGGGTCCTTTGTCAAGAGTAAGGTATACTCTGGGGATCTGTAAGATCTCAGTTTCTCCAAAGTGGCACAATCAAGCATGTACACTGCTCTGGGAGCAATCAGAAACTTTTGTGTCCAGAATCTGTGAGTAGTAATTTCCTCTCCACAGCCACCTGGCCTCCAGTTCCACCAAGCCAGTACTGGGGGCTGAGATTCATATCAAGAGCATTAGGTAGGGGCACAGCCACCACGGAAGGCTAAGGTAGGGATCAGCTGCTCATTTCCCCCTGGGGTTTTAGGATCCAACAATGGATGCAGTTTGCTATGGGGGCTGCTGTCGGAACTGCTGCTGCCCAGTTCGGCCTCTGCCACCACCTGGTGCTGGAGCTATGGGAAGATCCTTATCTCTTCTTCAAAAGCTGAAAAGATCCTCTCACTGACCTTTGGTGCCTGCGGATTGAGGGATCTGCAAAACACTGCTACTGTCACTGGGGATTCTGCTACCCTGAGACCTCCTCAGGTCCTCCTCCCAGTGCTGTGCCTCCAGGCCAAGGCTAGGCTGGGCTCCACTCTGTGTCTGGTGCAACAGACCTTTACCGTCAGCCTTTCAGGTCACTCTGGGCTGGAAATTTCCTCCACTCTGTTGTTCTGTGGCTTCTGCTGCTCTAGACTTTGTTGAGAGTCTTTCTGTATTTCATGGGCTATGGTGGAAGAGCTAGTGTATGTGCAACTTTCTGCTCTGCCGTCTTGGCTCCGCTCCTGTTGTTGACTTGTTTTTCATGATTTTCTCACATCACTCTCATTTCTTTTCCCAATTTTTCCCCTACTTTTCTTACTTGATTTTCAAAATCCTTTTTGAACTCTTTCATGGCCTGTGAACAATTCATATTTTTCTTGGAAGCTTTGGATGCAGGAACTTTGACTTTGTTGTCTTCTTCTGGTTGTATGTTTTGGTCTTCCTTGTCACCAAAGTAAGATTCTATAATCTAACTTTCCCCCCACTATTTGCTCATTTTCTTAGCCAATTACTGGACTATTTAGTCTTTGTTAAGGTAGATCTTTGGTTCCAGTTGGGAGGGTATCCTGTCCCAAGCTTCAGGGGTTTTGTGCTGCTGTTTTCAGAAATATTTCTACGGACCTGTAAACATTCAGTTCTTCTAAGGCTGTAAGATCAAACGAGAGGTGCTTACTCCTTTCCTGGTCTGTGCTCTGGTCTGTGAATGACTACAAGCACTCTTTTCTTCCTTGTAACAGTGAAGAGCATTCCCTCTCCACCACCACCATAAGCTCCACCATGCCAGTGCTCTTCCTCATCGTAAGTCTGCTACCCAGGACTGAGACCCAGATCCAAGCATGGGCGAAGCAAGAGAATCCTGCCTCAGTGCCAGCAAAGAGATCCCTACATTCTCTCTCTGATAAGCAACTTGTTCCCCACCATGATCTGTGGGCTGAGAGCTCTAAAAGCAGCTGCTACTGTGGCTGCTCCCACTCTGGGGCTGGGACCAGACTGCACTCCTCTCTTACCTAGGTCCCACAGACCTTTCCTACTGACCTTTTAAGTTGCATTTGGTGTTTGTAGATTGAGAAGTCTGGAAACTGTCACAGCTACCAGTGATTCATTCTCTTGAGACCTGGTCTGGCCCTGTTTATGCAGTCATGACCCATGCTGCACTGTGCTCTTCTCAAACTGGTGCAACAGACAGATCTTTCCTGTTGACCTTCCGTGTTGTCTTGGATTGGAAATTTGTTTCACTCTGTCCGTTTGTGGGGTCTGCTGCTCTAGAGTTTTTTAGTCATTTAATAGGCCTCACATAAATGGAGGGGTTTGTGGGAGAGCTCAAGCAAGTCCCTGCTTTTACTCTGCCATCTTGGTTCTGGCCCCCACTCCATATACTTCTTCAGGAGTTCTCTCTGTCCTCAGGATTTGTTGCTTCCCAAGCCCCTGTAGTAAAGGTTTTGATTGATGTCAACTTATTTATTTTGTTCTTTGCCAGTTTGTCTTCTAATATTTGCTTAATTAAAATATTGACTTTTGCCTTCAATTGCTAATTAAGAAAATCTAGATTCTCTCCTATCCTCTTGGTCTCTAGATTTCATTCTGCATATTTATTTTTTATAACCTTTAATTGGGTAATAAGATGATTAAGTTTTCTCCTGAGTGGACTAGTAATCTTCCAATAATCTTTGCTAATTTTTTCAAGCCATTTTTGCAAATTTGGTGTTTGACTTCTGCTCTTTAGGGTTATTCCTTGGTAGCTCTACTTTTCTTCCTTTGGTTCTTACCATGCTTTTAGTCTTTCTAACAAAAACTGCAGGAGAATGCATTCATGGTTATGATAGCAGATACCCCTTTAAAAAAAAATCACTCCCATTTGCTATAATTCACCTACAGGTTGGATGTTGATGATGAAAAGACTTGTTAGCTACAGAGAGACTAGTCTTAGAACAACCAGAAAGGGGCAGTGGTGTTTAAGAAGTGCAGCAGTATAGTTAGTGGCATGGAATTGGCAATCAGGAAAAAGAAATCCACTTCCTCTTGGGTTATTAAGTGGTTGAAAAGCATAGTAAAATTTGGGTAACTCAGCCTCGATGAGAAAAGTAATAGTTCTTGCTAAAAGAGAACACCCTAAGATTGCCCCTCACTTGAGCTCTGGTTTGACAAAATGGGGCTAGACTTTCAGAGAATGGCTTTGAATGTATATGTGCCAATGTTTTCTGGGTTATTTTTACATCTTTGCTTATTAATTTGATTTTGTTCTCATTTGATTCTTGCTGTGATATTAGGAAGGTCGCTTTACCACCTCTCTGGTCCTTAGCTTCCTCAACTGTAAAATTAGGACTTTGGATTAGATGATGTCCAAGATTTGAGGTCTAAGGCTTATATTTTCCTGTGATCCAGAAATATATTCTATGATACTCCTGGACTTTGTTGAATAACCTCCCTAAATTAGATGCACTAGTTTCAATATTTATATTTTCCACCACTAGGAGAAGCTGTTCAGTTGCTGAGGTTTAGTAAGTTCTCACTAAAGAACTGGCTGTGGTATTTTCTCAATCTGGAATACTTTAAAATTTAAAAACAAAAATTCCAAGTATTAACTTTTGCCAGAAAATGGGGAATTGCTGGGAATTTATGTTTGAAAATGTACATATACATGTATGTGTATATCTGTCTGTTCATAATTGTCCAGGATACAAACATATTTTCCTAAAGTCTCAAACTCTTTCATGTTACCAGAATTGTTGGGTAAAAAAATAAAATAAAAATTGAACCTGAATTTGGAGAAAATACTGAGCTCAATTTCCCTTTCTGGTTCATTACCTTAAACAATAATCAGGCTGACAGGAACTGGATTAAAACAAGTTGTCTGGATATATTACTGATATCACAAGACAGGAAGAGTTTAAGGAATTTTGAAAGACAGAAACAGATGTTTCATTCACTAGGGAAGAGACTGAGTCCTGATCTGTGTGACTCATCTCTCATGTGAACGGTCACTCCACACAGAGCCACATAGGTTTGTAATGCCCCACCTTTCAGACCATGTCTCTAGATAGTGGGAAGAACTGACTGCTCCGGGCCTTCCTGATAGACACCTTTTTCTTCTCCCTTAGCTAATGATTCTGATGACACATTCTTCCATGTAAAGTATCCACACTGTTTCCTACCCAAATCTATAATTTATTGGCCTTTTTCTTTGACACCTGTTCCCTGCCCCCTTCCACCCTGCATGCACACACTTCCCTTGTCTTTGCATGAGAAAAACAAAATATTTTATTACAAATAGTAAAATGTCATTTTATTAGTAATAGGGTTATATAGTGATAACAATTGCTAGAATTTATATAGTGTTTTCAGCTATACAAAGGATTTCATAAATTTTATTTCATGGAATCCTCACAACAACCCTGGGAGGCAGATGTTATTATCTTCATGTTTTAAAGATGAGAAAATTAAGGCCTGCAGAAGCTAAGTGACTTGTCCAGGGCTACGCAGCTAGTAAAGTGTGTGAGGAAGCATTTAAACTCAGATCTTCTCACCTTTGGGTCGAATGTCTATCCATTGTATAACCTAGATGACTATTTAAAGGTAAAGCTGAGATTTAATGAGGACAGCATGGAGATGACTGGAAGTTGACATTTTATCACAGAACAAAAACCAAATTGCAGTTAAAAGTATTTGATGGAGATTTCTTTCCTGTGTTCCCCCTTCAACACTAAGGCAGGAATACATTGGAGACACTTTTCCTTCTTTTGGCCTTTTAGAAAGTTGTTTAATACGTTTGTCGAATAAATGAAAAAATTGCATTAAAATCAGGAGGGAAAGGCTAGAAGAAAATCCAATTGTGCCAGAGTAATTAGGAATTGCACAGAGAATGCTCAGAACTTCCTTGGTACTTCCAGTGGACCACATGGTTCCCATTTTGAGGGGACCATTATCCCCTAGCTGATTCTGACCAGCCATATGTGACTCAGCTCCTGAGAGCTTTGTGAATGATGAAACAATCCCTTCACTGGCTGAAAGGTACCATTGACTCAGTAGATCTTTAAAAAAGGAGTGACTCCTTCTCTGGCTGTACTTTACTTCACCCACAGGCTACCATGTAATTCTGGGGCTTCTCATGAGCAACTTTCCATAGGTTACCATGTAATTCTGGGACTTCTCATGAGATGTCAGAGAAGCCCCTTTTCTATTCCAACAGCAGGTCAGCTGTTTCCAGGTTAAGCCAAACCTGGAGCCTATCTAATTGAGCTCTAGGCCAGGCTCCTGGCTGCCTCTTTGCCTGATCTTAACTAAACATTGATCTCAAGGTGGATGTGTCCAGATTTGGAGACAGTCTTGTAAATTTGAGTGATCTGGAAGCCCTAGGTCCTTAGTCAGTGTTGGCGCCATTGTAGAAGGAGTTTCTGTCAACTCCTTCAGATCTCTTAGAGAAATTGATCACAACTGGAGAATGGGCCCAATACCTGCCCTGGATTGTCAGAAAACATGTAGAAATATAAAATGCCTATTCCACAGTCCTAACAAATGCTTTGTCTTGATGATTTAAATCTCAACCTCTAAATAGAGCACAATAGTGGTTATTATCTATGTAATTGGTTGGGATTAACTCAGGCCAGTCTCCTGATTTTAGAATGAAATGAGATACTTATAATCTACCCAATATTTAACAAGAAGGAATTTCCATAGTTCTAGCAGGGTATGGACATTGAAAGAAGTGAATAGATGTTCACTTAGGATTAAGCATAGGTTCAGCTGAATAGAACTTTCCAGTGTTATTCATGCTGCTGATCAAGTGGGGTTTCAGGGAGGAGTCCCTTGTGTCCTTGATGTCTAGAGGCTGAGATTTAAATCATCTAAACAAATACAAAGTCATAGTTGTTTAATCTCTGCAGTAGAATGAACATCCTAGGAGATCAAGGCAAAGATGAAACTTAAAACTAATAAACAAAAACACCTACAGAGAGTCTTTTCAATTTCATGTAAGGACTTCATGTGAAAAAAGATGTAGTCTAGACCATACAACTATGAGTAAGTATAGCATTGTAGCTAGACAATAGTTTTTGATGGCGGATGTAAGTAAAGACTCAATCTTATGTAATTCTCCATCTCTTTCAAGATCTCAAGTTACTGTTTCTGTTGTCTAACCCCTTCTGTTAATTATCTAGCCCTTACTGCTATTACCTTGTCCCTGTTGCTGTCACCATGCATGTGCTCCTATTGTGCTAACCTGCAACACCAATTCTTCCCTTGTCCCTCAATTTCAGTTATTTATCAATGAGTGGATGATGATATCAAGAAGTGACAGTGAGAGTTGCTGCTGAGAGTTGATAACTACATTTTTTCCTGCTATTCTTGGATCCATTTCCTTTTATTTAAATTTTATTTTTTCAATTACGAATTTCTTTTTCTTCTCTCCTACCTCCTGTACTTCTCCCCATTGAAAGAAAAGATAAAGAAAAACCCTTGCAAAAATATGTACAGTTGAGCAAAATAAATTCCACATCAGTACTATTCAACCATGTCTTATTCTGTACCTTGTATCCATTATTCTCCCTCAAAAAATGGGTAGTTTACTTCATTAGTAGATGGGTCCTGCTCTCCTCTTATCTAAGCAATGAGATGAGCCATATCCAAGAGGCAAAACTGTTTTTTAGCACAGACATAGTTATTTTTTAAAAATTCTTTTTTCTCCACTTAATAGTATTTATTTTCCAATTATATGTAAGGATAGTTTTCAACATTCATTTTCATAAGATTTTGCATTCCAAATTTTTGTCCCACCTTGCCCTCTCCCCTCTCCAAGACACCATTCTATCTGATACAGGTTATACATGTACAATAATATTAAATATATTTTCCACATTAATCATATTGTGAAAGAAGAATCAGAACCAAAGGGAAAACCCATGAGAAAGAAAAAACAAAAAATTGTGAAAATAGTACACTTCTTTCTGCATTCAGACTTTCTAGTTCTTTTTCTGAATGTGGATAGCTTTTTCCATCAATGAGTCTTTTGGAATTGTCTTGAAACATTGTATTGCAGAGAAGAGCTAAGCTTATCATAGCTGATCAACACACATCACATTCACAGTTATTGTTACTATGTATTTCCCTCTATCCTATTTTCCCCTTGTTTATATTTGACTCTCTCCCCTCACCTTGTCCTTCCTCACCAGTTTTGCTTCAGACAACTGCTTCCCTGAGTCTGCACTCCCTTCCATTGCTCCTCCCTTTTCTTTCCCCTTTCCTCTTTCACTTCCCTATAGGGTAAGGTAAGTTTCTTTACTCAAATGAGTATGTAATTTCCTCTTTGAACCAAATCCAATGAGAGTAAGGTTCAAACAATGCTCATCCCCTCCTTTCTTTCCCTCTATTGTAATAGGTCTTTTGTGGCTTTTCATGTGATATAATTTGCCCTATTCTGTCTCCTCCTTTCTTCTTCTCTCAGTACAATCCTTTTTTCCCCATCCCTTAATTTTTTTTGTATCATCACATCAAAGTCAACTTATACTCACACCCTTTGTCTATGTCTATTCCTTCTTAATTGCCCTAATATATAGACAATTTGCAAGAGTAACAGCTATCATCTAACTGTAGGGATGTAAACAGTTTAACCTTATGGGATAACATATTTTTTCTTTCCTGTTTAGTTTGTTTATACTTCTCTTGAATCTTGTGTTTGAAGATTGAATTTTCTGTTCAGCTCTGTTCAGGAAAGTTTGAAACTCCCCTATTTCTTTGAATATCCATCATTTCCCCTGAAAGATTACATTCAGTTTTGCTGGGTAGTTGATTCTTGGTTGTAATCCAAGCTCCTTTACCTTTTGGAATACTCTGATTCTTTAATATAGAAGCTACTAAGTCCTGTGTTATTCTGACTGTAGCTGATTTGTTTCCTTCTGGTTGCTTGTAGATTTTTCTTCTCGACCTGGTAATTCTGGAATTTGACTGCAAGATTACATTTTGGGATCTCTTTCAAAGAAGTGAATAGTGGATTTTTCAATGACTATTTTACCCTCTGATTCTAGGGGATCAGTACAGTTTTCCTTGATAATTTCCTGAAAGATGCTCTTTAGGTTCTTTTTTTTTTTTTGAGCATGGTTTTTAAATAGTCCAATACTTCTTAAATTATCTCTACTGTATTTTTAAAAATTTTCACTTCCAAGTTCTCTGCTCCATCTACTACCCCACCCATTGCAAAGTCAAGAAATAAAGTACCTATTATATATATATATATATATACACATATATACACACACGCATATATATATATATATATACATTTATATATACGCACATATATGAAGTCCTACAAAACATTTCTGCTTTAGCTATGATCCAAAAATACAAACAAACAAGGAGATAAAAATATGCTTCGATCTTCACTTTGAGACCATCAGTTCTCTCTTAGGAGGTAGATGGCATTTTATATTATGAGTCCTTTGTAATTCTGGTGGATCACTGTGCTGAGCAGAATTACTAAATCTTCCACAGTTGATTTTCTTTACACTATTACTATTATTGTTCTCCTGGTTCTGTTTATTTCACTTTGTATTAATTCATACAAGTCTTCCTAGGTTTTCCTGAAATCATCCCCATCATCATTTCTTACAGCACAAGAGTATTCCATCAGTTTCATGTGCCACAACTTGTTCAGCCATTTCCCAACTGATGGGTTTTCCCTTAGTCTCCAACTCTTTGCCACCACCAAAGGAGCTGTTACAAATATTTTTCTACATGTGAGTCTTTTCCCTTTTTCCTTTGGTCTCTTTGGATTATAGACCTAGTAAAGGGTCAAAGGGTATGCACAGTTTTATAGCCGTTTGGCCAAATTGTTTTCCAGAATGGTTAGACTAGTTTATAGCTCTCCTGGCAGGGCAAGAGTGTGCCTATTTTCCCACATTGTTTCCAGCTTTTATAATTTTCATTTTGTGGCATCTTAGACAATCTGATGCATGTAAACTTATACTTCAGATTTGTTTTATTTGCATTTCACTAATTATTAATGATTTAGAACATTTTTATATCCTTTGACCATTTATCAATTGAGAAATGGCTTTTATATTTATAAATTTGCCTCAGTTCTTTATATATTTGAGAATTGAGACCTTTATCAGAAAAACTTGCTACAATTTTTTTTAACTTAGTTTCCTGCTTTCTTTTAAATTTTGGTTGCAATTGATTTTGTTTGTGCAAAACCTTTTTATTTTATGTAATCAAAATTATCCATTTAGCTTTTCATGAATCTCTTTATCTCTTATTTATGAACTGTTCCCTTATCCATAGATCTGACAGATCAATGATCCTTTAATTTGCATATGGTATTACCCAAAGATAGAGAACCTGTGGCCTTTAGGCTGCAGGTGCCGCACCCTGGTACCTTTTGTGTTTAAATCATGTACCCATTTTGAGTTTATCACAGTGTATGTTGTGAGATACTGGTCTGCCAGATTGTTTGCCAGCTTTTTCAGCAGTTTTTGTCAAATAGTGAGTTCTTGCCTTAGATATTTGGATCTATCAAGCATTGGATCATTATGGTCATTTACTTTTATATATTGTGTACTTGGTCTGTTCCATTGATCGACCACTCTATTTCTTATACAATATCAAAATGTTCTGATGTTACTGCTTTGTAATATAGTTTGAGATCTGGTACTACTTGGCTACCTTAGTCTCACTCCCTTTTTTTCATTGATTCCCTTGATATCTCTGAAAAGGATAGGGATAAATTGTGGTTTGTCCTTCATTCTCTAAGAAGACCACAGCATCAGGGAGATGATGACATGATTTGCAATTGAATTTATTTTGAATGAGTGAGGATTGTACAAAGTCACCAGCCTCATTTTCTCTTCCAGAGCCATTCATTTCCTTAAAATAATAAATAATATCAACTAAGAGTTAGTACTACCTATAATAAAGGAACACTAGAGACTTTTCCAATAATATCAGAGGTAAAGCAAAAATCTCCATTACTTAGAAATGCTAAGCACAGAAACAAAAATATGAAGAAATAAGGAGAGGCAAAGAAGAAGCAAAAGGGTCACTTTTTATAGATGTTTGTTATAATTTACTTAGAGAACCCTAGAGATTCAATTAAAAAATTAATTGAAATGATAAATTCAGTAAAGTTATCAGGTGTTAAAGTAATCAAACAAAAGTAATTAGCTGTTCTCTATGTCACTAATAAAACTTGTCAGGAAGAGATAGAAAAAGAAATATCATTCAATTTAATACAAAATATAAAATATCTGGGAGTTCATCTGCCACACCACATTCAGGATTTAAATGACTATATAAACAACAAAATATTCTTTTACTGAAATAAAGGAAGACCAAAATAAAGGAAGACTGAAATAATTGGACAAATAATCATGGGTTATATACATGGTTGAGCTGTGGTAATATAATAAAAATGATACTACTTAAATTAATTTGTAGATTTAGTGCCATATAAATCAAACTTCCATGTGATTATTTTATAGAAATAGTCAAAATTATGTCAAAATTCATTTGGAGAAGCAAAGGTCTAGAATCTTAAGGCAGATTTTTTAAAAAAGTAGCATTAATAAACCAGATCTCAAATTATACTTGAGAGTAGGAAGATTGTTGTGGAAATAGAATTGAACAATTCTCTAGATGACAGATCTACTTGTTACTACTCCTGTATTCATCTTTTATCTTCCCTAGCAAGGGTGGGGTAAGAACAATCTGACCAACACATTTCAAACACAGGCTGAATTATAAATCTATTTTTAGCTCTTGTCTAGGGAGAATGGATGGAGAATATTAGGGGAATTGGGTTTTTTTTCCCCTAGAGCAGGATGTCTTCTTGACAAACCAGGACATGTACATATTCATATATGCACCATACAGGGGTAAAGTAAGTTCAGTTTGGAACCTAACACTCTGGATCTTCATTGTATGGTTTCAACAAAGTGATTTCTAACATCCTTTTCAGTTTTCAAGTTCTGTGGCACTTCATTCATAGAAATAACTGTGGGACTTTCCAGATCCTGTAATATGAGTTTAAGGCTTGGCTAACTACATTGTTGTTTTCTTGTTAAAGAACTGACTCTCTTTATGTTGAGTCTTTGGAGGGCGCTTCCTTTATGGGACAGGAAGGGACCTTGAGTTCAATGCCTTCCTTGTTTTTGAGCTCCTTTGCTTGGTTAAAGCTAACCATATCCTTTTGCTGTTCTTCTTACTTCCTGCTATCATCACCAGGCTAGGCTGGCGTTCTGTTTTCTGCCTTTTATGTTTCCTCCCGT
The DNA here is from genome assembly GCA_023548195.1 of Bettongia penicillata ogilbyi. Taxonomy (NCBI): domain Eukaryota; kingdom Metazoa; phylum Chordata; class Mammalia; order Diprotodontia; family Potoroidae; genus Bettongia; species Bettongia penicillata. The sequence goes on along the minus strand of JAJHZJ010000372.1, from coordinate 3,441,990 downwards.
AACTTGCAGGATAACTGAAGAGTTGTGGTTGTAAGCCGGCAGATCTTGATTTCTATTTCTATTTATTCTATCCTATTATTATTTTTCTAGTCTAAACCAGTATAATTACTAGAAATGCTTCTTTTCAAGACTGTTCTGGGATTCAAATGAATTGATCATTTTAGTACCCTTGGCTCATATGGATTACGCAGAGGTGACCAAATCACGGGAAGAAGGGCCTGACTGAGTCAACTGGAAACAAATGTCTTCTGGGCTAGCTCCATGATTCCCTCCCTTTGTCAGGCAGAGCAGCTTAATAGTGTACCTGGTGTGAAATGTGTTTCTGGACTTGCTGGAGTGCCACATGTAAGTGGCAGTTATGATAGATGGTATCACAGAGTTGGAAGAGAATAGTTGATATCTATTCCAACCTGTAGCTGAAAAAGAATCCCCACTATAATATGTCTGACAAGTGGTCAGCCACCCTTTGCTTAAAGACTTCCAAGAAAGCCTACTAGCTCCGTGGCCATCTGTTCCATTTTTAGAGAGCTCTCATTCAGGCTTTCTTACTTGGCAGTCTCGCAAAGGTTTCCCATTATAATTTTTTTGAATTCATAATTGAAGAAAATATGAAATTTCATTTAGAGGTTAATGAAAATACAGATTTTTTTTACCCTTTCTAAGTTCAAAGATCTCCTTCCTTGAAATTTATCTGTGGATCCCTTGGTAGGAGGGAAGATGGTCCATGGAACCCAGGTTGAGAAACCCTGCTCTAATTATATGGATTTCCCCCTTCAAGCCTAATTTTGTGACTTCCACCCATTGTTTCCAGTTCTGTCCCTGGAGCCAAAGAGAACAATTTTTCAGTTCCTTCTTCCATCTGGCAGACTTCTGAGTACTTAATGACAGCTATCATTCTTGCTTTCTTTTCTTCTTTCCCATTTTTAATCTCAATCCCTTCTGACTAACCATTCCTGTTTACGTCAGTCAATCCTCCTAAGACACTCCATTATTCTGCATGCCTTCTTCTGGATGTTCTTATTTAGCTTATCATTCTTTTTCCTAAATGTGATCTTCAGATGTGAACCCACTGTCCCAGATTTAGTCTGATCAGGGTGTGGTTTACAGGCTAGGATGTGAGACCATCCCATCCCTAATCCTGGAAAGTGGAGCTCTCTTAATGAATGCCACCCAACACTGCATTGTCCCAGCTCATAACTCCAGCAACTGTGCCTTGACATGTTTGTCTTTCCACCGTTCCTCTGTGATTTTCTTTTTCTTGTTTTTGTCATCTTTGCCAATCTAACAGGTGACTCCCGCTCTTTGGCAAGGCATGGAGGCAGAGAGAGACCCAGTAAGAGGAAATCAGAACTTTCCAAACATCAGGAATGAAAGCTAGTGGTGGTTCTCCTCTAAGATAGATTTGCCAAGAAGTTGAATTCTTGAAGTCAACAGGACAGCAGTATGTTGTAGTGAGCTGATCTTTGAAAGAAGCTAGGAATCCTAAGAGACAGAGGTGAGGAAGCAATGCAGCATAGAACTCAGTACATGAAGTCAGGAGAACTGGGCTTAAAACCCTTTATTTGTTATCTGTGTGATCATAGGTAAGTCATTTAGCCTCTTAGAAAAGCCTCCTTCCGTCTTACAACACTATTCAAATGTGAGACTTTCTATTACAATGGAAATATAAGTAGTGCAATAGGAAGAGTGGCCTGCTTGGAGTCAGGGGAGACCTAGGCTAAAGTCCCAGGTCAGAAACTTACTACCTATGTGATCCTGGGTATGTTTAAGCCTCAGTTTCTTTATCTTTATAGGTAACACAGTTTATGAGAATTTCAGGATTGTAAATAGAATTAAAATACACACACACAATGAAGCAGTTACTACTATGACCTCTATTGCTGCTACTACTACTACTACTACTACCACCACTGTCATCAGTACTACTACTGCCACCACCACTTTATTTGAAGGTATCCTGAGATATTACACAAGGGGATAAAATAACTGGGTTTTTTTGTAGCTGAATAAAATAATGATTATTATGAAATGATAATATAATACAATAATGTAGTAGCAATATATAATTTGTTTGTCAGTCATTTTTCAGTAGTATCTGACACTTCATGAACCCATTTGGAATTTTCTTGGCAAAGATACTGGAGTGGTTTGCTATTTCCTTTTCCAGATTATTTTACAGAAGGGTAAACTGAGGCAAACAGGCTAAAGTGACTTGCCCAGGATCACACAGCTAGTAAGTGTCTGAGGCTAGATTTGAACTCATTAAGATGAGTCTTTCTGACTTCAGGCCTGATGTTTTCTCTACTGTGCCACCTCACTGACCATAATATGTATTATAATTGTGTAGCTATAGTAATAAAAAAAGGATTTGTCCTCAGAATCTGTAGGGTCAGTGAAGGCATCCTTGATGCACTAGCAACAGGACACTAGAGATGATAAATATACTTCATTCTGTTCTTACTTAGTTTTTCTGTAATTTGTTTTTTCTCTGTATTTTAAAAATTCTTCATTTCATTTATCTTGAAGATTATAGGTGTTTGGTATGGTGGAATCAATTAAAATGTTATACTTAAGATTTTGTAGATGGAAGTGTCCAGGATAGTTTGAAGTCTATGTTTGTTTATGGGGATTTGTCATCTCTAAATCTATGAGAGGGAGTTCAGGTTTCTGATTTATAAGTATAGATACCATGTCATGACTTACTGTATATTTAGTAGATGCTATTTTTTTCTTTTGTCTTTTTCTTTTTTTTTTTAACAACTTGTCATGTACAGTTTTTTCTATTTCCTTTTCATAGTCTATATTGTCTAATGCCAGGGCTTCCTAAGCAAAAACATTCTATAAATTTGGGTGACAGTGACCTGGTCCTGAGTTGTCTTCTTAATTTTGCTCCCTTCCTTGATTTCCACAAAGAGAGTATATGGTTTAGTGATTTGTTTTATGATCCATGGGTAGCTAGGTGGGAGAGTGGATAGAGTGCTGAACCTAGAGTCAGGAAAACTCATCTTCCTCAATTCAAATCTGGCCTCAGACACCTACTAGCTGTGTGATCCTGGGCAAATCCCTTAACTCTGTTTGTTTCAGTTTCTTCCTCTGGAAAATGATCTGAAAAATAAATGGCAGACTGCTCCAGTGTTTCTGCCAAGAAAACACCAAAACTGCTCAGATGAAAAGTTGGACGATAACTGGAAAATGTACAATAACAATATTGATGCTCCTTAGATGCCACCTGTGGAAAGCCTGTTGATTTCATTTTTGGATCTTAGTCATTTCATACTGTCCATCCAGAAATACTATAATCATAGGAGGTATTTGACAAATCTGATGGTGTGTATCTGTTATGTGCTCAGTGAAGTAATGTCTGCTTGCTTCAAAAGTAGGTTTTTAACCTATTTTTCCTGCCCTTTGAGAATTGCTTTCAAATATTCTTCCTCTATTTTGGCAGAAACTGTTTTATCTTTCTTTAGCTGCCTTGGGGTGAGAGGTCCTGGATTTTGTTGGTATTGGATGGGTTGGGTATTTTTTGGCAGGGAGGACATTTTCCCAATTTGTTATGGTCCATTTAACAGTTTCTGAAGTGTACATTAATACTAATCATTCACAAGCATAATTTCTTTCAGTATATTCTTGCTATTCAGCTTTGATTTCAGGATACCAGTATACCTCTTACAGTATTTAGCTGCAACCCTCTCTTTGATATCTTTCTGTTCAATGTATTTTCCTTGGAGGAGACAAAGGTTTGTTCATTTGTTTTGTTTTATTTTTAAAGGAGGCCCATTTTATTAAGTGACAAATAATTAGGTCAAGAACATATGTGCCTTAACATTTGTTCCATTTCAACAATGCCATGAAGTAGTTAAGATATATTCAAAATTTGCAGATTTAGACTCGAATATCTTTGTTATTTAAATGCAAAAAGTTCTTTAGGAGAAACTTCTGACTCATGACTTCTGGGTGTCACCATCTTCCTTGAGCTGCCCCAAGAGAAAGGTATTTTTAAGTGTTGCCTTCATCCACTGATTCAGTGTAAACTCTGGCTCCGGCTTCAAGCTCAAAGCCTTTAGTCTCTATCTTTCCTTTGTATGCATTGAATATTTTATATGTACATCAAGATGATGACATGACTTACATTGACTTTGATTTGAGTGAGGGAGGGCTGTACAGGGTCACCAACCTCACTTTCTTCTCCTGAGCCATCTGGGTCCAGTGGCCTGATGTTCAACAGGATGATTGGAGATGGTCCAGGATGCCATATGGGACCCTGGGCATTTCAGGCTAATGTCTTATCAGATGCTCACTTTGAATGAGATATACCCATTCAATGAATAGACTTCTTTAAGTTACTCAAGGGATGGCCCCTTTAATAAAAGAAATACCAAACTGGGAGGGAAAGACCCTCAGGGTTCCTGGGTAAAAGAGAAACAATTACTAATGAAGGACAAACACAACATATTGAGACCAAGTGGCATTTTGATATCATGGAGATTCTACAAGATAAACAAACTATTTAGTGTGGGTTGCTTTGTCTGTTTTTTATTACAGCCATTATAACTCAGTGTATTCACATATACCAGGTGACTAATAAAAAAGAAGCCACACTTAGTTCTACTTAGGAGAAATGATAATGGATTTAAGACTAGGTAAAATCAAATTGAACTAAAGCTATCTCCCTGAAAAAGGGTCTCCCATTTTTCTATGAATTGCTCTTGGCATTGTTATGAAGTTGGAATGTTTTAAATAGGAAAGAATTTCCCATGTGGACATCAAATATGCTAGCATTGTTATTATTCTTGGTTTTTGATAAATAGTTATAGCATATTAATAAGTCATAAAAGCATGAAACTGAGTCAGAGGTTTTGCATTAACCAGCAAAGGCAGAATAAATTTACTTTTTTTTAAAAATAAATAAGTGTACTTTGGGGCAGCTTATTCAAAAATTACTTGACAGATAACAATTTATTCTTTATATCCCTGGGACTTTGGCAGTGTCTTTTTTTGCTCCTCAGCTTTTCATGGTTTTTTCCTCGTGTTTATAGATTTTTTGAGAGATACAAACTTTGAATGCTTAATAACAAAGCTTCTATCTGGAGTATAATAGATTTGTGATGTCTTCTATTAAGAAAGCAGGGGGAAGAGCTTTGTATCTGAGAGGAAACTGGTGAAATGCTGGTAAAATATGTATCCCCTTCCTCAAGGGGGATGAGCCAAAATGGTAGAGTAAAAGCAGGCATTTGCCAGAAATCTCCCCTACCCCCCTCCAAAAATCTGTAAAAATGACTTTAAAAAATCCGAGAGCAGCAGAACCCCCCAAAAGAACTCCACCTCAAGACAACCTGGAAGGTCAACAGGAAAGGTCGGTTGTACCATGCTGAGAGAGGAGTGTAGTCCAACACAGGCCATGGCAGCATAGACTGGGCCCACGCAAACCTGGAGCGGGCCTCAGGGGACTGAATCACTGGAAGCTGTGGCAGTTTTCTGACTACTCAAGCTACAAATGCCAAACACAACTTAGGGTGGAAGGAAATGACTGTTGGACTTGGGTGGGAGAGGAATACAGTCCAGCCCTAGCCCCAGTATAGACCATGCACCAGCAAACCAGGAGTGGATCTTGGGAGTGACTGAATCAGCAGTGGAAGTGGTGGTGGCAGGGACAGAGGCAGAGGCAGTGGCTGTTCCTGGAGTTCTCAGGCCACAGATGAAGAAATGATCAGAAGGAGATTACAAGGGTCTGTTTGCTGGCACTGAAGCAGGACTCTGTTGCTTTGCCCAGCCTTGGATTTGGATTATAGTCCTGGGGCAAGGAGGAGCACTAGAATAACATAGCTTGCAGCATCAATGGAGAGGGTTCCCTCATCACAATTCCAGCCGTGAAAAGTGTGCTTGTGGTCACTCAAAGACCAGAGCACTGGCTGGGAGAAGAGTAAACACCTTTCCTTAGATCATACCACCTTGGAAGAACTGAAAACCTACAGGTTCCTAGAAGTATCTCTAAAAATAGCCACACAAAACCTCTGAAGCATGGGACAGTGAGCCCTCCACACTGGAAGCAGTGCCCTACCTTAACAAAGAGTTAAAAAATCAAGAAGTAGGCTGGGGAAATGAGCAAACAACAGAAAAAGCTCAGCCTATAGAAACTTACTTTGGTGACAAGGAAGCCCAAAACACAAGGTCAGAAGAAGACAACAGAGTTAATGCTTCTACGTCCAAAGCCTACAAGAAAAATATGAGGGGGGGAGGAGCCAAGATGGCGGAGTAGAAAGACTCACGTCTGCTAGCTCCAAACCCACAGCCCATAAATTTTCTGTAAAAAGAACTCCCCACAAATTCTGGAGCAGTGCAATCCACGCAGCAACGCAGTGGAGGAGATTTCCATTCCAGAGACCCTGAAAAACTGGCACCAAAGGTCTGTTGCACACTGGACAGCGGAGCCCACCCCTGCCCTGCCCTGGTCACGCAGCCCAGAGAGGAGCAGATCTGAGCAGGCTTCAGGGACAGAACCTCTGGTGCCTGCGAAGGTCCCTCCACCCACAGGTGCTACAGGTCAGTGAGAGAGACTTCTGGGCTGGCCGAGAGGGGAGCGGGGTGTCTCCATAACTCAGGCCCCCTCGGGAGGCAGTGGCAGAGGCAGCGACAGAGGCAGCAGCGGCCAGGCTCTCCTGGAGCAGGCAGGAGCTCAGGGCCATTACTGAAGGTCTCTGCATAAACCCCCTGAGGGAACTGAGCCTGGGAGGCAGCCCTGCCTCCATCCGAGTACCAGAATTTAAGCTCACATTGAATAGAAGTTGTGCCCACTGCTGAAAGCCCTGAGGCTGGGAAGCAGCATTTGAATCTCAGACCCCAAGCACTACCTGGGCGGATCTAGGCAGGGGTGGACAGGAATCTCAGAAGTCAAGTAACTGGCTGGGAAAATACCCAGAAAAGGGAAGAAAAATGAGACTGTAGAAGGCTACTTTCTTGGGGAACAGATGTTTCCACCTTTCATTTCTGATGGGGAGGAACAATGCTTGCCATCAGGGAAAGACGTGGAGGTCGGGGCCTCTGTATCCCAGATATCCAAGGTGGATGTCCAGTGGGCTCAGGCCATGGAAGAGCTCAAAAAGGAATTTGAAAATCAAGTTAGACAGGTGGAGGAAAAACTGGGAAGAGAAATGAGAGAGATGCAAGAAAAGCATGAAAAACAGGTCAATACCTTGCTAAAGGAGACCCAAAAAAATGCTGAAGAAAATAACACCTTGAAAAATAGGCTCACTCAGTTGGCAAAAGAGGTTCAAAAAGCCAATGAAGAGAAGAATGCTTTCAAAAGCAAAATTAGCCAAATGGAAAAAGAGGTTCAAAAGCTCACCTAAGAAAATAGTTCTCTCAAAATTAGAATGGAACAGATGGAGGCTAATGACTTTCTGAGAAACCAAGAAATCACCAAACAAAACCAAAAGAATGAAAAAAATGGAAGAGAATGTGAACTATCTCATGGGAAAAACAACTGACCTGGAAAATAGATCCAGGAGAGACAATTTAAAAATTATGGGACTACCTGAAAGCCATGATCAAAGAAAGGGCCTAGACATCATCTTTCATGAAATTATCAAGGAAAACTGCCCTGATATTCTAGAAACAGAGGGCAAATAAAGTATTGAAGGAACCCACCGATCACCGCCTGAAAGAGATCCAAAAAAAGAAACTCCTAGGAACATTGTGGCCAAATTCCAGAATTCCAGGTCAAGGAGAAAATATTGCAAGCAGCTAGAAAGAAACAATTCCAGTATTGTGGAAATACAATCAGGATAACACAAGATCTAGCAGCTTCTACATTAAGGGATCGAAGGGCATGGAATAGGATATTCCAGAAGTCAAAGGAACTAGGACTCAAACCAAGAATCACCTACTCAGCAAAACTGAGTATAATACTTCAGGGGAAAATATGGTCTTTCAATGAAACAGAGGACTTTCAAGCATTCTTGATGAAAAGACCAGAGCTGAAAAGAAAATTTGACTTTCAAACACAAGAATGAGAAGAAGCATGAAAAAGTAAACAGCAAAGAGAAGTCATAAGGGACTTACCAAAAGTGAACTGTTTACATTCCTACATGGAAAGACAATATTTGTAACTCTTAAAACTTTTCAGTATCTGGGTAGTTGGTGGGACCACACACACACATACACACGCACACACACATGCACACACACATGTACATGTGTGCATGCACACACACATGCATGCACATACAGAGATAGAGAGCACAGAGTGAATTGAATAGGATGGGACCATATCTTAAAAGAAATCAAGGTAGATGGTGAGGGAGAAATGTAGTGGGAGGAGAGAGGGTGAAATGGAATGGGGTAAAGTATATCTCATTCAAGAGGCAAGTAGGAGACTTTTTAGTGGAGGGAAAAAGAGGAGAGCTGAGAAAAAAACATGAAGTTTACCCTCATCACATTCGATTGGAGGAAGGAATAAAATGCACACTCATTTTGGTATGAAAACCTATCTTACAATACAGGAAAGTGGGGGAGAAGGAGATAAGCAGGGTGGGGGTTATGATGGAAGGGAGGGCAATGGGAGGAGGGAGAAATTTGAAGTCAACACTCTTGGGGAGGGACAGAACCAAAAGAGAGAATAGAAACAATGGGGGGCAGGATAGGATGGATGGTAATTCAGTTAGTCTTACACAACATGACTATTATGGAAGTCATTTGCAAAACTACACAGATAGGGCCTATATTGAATTGCCTGCCTTCCCAAAGGGAATGGGTGGGGAGGGAGGAATGGGGAGAATTTGGAACTCAAAGTTTTAGGAACAACTGTTGAGTACTGTTGTTGCTGCTAGGAAATAAGAAATACAGTTAATGGGGAATAGAAAGTCATCTGGCCCTACAGGACAAAAGAGAAGATGGGGACAAGAGAAGGGAGGGATAATAGAAGACAGGGCAGATTGGTGACAGGGGAAATTAGATTGCTTGGTGTATTGGGGTTGGGGGAGGGGATAAATGGGGAGAAAATTTGGAACCCAAAATTTTGTGAAAATGAATGTAAAAAGTTAGATAAATAAATTTATATTAAGAAAAAAAAGAAAGAAAGAAAAAAGAAAAATATGAATTGATCTCAGGCCATGGAAGAGCTCAAAAAAAGTATTTTGAAAATCAGTTAAGAGAAGTAGAGAAAAAAATTGGAAAAGAAATGAGAGTGATGCAAGAAAATCATAAAAACCAGCTAAAAACTTGGTAAAGGAGATCCAATAAAACACTGCAGAAAAGAATCTTAAAAAATAGACCAGAGCAAGTGGCAAAAGAGGTCCAAAAAGACAATGAAGGGAAGAATGCCTTAAAAAGCAGATTTGGACAAATGGAAAAGGAAGTCCACAAGCTCACTGAAGAAAATAGTTCTTTAAAGATTAGAATGGAGCAAATGCAAGCTAATAACTTTATGAAAATTCAAGAAATTTTGAAGCAAAACCAAAGGAATGAAAAAGTAGCAGATGATTTGAAATATATCATTGGAAAATGACTGAACTGGAAAATAGGTGCAGGAGAGACAGTTTAAAAATTATTAGACTACATGAAAGACATGATCAAAAAAGAGCAAATAGAAGCTAACGACTCTATGAGAAATCAAGAAATTATAAAACTAAATGGAAAGAATGAGAAAATAGAAGACAATGTAAGGAAAACACTTTTAAGGAAAGACAATGAAAGAAAGAGAGATAATAGACTAAACAGAGGTATCTTATGGAAATGCTTATTTTATTCTATAAATTAAAAATGAAATAAATTTTGAAAAAGAGAGTATGAGGGTGACATCCCTAAAGGATAACAGCAACCCTATGGCTGTAGTCCCTCCTAGTGAATGATAAAAATTATGAGCCTAAGGATAGGAAATCAGGTCATGTGTCAGTGTAAATGCCCAAAAGCTGGTAAAATGTTCTTCCTTTTTTTAAAATAAGTTTATTTATTTTTAGTTTTCAGCATTCACTTCCATAAGTTTTAAATTTTCTCCTCCTCTCTTTCCTTCCCCCTCCCCAAGACAGAATGCAATCTGACATGAGCTCCACATATACGTTCCTGTTAAAAGTATTTTCACATTAGGCATGTGAAATTGGAAAAATTAGATTGAAAGGGAGGAACCATGAGAAAGAAAAACAAAACAAAAAAGAAAATAGTCTCCTTTGCTCTGCATTCCATCTCCATGGTTCTTTCTCTGGATGTAGATGATATCTTCCATCATGAGTCCTTTGGAATTATTTTAGTTCCATACTTTGCTGAGAAGGGCTAAATCTATCAAAGTCAGTTATTGCACAGTATGCCTGCTACTGTGTACAATGTTCTCCTGGTTCTGCTTCCCTCACTCAGCATCAGTTCATGTAAGTCCAGGTTTTTCTGAAGTCTGCCTGTTCATCATCTCTTATAGCCCAATGGTATTTCATTATATTCATATACCACACCTCATTCAGCCATTCCTCAATCGATGGTTATCCCCTTAATTTCCAATTCTTGGCCACCATAAAAAGAGCTGCTGTAAATATTTTTATATATGTGGGTCCTTTCCCCATTTTTATGATTCCTTTGGGATACAGCCCTAGAAGTGGTATTGCTGGGTCAAAGGTTATGCACATTTTTATAGCTCTTTAAGTATAGTTCCAAATTGCTCTCCACAATGGCTGGATCAGTTCATAGCTCCACCAAGTTAGTCTTCCAATTTTCCCACATTTCCAATATTTACTGTTTTCCTGTTTTGTCATGTTGCTTAATCTGATAGGGGTGATGTGGTACCACAGAATCCTTTTGGTTTGCATTTCTCTAATCAATAGCGATTTAGAGCAAAATGCTCTTTCTTTCTCCAATACTGATCCAAGCCTTCAATTTCAGAGAGGCATTCCAGGGGAAAGGCTAGTATTCAGTCCCTGAAGGAAGAAAAGAAGGAAAATTATTATGCTGTTATTATAAATGAATTCTGTCTCAGATGGGGAGAATTCATAGGGAACTCTCTTCTCATTTCTTTCTCATACCTTGTATAGTGTTTGTCATCACAATACACTTTGCACTTTGGAACTGTTATGAACTGTTTGCTATTTCCCAACTCACTCTTTGGATTTAGTACCAAAGTCACTTCATCAAGTCAATTTTCGTTTCTGGTTTACTCTCTTTGATTCATATTGAAACCACCTGGTTGCTCACCTTGACTTCATCATTACCTTCATAAATTCCTCTTCATGGAAGAACAAATCAAATTTGAGTGACACCTCTTCAGTATTCCCAGCCCCTAGAGCCACTCTCTTTTACTGATTGTAGAGGGTGAAGGGTAGACATTGGAGAGCTCCTCCCAGGTGGAGTCCCAGGGCAGAAGCTTCATAATTTCCCATATAGTTGCAGGACTTTATTATGCCCCCAGCTAGGTACTCTTTCCTCTCTTAGTCCCCTCTCACACCTCATCCTTTTTACAGTTTCTTTTTATGTATTATATTCCCTTATTAGATTGTGAGTTCCATGAGGGCAGGGACTATCTCTTGCCTTGCTGTGTATCCCCAGCACTTAGCACAGTGCCTGGAACGTAGTAGATGTATGTATTGACTGACTGGCACACTGTCTTTTCTCCAGAATGGTATTTCCCTTGATCTAGTTGATTGAGATGGCATGGTATATGGCATTGGATCTGACATCAGAGAAATTAGGTTTGGATTCTAGCCCTACCACCTTCTACCTGTGTGACTTTGGGCAAATCACTTCTGGGGCCTCTGTTTCCTCCTCTGTAAGTTTAGGGGCTTGGATTGAGTGACCTCTACAAGTATGATGCTCTGATTTTGAATCTGCTGTACATATTAAGCCACAACTAGAGATTCAGGCTTCCAGAATTGAAAACTGTGAAAAAGATACATAAAGGATCTACCTTCACACAAACACCAAGTTTTCTAGTAGATAATACAGCAAAACTCTAGACATTTGGTTCTTGACTTAGGGTCCAGTTCTACTGTGTATTTTGCTGTTGTTTCTCAATATCTTTCCCCTCTGGGGAGTTTTCTAAGTACAAATAGCCTTCTGATTGATCGTGAGTCAGTTCACCACATCCTCTTCAACTCTCTGTGGACAAGTAGCGCTAGAAGAGAGTGAATGTTTCTCAGTTGTTCCCCACATCTTAAATGTTCTTAATTATACTTGATCAGGGTGTCACATAAATGTGGTACTGGCCTTTCCCAGACTTGCTCCATGGCCTAGTGTCTTTTACCTTCTCTTCCTCATCCTCCTCCTGCCTTTTCTTCCTCCTCCCACCCCTTCTTGTTTTGTTCACCTCCCCTTTCTTTTTCCTTTCTTCCTTCTTCTTATCCCTCCTCTGCTTCTTCATCTTACTTATAGTAGTATTTATCTTTACTCCTAGTAAATTTAAAAAGACCCAAGAGATCCATGTTAGAGAATGTAATCATAACATCTGTCTCTTCTATCAACTATAATGACTATGTGATCCTAGTCAAGTCACTTATCTATTCAGTTCTCTAGGCCAGTGGTATGAGCAGCTAGGTGGTGAAATAGCTAGAGCTCTGGGCCTAGAGTCAGAAATACTCATCTTCCTGAGTTCAAATCCAGCCTCATATGCGAACTGTGTGACTCTAGGCAAAGTCAGTATTTACCTTATTTCCTCATATGTAAAATGTGCTAGGGAAGGAAATAGCAAATTGCTCCTGTGTCTTTGCTAAGAAAAACCCAAATGAGTTCATGCCTGTTCATATACTTTGATCATTTATCGATTAAGAAGTGGTTCTTATTTTTATGAACTTTCCTCCATTTCCTATGTCTTTGAGAAATGAGGCCTTTATCAGGAAAGCTTGCTATAAAAATTTTGATATTACTTCATTGTCTATGACTTGTTTAGTCATTTCTCAGTTATGTCCAGCTCTTGTTAACCCTATTTGGGGTTTTCTTGGCAAAGATATTGGAGTGGTTTGCAACTCATTTTCCAGATGATGAAACTGAAGGAAACAGAGCTAAGTGACTTGCTCAGGATCACCCAACTGATAAATGTCTGAGGCCAGATAAGAACTCAGATCTTTCTGACTGTAGGGACCGTTATCTCCTGCACTGCCTGGAGTTGCCTCACATCGGTTATTTTTCATCTTTTGACTGTTTTATTTTTTCTTCGTGTCTCACAGATTCATTAGCTTCTACTTGCCCAATTCTAATTTTAAAAATTCTATCCATCAGTGAGCTTTTGTACGTTCATCATTATGAGGCCAATTCTTGTTTTTAAGATGTCATTTTCTTCAGCATTTTTTAACCTGTTTTACCAAGTTGTTCATTCTCTTTTCATGACTTTCTTTCATTACTCTGGGGTAGAAGCAGGGCCATTGGTTTGGGAAGCAATGGCACTGAGGGCTCTTGGATTATGTAGCTGTTAGTGACAGTTGGTCAGTAGTTGGTATTGGTAAAGTTGAGGAAGATGGGTACTTTTCCATATGAATTTCTTCTGTAAGAAGCCTTGTCTGGGTGTACCCAGATTGAAGGCAGGCACTTTACCTCTCATGTCCTTTACTGTGTGAGTGGGTGTAGTCTCCTTTGTTTGGCTGGGTAGACAGGCTGCATCTTTAAAACTGACCAGACTGGGATAGTCTTCCGTGTTCTAGCTTTTACTATTGATAGACTGTGATCCTCATCTTGTGAAAGCAGCAGGAAAGACAGTGAGTCCGAAGAGAGATCATAGACTTTTTGGCTTTGCAGTCAACTAATGGAGGCTACACTTATCTCCTTGGTAGGGGCCAAAGGGAGGCAGTGGTGCCTCCTGTATGTAACATTCACATTTTTTGTTGTTGTGCTTTTATAATATTATATTGATGTATATTTTTATGATTTTTGATCCTGTTTTCTTAATTCTTCCCATGCCTCTAATTTCTGCACATGCACAATTTCTTATAGCACAATACTATTCCATTGCACTCATATACTAGAATTGTTTTAATGGGAGAATATACTTCATAAAGGAGTTTGTTGGGCAGTGTCTGTTGTACCAAAACAAAATATATCAATAAATATATGTTGAAAAGAAAAGATAATGGTGTGGTTTGGAGTTTGAAGTGATGGTGAGTCATGCAAATGTTAATTGGAGATTAAGTTGAAAGTTTGGGACCAGACGCATACACTTGGAAATTGTTTATAAAAAAGCATCAATTGGATGCCATGGGAATGGACATTCTGTCTGTTCCACTTGCCTTCAAAAAGAAGCAGTGGCATTAGGAGGGTGATGTCTTGACTTGGAAGTGATGTGGATTTAAGTGAGGCAGAACTGTGCAGTCATCAGCCTCAATCTCTCCTCCAGAGTCCGGTAGCAAGACATAGGTTAGGATGACTGGAGATGGCCCCAGGTGCAGTGGGAGATGTTGGTCTTTTTAAGCTAAGGTCTTTCCCAGGTCATAGTTTGTATGAGGCAACACCCATTCAATACTTAAAGGCAAGATAAGGAAGTTAAAGGCTAGGCAAAAGATGGCCTAGTTTTCTTTCACAAAAAATCAGTCTTGGAGGGGGAAGACCCTCAGAGTTTCTGGCCAGAGCAGAAACAATTGCTATTTACATTTCCTCTAAGTCATCAAAACCCAAACAATGAGCAAATGAGGCTTGAGCTAGGACATATCATTAGCCAATCAGTGAGAGAGTGATTTGGGTTTAAAGGCATAGTCAGGGAGTTTCATTTGAATGCCAATGGGCTTTATTAAACCTGGTTTTCCAGAGCTCTAGTTCAAGAAATCATAAATGGAAACTACATGAGACAGAAAAGTTAATTGTCCCACTTTGGGGGGAAAAAAGAATAAATAATCAGGGAAGAAAAAAAATCTGAGGGAGGCTAGGACAGAGAGAAAAGAAGAGGGGCCAAGGGATAGAAATGTGAAATGACATTTTGATTGAACATGTGAAGATGAGAAGCTAGCACAGGAGGCAAGAAGGAAATGGTCAGAGAGGCAGAAGACTGGGAAGAATATAACATCTTAAAACCAAAAGAGGAGAAATTATCTCGAAAATGAGGGTACTTTTCTATTTACCATTTATTTCCTTTATGTCCTATGCAGGAAGAAGTACAGTGAGTTAAGAGCTGAAAAAAAACCCAACCCAACAACAGCTGAATAATGCTATTTGACTTAGGGATTTCACTACTAGAAATATGATCTCATGTTTTTACTGAAAAAGAAAAAAATACCTTATCTGTATTAAAAAATCATCAAAGCAGCTTCACTTGTAACAGGAAATAAAAACAGGATTTCAGAGTTGTAGGTGGTCTTACTGGTGATTCAGAAGACCCCCCTGATCATTGGTTTCCTCTGTAAAAGTGCCAGTTGGGCATACTGTCTCTGCTTGGGTTTCCCGTGCAGTAAAGAGGAACTTGTCTTCTCCCAAGACAGGTAGTGCCATCTTGAGATGGCTCTAGCTGATGAGGATTCTTTCCTTGTAGAGACTAAATGCTTACCTTTTCCCCTCCCCCACCTCCTAAATTTGATCCACTGCTCCTAGTTCTATTTTTGGGGGCCAACCAGAAACAAAGTATAACAAGGTACAAAGGAAAACAAGACCACCTATCATGTCCCCCATTACTTCTTCTCTTCTCCAGGCTAAGCATTCTCCTAGTTCCTTTAGCTGATCTCTCAAAGCTGGATCTCCAGTCCCCTTACCTTCCTGGTCAGCCAGTTCTTCACATTCTCCGGCTTGTCAATGTTCTTCCTTTAATGTGTTTGAAAATGATACTTTAAAGCAGGAGTTTTTCACCTTTTCATGTAGCATGGACCCTTTTGGCAGCATGATAAAACTCATTATGGAACCCTCTTCAGAATTATATTTCTAACTAATTGAAAGAAATGTTAAATTCTTCTATGAAAATGAAGGTGGACTTTTTCCCATCTAAGTTCATGAGCATTGTGAACATCTGGATACCTCATGTTAAGAGCCCATGCTTGAGATCTTGTCTGGCCTATACAGAGCACAGAGGAGCTCTCCACAGTCTCCTCTGTTTAGAACATATTGTCTGTCAATGCAATCAAAGGTCTTGTTAGCTTTTTGGCGACCATCCCCACACAGTTAGCACATATTAAACTTGCAATCCCCTAAAGTCCCTAGATCTTTTTTCACACAAACTATTGTTTGATTGTATTGCCTCCATCCTATGCTATGTGAAGCTGATTTTTTAATATGAGGGTAGCACTTTACATCGTACTATAAACTGTCACCCTATTTAATGAAGTTGTTCTACCTATTCAGGATCGTTTTTGTCACTCGCTGTTAGCTGTCTGACACAGCTTCATGTCATATGCTAATGTGATAAGCATGCCTTCATTCAAGACATCAAAGAAAATGTTATACTGTATAGGTCCAAGGACAGATCCCATCCTCCAAAATGGTATCAACACATTAATGCCTGCTCTTTATATGCTTGAGGATTAGGGAGATGACTGAATAAACTGTGACATATAAATATAATGAAAAGTCCTTTAAAAAATGACAAGAAAAATAATAACACAAAGATGTAGGAAATGATTCAAAGTGAAGCATGCAAAATGACTTCAACCATGTGAATGTTAATGATTAGAATTTTTAAAAATACAGAAATTTTAATGTTTTACAAACCTGTTACATTTGCTGAACCCTAATACTGTCCACTGACTAAAGAATCATTTAAAATGTTGGAACTAGATATTCAGAAAAAGGAAGAGTACTTAACAGGAGTGTCTGCCATGTATTCTTCAAAGTCCAGTATAAAGAGTGTCCAAAAAATCAGTGCAGAGAACTCTATTAAGGCTTTTGGGATATCCTATACATGTGTTACTATTATCATTTTGAATTTACTGTGAAAGACTAAACTCTAGATTTTGCTCTTTTCATTTGAATACAAAAGAAATAATCACAGATTTAGAAGAGAGCACAGAAGTCATCTCAGTTAATCTAAACATGAACAGAAAGCAGCTTCCCTTCTTTTTTAGCAGATACCTTTAATAAGAAGACAAGATTGACCCTGAGGCACATTCTAGAGATTGACATAGGGTTGTGGCAGAATACAAATACATAGTAAGAAATGGTTTCAAATAAGTTTATGATTTTAAGTTGTGTTGCATTTTTCAGGGCATTGAAAACCAGCATATTAATTCAAAAACTAGCTGCAAGTTCTCAGCATATATAACAAATCACATAATCCACATAGTGGTGAATAATAGCCATTTTTAAATACTTCATTGTAAAACAAAAGAAATAGATATGCACAAAGATACACCTGTCAATAATATTAATTTATGTCTATGACACAGAGTTAATAGAATTTACATTTAATAGGGAATATACTTCTCATGAAGGAAAACAGTCCTATGATGTCAACCAGCAACTAGCACTACTTATTGTCTCCTTCCTCCCTACTACAACTCCAAATTGCCCCTTTACCAAAGAGAAAAATTAATTCCCTTCCCACAATTCCTCAAAAGAAATCAGCTTAAAATTTTAAATTGATTTCTCTGTAAACTCCATAAAGTTTGGTCTAATGATTAAAAAGAAATTCAACATGCATGACAGTGCCCATTTCTGAGCTAGAAACAGCAAACGTTGCCTGAAAGAGACACCCCTGTGGATTTTGTACACTTGTTCAGAGAAAATACTATATCTAAGAAGGCACCTTTCTGTGATTCAAGGCTAGAATTGCTGTGGTGAAACATGATTTCCTTTCCTCTAAGGACAGCACTACTTAAAAAGTTTTCTAACACAGATTTTTAGACCAGAAACACCTGAGAATCTCTGTTCCAAAGTCTACGCATATGAAAAAGCTGAAATTCAACAAAATGACTGCTGGTGTCTTCTGTTAAACTAACTGTTATTTGTTAAATCTTACTCTTTTTTTTTTGAGGCAATCTTGACTTGCCCCAGGTCACACTGCTAGTAAGTATCTGAGGCTGAATTTGAACTCGCATCTTCCTGATTCCAAGGTCAGTGCCCTGTCCACTGCACCACCTCACTGCCCCAAATCTGACATTTGTTAATCACTGATAAAGCTATGCAATCAATGACGATTAAAAATTATTTGCTTGACATATTCATGGAAATGGCAGCATGATTCTTGCTCCTCTAAAAATTTTAAAAGAAATTTCCAGTGCTATACAGCTATCTTAAATGAAGGTATCGGCTGCAATTCCAAAAGTTAATTTCCCATTGATTATAGCTACTTCCAATGATTGGCTGCTGCATAAATGCCTAAAAATTTTACTGTGCAAAACTAATTTTACATTCTTCGTTAAAACAAAGATGGAAATGAATCTTTTAGAGATGTTTAAATATAGTCATATCCAAATATCAGATGTTGATGCAAATCATTCCCTTTGGAAAAATTACAACTGACTCACATTTCTTTGACCAGAAATGAATGTCAACAAGTATTTTTAAGCACCTACTATATGCCAGGCACTGTGCTAAGCACAGGGAAGACCACAGATTTGTATCTTGTCAGGACTATAGCTGTATTAGATGTTTTTAAACTACTGAAATAGCCAAGGAGAAGAAATTGCATTTGGATCTTTTTAAAATATTTATTTATTTTTAGTTTTGGCATTCACTTTTGTTCTCCCTCTCCTTCCCCTCCCACCTCCCCAAGATGGCATGCAGTTTGATATAGACCAAACATATACATTCACATTAAACACATTTCCACATTAGTCATGTTATAAAGAAGAATTAGAATCAAAGGGGGAAAAAAAAGCATGAGAAAGAAACAAAACAACCACAAAAAAAAAAAAAAAAGAAAAAATAGTGTGTTTCTCTCTACTTTGAGACTTCATAGTTCTTTCACTGGAAGTGGATAGAACTTTCCATCATGGGTCTATTGGAATTGTCGTGGATCCTTGCATTGCTCAGAAGAGCTAAATCTAGCAAAGCTGATCATCACACAATTGCTGTTGCTGTATGCAATGTTGTCCTGGTTCTGCTCTCTTTACTCAACATCAATTCATGCAAGTCTTTCCAGGTTTTTCTGAAGCCACCCTGCCCATAATTTCTTATGGAACGATAGTATTCCATTACATTCATATATCACAGCTTGTTCAGCCATTCCCCAATTGATGGGCATCTCCTCAATTTCCAATTCTTGGTCACCACAAAAAGAACTGCTATAAATGTTTTTTGTACATATGTGTTCTTTTCCCATTTTTATGATCTCTTTGGGATACAGACATAGAAGTGGATCAAAGGGTATGCACATTTTTTCCTTCCCCCCCAAAAAAAATTATTAATGTATTTGTTTTCAGTTTTCAACAATCACTTCCCTGATTTCCAAATATTCTCTCCCTCCCTCCCGTGTCCCTCCACAAGACAGCATGCAATGTTATATGAGTTCTACACATGCATCCCTATTAAACACATTTTCACATTAGTCATGTTGTAGTATTGCACATTTTTGTAGCCTTTGGGCATAGTTCCAAATTACTCTCTAGAATGGTTGGATCAATTCACAACTCCACCAACAATGCATTAGTGCTTTAATTTTCCCACATCTTCCCCAACATTTACCATTTTCCTGTCTTGTCATGTTAGTCAATCTGATAGATGTATATGGTACCTCAGAGTTGTTTTAATTTGTATTTCTCTAATCAATAGTGATTTAGAGCATTTTTATATGACTATATATAGCTTTAATTTCTTCCTCTGAAAACTGCCTGTTCATTTCCTTTGACCATTTATCAGTTGAAGAATGACTTGTATTCTTGTAAATTTGACCCAGTTCTCAATATATTTTAGAAATGAGGCCTTTATCAGAGACACAGGCTATAATTTTTTTTTCATCTTGATTGTATTATCTTTGTGCAAAAGCTTTCCAATTTAATGTAATCAAAATCATCGATTTTGCATTTAATACATTTTTCCATTTTCCATAGATCTGACAGGTGAACTCTTCATTGCTCTCCTAATTTATTTATAATATCACCTTTTATGTCTAAATAGCATATCCATTTTTATTTTTCTGTTTTGGCTCTTCCCATTTTAGGTATAAGGACCATATTTGTACCATAAAAAGAATTTGGTAGGACTCTTTCTTCACCTATTTTCCCAAATAGTTTATATATTATTGGAATTAATCATTCTTTAAATGTTTGGTAGAATTCACTTGTAAACCCATCTGGCCTGGATATTTTTTCTTAAGGAGTTCAGTGGTGGCTTGTTCAATTTCTTTTTCCAAAATGGGGCTATTTTATTTCTTCTGTTAATCTGGGCAATTTATATTTTTGTAAATATTCATCCATTTCACTAACTCCATCAGTTATTGGCATATAGTTGGGCAAAATAGATCCTAATTATTGTTTTAATTTCCTCTTCACTGGTGGTGAATTAACCCTTTTCATTTTTGATACTGGTCACTTGGTTTTCTTCTTTCGTTTTTTAAAAATCAGATTAACCAAAAGTTTATTTTAATGTTTTTTTCACAAAACCAACTCTTAGTTGTATTTATTAGTTCGATAGTTTTCTGAATTTCAATTTTATTAATTACTCTTTTGATTTTCAGAATTTCTAATTTGTATTTAATTAGGGATTTTTAATTCTTTTTCTATAATTTTTAGTTGCATGCTCAATTAATTAATCGCCTCTTTCTCTATTTTATCCATGTAAGCATTTTGAGAGAGGAAATTCCTCCTAAAAACTGCTTTGGCTGCAGCCCCTAAGTTTTGATATGCTTTCTCATTATTGTCATTCTCTTGGATGAAGTTACTGATTGTTTCTATGATTTGTTGTTTGATCCATTTGTTCTTTAGGATTAGATTATTTTTTTCCTTCCTTTTCCAAGGTTTTGACTCTCTCTTGTATAACTCTCATTTCTTTTCCCAATTTTTCTTTTCCTTCTCTTATTTGACTTGTAAAATCTTTCTTGGGCTCTTCCAAGAAGGCTTTTGGGGTTTGAGATCATTTTATATTTCCCTGTGAGGTTTCAGATGTGTGTGTGTTCATACTTCGTTGCCAAAGACCTTGCCATCAGAGAAATGATGACATAACTTGCATTTGATTTTGTTTTGAGTGAGGGAGGGCTGTGCAGGTCACCAGCCTCACTTCTCCTTCAGAGTCATCTGAATCCACTGACCAGATATTCATCAGGATGACTGGAGATGACCCAAGGTGAGGCAATTGGGGTTAAGTGACTTGCCCACTGTCACACAGCTAGTGAGTGTCAAGTGTCTGAGGTGAGATCTGAACTCAGGTTCTCCTGACTCCTGCACTGGTGCTCAATCCACTGCACAACCTAGTTGCCCCCAGTTTCAGATGTAGGTATACTGACAATGTTGTCCTCTTCTGAGTTTGTATTTTGATCTTCCCTGTTATCATAATAATTCTCTGTGGTCAGTATTGTTTTCTGCTTTTGCTCATTTTGCTTGCCTTTTTCTGGCTTTTAAAGTCAGAGAGACTTGGAAGGACTTCTATGAAGTGATGCTTCATAGTGAAGTGAAATGAGCAGAACCAGGAGAACACTGTACACAGTAAAAGTCACAGTGTGCAAGGACTGTTTCTGATAGACTTAGCTCTTCACAGCAATGCAAGGACCTAAAACATTCTCAGAGGACTCGAGGTAAATTGCCTTCCACATCCAGACGAAGAACTATGGAATGGAAATGCATAATGAAACAGACTATTTTCTCTTGTGTTTTGTTTTGTTTTTTCTCACGGTTTCTCCCATTCATTTTAATTCTTCTATGCAACATGATTAATGTGAAAATGTGTCTAATAGGAATGTATGTGTAGAACCCATATAAGATTGCATGCACTCTTAGGAAGGGAGATAGGAGAGGGACTTATGGAAGTGATTGTTGAAAACTGAAAATAAATGAATTAATTAAAATTAAAAAAATAAAGTAATAAAGTTGAGCTTTCCTGCTGGATCACTTTCTCAGGTTTCTAGTTCTAGTTTCCAGGGGCCTGGTCACTGGCTTTGTGTGCTGGGGCCTTAGTTGCTGGCAGCTGGAGGCTATTGGGATCTGGCTGCTTACTGGGTGCTGAAGTGGGGTTCTAGTGGCTGGTGTGTGCTGAGGCTAGGTGGGGTTTTTCTATTTTTCTCCAGGGCTGTGCTGAAGCATAAGGTGGTTCTGCTGCTGGACGACACCTGTTCACCTAGGGCTGCACTGAAGCAGGGGGAGATCCGATTACTGGAAGATGCCTGCCTGCTTTGGGTTGCGTGGTGTACACAGTGGTTCTTCAACCTAGAGTCCACTAGTTCCCTTGTCCTGCTTAGGCATGTGGGGGTCCTGGTGTTGGCATTTGCCTACTCCACCACCCTGGAGCTTAGTATCTCCCACTGGTTTGCTGAGGTAGAACTTGTTGCTGGCTTGCTGGGATGTCACCCAGTCCAGACTGTGTTCCCTTTTTCTAAGTGAAATGGGCTTTTCTTGTCAATCCTCCAAGTTTTCCAAGATAAAATATTGCTTTTCCAGGTCTGGTGTTTTTCAACTAAGATATTTCACATTGTCTGCTATTTTTTCATTCCTTTTTTTCTGTTAATTTCTTGATTTTTCATAAAGTCATTACTTTCCATCTGTTCCATTCCAATCTTTAAGGAATTATTTTCTTCAGTGAACTTTTGGACCTCCTTTTCAATCTGTCCAATTTTTCTTTTTAAGGCATTCTCCTCATTGACTTTTTGGATCTCTTTTGAAATTTTGGTTAGTCTATTTTTTAAAATTCATTTATTTTAAGATTTCAACATTCAATTCCACAAAATTTTGAGTTCCAAATTTTCTCCCCATCTCTCCCCTCCCTCCCCAAAATGCCATGCATTCTAATTGCCCCTTCCACCAATGTGCCCTCCCTTTTAACACCCCTACCTTCCCTTATCCTCATCTTCTCTCTTGTCCTGTAGGGCAAGATAAATTTCTATACTCCATTATCTGTATTTCTCATTTCCCAGTTGTATGCAAAAATAATTCTCATCATTTGTTCCTAAAACCTTGAATTCCAACTTCTCTTCTTTCCTCCCTCCCCATCCATCCCCACTAAGGAGGTAAGCAATTCAATATAGGCTATATATGTGTAGCTTGCAAGTGACTTGCATAATAGTCGTGTTGTGTAAGACTAACTAGATTTCCCTCCATCCTATCCTGCTCCCCATTGCTTCTGTTCTCTCTTTGGATCCTGTTCCTCCCCAAGAGTATTTACTTCTAATTGCTCCCTCTTCCCATTAGCCCTCCCCTTCCATCATCCCCCCAACCCTGCTTTTCCCCTTCTCCCCTACTTTCCTGTAGTGTAGGATAGATTTTTATACCAAATTGAGTGTGCATATTATTCCTTCCTTGAGCAAAATGTGAAGAGAGTAAGCTTCACTTTTTCCTCTCACCTGTTCCCTTTGCCTCTTTTATGAGAGATAATTTGCCCCATTCCATTTCTCCCTTTCTCCTCCCAATGTATTCCTCTCTCATCCCTTAATTTTATTTTTTTTAGATATGATCCTTTCCTATTCAATTCACCCTGTGCTCACTCTCTGGCGTGTTCTCTCTCTCTCTCTCTCTCTCTCCCTCTGTCTCTCTCTGTCTCTCTCTCTCTCTCTCTCTCTCATAATCCCTTCAACTACCCAGATACTGAGAAAACTTTCAAGAGTTACAAATGTTATGTTGTCATGTAGGAATGTAAACAGTTCAACTTTACTACATCCCTTATGATTTCTCTTTCCTGTTTACCTTTTCATGTTTCTCTTGATTTTTGTGTTTGAAAGTCAGATTTTCTTTTCAGCTCTGGTCTTTTCATCAAGAATGCTTGAAAGTTCATTTCATTTCATTGCATGAAGATTTTTTCCTCTGGATTGTTATACCCAGTTTTACTGGGTAGATGATTCTTGGTTTTATTCCTAGTTCCTTTGACATCTGGAATATCATATTGTAAGCCTTTAATCCCTTAATGTAGAAGCTGCTAGATCTTGTGTTATCCTGATTGTATTTCCACAATACTGGAATTGTTTCTTTCTAGCTGCTTGCAATATTTTCTCCTTAACCTGGGAACTCTGGAATCTGGCTACAATATTCCTAGGAATTTTTATAGATTTCTTTCAGGAGGTGATCTGTGGATTCTTTCAATATTTATTTTGCCCTCTGGCTCCAGAATATCAGGGCAGTTTTCCTTGATAATTTCATGAAAGATGATGTCTAGGCTCTTTTTTGATCATGGCTTTCAGGTAATCTCATAATTTTTAAATTGTCTCTCCTGGATCTATTTTCCAGGTCAGTTGTTTTTTCCAATGAGATATTTCACATTATCTTCCATTTTTTCATTCTTTTGGTTTTGTTTTGTAATTTCTTGGTTTTTCATAAAGTCATTAGCTTCCATCTCTTCCATTCTAATTTTTAAAGAACTATTTTCTTCAGTGAACTTTTGAATCTCCTTTTTCATTTGGTTAATTCTGCTTTTTAAAGCATTCTTCTCCTCATTGGCCTTTTGGTCTTCTTTTGCCAATTGAGTTAGCCTGTTTTTAAAGGTGTTATTTTCTTTGGCCTTTTTTGGGGTCTCCTTCAGCAAGGTGTTGACCTAGTTTTCATGATTTTTTTGCATTGCTCTCATGTCTCTTCCCAATTTTTCCTCCATCTCTCTTACTTGATTTTCAAAATCCTTTTTGAGCTCTTCCATAGCCTAGGACAACTGCATATTTATTTTGGAGGTTTTATATGCAGAAGCCTTGACTTTTATGTCTTCTCCTGATAGTAAACATTGTTCTTACTCATCTGAAAGGATGGGAGAGAGTACCCGTTCACCAGGAAAGGAACCTTCTGTTATTTTTGCCCTTTTTTTTTGGATTTTCCCAACCAGTTACTTGACTTTTGGGTCCTTTGTCAAGAGTAGGGTATACTCTGGGGACCTGTAAGATCTCAGTTCCTCCAAGGTGGCACAATCAAGGGAGAGGTGTTACTCCCTGTCCAGGTTTGAGGCTGAGATTCATATCAGCTGCTCAATTCCCCCAGGGGCTTTAAGCAGGGGCAGGGTTGCCTCTCAGGGCTAAGGTTCAAATCAGCTGCTCAGTTCCCCCCAGGGGCTTTATCCAAAAATGGATACTGACTGTTGCCTGCCCAGGCACTGCAGCCCCCCACCCCCACTGCTGTTGCCACCCCTGTCACCACCTGGGGCCAGGGCTAGGGGAGGACCATGCTCCCTTGTCAGGGAGGTGAACAAGCCCTTTCACTGACCTTTGAAGCTGCTTTTGGTGCCTGTAGGTTGAGGGATCTATGAACTGTGGCTGCTGCTGCCTGGGATTACACTCCTGAGGCTTGCTTTGCTCCTCCTTCCAGTGCTATCCAACGAAGGCTGGGCTGGGCTCCCCTCTGCATCCATTGTGACAGACTTTTCCTGTTGGCCTTCCACATCACCCTGGGCTGGAAATCTCCTCCACTCTGTTGTTCTGTGGCTTCTGCTGCTGTAGAATTTGTTGAGAGTCTTTCTTTTACTGGTATTTTATGGACGGTGGGGGAAGAGCTAGAGTATGTGTGTCTTTCTACTCCACCATACTGACTCTGGCCCCTAATCTATTTTTTAAGGCATTATTTTCTTCAGCATTTTTTGGGATCTCCTTCTGGGGACTCAGTTTTCATGATTTTCTTGCATCACTCTCATTTCTCTTCCCAATTTTTCTTCTACTTCTCTTACTTGATTTTTAAAATCCTTTTTGACCTCTTCCATTGCCTGAGACCCATTTATATTTTTCTTTGAGGCTTTAAAAATAGGAGAGACAATTTAAAAATTATTGGACTACCTGAAAGCCATGATCAAAAACAAAAAGCCTAGACATCATCTTTCATGAAACAGATCACAAAAGGAAAACTACTAAGAATATTATAGCCAAATTCCAGAGTTCCCAGGTTAAGGAGAAAATATTGCAAGAAGCCAGAAACAATTTGAGTATTGTGGAAACATAAACAGAATAACACAAGATCTAGTAGCTTTTACATTAAAGGATTGGAGGGCTTGGAATATGATACTCTGGAGGTCAAAGGAGCTAGAATTAAAACCAAGAATCACCTACCCAGCAAAACTGAGTATAATACTTCAGGGGGTGGGGAAATGGTCATTCAATGAAATAGAAGACTTTCAAGCATTCTTGATGAAAAGACCAGAACTGAATAGAAAATTTGACTTTCAAGCACAAGAATCAAGAGAAGCATGAAAAAATAAACAGGAAAGAGAAACCGTAAAGGACTTTCTAAAGTTGAATTGTTTACATTCCTACATAGAAAGATAATGTTTGTAACTCTTGAGACTTTTCTCAGTATTTGGGTAGTTGAAGGGATTATGCACACACAGATACACATATGAACATGGACAGCACAGGGTGAGTTGAATAAGAAGGGATGATACCTAAAACAAAAAAAAATAAAACTGAGGGTTGAGAGAGGAATGTATTGAGAGGAAAAAGGGAGAAATGGAAAGGGGCAAATTATCAGTCATAAAGTAGGCAAGAAAATGCTTTTTCCAGTGGAGAAGAAAAGGGAGGAGGTGAGATGGAAAAAGGGAAGCTTACTCTCTTCACATTCAGCTTAAGGAGGGAATGACATGCACACTCAGTGTTGTATGAAAGTTTATCTTGCACTACAGAATGGTAGAGGAGAAGGGAGCAAGTTGGGTGAGGGGAATGATAGAAGGGAGGACAAATGTGAGAAGGCAATAATTATAAGCAAACACTTTTGGGAAGGGATAAGATCAAAAGAGAGAATAGAATAAATGGGGGACAGGATAGGATGGAGGGAAATAGTGTTACACAACATGACTTTTATGGAAATCTTTTGCAAAACTCCACACATACAGCCTATATTGATTTGCTTGCCTTCTCAGTGGTGATGAGTGGGGAGGGACTAAGGGAGAGAAGTGGGAATTCAAAGTATTAGGAATGAATGTTGAGAATTGTTTTTGCATACAACTGAGAAATAAGAAATACAGGTAATGGGGTATAGAAATCTATCTTGTCCTACTAGGAAGGAGAGAAGAAGGGGATAAGGGAAGGAAGGGGTGTGATAGAAAGGAGGGCATATTGAGGCAAGAAGAAATCAGAATGCAAGACATTATGGGGTGGGGGGAGGGAAGAGATAGGGAGAAAATTTGGAACTCAAAATTTTGTGGAAATGAATGTTGAAAACTAAAAATAAACATAAAAAGAGAAAAAGCAAAAACAAATATTAAATCTTGTTTTTTACATACAACTGGGATATAAGGCAGTGGGATGCAGAAATCTATCTTTCCCTACAAGAAAGTAGAGGGGATGGGAATAAGAGAAGGTTATATCTGTGTAACACAAGGGAGGGCAGATTGGGGAAAGGAAAAATTAGAATGCACACCATCTTGGTGGGGGGATGGAGATGGGGAGAAAATTTGGAACTCAAAATCTTATGGAAGTGAATGTTAAAAAATAAAATTAATTAATGAATTAAAGAAATAAAAATAAAAGATTGCTTTTCCTTGTCTTTCCACTGCCTCTGTTATTCCAGGATTTTATCTGGGGTGCTATTTTTGGGTTTTTTAGAGGTCAGTAAAAAAGAGTGAGAGTGATTTACTGCTTCCTCCACCATCTTGGCTCCCAGAAGTCTTCAACTACATTTGGATTTTAGAAATCGCATTTGGATTAAAGCCACCCACCATGCACCTGTTTGTGTAAGAATCACTGAAAGGCCTGTCTGCCCCCTCATGCACTTTAAATCTTAGTAGATGAGTCCTTTATTCAGGTTAATTATGGTTTATCATACCAGAGTGGGGCATCCACTCCAGTTTTCAATTTTACGTTGAACTGTTTAAATGTCTGTTCAAACCACTTTGTGGGGGGCAGGGTAGAGGGAAGATGGTAGAATGAAAGCACAGACTCACCTGAGCTCTGCCACAGATTCCTTTAGAAACTTCTAAAAAGTGAATCTGAACAAATTTTAGAGTGGCAGAATCCACTAGCAGACAGAGTGTGGCAGATTTCCAGCCCAG
The DNA here is from genome assembly GCA_023548195.1 of Bettongia penicillata ogilbyi. Classification (NCBI taxonomy): domain Eukaryota; kingdom Metazoa; phylum Chordata; class Mammalia; order Diprotodontia; family Potoroidae; genus Bettongia; species Bettongia penicillata. The sequence goes on along the minus strand of JAJHZJ010000372.1, from coordinate 3,414,087 downwards.
GATAGCCTGGAAAGTTGATGGAAAAGATCTGTTACATGGGGCTGTGGGAGTGCAGAGCACATGGACTGCACCAGCACAGACTCAGACATATCAGAGTGGGAATGGCCCAGGCAGACAGAATCAGAAGCAGCAGTATGGGTTCCCAAACCACCCAGCAGAAGGTGGGAATCTCGTGGACCTGAGTGAGAGAGAAGCACAGAACCTCCTCCCCTCCCCGCTTTATTAACAGCAGCCACTCCTGGGGAAATCAGTCCTCAGACTAAATGTTTGAAAGTCACCTACTTCACCTTTCAGGAGCCAAGATGGTGGAGTAAACTGTAAGTGCTCTTACCCTCCCCTTGTTGACCTTGTAAAACTCAGAGAATAGTGCCCCAGGAAAAATCCAGCAATAGGAATCAGCAGAAGGGGCACAATAGTCTTAGGAGGCTAGGGAGATCAATGAGAAGAATAACTCTTGTTGTGGCTGAAGGGGATCAGTGAAAGACCGGAGGTGTCCCAGACAGCCCTACCTCAGCTAACCAGCAGGAGATCTTGAGCCCCAAGGGGTGGAGCTGGTAAGCACAAACACCAGGACCCCAGGCATACCTTAGTGCAGCCAGGGAAATTGGGCATACACCAGCTGCTGGGTTAACCAGTTGCTGAATCTGCTTGTGCTCTAGAGCAGCTCTAGGGAAGGAAGAGACCTTCTGTGATCAGACCACCCATCCCCCACACCTCACTCTTTGGGCTTCAGTGTAACCCTGGGGAAACTCAGAAAGACTTCACTTGACCTCGGCCTTGGCACACACCAGCCAGTTGAGCACTAGGTAAGTTGCAGTATTTTATAGCTTCTAACTGAAAAAAACAGAGAATACAACAAAGGAAACTGGTAACCAAGTCCCAAGCTCCCAGCACAAGAAACATGGGACAGAACCCCATGTGCCCCCAAAGCCGAGATCCACTTTAAAAGGCAGGAGAAAGGCAATCACATGAGCAAGAAGCAAATCAGAATATCAAAGATCATAGAATCTTACTACAAGGACAGGGAAGATCAAAATATGAATTTAGAAGAGGACAGCATTGACAATATACCCACATCTGAAACCTCAAAAAGGAATATGAACTGGTCTCAAGGCCAAAGAGCATTCTTGGAAGAGCTAAAGAAGGATTTTAAAAGACAAATTAAAGAGGTAGAAGAAAAATTGACCAATAATTTTAAAAATACAATTTTAAAAATACAAAAATGAATTCACTGAAGGGAACAACTCCTTAAAAAGTAAAATTGACCAAATGAATAAGGAGATAAAAAGCTTAGCAGGAGAAAATAACTCCTTAAAAGGGAACATTGAACAAATGGAAAAGGAGGCACAAAAGCTAACTGAAGAAAACAATTTTTTAAAAATTAGAGTTGGGCAAGAAGAAGCTAATGACTTTATGAAGCATCAAGAATCAGTCAAACAAAATCTAAAGAATGAAAAAGTAGAAGAAAGTGTAAAATATCTCATTTAAAAAACAACTGACCTGGAAAACAGACCCAGGAGAGAAAATCTAAGAATTATTGGTCTACCAGAAAATCATGATGAACAAAAGAGGCTGAACAATATCTTCCAAGAAATCACGAAGGAAAATTGCCCTGAAGTCCTAGATCCAGAGGGCAAAATAATCATAGAAAGAATCCACCTATAACCTCTGGAAAGAGATCCTAAATTGAAAATGATAAGGAATATTGTTGCCCTATTCCAAAGCTATCAGGTCAAAGAGAAAATACTGCAAGCAGCCAGAAAGAAACAATTCACACATTGAGGAACTATAGTCAGGACCACACAAGACCTTGCAGCTTCTACATTAAGAGATTGGAGGGATTTGAATGATATTCAGTAAGTCAAAGGAGCTTGGACTACAACCAAGGATCAATTACTCAGTAAAACTGAGCATAATCTTTCAGGAAAGGAGATGAACATTCAATGAAATAAAAGTTTTCCAGACCTTCCTGATGAAAAGACCAGAGTTTAATAAAAAATTTCATCTTCAAATACAAGACTCAAGGGAGGCATAAAAAGGTAGTAAATAGGGGGAAAAAAAACAAAACTTGTTATTCAATATGGACAAACTGTTTATATCCCTATATGGGAGAATGATGCTTGTCAATCTTGAGAATGGTATATATTTATTATGACATTTAAAAAGGATATACATAGATAGAGGAAGTGGGTATAAATTAACTGATGTGATGATAAAAAGGTAATTAAAGAGTCTGAAGGGATTGTAATGGGAGAATAGGAAAAGAGGAGGCAGAAAAGGGTAAATTACATCACATGAAGAGGCACAAAAACATAGTAGAGGAAAAGAAGGGAGGGAGATGAGCATTGTTTGAGCTTTACTCTCATTGGATTTGGTTCAAGGAGGGAACAACATATTCAGTTAAGTATGGAAATCTAACTTTCCCTACAGGCAGTAGGAGGGGAAAGGGGAAAGAAAAGTGAGGGGGGCTGATAGAAGAGAGGGAAGATTGAGGGAGATAGTAATCAAAAGTAAAACTCTTTTGAGGAGAAAGGAGAAATAAAAGCATAAACAGGATGGGGAGATAGAATAGAAAGAAAGACACAGATAGTAATCATAGCTATGAATGTGAATGGGATAAATTCTCCCATTAGATGGAGGAGGATAGCAGAATGGATTAATAACCATAACCCTACAATTACATATTTGAAGAAACAAGAAACACATTTGAAGAAACAAGAAACACATTTGAAATGGGGATACCCACAGTGTAAAGGTAAAAGGCTGGAGTAAAATATATTATGCTTCAACTGGAGTAAAAAATGCAGGGGAAGCAATCCTAATCTGAGACAGAAAAAAGTAGAAAAAGATTTAATCAAAAGAGATAAGGAAGGAAACTATATCCTACTTAAAGGCACCATAGACAATGAAGCAATATCATTACTAAACATATATGCTCCAAGTAGTATAGCATCCATATTCTTAGAGGAGAAAGGGAGTTACAGGAAGAAATAGACAGCAACACTATATTAGTGGGGGACCTCAAACTCCCCCTTTCTGAATATGAGAAATCCAACCTCAAGATATAAAAGAAAAAAGTTAAGAAGGTGAATAGAATTCTGGAAAAGGTAGATATGATAGACTTCTTGAGAAAACTGAAGGGGGATAGAAAGAAATGTATCTTTTTCTCAGTAGTACATGACACATACACAAAAATTGACCATGTACTAGGGCATAAAAACCTCACAATCCAGGGCAGAAAGGTAGATATAGTCAATGCTTCCTTTTCAGATCATGGTGTAATAAAAATTATATGTAATAAAGGGCCATGGAAAGATTGACTAAACATTAACTGGAAAGTAAACAAACTAATCCTACAGAATGAGTGGATCAAACTGTTTCTGAATCCCAGCAAAGTAAACTTCCTTGGTACTGAGAAAAATAAGTTACTAGTTGTGCAATACTTTTACCCTATTTTCTTCTACAAATTTCACTTTGATAGATGCATCATTTTGTATTTGAGTTTGTTTTCCTTTACAGGTTTGGAACAGATCCTTTAACCACTCAGTCTCTAGCAAAATATTTACATCACACGGTCTAAGATTCAGTTCCTCTAAATCAGAGGATGCAACATTTTTTTCAGACACCTGGTACTTCTATATGTTTTCACAGTTATTTACGTATTTTGGATTATTGTGCTCATACTTGAAATTTAAAAAATTAATAGCTCCAAAAAATGTTTTTCCATCTTTATCTGGCAATTGCTGGCCATCTGCTTTGTAGTCAAATTGTTCATGGAGTTCTAGAAACTTCATCTTAGGTTAGGTCAAGTTCCCTCTGAATATGTACCATCTGGCAGAGTTGAAAGGAGCTGGTTTATGTATGTTTTCATTTTTTTTCTTATGACTTCTTATTATTTTAAACTGAACTTCCAGTTAATGGTCCACTATTTTTGAGCCATAGATCACCTTCTTAGAGGTAATTTGATGACTATGCTTATAGATTTTTAGACTTTATTCTCTCATAAGTTCTAATTTCCCCATTACCACGGTGAGATAAACTATATCATCGTGATGTTATTTTGGTCCTTGTTAAGTGTGAAAAATAAAAAAAAACTGTTTCTCTCCCGTAGAATTTTTAGTTTCATTTGCTAAAATAGCTGGTCTAATTTTTTTTTTCTGTGTTCTCTGGCCACTCTGAAATAGTCTGTCTCCAATGATCCCTTACCCCTCTCCCTCCCCACCCCCCACATACTCTGGTGCTATCAGTCATGACTTACAATGTGGGTTTCCAGTAGTCCCAAGTCATGCTGATAATGAGCACTTCAGATTCCTGCTAAGGCCTTGCTTTTGAGAATCTTCAAGTTCCCCATGATCAGTCACCAGGATCTTTGCTGCTAGATTTTGGGGGAGATTCTTGGCTCATGAGCAGGCACTGTCTCTGATGTCTGCACATGATAGAGATATAGTGGGTATACTATCTGAGGGCAAGAAAAGGAAGGGAAATAATCCTGGCCCAATCTGGTCTCTCTACCAACCTCAGACAGATGTCCTTGACATCCTAAATAGCCAGCACAGCCTCCTATTCCTAGTATCCCTTTTCAAATCGGATGTAGGAATCCTATCTACAAAATTTTGCCTTCACTTGAATACATCCAATGAGGGGGGAAGCCACAATCTCCCAAAGCAGTCCATTCCATTTTAGGATAGTTCTAGCTGTGAGGAAAGTTGATTTTATTTGTTTGTTAATAAATTTTTATTTTGAATTTAAACCAAATAAAGTGGGGATTTGCAAAGGAGAATGGAAAAAGGTTGAGACTGCGTCTGTTTTTTGTAGTGTACAACTTGCTTTTCTTTTTAAGTGTATAATAAAATCATCCTGTAGCTTTCAACAATCACCTGCTTGTCTGACTTTCTTTCTGGTTTTCCATATGTTCTTTAGTCTCCATTAAAAAGAAAAAAGAGATGTCTCAATGACCCTTCCTTTCCTTTTTTCTTGCCTCTTTTTTTCCTTCTTTCCTTCCTTCCTTTCATCTTTCTTTCTTTCTCTCTTTCTCTTCTCTTCCTTCCTTCCTTCCTTCCTTCCTTCCTTCCTTCCTTCCTTCCTTCCTTCCTTCCTTCCTTCCTTCCTTCCTTCCTTCCTTCTTTCCTTCCTTTCTTCCTTCCTTCCTTCCTTCTCTCATCTCTTCCTTCCTCTTATCCCTATCTTCCCTTCCCTTCCCTTCTTCCTTTGAAAAGAAAAAAATTCTTGTAATAAATTTCTCAGTAAAAATGTATATTTCATGCATCTTGAGTCAATCTCTGTCGGAAGGTGAGGAAGTTTTTCTCTGTGTCAAAATAGAAAAGAAAAAAACCCCTTCTCTAAATTTTCCTTTTTTGCGCTTCTAACTGTTTCTAGTTCTTTTGGGCCACCCAAACAAATCTAATCTCTCTTTTCCAGTGAAAGGCTCTTTGTAAACACATGATTTCTTTCACTTGTTTATTTCAGAGCCTCCCATTCCAGACATTCAATTTATTGCAGTACAAGGAGGTCCTTTACCACCCCTGAGTCTGTGGAAAGCAGAAGACAAAAATGGACCCATCAGGTCAGTAATTATGGCTCTTTGGAGCAACTGACTGAAGTGGTGAGAGAATGGTACTAAGTAGGCCAGTGACCTTAAGTGCAACAACTCCCTTTTTGGTTCCATGTCCCTGAACTTCACCATTGATCCTGGTGTCTTCTACCATGTGAGAAATGCTTGGTCAAGTATGCTTAGTCTAAAGGGAAAAAGCGATAAACAAAACAAAACAAATCACCAAGAACAAAACAAAACATCCGTGGATAACTCACTGAAAAACATCTCTATTGAAGAATCAGCCAACAAGGCATGGCGAGTTAGCAGCATGATTTCACCTGCTAAGTGTACACAAAATGTAGCTGTTAAGATTGCAAAATGCTTTTAATATGATTCATCTCCATCCTGTGGTGTATTTGCTCTGAGCCATTTAGATAATGAATTCCAGTCTCCAGAAAGAACTGCAGATGATATATTGCATGATTAGGACAAGACATCTGTGCACCCTAGGCAAGGTTCTGAAATTGTACTGGATCACATTACTGCCCAGGAGAAGCTTTGAGCCTTTGCTATAATGCATGACACTTGACTTATCATAGAATAAATATCTAGGGGCCATGGAAATAAGGATTTCTTGGCATGGGGGCGATATTCCTTTACAAAAGCTAATATTGAAACATTTCCCATGTTGCACCCTATCTGATATGGAAGGCTCAGCAGCTCTCTTCCCCACCCACCAAATTCACATAATTGTGAAGCCTGAAAGTATAATTGAGAAAAATGTATAACAAATAAAAATTCTGAGGGAATACTTAATAATCTCCTTTATTTTAATGAAATAACTCTGGATTTAAAAGACTGGAGTTTTAATTTTTGATAGTCCTTCTAGTTCTACATTTTGTCCCAAACCAGCTCTCCACCAAGCTCCCTCCAAGGGCTTTACTCCTCCATCACCCCTCTCCAGGCTTTTCCTCTCCCTTTTATGTTTTGTCATCCTCAAATAGAATATAAATTGCATGAGGGAAGGAACTGCCTTTCTTTTTGTTTATATTTAGTACCTGGCACATTTCGTTATCTAGTCATGTCCTACTCTTCATTTAGGATATTCTTGGCAGCTACTGGAGTGGTTTGCCATTTCCTTCTCCAATGGATTAAGGCAAAAAGAGGTTAAGTGACTTGCCCAAGATCACATAGTAAGTGCTGAGGCTAGATTTGAACTCAGGTCTTCCTGACTCTGGTCCCCCTGCTCTATCCATTGAACTATCTAGGTGCCTCCTGAGGTCAAAACTGTTTTCATAATAATACAAAGCTTTTTGCGTTTATTACAATACCCTTCCCTTTTCCAACTACCTCTCTGTTATGAGGCCAGATTTTCTTCGTAGACTTCAGCCAAATCATTATATTATAACAGATTGAATACAGTAGCATATGAGAGAATTCAATTATCTTCTATTAAGCTAGACATTAAAGAGATCTGCAAAAATATATTATAATGCCACTCTAATCACTAATTTTTTTGTAAAATAGTTGTATTTTATGAAATATAGTATGTTAACGTTAAATAGGTTTGTTATTGTTATTTTGAAATAAATTAGCAAATGTTTTAAAAATCTATCAATTTTCATTTCTAATATGGTAAATATCAATTAATATAATATCCATGACAAAAGTTTTTAGGGGTCTTCAGTAATTTTTAAAAGTGTAAAAGCATCCTGAGACCATACAGTTTGAAAACCACTGTCCTAAGTGATAATTCTCATGACACTGACAGGTGAAAAAGAAGGCATGGGATGATATATAAGAACATTGTGTGGGATCAGAGAATCCTAGATATTGTCATGGAAGGAAGTATAGCTGTTATCTAGGAAATTAAGACCCAGGGAAATAGAGTCTCAAAGTCAGGATTGAATCATAGATTTAGTATTGTCCAGAATTATCATACTCTGTATGCTGCTATATGAGAGGCCTGCAAAACTCCTTTGTCACCAGAACCAAATGAAAACATAATAGAGAAAAATGTATAACAAATAAAAATACAGTAAAACATACATGATGTTAATTTGGAATTTTCTAAGTCAATATGCCACCCATATGACTTCAAAAAAAATGTTTCTTACCATTGATCTAGTTGAGTGTCATTTTACAACAGGGGAAACTGAGGCTTAAGGTTTAAATGACTTGCCAAAGGTCACAAAAGTCATTAGTAGAAGACAGGTGATGAACAAAGGTCCTAGAATTCTGTTTTTTCTCTGTACCACATTGCCTCTTGGAACATAGACTCTTATTTCTCTGGCTTTTCCGTTAGTCTACAGATAGTCTATGTCCAAAGGTATTTTGAATAAAGTCTTGCAGTCAATGTTAAACTTGTATTTCATGAAAGGAATTGCAGAATAATGTATTGAGAGTCAGAGTCAGAATCAAGGAGACCCAAGTTCAAGTGCTGCCTTAAACATCTACTATGTGATACTGAGCAAATCACTTAACTACTTATTGCCCTTGAGCACTAAGTTGCCCAGAAGTTATGGACCTGCTTTGGTAGAGGAGCTCCTTATACCTATGAAATTACATTTCAGATAAAAAAGAAATCAGTTTGTCTATACCAAGGGAGAGAGTGATGCTTTCTTTTTTTTTTTTAAATCTTTTTTTTGTTATTTTATTTTCAATTAATTTTTTTATTTTTAGTTTTCAACATTCGCTTCCATAAGATTTTGAGTTCCAAATTTTCTCCCCATTTCTCCCCTCCTTTGTCCCAAGAAAGCATACATTCTGATTACCCCTTCCTCCAGTCTGCCCTCCCTTCTATCATCCCCTCTCCCCACTTATCTCCTTCCTTTCTATTTTCCTATAGGGTAAGATAGATTTCTATACCCATTATCTATATATCTTATTTCCCAGTTGCATGCAAAAACAATTTTTAATGTTTGGTTTTAAAACTTTGAGTTCTCCATTTTCTCCCTTCCTCCCTCCCCACCCACCCTCATTGAGAAGGCAAGCAATTTGATGTAGGTTATACTTGTGTAATCATGCAAAACACTTCCATAATAGTCATGTTGGGAAAGACTAACTATATTTCTCTCCATCCTGTTCCCCATGTATTCTATTCCCTCCTTTGACCCTGCTTCACCTCAAAAGTGTTTGCTTCTGACTACCCCTTCCCCATTTTCCCTCTCTTCTATCATCCCCCCCTCTCTTATCCCTTTCCCCCTTCCTTCTTGTAGGGTAAGGTAGATTTTCATACTCAATTGAGTGTGCTTGTTATTTTCTCCTTCAGTCAAATCTGATGGGAGTAAAGTTCACTCAATTCTTTCTCACCTCCTTCCTCTTCGCCTGTACTGTAAAAGCCTTTTCTTGACTCTTTGATGTGAGATAATTTACTCCATTGCAAATATCATCTTTCCATGTGGGAATGTAAATAGTTGAACTTTGGTAAGTCCCTTATGATTTCTTTTTCCTGCTTTACCTTTTCATGCTTCCCTTGATTCTTCTATTTGAAAGTCAAATTTTCAATTCAACTCAGGTCTTTTCATCAAGAAGACTTTAAAACCCTCTATTTCATTGAATGATCATTTTTTCCCTTGAAGTATTATACTCAGTTTTGCTGGGTAGGTAATCCTTGTTTTTAATCCTAGTTCCTTTGGCCTCTGGAATATCATATTGTAGGCCCTCTGATCCCTTAATGTGGAAGTTGCTAGATCTTGTGTTATCCTGATTGTGGTTCCACAATACTTGAATTGTTTCTTTCTGGCTGATTGCAATATTTTCTCCTTGACCTGGAAACTCTGGAATTTGGCTACAATATTCCTAGGAGTTTTCCTTTTGGAATCTCTTTCAGGATGTAATTGGTGGATTCTTTCAATTTCTATTTTTCCCTCTGGTTCTAGAATATCAGGGCAGTTTTCTTTGATAATTTCTAGAAAGATGATGTCTAAGCTCTTTGTTGATCATGGCTTTCAGGTAGTCCAATAATTTTTAAATTCTCTCTCCTGGATCTATTTTCCAGGTCAGTTGTTTTTCCAATGAGGTGTCTTACATTGTCCTCTATTCTTCCTTCTTTTGGTTTTGTTTTATAATTTCTTGGTTTTTCATAGACTCATTAGTTTCCAGCTCTTCCATTCTAATTTTTGCAGAATTATTTTCTTCCATGAGCTTTGGAACTTCCTTGTCCATTTGCTCAATTGTGCTTTTTAAAGAATTCTTTTCCTCATTGACTTTTAGGACTTCTTTTGGTATTTAGGTTAGTCTATTTTTTGACAAGCTGTTGACTTGTTTTTTTGTGATTTTTTTTGCATCACTCTCAATTATTTACCCAATTTTTCCTCTACTTCTCTTACTTGATTTTCAAAATTCTTTTTAAGTTCTTCCATGGCATACAACCAATTCATATTTTTCTTGGAGACTTTGTGTTGTATTCTTTTGGTTCTATGTTTTGATCTTCCATGTCACCAATGTAAGATTCTGTAGTCTGATTTTTCCCTCCACTGTTTGCTCATTTTCCCAGCCAATTACTTGACTTTTCAGCTCTTTGCTAAGGTAGGACTCTGCTTCCAGTGTGGAGAGTGCACTGTCCTAAGCTTCAGGGGTTTTGTGCAGCTGTTTTTAGAGATATTTCTAGGGATCTATAAATATTTAGTTCTTCTTCCAAGGTTGTATGATAAAAGGTGAGGTGTTTACTCCTCTCCTAGTCTGTGCTCTGGTCTGTGAACAGCCACAAGAACTCTTTTCTGCCTTGAAACTGTGAAGAGGATTGCCTCTCCACAGCTGCCACAAGCTACACCATGCCAGCACTCCTCCTTGACCCAGAACCACCACTCAGGACTGCAACCCAGATCTAAGCAAGGGCAAAGCAAGAGAGTCCTTCCTCAGTGTGAGCAAAGAGATCCCTGGAATCCCACTCTGATCAGCCTCTCAATCCCTCCACTGTCTGTGGGCCAAGGGCTCTGGAAGCAGCTACTGCTGCCACCGCCACCACTGCCACCCTAAGGTTGGGGTCAGACCATAGTCCTCTCTTTCTCAAGACCAACAGAATTTTTCTGCTGACCTTCTAAATTGTCTTTTGCACTTGTGGGTTGAGAAGTCTGAAAACTGCCACAGCTACCAGGATTCAGTCCCTTGAGACCTACTCCACGTTTTCTAGGGCCCAGTGTATGCTGGCACAACACACACCCAAATGTGCTCTTCTCTCAGACTGGTGCAACAGACCTTTTCTGTTGACCTTCCATGTTATCTTGGACCAGAAATTTGTTTCACTCTGCCATTTTATAGGTTCTACTGCTCTAGAATTTGTTTTGAGTCATTTCTTTACAAGTGTTTGGAAGGGTTTGGGGGAGAACTCAAGGAAGTTGCTGCTTTTACTCTGCCTTCTTAGTTCTGTCCCCGAGAGCAGTGTTTCTTTAAGGCGAAGTAGATGAGATCCTAAAGGAGTGGTAGAATTCAGACTACGTGGCATAGTAGAAGGAGTGTTGAATTTGGAGTCAGAAAGACCTGAGTATAAATCTTGCCTCAGACACTTACCAGCTGTGCCATCTCTGAGTAAGTCACTTAATCCTTGTCTGCCTAAGTTTCCTTATTTGTAAAATGGGAATAATAATGGCATCTACCCAGAGTTGTTTTGAACATTAAATAAGATTAGTGCTTTGCATACTTTAAAAGTTATGAATGCTAGCTGTTATTATGATTAAAGACAGCTGCTTCACTTCACCTGGTTGAAACCTGGCATTGTTTGCCTTGTGAAAATGACAATCAACAGACAAATCCTAATACATGGCTGTTAAGAGGACATTTCCTGTAGTTTACTCAGTAGGGATGAGTACAATGCCAGCTTGTATAAAAGATATAAAACTGGGACTTGGAGTCAGGAAGACCCAAGTTCAAATCCTGCCTCATATACCTACCATATGACTCTAGACTTCAGTTTCCTTAACTGTAAAAACTATAGTTCTTCCAGTAGCAATGGAAGGCTGTGAGAGCTGGACTATAAGAAAAGCTGAATGCTAAAGAATTGATGCTTTTGATTTATGGTGCTAGAGAAGACATTTGAGAGTTCCTTGGACAGCAAGGTGGTGAGATCAGTTAATATTTAAATACTTAATAAATTAAATACTTAATGCTTACTTAAATATACTTAAATTAACACTTAAATATTCAAATAACTTATACTTAATACTTAAATAGATTAATTCAGGCTATTCACTAGAAGCAGAAGCTTAAATATTTTGGCTACATAATGAGAAGATGGGACTCATTGGAAAAGACCCTGATGTTGGGAAGGATTGAAGGCAAAAGGAGAAGTTGATGTCAGAGGATGAGATGAGTAGATAGTAATGGAAGCAATGAACATGAACGTGAACAGACTTTGACAGATAGTGGAGAATAGAAGGGCCTGGTGTACCATGGTCCACGGGGGTCATGTAGAGTTGTGCAGAACAGAGCAACTCAACAATAAGAACAACAGGAAGGGGTAACGATGGTAGGTACCTCAAAGTGTTCTTGTGAAGCTCACAGGCCATAACACATGTAAAACTCTTTGTGAACTGAGATACCAGTAATATTTCTGTGCTTTTCCATTATCTTCTCCCTGCCTTTACCTCTTTAAAAATGTAATTGAAAGGGAGAGAAGTTGGAACTCACAGTTTTAAAAACAAATGCTAAAAATTGTTTTTGCATGCCGCTAGGAAATAAGATGTACAGGCAGTGGGGTAGAAAAATCTATCTTGTCCTCCAAGAAAATAGAGGGGATGGGGATACGAGAAGGGAGGGCTGCGATAGGAGGGAGAGCAGATTGGGAGAAAGGGTAATCAGAATGCACGCTGTCTTGGGGTGGGTGGAGGGGAGAGATGGGGAGAAAATTTGAAACTCAAAATCTTGTGGAAATGAATCTTGAAAACTAAAAATAAATAATAAATTAGAATTTTTTAAAAAATGTAATTGAAATCTGGGTTTTAAGAGATCTATGATTATGCAGTCAATACTTGATGAAGGTCAATATTTTTGTTTTCTTTTTCTGGTGTCATTGAGAACTATAGAGCAGAGTAGTGTATACATACATACACACACACATATATATGGAGGGCATTTGTTGAACAATATGAGTGGAAAATGCAAATTTTATTAATATAATCCATAGGAATGGCCTATGAGGATATTTTTTATAAAGGTCTTTTGTACTTTTACACTTTCCACTTTAGAAGGCTGCTAAACTACCAGTTCTTATTATAGCATACATTTATGTGGTACTTGTTGGTTGCAAAACAGTTTCCTTTGATCCATGCAAAAATCAAGAGGCAGACAACACAAGTGTCATTATTCCTATTTTTACAGTGGAGGAAACTGAGATTCAAAGAAAATTATCCAAGGTCATTCAGCCAGTAAATGCCAGAGCTAAGACCTCCAGATTTTATGGTTTCAGCATCAGAGCTCTATTTAAATTTTTATAAGCTTGATGAGTTTTGAAAGATCATTACATTTTTATAATAAACAAACCTGTTCTACACATCTGGAGCTGATTTCAACCCTGCGCTTCTCATTTTTATTGATATTGAGATTTTATCTGTACTTCTTGCTGGTAGGTTTTCTATCAGTTGTATAAAGAATTTATTCAGAGAGCTAAATAGTTATTAAAGCACTGTGTCTGCTTGTGGGTATTTTGTAATGGCTACAATGAAAGCAGCCGTTGTTCTGTCTGATAAATCATATAAATTACATAAATACGGCATTTTACCTTTCTGGATTTTGTTTCCATCAAAGAGGAAGTCATCTGGGTTTACATTGTCTCGTTCCTATTCTTTCCTTTGAAAAGAATTTGGGAAGGCAAAGAAAGGACAGAGACTCCCCTGAGATCTCCACAAAGCCCCTCTGAAAATCTTTAAAAATGCCATAAAACAATTCCTAGAGTGGGAAGACCCATTAAAGGACAAGGTGAAATAATTTTCCAGCCAAAGACAACTTGAAAGGTTGGTAGAAAAAGTCTGTGACACCAGGGTGAGAGAAGAGCACAGTTCAGTGCAGGCTCTACCAACACAGATCCAGGGAGCAAGTCTTGGGAGCCACTGAATCGGCAGCAGCAGCTACTACTTCCAGAGCTCTCAGGTCACAGATGGTAAGGGGAAGAACTGATCAAACACAGATTACAGGTGTCTTTTTGTTAGCATTGAGACAAGACTCTGTTGCTTTACTCATACTCAGATGCAGGTCGCAGTCCTTGTTGAGTGGTCCTGGGGTGAGGAGGAGTGCTAACATAGAAAATGTTGTGGTTGCACTGGAGCAAGGACACTTGTCACAGTTCCAGGGCAGAAAAGAGTGCTTGTGTTCATTTATAGAACAGGGTACAGGCCAGGAGAGTTGTAAACACAACTCTCCTTTGATCATACCACCTTAAAAGAAATGAAAACTTACAGATCTCTAAAAGCGTCTCTGAAAACAGCTACACAAAATCCCTTCAGCTTGGGGCAGTGCATCCTCCACCCTGGAAGCAGAGCCCTATGTTAAGAAAGAGTTAAATGTCAAGAAATAGGCTGGAACATGAGTGAATGACAGAAAAAATTCTGGCCCTAGAAAGTTATTATGGTGGAAAGGAAGATCAAAATATACACTCAGAAGAGGATAACGAAGTCAAAGTCTCCAAGAAAAATGTGAATTGATCTCAGGCCATGGAATAACTCAAAAAGGATTTTGAAAATCAAATGAGAGGTAGAGGAAAAACTAGGAAGAGAAATAAGAACAATGCAAGCAAATAATGAAAAATGAGTCAACAGCTTGATAAAGGAGATGGAAAATACTGAAAAATATACCACCTTAAAAACAGAATAGACCAGATGGTTTTGAAAAAAGTACAAAAGGACGATTGAGGAGAAGGATGCTTTGAAAAGTGGCCAAATGGAAAAAGAGGCACAAAATTCAATGAAGAGAAGAACTACTTAAAATTGTCAAAATGGAAAAGGTGGTACAAAAACTCACTGAAGAAAAGAATTTCTTAAAAATTAGAATTAGTCAAATGGAAGCTAATGACTACAAGAAATTAAGAAGTAATAAAACAAAACCAAAAGAATGAAATATAGAAGATAGTATGAAATATCTCATTGGAAAAACAACTGACCTGTAAAATAGATCGAGGAGAGATAATTTATAAATTATTGGACTAACTGAAAACTATGGTTAAAAAAAGAGCTTACAAATCATCTTTCAAGAAATTATCAAGAACTGTCCTGATATTCTAGAATTAGAAGGTAAAATAGAAATTGAAAGAATCTGCCAGCTACTTCTTGAAAAAGATCCCAAAATGAAAACTGCCATGAATATTATAACCAAATTCCAGAGTTTCCAGGTCAAGGAGAAAATATTGAAGCAGGCAGAAAGAGACAGTTTAAGTATGGGGGAGCTACGATCAGAATAACACAAGATTTAGCAGTTTCTACATTAAAGGATTTGAGAGCTTGTTATATGATATTCTGGAGGGCAAAGAAGCTAGGATTACAACCAAGAATCACCTACTTAGCAAAATTGAGTGTAATCCTTCAGGGAAAGAAATGAAAATCCAATGAAATAGAGGATTTTCAAATATTTTTTAAAAAAAAATTAATTTATTTTTATTTCTTAACATTCAATTCTACAAGCTTTTGAGTTTTGAATTTTCTTCATCTCTCTCCCTTGTCCCTCAAGACAGCATGCAGTCTGATATAGATTCTACATATACATTCATATAAAACATATTTCACATGTATCATCTTGTAAAGAAGAATTAGAACCAATGGGGTGAACCACAAGAAAGAAGAAACAAAACAAAAAGAAATAGAGACAGCAAATAGTATGCTTCTATATGCATTCAGACTCCCAAATACTTTTTCTGGATATGGATAGCATTTTCTATCAGGAGTCTTTTGGAGCTGTTTCAGAATCCTTCTTTCTTTCTTTTTTTTTAAAATTTATTTATTTATTTAACTTTTTACATTCATTTTCACAAAATTTTGGGTTCCAGATTTGTTTTTCCCCTTTTAACCCCTCCCCCCACCCCAATACCCCAAGAAATCTAATTTTCCCTATCTGCAATCTGCCCTCTCTTCTGTCATCCCTCCCTTCTCTTGTCTCCATCTTCTCTTTTCTCCTGTAGGGCCAGATGACTTTCTATTCCTCATTAACTGTATGTCTTTTTTCCTAGTAGCAACACAATACTAAACAGTTGTTCCTAAAACTTTGAGTTCCAAATTCTCCCCATCCCTCCCTCCCCACCCATTCCCTTTGGGAAGGCAGGCAATTCAATATAGGCCATATCTGTGTAGTTTTACAAATGACTTCCCTGATAGTCATGTTCTGTAAGACTAACTGAATTACCCTCCATTCTAACCTGCCCCTCATTGTTTCTCTTCTGTCTTTTGATCCTGTCCCTCCCCAAGTGTTGACTTCAAATTGCTCCCTCTTCCCTTTGCCCTCCCTTTCATCATCCCCCCCCTTGCAATATCTCCTTCTCCCCCACTTTCCCGTACTGTAAGATAGGTTTTCATACCAAAATGAGTGTGCATTTTATTCCTTCCTTTAGTCAAATGTGATGAGGGTAAACTTCTTGGTTTTTTTTTTTTCTCAGCTCTCCTCTTTTCCCCTCCACTAAAAAGTCTCCTACTTGCCTCTTAAATGACATATAATTACCCCCTTCCATTTCACCCTCTTTCCTCCCACTACATTTCTCTCTCACCATTTACCTTAATTTCTTTTAAGATATGGTCCCATCCTATTCAGTTCAATCTGTGCTCTCTATCTCTGTATGTGTGTGCATGTGTGTATATGTGTGCGCGTGCATGCATGTACATGTGTGTGTATGGACCCACCAACTACCCAGATACTGAAAAGTTTTAAGAGTTACAAATATTGTCTTTCCATGTGGTAATGTAAACAGTTCACTTCTGGTAAGTCCCTTAAGACTTCTCTCTGCTGTTTACTTTTTCATGCTTCTTCTCATTCTTGTGTTTGAAAGTCAAATTTTCTTTTCAGCTCTGGTCTTTTCATCAAGAATGATTGAAAAGTCCTCTGTTTCATTGAAAGACCATATTTTCCCCTGAAGTATTATACTCAGTTTAGCTGGGTAGGTGATTCTTGGTTTGAGTCCTAGTTCCCTTGACTTCTGGAATATCCTATTCCATGCCCTTCAATCCCTTAATGTAGAAGCTGCTAGATCTTGAGTTATCCTGATTGTATTTCCACAGTACTGGAATTGTTTCTTTCTAGCTGCTTGTAAGATTTTCTCCTTGAACTGGGAGTTCTGGAATTTGGCCACAATGTTCCTAGGAGTTTCTCTTTTTGGATCTCTTTCAGCTGGTGATCAATGGATTCTTTCAATACTTATTTTGCCCTCTGGTTCTAGAATGTCAGGGCAGTTTTCCTTGATAATTTCATGGCAGATGATGTCTAGGCTCTTTTTTTGATCATGACTTTCAGGTAGTCCCGTAATTTTTAAATTGTCTCTCCTGGATCTATTTTCCAGGTCAGTTGTTTTTCCAATGACATATTTCACATTCTCTTCCATTTTTTCATTCTTTTGGTTTTGTTTGGTGATTTCTTGGTTTCTTGTAAAGTCATTAGACTTTATACTCTGTGAACTATTGTCTTCAGTGAGCTTTTGAACCTCTTTTTCCATTTGGCTAATTTTGCTTTTGAAAGCATTGTTCTCCTCATTGGCTTTTTGAACCTCTTTTGCCAATTGAGTTGGCCTATTTTTCAAGGTGTTATTTTCTTCAGCATTTTTTTGGGTCTCCTTTACCAAGGTATTGACCCGTTTTTCATACTTTTCTTGCATCTCTCTCATTTCTCTTCCCAGTTTTTCCTCCACCTGTCTAACTTGCTTTTCAAAATCCTTTTTGAGCTCTTCCAAGGCTTGAGCCCACCTGACATCTCCTTGTCAGATCCGAATGTTGGGATCATTTGCATTTGTTGGAAAAAACTCTCTATAGTCTTATTTTTCTTCCCTTTTCTAGGCATTTTCCCAGCCAGTTACTTGACTTCTGAGATTCCTGTCCACCCCCGCCCAGATCCGCCCAGCTAGTGCTTGGGGTCTGAGATTCAAATGGGCTTTCTGTGCGCTGCCCAGCTACTAATCAATGTGAGCTTTAGTTCTGGTGCTGGGGTGGGGGCAGGGCCGCCTCCCAGGCTCAACTCCCTCAGGGGCTTTATGCAGAGACTTTCAGGAATGGAGTGGGTGGGGGGCACCTCCCAGGCTCTGTTCCCTCAGGGGCTTTATGCAGAGGCCTTCAATAATAGAGAGGGTGGGGCAGGGCTGTCTCCCAGGCTCAGCTCCCTCAGGTTGTTTATGCAGAGACCTTCAGTAATGAAGATCCTGCCTGCTGCTGGGGGAGTCCCGGGCCGCTGCCGCTGCTGCCTCCGCTGCCGCCCACGCCTCTGCTACTTCCTGCCCCCGTCTCTGCCGCCGACGCTTCCTCCCGAGGGGGCCCGAGTCACAGAGACACTCCACTCCCCTCCTCCGGCCCAGCCGTCTCTCTCACTGACCTGTAACTTCTGTGGGCGGAGGGACCTTCCCAGCCTCCGTCCCTGAAGCCTGCTCAGACCAGCTTCTCTGGGGCCAAGGCCGGGGCAGCGCTGGGGTGGGGTCCGCTTTCCGGGGTGTGACGGACTCTGTGGACGGCTCTCCAGGGTTCTCTGGAACGGAAATCTCTTCCACTCTGTTTCTGTACACCTTTCAGTGGTCCAGAAGTTATGGGGGTCTCTTTTTACATTAATTCTATGGGCTGTGGTTTCGGAGCTGGTAAACTTGCATCCTTCTACTCCGCCATCTTGGCTCCGCCTCTGTTTCAGAATCTTTCATTGCTAAGAAGAGCAAGTTGGTCCAAATTGGTCATTGCACAATGTTGCTATCACTGTATAATGTTCTCCTGGTTCTGCTCACCTTAATCAGCCATCAGTTCATATATATCTTTCCAGGGTTTTTTGGAAGTCTGCCTGGTCATCATTTCTTATAACACAGTAGTATCCCATTACATGCATATACTACAACTTGTTGAGCCATTCCCCAACTGATGGGCATCCCCTCAATTTCCAGTTCTTGGCCACCACAAAAAGAGTTGCTATAAATACTTTTATACATGTAGGTCCTTTTCATATTTTTTTTTGTCTCTTTGGGATTCAGACCTAGAAGTAGTATTTCTGGGTCAAAAGTTATACACATTTTTATAGCCCTTTGGGCATAATTCCAATTTTTTCTCCAGAATGGTTGGGTCTGTTCACAATTCCACAAACAATGCATTGCTGCTACTTTTCTGGTAGTAAAGAACTAGAAATTGAGGGGATGCCCATCCGTTGGGAATGAACAAATTGTGGTATGTCATTATAATGGAATGCTATTGTTCTGTACGAATGATGAGCAGGGTGCTCTTGGAAAAGCCTGGAAAGACTTACATGAGCTGATGCAAAGTGAAATGTACTGTGTATAAAGTAGCAGCAATATTTTAAGATGATCAACTGTGAATGACTTAGCTATGCTCACCATATACAGTGATACAAGACAACTACAAAGGACTTATGATGAAAAATGCTATCCATCTCCAGAGAAAAAACTGTGTTTCCAGAAATGGAAGAAACTCTGGGTATGAAGGATTCTCTTAGAAAGTTGCTTGGGTTACAGAAGTTAAATGACTTGTAGTCACAAATTCGGAGGCAAGACTTGAACCCAACTCTTCCTCACTCCTAAGCCAGGGCTGTATTCCCTGTAACCTTCTGCCTCTCATTTAGAGATCATGCTGAGCTTTCTTTTCAGAACCCATGTGATTGACTAGTTCCTTTTTGAAGATTAAATATAATACAGAATAAAGACCATGAATTTGATATCATAAATTTGAATATGAATCCCATTTGTGCTATGTGATCTTCAACAAGTCACTTAACCTCTTTGGGCCTCAGTTTCTTGATTTGTAAAATGAAGAGATTCAATTGATGTTCTCTAAGGTCTATTCCTTCTCTATTCCCTATGATTGCCTATCTTCAGGTGGCTACACTATCCTTTTTCTTTTTTTTGTGATTTTTTAAAAATTAATTAATTATTAGTTTTCAACATTCACTTTTATAAGATTTTGAGTTCTAAATTCCCCCCCTTTCTTCCCTCCCCAAGATGGAAATGCAGTCTGATATAGGCTATACATGTGCAATCACATGAAACATACTTCTACATTAGTCATGTTAAAGAAGAATCAGAACAAAAGGGAAAAACCACGAGAAAGAAAAAGAGAGAGAAAGGGAATATTATGCTTTGATCTAAGTTCCAATTCCATAGTTCTTTCTCTGGATGTGAATAGCATTTTCCATCATGAGTCTTTTGAAATTGTCGTAGATTGTTGTATTGCTCAGAAGAGCTAAGTCCATCCAAGTTGGTCATTGCACAATGTTGCTATTACTATGCACAATGTTCTCCTGGTTCTGTTCACTTCACTCGCAGTTCATGCAAGTCTTTCCAGATTTTTTGGAAGTCTGTCTGGTCATTTCTTACAGCACAATAATATTCCATTACATTAATATACCACAACTTGTTCAGCCATTCCCCAATTGATGGACATCCCTTCAATTTCTAATTCTTAGTGACCACAGAAAGAGCTACTATAGATATTTTTGAGCATATGGATCCTTTCCCCTTTTTTATGATCTCTTTGGGATACAGACATAGATGTGGTATTGCTGGATCAAAGAGTATTCACATTTTTATAGCCCTTTGGACATAGTTCCAAATTGCTCTCCAGAATGTTTGAGTCTGTTCACAATTCCAACAGCAATGCATTAGTGTTCCAATTTTCCCACTTCTCCAACATTTATAATATTCCTATTTTGTCATGTCAGCCAATTTGATAGGTGTGATCACGCTGTCCATTTTTATAATAGGGCTTATCTCTCTGACCGCATGAAACCTATTAATTAAACAAACTTTAGAATACAAAGGACACTTGTTGAAGGTCAATATTTTTTTTCTTTTTTTAGTGTTGTTGGCATCTGCAAAGCAGATTAATAGCTATGAGAGGTTCATGTTGGACAATATGAGTTCAGATATTGTAAATTTTGTGTTAAAATACACAAACAAATTAAAAAAACTCTCCTAGTATCTAAGATCAGAATTGACTCTGATTCCCATTCACAATCTGGTAGGAATATTTTGCACTGTTTTCTGAAATAATGCCTGGATTTTCTGAGCCCCAGAAATATGTTTGGTCCAGTAAGATCAGATGGGTCTTTGATCTGATATGTACTTTTATGTTTAATTCTAGTTCGTATCAAGTATTGGTGCTGCCCTTGGCTCTCCAAAGCAAGTTTCCCTGTGATTCTATACAAGATACCACTTTCTTTAGCAATGACTCAAGTACCAAGGGATATGTGGCTGCAGAAATCCTGGCCAAAGACATCCCTGATGCCCAAGAGATCTCTCTTGGCGACAGACTGTACTATGGGAAGTTTTACAATGCACCCTTGAAACCAAGAAATGATTACTGCATTATATTGCGGATCAACAGTGAATGGAATCAGGTACGTTCAGATTCCTCGAAAATTATGGGTTTTAATGAAGTCTAAACTCTGAGACTTTGGGGGACACTGAGGGGATGGTTAAACTTAATTGTTATTTTTTGTTTTTGCAGTACCTTCATTTCTTTTTTTCTTTTTGTAAAATTTATTATAGACTCAATGCCATAGCATAAATACAGAAAAGAATCAAAAACATAACATAAATTTAAATATTGAAACTTAAATACAAAGTTAAGAAAAAAGCATGTCATGTGCATGGCAGAACATGAGAGGATTCAAATTATGTAAACAATAAATTTTCATTTCAAGAAAATC
Organism: Bettongia penicillata ogilbyi; assembly: GCA_023548195.1. Classification (NCBI taxonomy): domain Eukaryota; kingdom Metazoa; phylum Chordata; class Mammalia; order Diprotodontia; family Potoroidae; genus Bettongia; species Bettongia penicillata. Next base: position 3,392,744 of record JAJHZJ010000372.1, on the reverse strand, counting down.
TGTAGGATAAATAATATACTTGTTGTGTTGAAAAATGTCCGTCTTTGCTTCATCGTGAGTTCTTTTGTTCTCTGCTGTGCACTATTTACTTTGTTCTTTTTTTCACTTCCTCCCACCCCACCAGGAGTCTACAGTAAAGGTTAGATATGTTTCTCTATAGCCACAGATATATACACATATATACATACATATGTACATCTATCTATCTATCTATATCTATATATCTATATCTATATATATCTATATCTATCTATCTATCTATCTATCTATCTATCTATCTATCTATCTATCTATCTATCTATCTATATATATATATAGAGAGAGAGAGACATATGCTTTCCCAAACATATTCTACTCCTGATCCTTGGTTTTTCATGTTTGTGCATATCTCGTTTCCTATCCCTCCTGCCTCCTCTGCTTTACTTCTTCCCACTGTGCTGCCCTCCAGTTACTTACCTATCCCCTTCCAAGGATCCCTCCCCTATCTTCCCATTCCCATAAATCTAACCCTTATAGACCCCTCTTTTACCTATTCCTTCCCCCCTCCCCTCCAAAGATTCCTCCCTTAACCTCTCCCCACTCTCTGTGGCCCTGAATTCTTGTGAATTTAGAAGACTTTTATACTCTTCTAAACATTTATGTATTGTTTCTTCTTAAACCCATTCCTGATGAAAGTAGGATACCAGAACTACTAGCCCTCTTCCCCCATTTAATTCCCCTGTATTGATTCTTCCTCATTCAAATGAGGTGTATAGAATAATTACTCATTTTAGCTGTTCTTAAATGGTTTCACTTTTTAAATTCATATTCTTCTCAGGTTTCCCCCAGTCTTGCTTATGAGCTAATGAATTATTAATAAGAATCTTAGACATACATTTTGCATTTTATATATATAAAAAGTAAAGTCTTAGGAATCCCATATAATCAGTTTTTGGTATGTACCTTATATTTCTCTTGGCTCTTGTATATCAAATATTCTACTCAGTTCAGGATTTTTTTAACAAATTCTTGAAAGCCTGAGAATTTATCAAATGTTCATTTTTTTTCATTCAGAATAATACTTAACTTTGCAGGGTATGATATTTTCTGCCAGAGCCCTAGTTCTTTTGCTCTTTGATATATTATGTTTCAAAACCTGCAGTCCTTTAATGTCTCTGCTACTGGATCTTGTGTGAGTCTAATTGTGGCACCACTATATTAAAATTGTTTTAATCTCAATGCTTTTAATATTTTATCCTTGAGCTGGGAGTTTTGGAATTTCGCTGTGATGTTCCTGAGTTTTCTTCATAGGATCTCTTTTAAGTGGTGATCGATGAATTTGTTTTTCTATTTCTACTCCCCCCATGCTTCAGGAAATTTTTCTTTAATTATTTCTTGTATTATTATATCAAGATTCTTTTTTTGACCATAACTTTCATTTAGTCTGATTATTTTTGTATTTTCCATTCTGGCTCTATTCTCCAAATCTGTTGTTTTTCTTATGTTTCACTTTCTCTTCTATTTTTTCATTATTCATATTTTGGTTAATTATTACTTGATCTCTTATAATTTCCCTGGCTTCACTTTGCCCAATTCTAATTTTCAAGGAAGGTGTTATTTTCTTCCTTAACATTTTGGATTTTCTTTTCTAATTGGTTGACTTTTCTTTCATAACCTCCTTGTTTTTCCTGGATTATTCTTATTTTTTTCTTTAGTTTTTCCTCCATCTCTGTCATTTGGTTTTTAAACTCTTTTTAAAGATCTTCTAAGAACTCTTTTTGGGCAAGTGACCATTTGATGTTACTCTTTGGGGGGATTTCTTTACTTCAATATCCTCCTCTGAAGATGAACTCCAGTCTTCTCTATTCCCATAATAACTTTCTGTGGTTGGATTCTTTCTCCTTTGTGTATTTTTTGTGGAAATAGCTTGATTTTTGTAATCACCTCTAGCCCTGGGGTATGGGAAATGGGGCCTCTTGCCCCAGATCTTCAATTCTTCCCTCTTTCCTGGAACCTCCAACCTCCTGTAGGTCCTTACAGCCAGGGGGTCTCTGTTCCACTACTTCTGCACTCATCAGGTGTGTGCTGGCTCCTTCTTGCCCAACACCTTTTCTCAGCACATCTAGGTCTGGTGTTCCTTGTCATCAGAATTTCCCTCAATCTTTCCAGGCTCCAACTCCCCTCACTATCCTAGGGGTGAAAATTCCTGTGGCTGGGGCCAAGGCAGCCTCTCAAACCAACTAACCCCAGGGCTTGATGCTTGTTAAAAGGGACCCTAGCCTGGAGGTGTTTACTCTTCATAGGGACCAAACCTCCTCCTGAGATTTTTCTTGTGATCTTCTCAAATTGTCCCAGGAAGACCCAAGTTGTGCCCCATTCTTATTGATCTCCACCCACATTTTGTTAGCCCTAAAGAGCTATTTTAACTCTTTAGTGGGGGAAAATCTTGAGAGCTTGTAATTTTCTGACTTACTCTGCCATTTTCCCAGAATCCTCTCAATCACCTTCATTTCTAATATAGCCCTCACCTCTGCCCAACAAGCCATCTTTTGCAACAAACGGTTTAGTAAAATTAACTAACATTTCAACTCAATCTGACAGCATACATAATGTTACATACCTGTAGGCAATCACTTCTTCAAAGGGAAGAAGGTACATTTTTTTCATATCTTCTTGACGGATGTTTGGATCATTATTGTAATGTTCAGTTTTGTTTCTGTTTTTCTTTCATTTTGCATTTTCCATTTCCGTTTACCCATTCACAAATTTATGGGCATGCTCTTCGTTTCTAATTCTTTACTACTACAAAAAGTGCTATTATAAATATTTTGTGATATATTGGGCCATTGTTTGACTTTTGGGGTATTCCTAACAGTGGAATTTCTTGGTTAAAAGTAATAACTGTTTTAGTCACTTCAAGCTCTGGATTTTTTAAAAAGAAATTTACTTCTCTATTATCTGAGATGGACATCTTAGTCAATAACCACTGTAATTTCCTGAAACATATGTTCAGTCTTTGAATTTCATATGACTTTGATATGTTCTTTCACATTTGCTGTACTGTGGGAATCCTAGCAGTTTTAGAATTCCCTTCCTTTTTTGTAGTTAAGGAAACTGAGGTGAATGGAAGTTCAGTAATTTGTCCTAGGCCACATGATTATTTTGTGGTGTAGCCAAAGCTTGGATCCAGATCTTCTAATACTTATTCCAATGTTCTTTGAAATTCCTAGGAGCTATAATGATAATTATATTTTATTACCCAGGAGAGCTCATAGGGTTCTTTGTGAAGACACTGACCTAAAGAAGTTCTCTTCCATCCCTAATGAAAGTGTTCTTTCAACATCCCAATTCCATTTTGATTCGTCTTTATTGAGGTAGTCAGAAAAGGAAAGCCATGTAAATACTTCCTTGCCCTGACAGTTTTGTATTAAGTAGGCCTCTCATCTTCCTCCTGTCCATATGCAGTCTACCCTCAAGAATGTATTTTGAACAAGGAGAGAAAGGAGAGAAGAAAGCATTAGAGAGCTGTTCGTTAGTGCTAAAAACTACCTCAATTTTCCTCTTCCTTTTCTGCCTTTTCTGATCATTTGTCTTCCTATCAAACTGAAAACTAAGATTTAAACTTGGGAAGATGAGTCTTCCTGACTCTGGACCCAGTACTCTATCTACTGTACCATCCAGCTCCTCAACTGTCTAGCTTATACAATGTACTAATAAGTAGAGGGTATAATGAAGTTTTTCTCTTATCCTATGAACTTTTCTTTCATTTGATACTGTAGGTAAAGTGGATCCAAATTTTCCGCCCAGAAAGCCATAAGAAGACAAAGACACAATACTGAACATTTCTGTTCACTGTCTATTTATGGGGCATGGGTTCAGTGCGGAAATAGTTCTCACTGCTTAGTCTTGTAATGAAGAGTTAAGTGGGGTCATCTGTTATAGGGTCTTGACTGGGCAATGTGGTTGTTAGGCATATGCTAGTATCTTAGATTTAGAGTTAAAAGTGACCCCAGAAGCTCTCCAACTAAAGGACCTAAGACTCAGAGAGGTTAACTAAGTTGCCCAAGGTCTCAAAGGTAATAAGTAGCAGAGCCAAAATTCCAACTCAGGTCCTCTGACTCCAGGTCCAGTGCTCTTTATATAGCATCATATTCCCTTCCTAGGAAATTTGGTGACCATTGATTATAATATTACTTTCAGAAATACCTCTTGCCTTGTACCATCAGAGGACTGGGACATGAATTATTCAAGATCTGAATTTGTAAAAGAGAGCTGGACTCCTGTTTCCAAACCCCAGACCTCCAGGGTTTTAAAGCTGAGCAGAAAACTGAAGGAGTTGAGGGCACACATGCTACTTTCATCAGCAATGCCATAGTAATATAGGGCATTTAGAAGAGAAATTAAATTTGAGAAGAGAGCAATTTGATATGAAGATGACAGGAAAACAGGATATAGTGTGGTTTTTTGAACCATTGCTTCATATACAGGAATGTTGGGTGCCTGGCATGGGATGTGGTACATCCAGGAAGCACCAAGAAAAGAGCTTGGAACCTAGATGATCTAATTTAAGAGAGCTTTAAGCTGAAAAATGAGGGGAAGGGAAGAAAGTATCAGATTCAACCTCATTAAATAATCTCGGAGGTCTCAGAATTCAATTCTGAAGTACAATAATTCAACATATCTAGTATTTACTAAAAGTACCTATGTTGTTCAAGGTACCATTAGGCACTTGATATAAAAAAACAAAACAGACTTGCCCTCAAGGACATAGCACTTACACAGATAAGTACATGGGAGGGTAAGTGTACATGGCATCACGAGTGATTAGGGCACTGGGCTTAGTGTCTGGAGTCAGTCAAAAGTAAGCATTTACTAAGTACCTACTATTTGTCAAGCACCATGCTAAAGTTCTGGGGATACAAAGAAAGAAAAATGTTTTCTGTCCTCAAGGAGCTTCCAATCTAATGGGGGAAGATGACCCACAAAAAAAAGCTAGAAAAGGTAAAGGAGAAATGTTCAAAGAACAAATAGATAGTAGGAAAAAAAGGGAAAAAAGCATTTGCTGGTCTGTGATCCCTGTTTAAATGGAGGTTTTGAGAGGAGTTCTTTGCTCTGTCCTCTCGCCCTCCAATCAGAGGATCAGAGGGTATTGAGGATTTGAAAAGATCTTGGTTCAGATCCCATCTAGAACATTTACTAGCTATATGACACTTACCCTCTTTATATTTCTCATCTATAAAATAATGAGATTAGACTTGATGGTTTCTAAAATTTCTTTTAGCTATAAATATATGCTCCTTCCCCCCAATGATCCTAAGGTCATTAGGTGGAGAACATGGGCCCAATGGGTGGCAACTTTATCATCTACCCACAATGCCAAATAAGAAGCTCCTGGGATAAGAGAGAGGCTTCACTATATCCTCCACTACACCATTAGGCAGAGGATTCAGTAATTACTGCCTTCCTGAAATCTGGGAAGGAGCAATGAGAAGGAGGAAATACTTTGTGTATCTATAATGTTCTTTCTTCTACCAATTCCAGACCTAGAGTGGATCTAAGTTTCTGTTTAGACCTTAGAGATATCCTGGTGGTTGATCTGTAAGAAGCCACCAAAGATCAGTAGGTTCATCCTTTCACACGAGAACAATTCAGAAACCATCTTACAATCAACAGGTCTAAGAATAGAACCGGCCAATGAGGGCCCAGACCTTAGAACATGCTCATCTGCTGCATTTGGCTATATGGAGTCTTGGTAAGCCTCCTGAAAATCTATGATGCAAAAGGCTCTTTGTTTCCTGTTGGCTTACTGCATCTACTGGAAGACTTTGGCAGCAACTCTGGTTGTTAAACCTTAGGTGGTTCTATCAACCTTTTGAAGCTCCCGAGGTCCTAACCTTATCCATTAATTTTTTAATTAATTAAATTTAATTAATTAATCTCATATCAATTCACTTAAGATGGTGAGAGACAGAGACTGCGTGGGGAAATAAAGAAAGCTGCCATTTTTGTTGCAGCATTCTGTCCTCCCACATGGTACCTATAGCAAGCAGTTCTTATTTTACTTGCCACTGGGGAAGAGAGCAAGTTTGCATTCCATTTAGTCATTCATATGCATGTTCAGTTCTGGCTCACTGGCAAATTTAAAAGACTTTTTGTCGCTACACAGTAAGCTGACAGGAAACAGAAAATACATATGCATGCCGATGATAAGAGGGAAGACATGACCCTTCCTTATACAAATAAGAAATTCATCATGCTTTCAGTGAATTACAAGAGAGAGGATCTCATAAACTTTTCCCTAAATGCTTTCATGATGTCATAGTTGCCATTATGTCTGGAATTTCCCTTGTCAGTCCAAGCTGTGAGAATGGGGAAGTTATTTAAACTCCCTGTGTCTTCATCTCCTCATCTCAAAAGAAAGTTGCAGTAGGTTCTGGCTACTGTTCTTTGGATTAAAAAAAAGAAGTCATTTGCTTTTCTTGGCTTATTTTTGTGGAAAAGATGATTATGATATTTTTTTAGGAACAGAAGCCAGAAAACTGGGAAAATCAAAGGTAATGCCTTCCTTTCTGCTCAGAATAATAAGTAAGAACCCAGAAGAGAAAGAAATATCCAGGGTGTGGGATCATGAGATTTTTGTTCAAAGAGAAACACTGATTTTTTATAAGTCCATCATTTCAGACACAATTCAGTGCCAGTAGCTTACTTGTCTGACAGATCAGATTCACAGTACTTAGGATGGACACTGAAGATGGTTATCCATAGACACATATGTAAGTGTCAGGAACTTCAAAAAAATCAGATAAATTAAAAGTTAGTGACTGATATAAGTTGGGATCATTCTGAAAAAATGATTGTGAAATGCTGTGGAATCTTTCCCCGTATTCTTTTAACCCTTATCCCTCCCCCTCCTCCATTACACCAAATTCCCCCTTGATTCTTAGGAGATGACTCTTACTTTACTGAACTCATAACGTCCTGTAACATGAGTTCTCATAACTCTAGGATTACTGAAAATCAAAACTAAAAAAAAATCTGGTCACAACATGACCCATTAGTGAGAAGCAACTGACTTCAATTACGCAATCTTAGCTTACTGGCAACTCTGCTTCTCCCCTCCTCTCCACATCAAAATGTTTCCTGTATCATTACCTCGTCTCTCCTCCTTCCCTTCTAGCTGCTAAATTCAGTGACCTGCATTCTGCTCGTGTCATTCAGCTTTAGTCATTGCTGACCTTGCCAACCACCTCCTCCTCCTTCCAGAAATATTCTTGTCTGTTGTTCTCTGTGACGGTGGACTGTCTCCTCTTTTTGATCCTATCACTGTGACTGCATATTTCATGTGTACTTTATGGACTCCCCTTCCGTCTGCCTCAGACCTTCAAACATTCCCTGATGTTTCATGTTTGACCTTCCAGCCTGGTCCACTATTTCAGGAGAGACTCCAGCCATGCTTCCCTCCCATCCTGACTTGACTCCCTAGCTTCTCATGCTGTTCAACAACTTTCTTGCCCTCCTGTGGGTACCATTCCCTTCCAGCTGTTCCAGCTCTTCTTTCTGCGCTGTCCTTCTCCTGCTTCCAAGTAAAATATAAACTCCTTGTGAGTAGGGACTGCCTTACTTGCATTTGTATCCTCCTTACTTCTACCCCACCTTAGTACTGTGCTTGGCAGAAAATGCTTAATAAATATTTTATCTGTTCATTCATTTCAGTTATATCTGACTCTTCATGACCTCGTTTTGGGGGTTTTCTTGGCTAAGACACTGGTGTAGTTTGCCATTTCCTCTCCAACTCATTTTACAGATGAGAAAACTGAGGTAAACAGGGTTAAATGTCTTGTCCAGGATCATACAACTAGTAAATTTCTGGGCCAGATTTGAACTTGGGATGATCAGTCCCCTTGTCTCCAGAGCTGGCATTTCATCCACAGTCCCACTTAACTGCCTAGTATTCTATCTACCTAGATATTTTCTTTTTACTCTCTATCTCCATGATCTCATTCATCCCCACAACTCATTTTCCCATCCCATGTCTCTCTGTAGAAATCCCTCAAAGTCTCTGAGACCCAGAATCATCCCAGCTGCTAATGATCTCTTTTTTCCTTAGAAATCCTAACATTTCACTTTGTACCTCTCTTATGGAAGGAAAGAGAAGGGAATAGATATTCACACAGCACCCACTTTGTGCCAAGCACTGTGCTAGGTGCTTTCCAAATATTTCTTCATTTGATCTCCACAACTCTGTGACTGGTGCTATAATTATCCCTATTTTACAGTTGAGGAAACTGAAACAGACAGATTTAGTGACTTACCTGGTGTCACACAGATAATAAGTGTCTGAGGTGGGATTTGAACTCAATTTTTCCTGACTCTAGGCTCAGTGCTGTATCCACTGAGTCACTTGGCAAATTCTTTGTGTTGTATTTATTTGTGCATGTGTCTTTATATGAATAGGATCAAAGGGCTTACACTTGTCATCAATCCCTCCCTTTGTGATACTCAGGCTTAGCCTGGTCTCTCATAAAGAGAGAAATTTTTATTTCTTTCAAAAATCTTCAGCAGACTCATTTACAGTTTTGTGAGGCAAAATGTCGTCGTATCATCTTAACTTCCTCTGTAGTGTTTTACAAATGAGCGAATACTTTACCCCTGATTTCCTTGTTTCGCTATTTCTCAGAGATCAGGACTTTGCCAGTGCAAGACCATTTCTGGGCTGTTTGGGCCTCCAATGAGAAAATTCAAACACGTTTAAGAAATTATGATGGAACCATTGTCTTAACTTTCAATCATTTTCTGTTTCTCTGAATTCTTAGACAGGATAGGTTGTAAATCTTAGACCCTCATTTTTGTCTCTTTTTCTAATTGGGTATTGATTGTGACCTTGATCTAGCAGATCTAACACACATTAACATTTCCTTCCTATTAGGCTATAGTTTTGTGTGTGCATTTGTGTATGTGTGTGCATGTGCATGTGCATTCATGATATTGCTTAGTTCCCCACAAAATTGCTTCCACACCACCCTTATTTCTCAAAGGTTATTCTAGCAAAACATGAGCTCTTGCAGGTTCTTCCAAACTGGAAATGCTTCAAATATGATTCTGGTGATATTGTACACAGTGTACTCACTATCTGTGCTTTGGGGTCTGGTGCCTCGTCAATCTCTTTTCTCTCCTTCCCCTCCTCTCATCTTCCCCCTGGGTAATGTCTTTCTGAAACAAGAAAACAAACTCCCATACAGCTAATCAAATCTTATGTGCCATCTGTTGCAAAGAATGAAAAAAATAGAGTTGTATGAAGAACTTAATAAAATCTTTCAAACCAAGATCATTTGTATGCTTTACTATTCCAGTGACTTCAGTGCCAAAGTCAAGGTTTAAAAGATACTTTGGGAGTTATAGTTTAAAAAATTAAAAAGACACAAAAATTGAAATATAGGTAATCAAAAAATAGATAAACAAAGCTGAAAGCATACAAACAAAAACCCATTAAGTTGGTAAATAGATTAAGAAGTGGTTGTTTGAAAAGATTAATACAGAAAAAATCCTTAGCTAATATGATATTTTAAATAAAGGAAAATCAAATAAACAAAATCAAAGATTAAAAATAATTCATAACCAATGGAAATTATTTTTGTCCAATTATATGTCAGCAAAATTACTCTTTTGAGTAGATGAATATTTAGAAAATATAAAATATCTAGGTTAAGAGAATGAAAATAGAAAATTTAAACAACCCAGTCTTAAAAAAAGAAATTGACAAACCATAAATTCACAAAGGAAAAGATCATAGGCCCATATGGATTTACAAGTGAATCCTATCAAATATTCAAAGAATAATTAACTCTGACAATTATATTGTATGCCAAAAATGGACAAAGAAGTCATTCTACCAGACTCTCTTCATTAGACAAATTTGTTTCTGATACCTGGACCGGATGGACACAAAACAGAGAAAAGAGACTATAGATATACCTCTAATGAACATATATGCAATATGTATGCAAAAATTTTGGATAAAATATTAACAATCAGGATTCAGAAACATATTGAAAAAATTATTCACTTTAACCATGTTGGCTTTATAGGAGGAATGCAGGGGTGGCTCAATATTAGGAAAATAATAAGCATAATTGATCATATGAACAACAAAACTAATACAATCATTGATGGTGTAAACTGATAAAATAGAACATTTCTGTTAAAACTCAAACAGGCATTTTTATGTACTTGGTATGTGTCAGGTACTAGGTAGGCACTACAGATAGAAACACAAAGGAAACAATTTGCCCTCATTACATTCTAACAGAGGAGTTAACAAGTATATATAGAAGTATATGAAAATGCAGAATAAATATATGAAAATGAAACACGCATTAAATACAACTAAAAACAAGTACACATATAAGTACATAAAGAGTAAGTGCAAAATAAATATATGAAAATTAAATACAAGGGCAATACCAATTGGGGAGGGGTGTACGTTAGAGAAGACGTTTTGCAGAAGAAGCTGCTTATGCTGTATCTTGAAGGAAAAAGTGAGGAAAGAATGTATTCCAACCATGAGACTGGACAGTACAAAGGCACAGTGGTCAGAGATGGAGAAATGTGTGTAGGGAATAGAGAAAAAGTCAATATGACTAGAGTGAAGAATATAAAAAGGGAAGTGATACACAATGAACCTGGAAAGGTAGGTTTGGTGGCAGATGGTGATGAGCTTTAAAAGAGACATTTAGATTTTGTCCTAGAAGTAATAAGGAACCGCTGCAGTTTACTGAGTGGGGTCTGGGCCTAAAGGAAACCACTGGAAAATGCAATGGAATAGGGGGAGATTTGTGGTGAAGAGGTCAATTATGAGGTTATTGGGATAGTCTAGGTGAGGGATAAAAATTTGAACCAAGATGATGAGAAGATAAAAGGGGTTAGATTTAAGAGATTTTGTAGAGATATAAATAGCAAGATTTGGCAACTGATTGGATATAAGACATGAGGGAGAGTGAGGAGAATATGATACTGAAGTCAGGAACCTGGGAGACTAGAAGAATGGTGGTTTTTTCCACAAAATAGGGAAGTTTGGCAGAACAGTGGGTATTTCAGAAGTGGGGTAGGGGAAAATGTTTGAGTTTATTGGTCATGTTAAGTTTGAGATGTCTCAGGAACATCCAGTTTGAAATGTCTAATAGATAATTGGTGTTGTGAAACTGAAATTCTAGTGAGACTGAGGCTGGATGTATAGCTCTGGGAAATAACTACATGGAAGTGATCATTGAAGCGAAGGGAGTTGATGAGGTCATCAAGAGAAGAGGGCCAAGAATGGAACCTTGTGGAACTCCCAACGTTACGGGGCGTGATGTGGAAATGAGATGGTTAGGCAGTTAGGAAGGAAAACAAGAAGTAGTATGAAACCCAGAGAGAAGAAAATGTCCACGAGGAGAATAAGGTTAACAAAGTCAGATGCAACATTGAAGTCAAGCAGGGTAAGGACTAAGAAAGGACCATCAGATTTGTCAGTGAAGAGAACTTTGGATCTGTGGAAAGAATAGTTTCATCTGAGTGATGAGATTGGAAGCAAGGGGTTGGGGAATGAGCAAGAGGATGAAAATTCAAGGAATATCACTGAGGAAAGGAGAAAGAGAGATATATAATGATAGTTTTGGGGTAAGGCAATCTAGTGAAGGTTTTTACTTTTTTTAAGGATGGGAGAAACTTGGGTATATTTGAAAGCGGTAGGGAAGGAAGCAATAAGTAGCTCAGTCAATCAGTCAAAATGCATTTATTAAGTATTTTCTATGTGCCAGACACTAAAGTGCTGGAGATACCAAAAAAAATTGCAAAGAACCAGTACCTGTTGATATGTAGAGATTGAAGGATCAGTCTTCTGGAGAAAGGGATATAATTAAGGGCATGTAAGAGGGCCAGGCCTTGGAGGGAAGAAGGGTAACCTCAGTAGTAAAGATCAAAGGAATGTAAAAAATTGGGGGCTGATATTAAGGGGTTTTGAGAAGAGAGGGGGGGAAAATAAGAGGTTAATGGACTCAGTTTTCCTCAGTAAAGTAAGAGCTGAGGACCTCACCTGACAGGGTGAAGACAGAAGGAAGTGTGGGAGACTGGAAAAGATAAAAGAAAGTTGAGAATACTTTTTGTAGTTTGTGAGCTACTGAATGGATTAAGGAAGAATAAAATGGTTGTCTTGTTATCGTAAGATGGTGAGAATAATACAAGGCTGGGGTTTAGCAAGTGATGAGTAATAATAGGACAAGATTGTAAGGGATTGAAGAATGAAGACTATAGAATGGAATTGATTAACTCTGGGATCAAGGTTGGGAAGAAAGGAAGTGAAATCAGAACAGGGTAATGGTCTGAGAATGTACTGAAGGGGACAAAGATTGGAGGCCTCTGTGAAGGTGAAAGAATGGCCTCAGGAGATTTCTCATTAAGAAGACAGCATGAAAGGTCCTGGAAGAGCCCAACCACTCCTGACTCAATGATTATCATTGGTTTTGGATTTAGAGGATCTGAGTTTGAATCTTGCTTTGGTGATTTACCATTTGTGTGACCCTGGTCAAGTCACTGAGCTTCTCTGTTCCTTCTAACTACCTTGAGAATGGTTTCTGCTAAGGCAACAAGGCACTGGGCCTGGAGTTAGGAAGATCTGAGTTCAAATTTAACCTCAGACATTTACTAACTGTGTGATCCTGGGCAAGTCACTTAACCTCTGTTTGACTCAGTTTTCTCCATCATAAAATGGGTAAAATGGGAGCTCCTACCTCCAAGGTCTGTTGCAGACATCATATGAAGTCATATTTGTAAAAGCGCACAATGCCTGGCACATAAATACGTATTGTAATAAATATTATACTTATAAAAATCATAAATTATGATGTAATAATATATTAATATGTAATGATATAGTAAATACTAATTCCCTTCCTTTCCCCTTTGACAATTTTTACTCTGTGCAGATCATGGTGCTGACCATCTACTGGCTTCCAGGTCATTCTCCCTTTTTTCTCAAGGAGTTCATCATCTCTTTTACTGTCTTCTTTCCTTCCTAATTTCTGCCTTTCAGAGATCATATTGATACTCCTTTAGTCTTCCCAGGTCCTCAGTTTCCTCAAGTACCATGACATTCTCCTCTTTGCCTCAACTATGAACAAGGATAGCTACCCTGGATCTCACTATTAATCTACAAGTGTTCAACTTCCTTAATTTAGAAAGAAATGAAATATTTCTCTAACTGATCATAAACTCCTATCGTTTCATCTTTCTTTATGCCTCAGGTCTCCATTACAATGGGGTAGGGAACAGAGCTGGAGGGGATAGAAGAAATAGTTATAGTTCATGACCTGATAGTTTTCTAGTTTAACTAATAGTCTTCCGAACTCTGGCTACCCTCTGTCTTTTTTTTTCTTTTTTCCCACACCAACAAGCATCTTTTTTTTTTTTTGCATGAAATTGCAAAGCTATTATGTACAACTTGCTTTTCCTTTTAAATATATCATTAAGTTTAAATATATTAAAATACATATCATGTAACTTTTTCCCTTTCTTTCTTCCCTCTCCCACCACCCTGCCCTGAATATAACTACCACTAGACACAATTATGTATGTATTTGTAAAATCATTCTATACATACTTCTGTTTATCAGTTCTTTCTCTGCATGCAGAGAGCATCTTCCTTCTTAGGTCCTTTGATTTGGGTACTTATAATAGTCAAAATAATTTGTCTTAAAAACAATATTGCTGTTACTATATGCAGCCTTCTCTTGCTTCTGCTAATCTCAATATTAATTATTTTGTTCAGCTTTCCAGGTTTTTCTGAAATCATTGAGCTTATCATTTCTTATAGCACAGTAGTATTCCATCGTGTTCATATATGACAATTTGTTCAGCCACTCCCCAATTGACAGGCATCCCCTCGATTTCCAGTTCTTGGTCACCAGAAAGAGAGCTACAAAAGACATTCTACAACATGTAGGTTCATTTCCTTTTTCCCCTAATCATCTTTGGAAACAGATCTAGTAATGGTATTTATTATTTCTGCTAGGCAGAAGGATAGCAAACAGGGGTGAGGGTCTTATAAAATTGATAGCCTAGGTAAGAGGATCATAACTTTGATGTAGAAAGGACCTTAGAGGTCATATAATTCAACCCACTTATTTTACAAGTGAACAATTGAGGATGAGTTTATCTCTTTCCCAAGGTCACACAAGTAGGGAAGTTTGAAGGATTTGAACTCGGGGCCTCCCCACCCTGTCCCCAGTGTCACAAATGATGAAACCTCCAAGAGGTTAAATGTTTTATCCAGGGTCTCACAGGTACTGAGATATCAGATGCTAAGATCTGAACCCAGATCCTCTGACTCCAAGTCTGACACAGATCTACTGTACCATGCTGACGAAAGTCTTCATGGAAGTACATGTCGTCATGATTGTATACTTACGTTGAAGGGTTGTATAGCCCCTGTTGAATCTGCCATGCCTCACAATTCCAGGGTAACAGCTACAATGTGATAACGATTTCTGGGAACAATGATTGTTCTGATGTATTTTCCTTTGTAGGTGAGAAGACAGTCCTGTGTAGTGTGGGCTGAAGTGAAAGGTAAGATCATTTGCTGCCTCATTTCCCCCTCCCTACTGCTCTCCTCCCCTCCACCCCCAATACTCCTGCAGTTTAATTGCTGTGGTTACTATTTACACAGAGGCACTTACAGTTAAGGGTAGAAAAGAGCATCTAATTCATCTGGGAAATTTAGTTACACCCAAAGGATTTACTTGAAAAGACTTTGGTCTTAGGGCATGAAATTGATGGAGGATTATTTTAGGGAGTTTCTGCATTTCACTTGGTTCTTTATATTTGGATGTGGAAAAGCATCTCTCAGCCTTTAAAAGTAATTCTGAGTATTCATTATGTCTTTGTGATGTGTGATTTTTTTAGTAGTAGCTTTTCTGCATGTTTAAAACTAGTTCAGACTGGATAAAAAAATTTCCTTGGGTTTTGTGAAAGTAGTCCTCCTTCCCCCATTCTTGGCATACATCCCCTCCACCCCCACCCCGTGTCAACCTTGACCTCAGAGTCCCTGATTTCCTCCAAAATACAACCCCCTCTGCCACTTCTGGTATAAAGACTTTCCTGATCTGCTCCCCTCCTTCCTTCCTGGTATTCTCTCCTTCACAGAATTACTGTGTATTACTTGGAAAATGTTTTATATTTATTTGTAAACATTTTGTACCCCACTGATGGCATGTAATTCACTGAGGACAGATATTTCTTTTTTCCTGTTTTTGTTTCCCTACCCGTGGCACAGTGCCTTGCCCATAACCGGTGATTAATAAATGCCTGTTGAATTGTTGCATTATTGAAGAAATAGCTGATACCTTTCTGTTGTATGTACTGATGATATTTATTTATGGCAAACTGGCCTGTTGTGAAAATTCTAGGTGGCTTTGGAATAGTCTTGATTCTGCGCAACATATATTTAACCATCTAGGGACTGACCAGGAATATTGGTGGAAGAAAAGGAAGTTGGCTAAAAGATCGATATCTCCTGAAGACAATTCCACTACTTTTTAAATGTAAGATAACCAAACTGACTCCTTGTTCTGTGGAAAGAGATGCTGCAAGTGTCAAGAACTTCCCCAATTTTTAAAGAGATGTATAGGTATTAGTTGTTTTAATTAGCCATTAATGTTTGTCTGCCTCTCTCAACTTGACCTCTTGTTAGGATGGCAACTTGGTACAGTAGGAAGAGAATCAGATTTGGAGTCAGAAAACCTGGGTTCCAGTGCTAGCTTTACAACTTACTTGTACAATTCTGTAATCCTGTGAACCTATGAAGCTCATTAGCTTCTCTGGGCCTCAGTTTCCTCAACTGTAAAATGAGGAAGGTGGACCAGATTTGATGACCTCTAAAATCCCTTCTAGTCCTAAATGTGTGGTGCTGACCAATGGGTTTTTTTTTTCCCCAAATGGATTAATTTATTTGTTTTCAGTTTTCAGCAAACCCTTTCATAAGTTCCAAATTTTCTCCCCCTCACTCCCCAAGATGGCATGTAATCTTAGATGACTGCTACACATGCATTCCTATTATACATATTTTCACATTAATCATGTTGCACAGAAGAATTAAAATGAATGGGAGAAACCATGAACAAAACAAAACATAACAGAGAAGAAAATTGTGTGCTTCATTCTCTCTCTGGATGTGGATGGCATTTTGCATCATGAATCCTTTGGAAATGTTTTAAGTCCTTGCGTTGCTGTGAAGGGCTAAGTCTATCAAAATCAGTCCTTGCACACTGTGGCTATTCCTGTGTATAGTGTTCTCCTGGTTCTGCTCTCTTTGCGCAACATCTAGTTTATGTAAGTCTTTCCAGGTTTTTCTGAAGTCCACCTGATTGGCATTTCTTGTAGCACAATAGTATTCCATTACATTCATATGCCACAACTTTTTCAGCCATTCCCCAATTGATGGGTATCTTCTTGATTTCCATTTCTTGACCACCACAAAAGGAATTGCTATAAATATTTTTGTACATGTGGGTCCTTTTTCCATTTTTATGATCTCTTTGGGATATAGAAGTGGTATTGCTGGGTCAAAGGGTATGCACATTTTTATAGGCCTTGGACATAGCTCCAAACTGCTCTCCAGAATGGTTGGATCAGCTCACAGCTCCACCAGCAATAAATTAGCCTCCCAACTCTCCCACATCTTCCACAGCATGTACCATTGTCCTGTTTTGTCATGTTAGCCAATCTGATAGGTGTGGTACCTCAGAGTTGTTTTGATTTGCATCTCTCTAATCAATAGGGATTTTTTTCATACGATTATAGGTAATTTAATTTCTTCCTCTGAAAACTGCCTGCTCTAATCCTTTGACCATTTATCAGTTGGGGAATGGCTTGTATTCTTGTAAATCTGACTCAGTTATCTGTATGTTTTAGAAATGAGGCCTTCATCATGGACACTAGTTATAAAAATTCTTTCCTAGTTTTCTGCTTTCCTTCTAATTTTGGTTGCATTCGGTTTGTTTGAAAACTTTTCAATGTGATGCAATCAGAATTATCTATTTTGTCTTCATAATGTTGTCTATCTTTTGTTTGGTCATAAATTTCTCAATTCTCCATAAATCTGATAAATAAACTATTCCTTGCTCCCTGAATTTGTTTATTGTATCAGTCTTTATATCTAGATCATGTACCCATTTGGACTTTATTGTGGTGTGTGGTGTCGGGCATTAATCTATCCCAGTTTTTGCCACACTATTTTCCAGTTTTCCCAGCAGTTTTTGTCAAACAGTGAGTACATATCCCAGAAGCTGGGGTCGTTGGGTTTATCACACAGCAGACTGTTATATACACTGACTACTGTGTCTTGTGTACCTACCCTATTCCTCTGATCTAGCCCTCTATTTCTTAGTACCAAGTGGTTTTGATGATTGCTGCTTATAATACAATTTAATATCTGGTATGACTAGGCTACCTCCTCTAGCATTTCTTTTCATTAATTCCCTTGATATTCTGGACCTTTTGTTCTTCCAGATGAATTTTGATTTTTTTTAAGGTCTACAAAATAATTTTTTGGTCGTTTGATTGGTATGGCACTGAATAAGTAAATAAATTTAGGTAGAGTTGTCATTTTTATTACATTGGCTTGGCTTACCCATGAACAAATGATGTTTTCCCAAATGTTTTGATCTGACTTTATTTATGTGAAAAATGTTTTGTAATTGTAATCATATAGTCCCTGGGCTTGTTTTGGGAGGTAGACTCCCAAATATTTCATATTGTCTGTAGTAACTTTAAATGGGATTTCTCTTTCTATCTCTTGCTATTGGACTTTGTTAATAATATATTAAAATGGAGATGATTTATGTGGGTTTAGTTTGTATCCTACAACTTTACTAAAGTTGTTTATTATTTCAAGTAGTTTTTTACTTGATTCTCTGAGGTTCTCCAAGTATATCATCATATTGTCTGCAGAGAGTGATAACTTAGTTTCTTCTTTGCCTATTCTAATTCCTTCTACTACTTATTACTTTATTGTATTATTATAATATTATATTATTATTTTAAGGAAGGCTCCATTTATTCCTGTGCTTTCCAGTGTTTTCAATAAGAATGGGTGTTGTATTTTGTCAAAAGCTTTTTCTGCATCTGTTGAAATAATCATATGGTTTCTGTTAGTTTTGTTGTTGATATGATCAATTATGCTGATAGTTTTCCTAATATTCCCTGCATTCTTGGGATAAGTCCTACCTGATCAAAGTGTACTATTTTCATGATAAGTTGTTATAATCTTTTTGCTAGTATCTTATTTAAAATTTTTGCATCTATATTCTTTAGGGAAATTGATCTATAATTTTCTTTCTTTGTTTTGGCTCTTCCCTGTGTAGGTATAAGCACCATATTTGTATCATAAAAAGAATTTTGTAGGACTCCTTTTCCTCCAATTTTTGCAAATGACCAATGGTTTTTTGAGTAATGTGACTTAATGACTCCTACTTCAGGGTAGCATTTCATCAGAGAATCTTGGAGAAATTCAGGGCCAGTATGGATCCTCTTTGGTAAGCTCTGACCCAATTTTTGTCTTTGCCTCATGTTGGAAAGTAAGTGCTGGAAAATGATGCAGTATGGGGTGATAAAGGAAAGAGCCACTGCATAAAGATTCAAAAGATGAGGTTTCAGTTCATAGCTCTTCACTTAACTATATATAACTCAACAAGTTCCTTAATTGATCTGAGCTTTAGTAAAATAAGGATTGGGGCAGCTAGGTGATACAGTGAATAGAGTACCAGGCCAGGCCTGTAAGCCAGGAAGACCTGAATTCAAATTCAGCCTCAGGCACTTACTGGCTATGTGACCCTAGGCAAGTCATTCAACCCTGATGGCCTCCAGAAAAAAAAGATAATAATAAATTGAGGATTAAAGAAATAATATCTTACATTTGTATAGCACTTTGAAGATTACCAAAACTTTCCTCATAACAACCCTGTGAAATGAAAGCATACCTTGTTTTATTGCATTTCACAGAGAGTGTTTTTTATAAATTGAAGGTTTGTGGCAACCCCATGGCAAACACATCTGTTTGCACCATTTTTCCAATAGTATGTGCTCACTTTATGTCTCTATGTCAAATTTGGATAATTCTCACAATATTTCAGACTTTTTCGTTCATTATTATTACGTCTATTGCGATAATCTGTGATCAGTGAGCTTCAGTTTTACTATTGTAATTGTTTTGGGGCATCCTGAATTGCACCCATATAAGACTAAATGTTGTGTATGTTCTCACTGCTCCACAGACTGGCCATTCTCTGTCTCTCTCCCTCTCCTCAGACCTCCCCATTCCATGAGATACAACAATATTGAAACTAGGTCAGTTAATAACCCTATAAGAGCCTGTAAGTGTTCAAGTGAAAGGAAGAGTTAAACAAACTTCATTGTTGTCTTGTTTTAAGAAATTGCCGCAGTCACCCCAACCTTCAGCATTCCCCACCCTGATCAATCAAGAGTGAGGCAAGACCCTCCACCAGCAAAAAGATGAAGACTTACTGAAAGTTCAGGTGATGGTTAGCATTTTTTAGTACTAAAGTATTTTTTAATTAAGGTCTATGCATTGGATTTTTTTAGACATAATACTATTGTATACTTAATACACTGTAGCGTAGTGTAAACATAACCTTTATATGATTTGCTTTATGGCAATACTTGCATTATTTTGATAGTTTGGAACATAACCCATATGTCTTCAAGGTATGTCTGGGGATAGTATTGTTATCCCCATTTTAGAGATGAGGAAACTGAAGCCTAGAGCTCAGGGTTGAACATCTCGTAAGACCACAGTAAGTTAGTGTGAATAACTGTATCATAGTTTCCTTATCCCCGTCTACAAAATGAGCAGGTTGGACTAGTTGCCATTTGAGTTCTGTTTGAGTTCTAGATTATGATGCATTTCAGCTCTCATTCTTTTTAATGCTTCAAGTTACTGTTCCCTATCCAAGGGTTGCTATGGGAACAGAGTTGGAGAGGCTGCAAAGCATTATATAAATCTGAGAGTGTTACTGTGATATGCTTCTAAAATGATACCATTTTCCTTCATTGTCCCAAACTTGCTTAGGTTTCATGATTTTTACCAAGACACATTCTCTCTTAAAACTGTGCTTCTTGACCTGCTCTATATGATAACCTTCCTTCTTCACAGGTCCTTGTGCACTCTGAAACATAGTGACAGTAGAGGGCTTAGGCCAATTGAAGGAGAAATAATAATAGCTAGCATTGATTGATTAATAATAATTTTAACTTATATTTATAGAGCACTTTGGGTAGATAGGTGGCACAATGGATAGAGCACCAGGCCTAAAGTCAGGAACACGAGTTCGAAGCTGTGTGACGCTGGGAAAGTAACTTAGTCATGTTTGCCTCAGTTTACTCATCTGTAAAATGAGTTGGAGAAGGAAATGGCTAATCACTTCAGTATCTTTGCCAAGAATACCCCAGATGGGATCACCAAGAGTCGCATGACTGAAAAACACCCACAGTGATGCAAAATGTTTTATAGTATCGTCTCAACAACCTGTGAGGTAAGTGCTATTGTTTTCCCCATTTGACAACTGAGGAAACTGAAGCAGACAGGTTAAGTGACTTGCCCAGGGTCACACAGCTAAGAAGTGTCTGAGGCAGGGATTTGAACTTAGATCTTTCTGACTCTAGGTTCATGGCTCTGTCTGTTGCACCACCTAGCAGACTAGGTTGAGATATAGTGCTGATTTTTGGTTTGCAAAATGCTTTCCGTAGAATTTTTTTAATCCTCACAATAACCATGTGATGAAGGCATTCCAGTTACTGCTGCTGTTCAGTTATTTCAGCTGTGTCCCATTCTTCATGATGTCATTTGGAATTTTCTTGGCAAAGATACTGCAGTTGTTCTCCTGCTTATTTTGCAGATGAGGAAACTGAGGCAAACAGAGTTAAGTGACTTGCCCAGGGTCACAAACCTAGTAAGTTTCTGGGGTTATACTTGAACTTAATTCTTCCTGACTCCAGACCTGATACTCTATCCACTGCACCTCTGGGCTGCCCATTGCAGTTACTAGTAGCCTCTGTTTTACAAGTGATGGAACTGAGGCTTAGGGAGGTTTAATTCCTTGAGTACCTTTCTACTTCCCCTACTTTTTTTTTTCAGGGAACCCTAGATAGGAGTCACATTCTAAGCTTAAAATAATTGGTCTGACTGAGGAGGCAGAACCAAAATGATGGAGTAAAGGCAGGGACTCACCTAAGCTCTCCCCCAAACCCTTCCAAATACCTTTTTTCCATGACTCTAAACAAATTCTAGACCAGCAGAACCCAAAAAAGATGGAATGACACAAATTTCCAGCTCAAGACAGCTTTGAAATTTGGCAGGAAAGGTCTGTTACAGTAGAATGAGAGAGGAGCACAGTCCAGGGCAGGTCAGGTCTCAGAAAAAACCAGAGCAGGCCTTGAGAGTGACTGAATCAGCAGCAGCAGCAGTGGTTTCCAGACCGCTCAGCCCATAGACTCCTAAGACAACTTAGAAGGTTAGTAAAAAAGGTTTGTTGCATCCGGGTGAGAGTGGAGTGCAGTCCAGCACAGGCTGCACTCACACAGCCCCAGCTCCAGAAAATGAGAAGCAGGCCTTGTAGAATGACTGAATCAGCAGAGGCAGTGGCTGCTTCTGGAACTCTTAGCCCACAGATGGCAAGAGCCTACAAGAACTGGTTAGAACAAGAACAGGGGTCTTCTTGATAGCACTGAGGCAGGACTTGTTACTTTTCCCATACTCAGATCCAAGTCACCATCCTGGGTGGCAGTCTAGGGCAAGGAGGAATGCTAGCACACCAGAACTTATAGCCTCAGTGGAGTAGGGACCATTGTCACAGTTCCAGGGCACAAAAGAGTGCTTGTGATCACTCACAGAGCACAGGCCAGAAGAGTAGGAAATACCTCTCCTTAGATCATACCATCTTGGAAGAACTGCCGCACAAAATCCCTGAAGCTTGGGATACAAAGGCCTCCACCTTGAAGTAGAGCCCTACTTTAACAAAGACTTAAAAGTCAACTGACATACTGGGAAAATGAGCAAGCAATGGGAAAAGAATTGACAATTGAAAGTTACTATGGTGATGAGGAATATCAAAATACAAACTCAGAAGAAGGCAACAAAGTCAAAGCTTCTACGTCCAAAACCTTCAAAAAATATGAATTGGTCTGATGTCATGGAAGAGCTCAAAAAGGATTTTAAAAATCAAATAAGAGAGGTAGAAGAAAAATAGGGAAGAGATATGAGAGTAATACAAGAAAATCATGAAAAACAAGTCATTAGGTTGGTAAAAGGAGATAAAAAATACTGAAGAAAGTAATGCCTTGAGAAACAGACTAAGACAAATGGTAAAAAGATGTCCAGAAAGGCAATGAGGTGAAGAATGCCTTAAAAAGCAGAATTGGTCAAATGGAAAAGGAAATCCAAAACCTCACTGAAGAAAATAAATGATAAACAGGAAAGGGAAATCATAAAAGACTTACTAAGGTTTAAAATTAAAATGAAGCAAATGGAAACTAATGAATTTATGAGGAATCAAGAAACAATAAAACAAAACCAAAAGAAAGAAAAGTAGGAGACAATATGAAATATCTCATTCAAAAAACAACTCACCTGGAAAATAGATCCAGGAGAGATAATTTTAAAATGATTTGATTTCCTGAGAGTCATGACCAAAAAAAAAGAGCCTAGACATCGTCTTTCAAAAAATTATCAAGGAAAACTGTTCTGATATTCTAGAATTAGAGAGTAAAATAGAAATTGGAAGAATCCACCAATTGCCTCCTAAAAGAGATCCCAAAATGAAAACTGCCAGGAATATTATAGGCAACTTCCAGAGTTCCCAGATCAAGGAGAAAATATTGCAAACAGCCAGACAGAAACAATTCAAGTATGATGGAGCCATATACACAGTCAGGATAACACAAGATTTAGCAGCTTCTATGTTAAAGGATTGCAGGGCTTGGAATATGATCTTCCAGAGGGCAAAGGAGCTAGAGTTACAACCAGCAATCACCTATCCAGCAAAATTGAGTATAAATTTTTAAAGGAGAAAATGGATATTCAGTGAGATAGAAGACTTTTAAGTATTCTTAATGAAAAGACCATAGTTAAACAGAAAATTTTATTTTCAAATACAAAACTCAAAAGAAGTACATTAAAAGGGAAATAGGAAAGGGAAATCATAAGAGACTTGCTAAAGGTTAAACTGTTTACATATCTACGTGGAAAGATGGGTGGTTAATGACAATTTATTTTGATTTTGAATTACACTCATTTGTCCTATCATTAGGAACTAATAACTAAGCATTAAGAACTCACCATCCTTGTAGTGCTCATTGCCTCTGGACCCAGCAGTGCTTCTTTAACATTAGACATGGGAACTCATCCCTGAGAGTTGGGACACTGCTCTCATTCCCTTATCCATTAAGAGGGATCCTCTACTCTGGGCCTACACATGCTTTTGAGACTAGGTTCAATACTGAGGGAGCTAGGTCTCTTATGAGAGGAGAGCTCTGTTTCCTTTTCTCACATTGTTCAGTCCCTTAAACTCCCATACCAATTTCCTC
This sequence comes from Bettongia penicillata ogilbyi, assembly GCA_023548195.1. Taxonomy (NCBI): domain Eukaryota; kingdom Metazoa; phylum Chordata; class Mammalia; order Diprotodontia; family Potoroidae; genus Bettongia; species Bettongia penicillata. The sequence continues at coordinate 3,369,137 of JAJHZJ010000372.1, read as the reverse complement.
AGAACAAATTATTTAAAGTTTCGATTTTAGTTCATGCCTAGAATTTACCCAGAAAAGGAGTACAGAAGTCCTCAATGTACAATGAGAAGCAGGTTTTGAAGATCTATTTATTTCTTATAAACAAAAGCAATGCTAATGATAGACAAAAGACAGTGTCCATTAACAGAACAAAGATTTAGCAATTTAAACTGAACATGAATATTAAACAGTATTTAGTAACTTTACATTGCTGTAATTTAAGTTCCAATTCAAATTGCATCAGAACACAAAGCAGTTTGCAGGCCTATTGATTAGGCATTTAAATTTCACCTCAGCTTGGCACTGTCTCCCTCGAAGATCATGTCTTCTGGCTCTTTGGGTTCTTTCTCATGTCTGTAGTTATCTTCTCCCATGAAGAAGCTTCCCTTGCTGACAGTTTTTCTCACAGGATCCAGAACTTCCTAACTTCTTGAACAAACATATATGCCTTGGACATGTCCACTTTAAACTTGGAAGAAGAGATTGACCTGGAAGCTGTCTTGTGTTTTAAACTGTCTCAGCCCTGCTTCCCCACAACTCATTTATTCTAAATCATTATAGCAGCTCCTGTTTACTCAAAACCAGCTACTCATAATGATAACACATTTGGGACCTCAAATATAACCATTTACTTAACAATAAGGTGAAAGCAGTAATAATAGCATCATAAATATTCATATGAGAAGTTCATGAATAATAAATACATCACAGTCTATACATAAATCTGGAACTCACTCTCCTACCAACACACTATCTGTGGGGGAAAGTGAATATACATTTAAATAAAACTGGCAGGGAAACACAAAAATGAGGAACACTTATATGATACAGGTAACTCACAACTCACGACGGCAAGTGTCAAGTGTTCCCTTTCTTCTCAGGCTGCTGATAAAATGTGTCCTTGATGAATATAATAACCTCTTTGTTGAACAGATGCTTCCACTGCTAAGTTGAATTGGTTCATGCTGTGCTTTTCTAGCACCATGCTGTGCATGTCTTTGTCAGACTAGTTGATCTGCTGGGTGACATCTCTAAGTTTTTGCTTCCAAGCTGTTCTTTTGCTCAGTTGAACCTATTTTCGGTGATATCATGACCTCTCTATAACACAACTCTAAATTCTGCCATTTCATCTCTCTCATCTTTCTGAGTTCAGATTCTGGTTCCTCTCTGGGAATGATCCTGTTTTAGCTTACGCTTAATAAACAAATTCTCATGTTGTTTTGATAATCAGGTAACTTAAATTAGTCCTATAATCACAGAAAAATTCTGGTGTTCATATTTTTCAAATTATTGGCTTATAAATTATCCAATTATCTATTCCCAAATCACTGAGGCATATTGCATCCCTCCACTCACTTCAGTGCTCTCTGGCTTGTGCCATATACAATAAGTAACTGCTATTTTAGGACTGAGTGAATCTTAAGTAACTGTTTATCTTGTAATTTTGAGCAATTAGGTGTCTATTCTCAGATAGACATGTAAATTCTCAAGGTAGACAATTCAGCACTATAGGTCTCATAATTAGACCTATGACTTGGATAAATAAACTTTCATTCTCTTCCATTTACAATAATCAATATATTGATTAATTAAAAAATACCTTCTATTTATATAGACTAAGTGTTTCAAAACATTTTACATACTTTATCTCAATTAAACCTCACAAAAACTTTGAGTAAGGTTGTACAAACGTTATTTTTTTCTTTGTTTTAACAAATACAAAAACTGAGCAGAATGTGGCTTGCTCATAGTCACACAGATAATAAATGGTACAGTCAGAATTTGAAGGAGGTTTTCTGACTCTCAGTCCAGTGCTCTTTCCTACTATGGATGAAGCCTGAATATATGATTTCTGGGGAAACCAGGGAAGATGGAGGCAGCTGTAGCATGGGATCTTAGGTTCAAGATGACCCAAGACTTGAAGGAGATTCATATCCACTTGTGCCCTTGGTTGGCTTGCAAAGACTTCATTGAAAAATACTAAAAAAAAATAATAAATCCTGGTTTCCCCATAATGATGTGTTACTCCTCTAACACTGTTCCAGGCAGCACTATGGTGCAATATGTTTTTGGCAAGGAGAAGAATATTTCTTTCAATGGCCACATACTTTGATCCAGTGACTGGCCTCCTAGCCGTATCATGAACAAGATACTCCATCTCTCAGCTGTGAGCATTTCCCCTGGCTTTCTTCAGGCCTAGAATATTCTCCCTCCTTGACTCTCTCTGCTTCCTGGCTTTCCTGGCTTCCTTCAAGCCCCAACTAAAATCCCATCTTCTACAGGAAACCTTCCTCAACCCCTCTTAATTCTATTTCCTTTCCTCTATTAATTATTTCCTTACTTATCCTGTATCTAGCCTGTGTGGATATATTTCTTTGTTGTCCACATCAGATTTTGAGTTCCTCGTGGACGGGGTTTTTGTCTTGCCTCTTTTTTATGTCTCCAGTGCTTAGCGAAGGACCTGGCACATAGTAGGCGCTTGACAAATGTTTACTGATTTATTGATTAACTAAAGTCCCAGAGACTGTGATGAGCAGTAAAGCCTCAAGTCTCAACAAAGCGTTACAGACAGCTTTCCAAGAGTCTGGGCTCTGTTGGACTGGGGATAAAATATATTCTGAAAATAATCTCTTCCATGTAAACTTTCTGTTGCATCCAACCATAATTTTTCAGTGTCACCTTCTCCTCTCACTACACAAATATAAACACTCTACCACCAAAAGAGCAAAAGAAGAAATGATTTCTGTTTTATTTTCCCAATTAAAATAACATTATCAGAAGAGTAGGTAAAAATAGCAACTCCTGTGTACTACTTAAGTACCCTTAGTATTTCCTGTTTATAAACTCAGCTTAGGTAGACATTACTTGCCTTTTTTACCTATAGAAAGACCATTATTTCTCTGCAAACTCTAAGGGTGCTCCAGAGCCTTTTCATGATCCCTGGTCTCTCGGTACTCTTCCATTTGTCTCCACATAAATTCAGAAGGATGAGCACTGAATCCTTAATACCTTGCTACCACTCTCCAAGTACTAATGCTAATGGGCTCTTGTTTGTCTTTGTGAGGACCACATGACTTAAATGCATAGATCTCCGAGTTTCTCTGAATTCCTCTATCCCAATGGATACATGGAAAGTCCCTGAATTTATCACACATTTCAAACTCACTTAATGTTCCATTGGGGTGAATGATTTTTTGACTTTACACCTTGGTTTCTAAAAGGGACCCGATCTTTGGTCTGCTAAATATTTTAAAATCACTAAATGAAATAGAACCTGTCACAGAAGTTTCTTCCTGCTTTGGTGCTATTTGGGGTTCAGGTGTTTGCATGAGCTCTTTAACCGGGCTGACTTCTTATGATGTGTGTTATTCAGTTGCTTAGCTTGGAAATGCTTTTCTTTCAGAGGTACTGCAACGAGCCCCTTGAGATTTTTAGACTCACTTTAATTGCTACTAGTCAAGTATTAGCCTAGCCAAGTCGACAGGGAAAGAGGGCAGAGGTCCCATGACAGATGCAGGTACAGCTTGGAAATGGAATTGAATTTGAGATATTCACAGCCAATTGACTGCTTTCAAGATAGGTTTTCTCCCAGGTGTTAAGCAACCCAAGTCCTAATAGGAAAGTCATGCCATTATCATTTTCACTGCTTCCTTAAGTCACTTGGTTATTGGTTTCCAGTTTTTAGGCTCTCAGGCTCTCTCTTCACCAGGCTCTTGACTATAAATAACTTCACAGTTTCTGCTTTTCGAGAGTTCCAGGGGTCTTATTAAGAAGGGTTCCCTGCTTCTTCCAAAATGCATTACTGCTACCTGAGATCAAAGTTATCATTACAGTCGTTAAAGTCTCTCCATGAATCTCATACTTGAGGACAGTTGTGAATATCAGCCTTGATAGTATACTGCTGGTAGTACTTGGGTTCAACTCTGTTACAAGAAACTTTGGGGTCAAAATTTTCTTTTTTAAGTGTTTGCTGGATGGTCAGCTAAATCGTAAGAAGGCCATCCTAGGCATAAAATGAAAGTCGACTTGTTATCTTAGGACCATGAATTTCCCAGCAGTTTGCTTGAGATAATAATCCTTAAGCAATCCCCTGCACTTGAGAAATATGGAAAGATGGCACTCTATTGGGGTTATAAGAGCCCAGATCTCCCACTAACACCCTAACACAGATCTAAAAATGTATCGGAAGGAACAAAGATGAAGAAAACCACAAAGAATCAGCTATAAACTCCTCCACCCAGTCTGGAACTACTTGACAGGACTGCCAGAATCTTGTGGAAATGTAGAATAGAAATTAATTGTAATAGGTGGCGGGTGAAGCATGAAATAAGGTGGTCTCATAGCAAGACAGAGGTCCAGAGTAAGATAGTGCAGCAAACCTAGAAACCCTATCCTGGCAGAAGAAAGACTCAGAGCAACATACAGATTGGAGAAACCCAGGAACCCCCATTCCAGGCAGGAGGAAGGGCTGGACCATCACGAAGACGTGACAACCCAGGGGTCTCTGAGGTAGGAGATAGGGTCAACCCCATTGTCCATTGTGGTGATACTGAGGGACACTAGTCCCATCTAAGTCAGGACATAGGGGTAGACCAGGACAGAAATACAGCCTCATCCTAATCTGAGATAAGAGTCAGGGACAACACACAGTGTTGGTGACCCAAGGGCCCATTCAGAGCAAGAAACAAGACCAGATCAACATCTAGGCGCAGCCACACTTGACTCAGTCTAGACAGCTCATGTGCAACCAAACATCCAGGACTGGGTCCAAGCCGCAAGAGGGGACAAGGTCAGACCTTCCTCTAGTTGGTGGAACTTAGTCTTTACCACTGACTTCAGGTTGAGGTAGGGCCCACATACACCATCCAGGACTATGGGAGTATAGTTTGATCCAAGAACAAGCCCTCAATCCAGAAACTGAAGCTTCCAGATATGAATTAATGGAATAAAATGCTAAATACAATGAAGAGATATCTTGGACTAAGAATATTACTAAGAGAAAACCCAGAGGAAGTAAGTAATTCCTTCACAAGTTCAAGCAGAAACTCAGGAAAATAATGTCCTAGAAAGATGGACAGCAAGAGTTCCTCGGAGAGATAAAGTGAGATACAAAATGGGAAGGAAAACAGCAAGGAGAATTAACACCTTAGGACAGATGATAATAAACCTTACTCAAGAACTGAACTTTCTGAAAGCTAAAATAATTCAAACAGAATGTAATGACTCAGTGAGACAACAAAGTATTTCAATGAAAATCAAAACATTAGAAAAAAACAGAAGAAAATTAAATGTATTTTTTTTTAAAACTGACCTAGAAAACAGGAGAGATCATCTAAAAATCATCAGACTACCTGAAAACCAACTCCCTCCTTTAAAAAATTTCCTGGATAGTATATTTCAAGAAATCATAAATTAAAACTAGTCAGATCTCTTAGAACCAGATGAAAAGTAAAAATAAAAAGAATTCATTGGTCATATCCCAAAAGAAACTCAAAATGAAAAGACCCTGAACATCGTGGTTGATTTGTAGGTACTGCAAGCAGCCAGAAAGGAAGTGTTCATGTACCAAACAGTCCCAGTCAGATCATACATGATTTGTGTCTCCTGCCACTATAACAAAGGGGGCAGCTTGGCATGGGATACATCAATAGGCAAAATATATAGGATTATAAACACATAATATTCAGAAAAACTGAATATAATCCCGTAATGGAAAAAAATGGGTCTTTATTGAAATAGAGAGCTTCTAAATATCATTGATCAGAGAGTCAAAATGAAGTAGATGCTTTGAAATAGACACACAGTAAACAAAAGAAACAAACAAAAAACGGTATAGTTATCCCTTTCACATTGCAATAATTAAGGATTTGGTGACCTTGCAATCTGGAAAATCCATGTAAAATATTTTGGACCTCCCTTCATACCAGAGGAGTCTGAATTTTTTTCTTTTTCTTATATGGAGTGTTTATAGTACCTTATTGTAAAATTTGGATTATATATTTGGTCATATCCTCTGTGTCATCTGCTGTCTTTTATGTGTTGTCTGTAACTTTAGCAAAATTCCCCCCAAAGTCCCATTTAATTTCTTATGCTGGCCCATGATATATCAAAATTGCAGCGTGGAAAGTTGAGATGTGAAAGGGATAACTGTATATATATTTGACCAATTAGAAGAACAATGACAAGTGGAGACCATTTAGAGACGTTTGGTGAAAATAGTGATGGACCTTCACATCATAATCATGTGAGGAATGTTTGAAGGAATTTGGGATGTTTAAGCTGGAGATTAAAAGATAAGGAGGGAAGTGAAGCATCTTGTAATATCTGAAAAACTCTTACATAGGAGAGAGATTAGGTTTGTTCTGCTTGGCAACAAAAGACATAAGTAACAATCGTGTGTGGAAGTTGCAGAGGGGAAATTCTGCATTGATGTAAGGGGAAACTTCCTAAAAGTTAGAGCTACTCAGAAGTGGAATGAACTGTCTTAGTTGGTAGTAGGTGGTCTGTCACTGGAGATCTGCAACCATTCAACAAACATTCAATCAACATTCATTAAGTGCCTACTATGTTTGATGCATGTTACTAAGTATGGGGGATACAAAAATGATAAACTTTCCCTATCCTCAAGGAACTTATATTCTAATGAGGAGACAACATGGAAATAGCTACATATAAGGCATATACAGTGTAAACAGAACCTAATCTCACAGGAAAGAACTGGCAATGACTGGGGATATCCCAGAACTGAGGATCAGAACAGACTTTTGCAGAAGGTAGCTTTTGAGCTAAGTCTTGAAGGAAGCCAGGAAACAAAATGTGGATGATCACATGATTTTAAGATATATTGTAGAATAATTCTTATACCGACATGAGTTGGACAAAATGGCCTCTGCAGCTGTTTCAACTCTAAGATTCTGTTACTTTATATTCCAAAGAATTAAATTTCCTCACATAACCAATGACTTTCTTCCAACCCAACCCAAAGACCATTTTGCTAATCTCCTTTGTGCCGTGTTTATACGCTATTGGCCACACTCTCGAATGCCTCTCCTCTCTTGGTTTCTGTACTCTCTAGGCTTTCTCCTTCTTACCTTCCCAGTTGTTTCTCTTTTTTACTTGAGGCAATGTGGTACCATGGAGAAAGCACTGCTCCTAGAGTCAGAAGTCCCTTGTTCATGTCCCGGCTAGATCCCTTCCTACCCGCATGATGTTGGGCAAATCAACCAATATTTCTGGATCTCAAATTTAGCTAACATTTCTGGGCCACAGATTCTTCATTTATAGATTGAAGAGATAGGCTTGATAACCTGTTAGGGCTCTTTTAGCTTTCAGTCTATGATCTTTTGCTGACTGTTCTTCTAACATTTAACGATGAACATTTCCCAAGGCTATCTTTGTCCTTATCTTTATCCTTTTTTTTTTTGTTGCTACATCTACCCACTCAGAGTACTCATTTACTCATTGAATTAGCTATCACCTCTATGTAGATGACTCTCAGATCTATATTTCAGAGCCTGAAACATCTTCTTTTAATTTTCTCAGTGACATGGTGGGGTTTAAGCCAGAGTGCATCCTCATCACCTCAAAACAGCAAGAGATATTGCAAATGATGAAAACTAAAAGGGGTCTCAGAACCTGACTTTGAGAACTACTACTTTAAAGATTGTGATGTTCCAAGATTGGTAGCCATACAGTATTGCCAAGAAAACATTTATGTTGAAAAGTTGGAGTTTAACAATAGAGTTATTAGGGATTTTTGAGAGCACTCTGCACTTCCTCAGAATTATCACTTCTTCCTCTTCTTCCAGATCACTTCTGGGTCTAGTTGTACCTGTACCAAATATATATGCTATTCGATTAACTCAAAGGACTAACCATCAGATATTCATAATCTGGGCTACAGTTATGTGTATCCATTTTATTTTTTTTCTGTTACAGTTGTTCTCCTTAATAATACTTATTGGAAAAACCCTATATTAGCAGGCACTGTGTCTGATATTATACAGATATTATATAGCATATATAATGCTATCATGCATTATGCAATCAGTACATCTAGAGAATATATTTGGAGCTTATGTAGCACATCCTCCAGACTATTAGCAAACATCTTTGGAGAGCATGAATCTCCCATTTTAATACTTAACTTGATGTTATCCCCAGTGCTTTGGCTATTGGTGGATTGGTTGATGGTTGAAATAGGCATTTCTTAAGTTCCTGCTTTGTACAGTCATTGCACTAGATATTGGGTACAAAAAGACAAAACAGTCACTGTGATTGAACTTGTAAGAAATTTTGTGTGATCCTAACATGTGACTGTGGGAGAAAAACAGAGTTAAAAATGCCAACAACAAACTACAAAATTTGAATAACCATTGAGATCTCTCCAAACTAAAGTGATGGACCTGGAAGATAACTCGATGAAGCAATGTCGAAGATACCGGTCTTGTAAAAAAACACTTTTACTGGCACACTATAGGCACTTAATAAACATCTGTATGTCATTTTTATTTAGCCATTTCCCAATTAGTCTGTACTCCCATTGTTTCCAGTTCTTTGCTATAACAACAAAGAGCTGCAAAAATATTTTTGAACTTCTCAGTCTTTTTTCCTGTATCCTCAATCACTTTGGTATAAAGACTTTTAATATCTCTGGGTCAAAGGGCGTGAACAGTTTCATGAGTTTTAGAGTAGAGTTCCTGACTTGCCCCTGGTCCATGTGCTGGAAGGCTTCTGCCTAGGGTGGACTTTTTGGCTAAACATTTTTTAAAGTATATATAGGCAGACATGGGCTAACCAAATGTATTTACTGTAGTTTCTTGATTTTTTTTCATCTTATTTTCTATTTTTATTCATGCTAGAGAGAGTTGGGATGTTCCGTTTCCTCTCAGACTGCTATCTTGAGGAGAATGTGCAATATGCTGTACTTTTATTAAGCACCCCACTGCATGGAGAGCAATAGAATAGATCCTGGGGGAGATATAAAATGTAGATAAGGCATTATTCCTGCACCCAACGGTCTTATTCTTTTGTAGAGGACTAACACAGATAGCGATAATGCTTAGCACAATTCCAAAGGGTACACTCCAAAAATATTTTAATCATTTTGGCAATATTGTGGCACTTATATCCCAAGATGAAACTTTGAAAGATTTTTTGAATATACAAGTTTGTATCTGAAAAATAATCTCATTATTTCTTGCTTTCTCAAATAGATGATAAGTTCCTTGAGAGTAGGAATCTTGCTTTGAATTTCTTTGTCTTCAATAAGTGAGTTCCTTATCTTGAGTCATTTGAGAAACACATTGAATTTTTATATATTTAGTTGATGCTCAACTATGTCTGTGCCTTTGTTTTTCAGATTCATCTCTCGCTTTGCCACAGATGATGGGTGTGGGATTGGCATCCGTGGCTGCTGTGGTCATTTTAGTCCTTCTGTCTTTCTTAGTAGTATGGTATGTATGAGAAACAGGGTGGAGCTGAACACATAAACATTTGGGATAGTAGATTTTATTACTAAATTTTTTTTCTAATATGTAGAGAATTGTTATGGGAAGTTATTCAGCAAATGCTTACTATGCGTCAGGCATTGTGCTAAATGCTGGGGATACCAAGAAAATCAAAAGCCATTCCATAGTCTCAAGGAGCTCACAGTCTAATGGGAGGTCTGTCCAAGAAAATGAAGACGAGACCAGACTAGAGTCCATTTATTAGAAATAAAGGGTGAAGCCAAACCAATGGTAAAAAAAAAAAAAAAGAAAAAAGAAAAAGAAAGAAAGATTACATAGCATCATGTACCCTACAATCTTGTCAATATAATTTGCTTGGTATTCTTCAAACATGTCCGTACATTTCTTGCCTTTGTGACTTGGCTCACACCCTTCTGTGCTCTTGGAATGCCTTCTCCTACTATCTCCCTTTAAGGAATTACTACCCATCTTTCAAAGGCTACCTGTGTTTCCATCCCTTCCATGTCATTTTCCTGGATTGCCAGCCAGACGTGATCATTGATTCCTTTGAACTCAGGTTGTGTATTTGTTTGTTCCCATTCTGTACTTTCACACTATTCTGTATGCTAGATACTTGTGTATGTCTTCCTCATATTATTTATTTTGGAACCCCCTGGGGCAGCTGAGTGGTCATTGGATAAAATACTGAGCCAGAATTAGGAAGATCTGAGTTCAGATCCAGGCTTGGACATTTACTAGCTGTGTGAGCCTGGACAAGTCTGCCTTGGTTTCCTCCGCTGTAAAATGGGGATGATAATGATAGCATTTACCTTGCAGGGTTGTGGTGAGAATCAAATAATATAATATTTATGAAGTTCTTAGTATAGTGTCCGGCACATACTAGATGTTTCTTAAATGCCTGTCTCCTTCCATTCTCCCTGAGAATTACTGTAGCCTATTAAACATTTTATCCTCCTATGTCTAGCATATTACATTGCACATAGTGGGAATTCAATAAAAGTTTGTTGAATTGATTTTTTATTAGAAGGAATGGAAGGTGTGTGTGACAGAGGAAGGGAGCAGTGATGGCTTTTCACAGACCTGATAATCCAATCCAAGCTAATATGCATTGATTAGGCACTTGCTGTGTGCAAGGTACTATACGAGGCAATGATAAGTATGAAAACAAAATGGTAAAATAGTTCCTACCTTAAGGAGCTTACATTGTGCTAGGGGGAGGGATACACTGTATAACTGGATAAATATATACATGAATATTTGAAGAAGGGGAATAGAACAGCTAGATTTATGTGAACCATGAAGGAAAACTATAAATAACACAGTTACCATAAAGAATGTGGTGCAGTCCAGTGGTTTGTGAAACCCAGAGCCCACAATGGTCCAGGGTTAATCTCAAAGGACTTCTTCAAAATAACAGTTCTCTTTAATTTTTAGGCATACACCCAAAGTTTGTTGCTCATTCATTTTCAGTAGTGTCTGACTCTTTTGTGAGCCCATTTGAGGTTTTCTTGGCAAAGCTACTGGAGTGGTTTGACATTTCCTTCTCTGGCTCACTTTACAGATGAGGAAACTGAGATAAAGAGGTTTAAGTGACTTGCCCAGGGTCACACAGCCATTAAATATCTGAGATCATATTTGAACTCAGGAAAATGAGTCTTCCTGAATCCAGGCACAGCTCTCTATCCACTGTGCTACCTAGCTGCCCACCCAAAGTTTACTCTAGGAAAACCAGCAAATATAGCTCATACCTAAGGTTTAGCACAGCTTCTGAAACATAGTAAATACTTAATAAATGTTTTTTGACTTGATAACATGTCTAGGTCTATTCCACACACATGTTCTTCATCATTTTCCTATACAATCATACATGATCAGAGATACAAGACTGTCTTTATTTCACCCCACAAAAAAATGCAGAAGATGGAAAGGACTCACAGATCATAAACAAAATTAGAGTTATTCTTCCTTTTTTTTGGCATATGCATACATATGAGATAATTGCATTAGGGAAATAACAGGGAAGGGAAGATATAGTTCTTCTGCCTTCCTCATTTTCCCTCACCCCTTGTCCAGAATGTGTAGTTGAACTCTTCCTGGATAAGATGTTACATAGATTTCAATGAGTTTGTTGAAGTATGTATGTTTGCTGGAGTAGTATATGCCTAGACTACATTTTGAGTCCTCCAACTTTTCCTTTCATTTGCCAGATTTGGCAGAAATGTCAGCCCTCAAAACAAAGATTCTTTTCCTGTATGCTTTAAAGCCAGGCTAGCATTTGTGAGCTTATAATGTGGTATAATGGAAAAAACCAGTACATTTGGTGTCAGGCAATCCGATTTGAAATGGTGGTTCTGCTAATTAGCCTGTGTAACCTTGGCCTCAGCTCCTCTGGGCCTCAGTCTACTCCTCTGTACAGTGGGAGGGTTAGGCTAGATGACTTGCAAAGTCCCTTCTAGCTCTCCCTTTCAGTGAGAGGTTATGTGAATTGTCATATGGCTAATATAAGAAGTCAGATCTGAACCATGTTCTGTACTCGATTATGCTACTTTGCTTCTCATAAACCTAGTTTCAAATAGGTTGCATGGTGGATGTAGGGTCATGACTTAGACTGCCTCCTGTTGGCTATTGTAGCTTCATAGGGATTAGATTTATGACATCTTTAATACAGGGAACTTCCAGGTGAGTAAATATTGCCTCACCTAGCATAGGTGGCACCTTCAGCTGTACCTAGAGTTAGGAAGATTAGACCAATTCAGGAATTTGAGCTTAGCTGCTTTTAACCTCAGTATGCTCATCTGCAAAATGGCGCTAATAATATCACATATCTCACAGGGCAGCTGGTGGCATGGTGGGTAGAGTAATGGGCCTGGATACAGAAAGACTCATCTTCCTGAGTTCAAATCTGACCTCAGACACTTATTAGCTGTGTGAACCTGGGCAAATCACTTAACCTTATTTGCCTCAGTTTCCCATCTGTAAAATGAGCTGGAGAAGGAAATGGAAAACCACTCTAATATCTCTGTCAAGAAAACCCCAAATGGGGATATAATTGAAGATGATTTCACGATAACAGCCATCTCACAGGATTGATGTGAAGCTCAAAGGAAATAACATGTGCAAAGAACTTTGCAAAATTTCAACACTGGTCATTCTCATTTATTCATCTGTTAAAGAAGGACCTGGGCTAAGCAGCCTACTAAGGTACCTTTCCAGCCCTGAGTCTATGCCCAATGATCTTGTCTTTGGTGTATAGGGAAATATCTGTGGCAGAAGCTATCACAGACACTTGAGGGATGAAAGGTGCCTAAGACAGGACTGACGAACATCAATGAACAGGCAGATTAGGGGACAGGTTGGAAGAGGAGGGCAGTGTCTCCTTGAGACAGAGGAGTTAGATCTGAAGCATCAACAACTGTGAACCAGAAAGTAAAGTATGAATATCTGTGGTTGCTAAATGAAAGGGACTGAGATGAATGGAAAGACCAGCTGCAAAAACCAGAATCCTGTGTGGGAAATCAGGACCAGATCAGGAACTGAAAATGCAGAGGAGTGGGAAAGTTAACCATCTGTCTGAATCAATCTAATTCTCTGTGTTTAGTATTTTTAATGCAGCTACTGGCTTTCCCTCTCCCTGCCTGGCACTAATGTGCTGGTACCCTGCTGACATGCCTTAGTCTGACTCAGTGGTCAGTCCATAAGCTTATACACTATCCCTCCCCTTGATGTCTTCCTGATAAAGGCATAGTGAAAAGCTGCCAGGTGTGTGTGCGTGTGTGTGTGCATGTGTGTGTGTGTGTGTGTGTGTGTGTGTCTCCTATCCCCTCCCCTCAGGACAATAACCCTTCTAGTCTACTGAGTATTAAAGGTGACCTTGTCTCCTCCCTGATACCCTAAACAATGTTTTGTTTTCTAGCCTGTTTGCAATTACAATTGTGCATGAGGACTTCAGGGTTAAGGTGTCTGTCAATTTGATAGGAGTGGAGTCAATCTACTTTTGAATCCTAATTTTGCCATAGGTCAACTTCCCAGCCTTCCTGGGTAGGAAACAACAGTGGGACCTTTATGCTAAGGACATGGCTTCAACTCAGATTTTTTTGACTTAATGTACAAGTAGGCTTTCCCTCACATCACACTCCCTGTTCTAAGACCAATGCTTTTAGGAGAATGGGAGGAAGAGACTGTACCAAAAAAAATGTCACTCCTTTTGGTTGCCAACCTTCATAACAATAAGCTTGGTCAAATCATTAACCTTTATAAGTGTAACTTAAGCTGAGTCCTGTACAGGAGGAGATTGTGACATGTGCCAGTAGTCCAAAGTGGAAATAGAATTTGAGGACCTTTTGCCAGCATAATAAAACAAAGTATATTTATTTTATAGCTTTCACTCCTTACAAATATTAGCCCATTTATTAATAACCCCATGTAGCCTTCTCACATGATAACATTTATCTGAAATCTATTCTTACGATCAGAAAAGGAACTGAAAACCAGTTTTAAATAAAAGGGAAATCCCATTGCCTTATAAAATTTTAGTTGTTTCTGCTCAATAGCTATATATATATATATATATATAATATTCAATATGTAAAATATATACATATATACACTGTTAAAAATAGCATACACTTAAAGTAACATATTTGTATATCTCTATATATCTCTGTATGTATTGTGCTTATATGAGTATACATATATGTATATATATATATATATATAGATGCACACGTATTATTTGATTCAGTTATGTCCAACTCTTTATGATCCCATTTGGGGTTTTCTTGGCGAAGATACTGGAGCGGTTTGCCATTTCCTTCTCCAGCTCATTTGATAGATAAGGAAACTGAGGCAAACAGAGTTAAGGGACTTTCTCAGGGTCACACAGCTATAAAGTGTCTGAGGTCAGATTCAAACTCACAAAGAGGAAACTTCCTGATTGCCAGATCAGTGTTCTATCCACTGTACCACCTACATATAGATACCTATCTATAAACACCTAAGATAGTCACTTCCCAGGGGCCTTATAGGTGCAGGTGTAGAAATATGGAAATAGCAATACTGAGTTTTTCATGAAAGATTAAAAAAACAAAAACATCACTCTGTTATTATCAAGATCACAGGACTTAGTGACTGAAAGAAAACGACTAGATACTCATTAGAGGCCATCTAATCCAATCCTTTCATTTTACGGATGAAGAAAATAAGGTTTAGGGAGATTAAGGGATTTTGCTTAGATTACACAGCTAGCAGGTGATTGGTAGGATCTGAAAACAGATCCTCTGACTGCAGTCAGTAGTGTTCTTTCTCTTGTACTCTGATGCCTCTCAAAGATCACTGTCCAACCTCTCCATTTTATGATTGGGGAAAGTAAGGTCCAGAGCTATGAAATAACTCATCCAACATCATACAATTGGTAAATAGCATTTGAAGTTCTGATGAAGAACTGCTTAGTTTTTTTAAATTAAATTTTATTTTCTTCAATCAATGAAAATCTGCCTACTCTTCCTCCCTTCTTTCTCACCCCCACTGAAAAAGAAAGAGAAATAAAACCTGTTACAGACATATGTAGTCAAGCAAAACAAATTCCCACATTGGCCACATCCAGAAAAATATGTAAAATTTTGCATTCCGAGTCCATCATTTCTCTTTCAGGAGGTAGGTGGCACGTTTCATCATGAGTCACCTAAAATTATTATTAGTCATTGTGTTGATCAAAATGTCCTGAGTCTTTCAAAGTTATGTCCTTCCAGTACTGTTGTTACTGTGTAAATGGTTCTCCTGGTTCTGCTCGCTTCCCTTTATATCAGTTCATTTAAACCTCAGATTTTTATGAAAGCATCTTTATCACTTTTTGAAAGCATAATAATATTCTCATCAGTATATTAGTCAGTCATTTGGGATTTATTAAACACTTGCTGTATACTAGGCACAGGCCTACTCACTAGGGACACAAAGAAAGGAAAGAAAAAATAGAACAAAGAACTGCTCTCAACTTTTGGTGTCACTTTAAGTTAATCTTTAAATCAAAGTGGATTTACAGGAAAGAGTATAAGGGATGTGGGCTGGACAGCAGGGGATGAGACTTCCAAAGACTATAGGACCAGGTCACCCACAATGAATTATGGACTCAAGCATTGTTGAGGTCAAGGTAAAGATTTATTGCACTTTTCAGTGGGCAAGAGTTCTTAGGGAAACTTAGAGGGGTACAGGTAAAGTTTATATAGGATATTCCATAGTAAAATATGTGCCAAATTATGCTAACTAGGTGATTCAGGGCAGGATTAGGGAGTGGTTAGTTCTTAAATGAACATGCACTTTTAGTATCTACTGAGCAGGTGCTCAGAGTTCATCAGAAAATAGCCCAAGGGAGAGCTACGTGGAAGTGTGCTTGTAGGCCTGAAATGTCACTACGTCAACTAAAAGTCAGGCTGAGTAAGGAATAGCAGGCTGCTCTCATTAATGTCTTCCTAGACAAGATAAATGTAAGGGAATATATGTATGTCTAAGTCTAGGACACACACGATTGGTCAATGAGTAGTAAATGTCGTTATGACCCCATAACCAGCACACAGCTGGTTCAGACTAATAAATGCTATAGATGCAGTTGGCTACAGTAGCAGGAAGGGAGATAATGGTTGTTGCTGGGGCAGACTGGGGAGAAACTGCCTGAGATTGTGTTTTGAGGCTAGGGAGAAATGGGATTTCAGAATTGGGTTCTAAGCATGTGCACTGAAGCACCCCATCATACACATAAAGACATTACTTACTTACAATGAATCAGACCCTATGATGTGACAAAAGAATATTTTTGATGTAGCCAGGAACTGACATACATTTCCATGTGTGCTGTGTAAAGTCTTTAGGGGGAGAAAACATGCAAAAAAATCAGGTACGAAACACCCTCTACCTATATAGGATAAATTAGGGGTAGATAGTCTTAGAAAGAAAGTACTAAGATTAAGGATGACTGGGAAAGGTTTCTTGCAGAAAATGTGACTTTAGCTGAGACTTGAAGGAAGTCAGGAGGTAGAGATGAAGGAGAGATTTCCAGGCATGTGGGATAGCCAGTAAAAAAAACTCTTGAGTTGAGAGATAAGAGTATCATGTTCAAAGATTAGTCAAGAGGTCAGTGTCATTGGATCTCAGAGTACGTGGAGGGGAGTATGGTGGAAAAAGACTGGAAATGTAGGAAGGGATCAGGTAATAAAGAAGTTTTAAAAGTCTAAAACTTGTACAGCCATTCCCTAGTTGATAGACACTCAGTCTCTAATTCTTTGCTCCTGCAAAAAATAAAAAAAAGCTGCTAGAAATATTTTTGCACATAACGTATCTTTCCTCTTTCCCTGATCTCCTTGGGACACAACTCTGGAGATGGTATGACTAGATCAAAGGGTATGTATGCACAGATTAATAACTTTTGGACACAGTTCCAAATTGCTTTAAGAATGACTTGTAGTAGTTTGTAGTTTCACCAACAGTAACAAGCATTTACATTTATTAGGCACCTACTACGTTCAAGGTACCAATAGTATATCAATGTAGCTGTTTTCCCACAGTCTCTCCATCATTTGTATCTTTTTTTCAACCTTGTCAATCTGATGAGTATGAGGTAGAATCTCAGAGTAGTTTTAATTTTCATTTCTCTAATTACTGAGCTTGTTCATTTTTATATGTTGTGTACCCGTCTGTTCTACTGGTCAAACTCTCTGTTTCTTAACCAGCACCACATTGGTTTGGTGGTACTTTTGTGATACCCTTTGATATCTAGAATGTCTAGGTCCCTTCCTTTCCACTTTTTATCATGATTTCTCTCAAGATCCTTGAGAATTTGAGATTTGATAGTATTGGAATTAGTTGTTCCTTAGATATTTGACAGAATTCCTTCATAAATCAATATCCCAGTCCCAGGTTGGTTTGCTTTTTTCTCCTTTGGAAACTTACTTATGGCTTATTAAGTTTTCTGAGATTAAGTCCTTTAATTCTTTTTTGTTGTTGTTGCTAATGTGGGCCTTTATATATTTTGTTACTATGTCTGTTTTGTTTAGATTTCCAGTTTTTATTGACATAGAATTAGATGAAATAATGTCTATTTATTTCTTTTATTTGTTCGTCATTTGTCAATAGGCCTTTTACATTTGATAGTGGTCATTTGATTTTCTCCTTTCTTTTCTAAAGAGATTAAATTAACTGATGATTTATTTTATTAGTTTATAGTTTTTTTTAAAAAAATTGGCTCCTAGTTTTATTTATTATTGCAATGAGGTCTTTTGCTTTCACTTTTTTTTAATCTCTTCCTTGTTTTTGTTGTTTAACTGTGGGATTTTAATTCTTGGTTTTCTAAATTTTTTTTGGTTCTATGCCTAATTAATTGATCTGTCCCATTTTTGCTGTTATCTTTAATGAAATTATCTATGACCTCTTCATTCTTTAAGATTAAATTACTTAACTTCCAGTTAATTTTTTATCATTCCTTCAGTGTTTTTTAAATTTTTATTAAATATAATTTTATTGCATTGTATTCTGTAAAATATTTGTTTAATAATTCTGCTTTTTGCATTTGTTTATGAGTATCTTATGCCTTAATATGGTCAATTTTTGTAAAGGTGCCCACACAAAACTGAGAAATAAGTATATTCTTTTCTATGGCCATTCAGTGATCCAATGGTCTAGTAAAGCTAACTTCTCTAAAATTCTATGGAGGTCCTCAACTTTTGTTTATCTTTTAGTTACATTTATCTAGCTATGAATGGGGCAAATTAAAGTACTCAAATATTATAATTTTACTCGCTATCCCTGCAACTCACTTAACTTCTTTAAGTATTTAGATTCTATGTCATTTGGTTCACATAGACTTAGTATTGATATTATTTCATTATCTATGATACTTTTTAACATAATAAATTTTCTTGTTTAACTTTTAAGTCCATGTTTGCTGTTGCTTTATCTGAAATCAGGATTACTATGCCTGCCTTTTTTACTGAAACTGAAAAATAATAGATTTTTATCCAGTTCCTTCTTTGACTCTATGCATCTTCCTGTTTCAAATGTTTTAAAAAACATATTGTTGGAGTCTCTTTTCTAATCCACTCTGCTATCCTATTCCATTTTGTGGGTGAATTCATCCCATTTACATCTGCAATCATGACTGAATATTTTCATAATACAACTTGGTTGTAGTTTAGTTTCTCTTTTGCTTCCTTCCCCCTCATTATAAAGAAAAAGGTAGAGAGAGAGAGAGAGAGAGAGAGAGAGAGAGAGAGGGAGGGAGTTGTCTGAACACCAGTTCTCTAGGTTTAATTCATTCTGCTTCTGTTCTCCTTCCTCTATTCTTTTTTCTCCTTACCTGCAACCCATTCATAGATTTTCCTCTTTCCTCCTTCTTTCTTACCCTTCCTTCCTTCCTTCCTTCCTTCCTTCCTTCCTTCCTTCTTTCTTTCTTTCTTTCTTTCTTTCTTTCTTTCTTTCTTTCTTTCTTTCTTTCTTTCTTTCTTTCTTTCTTTCTTTCTTTCTTTCTTTCTTTCCCTTCTACACAGTCCATCTTTAAAATTAGAATTTGTTTTTCCTAGGACTAAGGTACCATCCCCTTTCTCCCCTCCTCTTAGTTATCTTCTTTCCTTCCTGTTTCCCTGTTGTGTCAGAAAGTATTTTTGTATCCAGCTAAGCATATGTATTTTTCCCTCCTTTGACCATTTCAGATGAAAGTGAGGTTCAGGTATACTACCTATCCCTTCCTCCTCATTTGTATAGTTTTCTATTTGTGCACCTGGATTATGTGAGAACATTTTTATCACCTTTCATTTCTCCCCTCTTCCGCCCCTACTGACTATATTCATTTCTCCTTACCTTTACTTTGAAAATCACTCTTAGGCCCTCTGTCTTTAATTCAGATTCTTGTTGAGACCCTTGATGAAGATAAGAGTTCTGAGGGGGCATGTGTATCATCTTCCCATGTTAAAATTTGTTTCCTTTATGATTTATGAATAATTTTACCTTTTTTGTTTTCCTCTTGTCTCTTGTCTTTGAATTTCAAAGTTTCTACACAGCTCTGATCTTTTAATCAAGAATGCTTAGAATTTTTCTATTTCATTAAAGATTCATCACTATACAATCATACTCAGTTTTTCTGGATAAGCTACTGGTTGTAAGCCAGGATCTTTTACCCTCATAAATATCATATTCCAAACTTTCCACTTCTTTGTAATGATGACTGTTTTGTGTGATGCTTAACTGTGGATTCTTCATAATTGAATTCTTTCTGACTGCTTGCAGGATTTTTTTTCTTCTTTTATTTGGAAGCTCCATATTTTGGCTCTAATGTCCCTTTCTCTTGACTCCTGTGTTTTTATTTCAAAATTATTTCAATTTCTTTATGGAATATAAATCAGTAAAGAAGGAGGGGATAGTCAACAGTCTCAAATATGGCAATAGAGAAAACGAGAGTGAGGATTGTTCAAAGACCATTTGAATGAATTGGCAACTTTGGAGAGAAGTTTCAGTTGAATAATGAGATAGCCAGATTGCAGAGAACTAAGAAGAGTGTGAATAAAAGAAACCTTACAGGTCATGTAGTCCAACTCCCCTATTTTGCAGGTGAAGAAACTAAATCCTAAGAGAGGTGACCTAACTTGGTCCGAGATCACACAGATGGTAAGTAGTAGAGGTGATATTCAAAATGAGGTCCTTTGACTCCACATCTAGCATTCCTCCTCCTCCTTCCACTATATTAACTATTTGGTTTTTGACAGAAAAAAAAACAACACCAGAAAAACTACATGGCTATAGAGAGGAAATCATTAGGTATTTATTTCTCTATTATTACTTTATTTCTCTCTACCTAGTGAGCTTTAGATAAAGGCTTATGTGAAAATTTGAATTAAGCACTTTGAGGGCCACCTCTGCTTTTAATACTAATTAATGATAATGCCTCCTTTAATATTAATTCTTCTGTTGTCCACAGTAAAACTTTCCTTTGAATTGCCTGGTGTTTGCTTTTAGTTGGAAATATCACAGGAAGCAAGTGAAAGAACCATACCTTTTCTTATAGATGACTTACAGATAAAAAATAATGAATCTTCAAGTACTTTCTTTAACTATATGACTTTTAATTTTTCCCATTTCATTACAGTTTTTAGTATCCTTACTTTCTTTTAAAAAAATCCATACTTTTTGTTTTTTTAAGTTGTAGTCACTTCCTGAAACATACCATCCCCAACCAATTCTCCCAGTAATAAAGAAAAACCAGCCACCATAGTAACCATATTCTAGTGTATATGCAACATTTTGCACCTGCATTCCTCTTCTTTTCTACAAAGAGGAAAATATGTTTTATCCTCAGTTCTCTTGTAATAACGACTAGATATCTACCAGCATGTAATATATTATACCTATATTCAGATGTATTTAAATATGTACATATTTACATGTATTTGCATTTATGCATGTATGTATTTTTGAGAGTGTTCCTATGAATAATATAGATATTTGTGAGAGATGTAGACATTTAAGTGGTGCAGTAGATATCACTCCAGGCTTGGAGTCAGGAAGAACCAAATTCAGATTCAATCTTAGACATTTTACTTGCTGTGTGGCCCTGCGAAAGTCACTTAACCTTTGTTTGCCTCAGTTTCATCATCTATAAAATAGTGATAATCTCAGTGTTCTGGTGAGGAACATGTAAAATAATTACTGTAGCCCAGTGCCTGGCACGAAGTAAGTGCTATATAAACATTAGTTATTAAGTTGCTGTTGCTGACTCCATCACCTGTTGTAAATTGGAAAGGTGTGCCTTCTCTCTGTGGGTTGTTTGCTCTGTGTAGCTTGTTTGTACATAATTGTTTGCATGTTATCTCCCCCATTTAGACTGTGAACTCCTTGAGAGAAGGGACTGTCTTTTTCCTTTGTTTATATCTCCAGCACTTAGCACAGAGCCTGGCAAAATCAACACTTAATAAACGTTTACTTACTGATTAAAACAAAGTATTCATCAGTAAAGTATCCGATAGAAAGCCTACACAGTACATGTGGAAAGGCATGTAAGGTTCTCACAGGATCAAAAATATTCTTCTGCCACTTCAAAGGGTTCGATTCACTTTAAATTATTAATCACTATACTCTCTCCTAGAAATTCACTTTAATCTGTTAAAGATTAACTCAAATAAATACCATAGGATTTGTAATTCTGATTACTTTGGCACTTTCCAGTTCCTCTCAATGAAGCTGGATGTGTCTTCTGTTTTACCCATATTTACCCAAGTCAAGTAAAGAAGTATCTATCAGATGCCTATTATGTACCAGGTACCATGTTAAGTGCTGGGGATATAAAAGCCAAAACAAACAAACAATGGCCAATATAACATTAAACACAAACGCAGATTAGCAGCCACTATTGCCTTTATATCAGAAGAAATAAGTGAAATCAAGGAAAAGAATAGAAAGCCAAGAGGAGAGAGAATGAGAGGTAGGTAGAGGTAGATGCTGCTGTCAGCTAAGCACCCTAAAACCAGAACTGGCTTTTCCTGTCTTAGGCTCTCTTTAGGAAGAGTTCAGATGAAACTCTGGAGGAGTGAGGCAATTAATGACAGCTGTTTCTTCTCCTAGACTTCTAGTTAGAGGAAAAGGAAGTTGCATTTGAGAGGCAGTTGGGCTCTCTTAGCAAACATGATCTGATGAGTGCAGCAAATATTCCCATCACCACTTTAGCAACAATGCCATCATCTCATCACAGGCACTGGGGAGAGGATGTGTTTCTGAGATGGAGGGAAAATTCTGAACCACTTTTAACCCAGCTTCTCTCCTTCAACTGCTTTCTTTCCAGAAACCTCCACCTAGTAATTCCAGAAACTCTAGTTGTACAGTGTCAACAACTGGTAGATCCTAGATTAGCATCTCACATTTTCATATCAGTGAACCTAGATTACAGGTCTCATTGCTTTTTAATATAGTTTTCATTTACATTATTATAGCTTTTATGTATGGTCTTGGTTTTACTTACTTCACACTGAATTAGCAATTTTTCCGATGCTTTTCTGGTTTCCTTCTCTTTTTTATTTCTTGTCAATGCAATAGTTTTCCTTTCCATTCATATAGCATTATTTCTTTCCACCATTCCCCAATAGATAGGGCACCTACTTTGTCTTCTATTTTTGCTACCATAAAAATGAGTGTTTTGATATATGTGGGATCTTTCTTTCTGTCCTTGACTTTTTTGGCATACATGCCTCATATTACAGGGTTGAAGGATGTTACTAGTTTAATTATCTGTAATAATTCCAAATTGCTTCCAGAATGGTTTGATCCATTCGTAGGTCTACCAACAGTGTTTTAGTGTTCCCAACTTCTCATAGCCCTTTTGGTATTGACTATTTCTCTTTCGTCATCTTTGTTAATTGAGCATCATCTGAGTTTTCAAAAATTGATTTATTTATTGTGATGGTGTAAAGGGAAAGAGAAGTAATTGGTGTCTGGAATGTCTGAACAGTTTTTCTGGAGCTTCAATTCAGTGACATCCAATTCCGAACTTCATGTTAAACTCTGTTAGTGTCAAAAGTTCCTATGGGAGAGAGGGTCCAGTTTGTCACCTCTATTGTGAATTGAGTTGATCAGAGCACTGTGTAAATGACTAGGTCATCCCCATGGGGATTAGTTAGCTTTGTTTTGTCCCAAGTTTTGCCCTTTCCTACCCACCTCAAAGATTCATGGTGTTGGTCTGATAGGAAATTATATGAAAGGAGGTAGGTATTTTAATGCAATCAAATCCTATAAGAAACATCTCAAAGTTCATATTTTCTTATGATGGTGTTGATGGGGTGTTCGGGTGCATGTGCTTGGACCCCAATTCTAACATCACATTTCTCTTTAAAAATCATATTTCTTCCTAGCCTCAAAACAGAATCTGAGGCAGTTTGTCCCCAGCCCAAGGACAGTCTGCCCCAGCAGCAACGATTATCTCCCTTCTTGGTACAGTAGCCAGCTGCATCTACAGAATTTATTAGTCTGAACCAGCTGTGTACTGGCTGAGTTGACTGTGTACTGGGTCATAACGATATTTACTAGTCACTGATCAATCCTATGTATCCTAGACTTAGACATACGTATACTCCCTTACATTTACCTTATCTAACAAGACATTGATGAGAGCAGTCTGGTATTCCTGGGTCAGCCCTGACCATTAGATGACTTAGTGATGTTTCAGACCTAAAACCACACCTCCATGTAGCCCCTCCTTGGGCTATTTCCCAATGAACAGTAGATACCAAAAGTGCATGTTCCTTTAAGAACTAACCATTCCTTAACCACTCCCTAATCCCACCCTGAATCACCTCGTTAGCATGTTTGGCATATACTTTACTACAGAATATCTTATATAAACATTACCTGTACCCCATTCAGATCACAGGTTCCCTAAAAACTCTTGTACCCCATTCAAATCACAGGTTCCCAAAGAACTCTTGCCCACTGAAAAACGTAATAAATCTTTTCTACCTTGACCTCAACAATGCTTGAGTCCATGAATTCTTTTCCAGATGCCCCACGCAGGAAATTTCATTCTTGGAGTTCCTGTAACTCTGTCTCTCCAGCCCTCATCAGTGTGTCAGTTGTGTGATATCCATTTTTACTTCCATGGGTTGTGATCTTGCAGCTATATGCTGTAGATGAAATCATTGTGTTATGTTGCATTCTTATGGTATGTTATGGGAATTCGCTTTTATAATTTCTGCAGAGCGGACAGGCAGATTTCCCTGATCCCAATTCAACCCAACAGACATTTACTGAATAGCTATTATAAATAAACCACTGTGCTACTTATTGTGTGAGATGTAAAGATAATACACAGAGACACTGTAAGGCAAACAAAGATATGTAAATGTAACTGGCAACAGTCATTCTAGGCTTTGAGTGGCCTTATACATATAATGAAGCAGTTTAGAGCTGCTAAGTAGATTAACTGGCTATTAGACCTACCATCCTTTAGACCAGGGTTCCTTAAACTTCAGGTCATAAGGTTGTGACCCACAGTTTAAGAAGTGCTAAAAGGATCTTGAGTATAAAAAGTTTAAGAAGCCCTTTTTAGACCTTAAAGAGTTCTCTAGGCAGGGCAAGTTTCTTTGGCCACTTCAGAGCTCTTGGCACCTATCTCTGGAGGGAGAATCACATATTCTGGATGGATTGGGGGCTTTTTGCTGAGTTCCATGTCCTCAAGCACCCCAAATAGGTCATGCTCAAAGTGGTCTGTTAAAGATATTTCTGGGGCAGCTGGGTGGTACAGTGAATAGAGCACCAGCTCTGGAGTCAGGATGACCCAAGTTCAAATTTGTTCTCAGACACTTGACAGTTGCTAGCTATGTGACCTTGGGCAAGTCACTTAACCCTAATTGCCTTGCCTTTCCCTCTTCCAAAAAAAAAGATATTCCTGTATTTTAGTACACCAAAATGTTAACCTTCACTGACTCAGGCTCCCTATTTGGCTAAGACGCAGGACCCCATGGCATTGAAAATTGTGAGATTTTAAGAATACGTGACACTCTAATCAGCTTCATGAACCTCTCTTTGAACATGAAGGACAGTACACTTATATGTTGATTTCCTTTTGGACCAAATCTGTGATTTAATTGGTATAGGAAACTTTCTGGTGTGGAAACTCCCTCTACCAATGCAGATTGGTACTTAGTCAGCAACATATAGTCTTAGAGAGTTGTTTAAGGCAGTGAGATATTAAATGACTTAATCAGTGCCACACAGTATGTATAAGAGATGGGACTTGAAACTAGGTCTTCCTGACTTTGAGGCAAACTCCCTATCCACTAGTGGCTGTCAGTAATATGTTGATATAGTATAGTTATCTATGAAAATGGACCTATTTCATTTTTAGGTGACATTTCTTGTTTAACTTTCAGTTAGATGCATTCCTATATGTGAGATATTTAATGAAATCATCTCAGCAATGATGTTTGTTATTGTTAGTAGGACGGTATTCTACCCCATCATAACACTGTCGTAACAAGTATAGTCATGGCACAGGTCAAATCATGTTCCCAGAAGCACAAAACATTATAATACAATAAATGCTTCTAAGTAAAGATGCATTTTCTCTCCCTAGAAATTAGTTTTATGCAATTCTGCTGTTATTTGAGTCAGAGACTGGAAGATAAGAGAGTTCAGTTGTGTCTCCCTTTGTTAGTGTTGGGTATGTGCAACTTCTTTGAATTATTTTGATTTCATTTTTTGTACCCCTGAGAAATAAGTAGCATAAGACCCTCCTCTCCTGGAGAGTTTGAAAGCCCCCTATGAAAGAACATATATAAACTAGACACCAACAGTAATAAGGTTGTGTTTTCAGAGATCTCAAATGTCCTCTCTGTGGTTCTAAAACATACGAAAAAGCTGGCATGCCCTCAGGTCCCATTGTTGTGACGTCCTGCGTACATTCAACAGAAGAGTTTCGCCAACTTTGCAGAAGGCTTAATTGAGAAAATGAAGTGTGCAGTTTGTTCTTCTTTAGTGAATTGCAAAGGGCTGTCCAGGTGCTCATTTGAAAAGAAATTTACAATGTGTTGAGGAAAAAATTAATTTTGGAAGAAAATGGGCTGCATTTTGAGGTTGTGTTCAACAGATGCATTTAAATAGAGGTGAAATGACCACCTGGTAGGAATATTGTAAAGGAAATTTTGGAATGCAGGGGAAAATTTGACTAGATGACCTGATGGTTAGAGCTGAAGGAAACCTTAGCGACTCTTTAATCCCACCCCAATTTACAGATGAGGTGACTGAGATCCAAAGCAGCAAAGTGACTTTCCCAAGGTCCCAGATTCTGCTAGTAACTGAATCCTAATCTAGTGTTCTGTCTGTTCCAAAACTCTATTTTAAAATAATTTTAGTAATTTCTCTCCCTATAGTAATCATTCAGTTTCCCAGCTCTGATTGTGTAAGGGATAGGTTCACTATATAGTTCTTTAGCTTTACAATCAGCAGCCAAGCATCTGGGGTACATTAAGCACAGACATTCTCTCTCAATTAGTCACTGTCCATTCAGTCTGGAGAGTGCACCCACTCGCTATCAGAGACCAAGGTTCACGGGCCAAGCAAATGATTGCTGTATAACTTTAATGGAAAAAAAGGTGAGGCATGAGTATTCACAAATAGGAATTTGCCTCTAAACAGAGCAAGGCATTGTACTCTCACCAAGGAACTGGGGGGAAAATCACCCTGTTTTTGTCTTCTGATGGAAAGTTGAACATTTCACCTTTAGTATGACAAAATGAAACATGTGGGACTACTGAGTTATGTGTTGAGTAATAAACAGTTCAAGGTATTTCAAAGATAAGAAATGTAGTTTCTCGCTGGATTCTCTCATACTTCTTATGATACAAAATGGTGGCTCACCTTTCCACTTCCATTTCAAACCACAACTTACAAATTCATGGATCATAAGGTACAAAATAATATCTCATTCACAGTAGATTATGATATAGAGAAGTTGACTGACTTTCTCAATAGAAGCAGAAATCCAAACCAAGAATTTCAAACAATCTTTGCTAAGAGGGTTGGGGGAGGGGAACAAGGGAGGGAATGGAGAGAAAAGGAAAAGACAAAACCAGCTAAGGACAGAAAGGCAGTTGACCCTTTCATAGAAGAGTACTGAACTATCCACTGTTCTAAAACAATGAAGAATAAGTAAAAGTAAATATATGTGAGATGAAGTTCTTTCTTAGAAATCTGTCTTGTCTAACAGCCTAGGGTCTGATTGAACCCACGAAAATGCCTGCTGCTCAGTTTACTTTTCATCCTTCTATTTTAGTGTCTCCTCCTGCAAGCTTCCAGGGATCTGTCTCATTAGCTACCATGCCATACCTAAAGTCTTTACCATCTCCAGTGCCCTGTGATTTTTTTTTTTTTTTTTACCACTAGCTAGAGAGACTTGGCTATTGTTTGGAGGGCTGGAATCCCAAATAGTAGGCTGAAGAATTCCACTGATGATGCAACTGAGCGGTAATTAAAGCCATCTGCTAATGCCCAGGGGAAATGCTTCTACAGTGTGCTTTCCCAGCAGGCTATGTATATTTTGTGGGGGTGGATGCACTGATTCTTTTATAAGCCCAAGACTAGCAGTGTTAAATTCCATTGATGTCCCCTCCCTTTTCTTTCTCACAGGTCTTTGTTCCAAGACTACAAGAGAAAGAGTCAGAGTTCTATTGTCCCTGATTAGTCAGCTAGGGGACCCAGGGGAAAGAAGTACCACGTTAAGAGCAAATAGTAAACTACTTCAGGAAAGAAGACTTTCTTTTATACCCCAATATGTTTGTTCATACCAGTGCCTAAGTAGAACCCTGTGCTATCGACCTGTCCTGGAGAGAAGTTAGAGCTGGATATAAATAGATCTGAAAATCATCTGCATAGAAATGACATTGAACCCGTGTGTGTGTGTGTGTGTGTGTGTGTGTGTGTGTGTGTGTTCATCCTTTGTTACCGAAGAAGACCATGCCATCAGAGAAATGATGACATGAATTGCATTTGACTGTTTTGAGTGAGGGAGGGCTGTGCAGGTCACCACCCTCACTTCTCCTCTAGACCCATGTGAATCCAGTGACCAGATATTCATGAGGATGACTGGGGATGACCCAGGATGAGGCAGTTAGGGTTAAGTGACTTGCCCAAGGTCACACAGTTAGTGAGCATCAAATGTCTGAGGTGAGATTAGAACTCCTGCACTCATGCTCTATCCACTGCACCACCCAGCTGCCCCCACATTGAACCCATAGGTGCTGATGACATCACTAAACCTTAGGGAACTTGCCAAATTCCTTTAATGACCTCAAACTTCTCCTGGGAGGGGGAAAGATCCCTCTTTTTGCCACTAACATTTTACTAATGTCATATGTTTATGACATATAGAACATTACAATTTCTGAAGAATTACAAATTAGTATCATAGAGATCTCTGCCAAGCCATTATTTTTTGTAAGTGTTCATAGGTTACTCACCAAGGGTGATGGAGAGGCATGTAATGAATTATGACCAGCTTGCATCATATAACTCATGAGGCAATGCAAAGAAGATGTTTCATCAAGGAAATGAATGATCAAATCAAAAGAGAAGTTGGTTGTATGATAAGGACAGAAGGTGACAAGCAGATAGCTCAAATGGAAAGCACTGGTATCCTCGTGGATGTCAAAAGAAGTGAAGAAGACCTCCAGTAGGCATAATAGACTTCCTGTAACAAATCTAAGGAAGGATATTCACAAAAGTTTTCTGGTCATGAGAGGTTGTGACTTGTATTATTAGAGGAAATACCCAAATTGTAGAGATCACAGATAAATTGGATGTTTGAGTTATATGGGGATTATAATACCTATCTTACAAAGTTGTTGTGATGATCCGATAAGAAAATGTACATACGACTATTTGGAAACCTTGGAACTCTCATTACAAATAGCTGTTTTTTTAAAATACAGGTATTGTAGGATGGGGAATGGAGAGTGAGTATTGTAACAAGCAGACCTGGATTACCAGTTAGTGCCCCATAGCCAACCCTCTAAGCCTGCAAGTAGCAGAGAATATGTTGACCTGTATTGGCAGAGAGACTTTCCTCTCCAGGGAATTTTCCACAAAAAAGGAAATCACGGGTCCAGTCTCTGTCCTCATATTTTTATTTAACCCTTTTGAACCTTAGTTTTCCCATTTGTAAAGTGGGGTTTATAATGCCTATGTTTATCTATCAAATAGGGTGGGTTTTTTTGGCAAGGATCAAACTAGACAAGGGGAAAATGTTTCATAAACCATAAGACACTACTTGTGTCAGCTCTTCAGGTTATTATGACTATGCCAATTTTATTTAAAAGATGAAAGTTGTGGGGCAGCTAGGTGGAGCAGTAAGTAGAGCACCAGCCCTAGAGTCAGGAGGACCTGAGTTCAAATTTGGCCTCAGACACTTGACATACATACTTGCTGTGTGACCTTGGGAAAGTCACTTCCCCCGATTACTTTGCCTTCCTCTTGCCAAAACAAAGGACAGAAGTTGCAAAAATGTAGAATATTTTCACTGAAGTTCTTAAGAGAAAAAAAATGTTTTCTATGATAAATCACTTAAGGACATCTGAATTAGCCTTCAGTGGGATATAGTGACTCTTTTCTGCTCTTAAGAAAGAAATATTTTTGTTACTTTCAGATGAAATGAAGGCATTATATCAAGGTATCACCATTCATAAGTACCTGTTAATATTGACTTTTTCCTGTTCATTACAAAATGTTTATTTCCTCAAGGTAGTTGAAACATCAAGAGATGAAATGTTCTTATGAGTAGGAACTGGGTTTCCCATGAGGGGATGGAAGATTGTGTATTGATTGGGGGAACAGAATTCTTTCTGTTCAAGAATCTTCAGCTTACTGTGAGGTACTTTAATGATTTCAAAATGCTATAAGGAGGAAACAGCCTCTGAGGGGTAGAAAGGCTTGCCATTGGTCACAGTCAATGTCAGAGCCAAAATTCAAACTCAGGTCCCTCCTGTTTTCAAGCCCAGAGCTAGAATCAGAGTGAGAAGGGACCTCAGAGGTCATCTATTCCAACCTCCACGTAATATAAGAATCCTGTACAATATCCCTGACCTGGGACTGATTGGCTGATAATAGGACAAGCTTCACAGACCCAAGGATTGTACGTAGGGAGTCAGAAATCCTATGGGAAGTAGTTACTATAACAACCATTTGATTGACTTTCCTCTCTGTTATGATAAATGAATGAATGGAAATTAGTTTGCAGATATAAAATACCATGTGAATTACTGATATTCACTGGGTAATCCAAGATTACTAGCTTCATTAACCATCTGGTCTGAATGGGATGGGCACAGAGTATTGGAGATTTTCTGCTTTTGGACTTTCAGAAAGACTTTGAGTTTCAGGAAAATGAATGAAACAGCGAAGAACAGACAATCCTGGCTTGCTTGACTTGATTTGACCAGGAATTGTATAGTCACAGCCTAGTAGCTGAAAGAGAGAAGACAATAAGGGGTCCAAATTGGGAAATGATTGAAAATACAAGGTGAAATGAGGGAAAGGACTAATTAAATGAAGGATAAAACTAAAGAGTATGTGTAGAAATAGTTAGCTTCTCTATAGGCCGAATCAAAGACAGATTATTAATCAAGAAATATGCTTATTAAGAACCTACTCTTTGCCTCTGTGCGCTGGGGATAGTCTATCAGAGTAGATAACATGTATACCTATTATAAATTAATATACAAAATATATACCAAATAAATACAAGATAACCCTAAAGTATAGGAAGGAACTAGCACCTGGAGGTTCATATTAAGCATCTTGTGGAAAATGAAGTTTGAGCAGAATTTTGAAGGGAAAAAAAAAGATTTCTAAGGAGAAAAGGGAATACATTCTAGGGATTGTGGTGAGGAGTGCCAACCAATACAAAAGCATACAGGTAGGAGACAGAATACTGTGAATGAAGAACAGCAAGACGAGTACAGTTATACTGTGGAATGTAGGCTATTCTTAAAGGTGTTATTTTCTTCAGCATTTTTTGGGTTTCTTTTAATAGCTGTTGACTCACTTTTCATGATTTTCTTGCGTCTCATTTCTCTTCCTAATTTTTCCTCCACCTCTCTTACTTGATTTTCAAAATCCTTTTTGAGCTCTTCCTTGGCCTGAGACCATTGCATATTTTTTTGGAGATTTTGGATGTAGAAGCCTTGACTTTGGTGTGCTTTGTTCTTCCTCATCCAAAAGAAACTATCTTTTCACCAAGAAAATAACCTTGTATAGTCTATTTTTCCCCCTTTTAGGGCACTTTCCCAGCCAGTTACTTGACTTTTGAGTCCTTTGTCAAGTGGAAGGTATAGTCTAGGGACATGTAAGTTCTCAATTCCTCCAACGTGGCACAATCAAGGAAGAGGAATTTACTCCTCTCCTGGCCTATGCTCTGGTCTGGGAGCAACCACAAGCACTCTTTTGTGCCCTGGAACTGTGAGTAGGGTTCCCTCTCCACAACCACCACCAGCTCCACCATGCCAGTGCTCCTTCTCACTCCAGGACTGCCACTCAGAACTGAGACTCAGATTGGCTGCTCAATTCCCCTAGAGTCTTTAGGCCAAGGGGTCCAAAAGTGGCTGCTGCCACCCTGGGACCAGGGCTGGGGCTAGACCAGGTTCCCTTCTCACCCAGGTGAAAGAGCTTTCTCCCTGACCTTTGAAACTCTCTTTGGCATATCTGGGAACCACAGGTGCTACCCATGATTCTGCACCCGGAAGCCTGCTTCTGACCTGTCTGAGCTTCACCACACACCCAAGGCTGGGCTGTGCTCCACTCTGAGCCTGGTGTGATAGACCTTTCCTGATGGCCTTCCTGGCTGTCTTGGACTGGAAATCTCTTTCACTCTGTCATTTTGTGGCTACTCCTGCTCTAGTATTTGTTTAGTCATTTTTACAAGTATTTTATAGACTATGGTGGTAGAGCTAGAGCAGCTGTCTTTCTACTCCACTATTTTGGCTCCACCCCATATTTTTTGTCTTAAAATGAGAAAAAAGCATCCTCTCTTGCTCACATATATGTTGACATTTGAGCTTTTGCAAGAATGTGATTTGATTTACATCTGAATCTATAGATTGATGGCATGCTCAAAGTCACAAATTCTTTATTTACACCATTATCCCTGAGCCCAAGTTTACCTTCCTAGGTAGATATATGTACATATATTTACCTATATATATATATATATATATATATATATATATATGTATATAGGTATATATATAAACATATATAAATATATATAATATATAAATATAGATAAGTAAATATATGTACATATATTTGCCTGTATATATAAATATATACATGTATATAATTACATATAAATGTAAAATATATTTACAGCTGGAAGGACCCATTTTATAGATGAGGCAAACTGAGGCTTAGACAAGTTAAGTGGCTTCCTCAAACTAGCCAACATTAAGTAAAAGAGGCAGAATTTGAATGTAGGTCCTCTAATTCCAGAACCACTGCCCTTTCCACTCTATCACAGTGCCTCCTAGATGAACAAATTTACTTCATCCTTTAAATAATTAGGTTTTTAACCCTGTTTTGAGACACACCCTCTGGGCTTTTTATAAAATCTATTTATTTTTGGCAGTTTTACTGTGAATTTTTGGTTGTGTCTGCTAAGATCTAAAAGGATCAACTGCTCTAATATTAGAGCCCGCTGGCTCTTGCTTTTAAGACAAGTTTCCTTCAGAGGTGACAGGATTCTGTCTCTTTCCCTCATCAGTCCACATAAGGGAAGGGATATGGCAACCAAAACTGGAGAGGAGGAGAACAAGGTGATGGCTTTGAATGACCTTCATAAAGCAGCCTGGGAAAATTCCCACAATGCCTGGCAGTTTACTGGGCTGCTATTCTTTGAACCACTTATAAAATAAAAATTACCCTCTTCATCCTGAAGCAATCTAAGAAATCTTTTGTAGGATATGCCAGTGGAATCAAACTAAAATAGAAACGTGGCCATTAAAGCATACATAAGGATCCCCATGGGCTGTATATTGACTTAGAAAATCACATATTAATATTATTTATGTTTTGTTGTATTTTTTTATTTTATTAAATTATTCCTAATCAAATTTTAATCTGGTTCAAGTCACACTGGGGAGTTCCTCTGGGTACACTGTTATAGATTTTTCTAAAATGTCTAAATATAAAAATAAATATCTGTTAGAATATCAAATATTTAATGTCTGATTTCTACATGTTCATCACTGAACAGCCAGTTATTGCCATCTGTCCCTCTACCACATTAGCAGTTAATTAGAATGCCTAGCAGGAAGCTTTGCACATGAGTTGTTGAATCATTCTTTTAGTCATGTCCAACTCTTTGTGACCCCATTTGATTTTATTGGTGATGATGATGATGAAGTGGTTTGCCATTTCCCTTTCCAGCTCATTTTACAGATGAGGAAACTAAGGCAAACAGGATGAACTGACTTACCCAGGGTCACACAGTTAGTGTCTAAGGCTAGATTTAAACTCAGGAAGATGAGTCTTCCTAATTTCAGTCCCAACTCTCCGCTGTGCCAACTAGCTGCCCATATCTGGCACGTACTAAGTACTTAATGTTGGTTAATTAAATGTTGGCTAATTACTAAACTTGGAAGACCTGGGTTTGAAGCTTGTTGTCTTTATGAAAATCACCTAAGCAAATCACCTAACTTCTCTGATCTTCTATTTCTTTACCTGTAAAGTCAAACTGCATGATCTATAAGGTCTCTTTTAACTTTATATTTATGATATGAGGATCTTGCCAATTATTTTTCCTGTATGGTTTCCTCCAGCTTCTTTAACCGATCTTGTTAATCAGTTTTCCATAGCTCCATCAGAAGTTTTATGAGTTCAAGAATCATGTTGTATAGTTTTGGTAGAGCTTCTAATGCTGATCTCAATAGATACTCAATAAATGATGTTTGATTGATTGAATACTATCATCGTCTACCCATGAGAGTCAGTCAGGTTCTGGGAGTCAATCCTTTCATCTCTCACAGCTCCCTTTTGTCTCCCAACTGTGAATCCTCTTTTAGCCAGCGTTCTTACTTCTTTCTATAATGAAGCAAAATCTGGCACAATCTGACCAGGAGCCTCTGCCCCTGACATAATCCTAATCCAGCCTCCCCTCTCACCAGTTATTCTTACTACCCCTTTACTAACATTGTGTCACTGACAGCGGTGACTGAGAAAACAGATGGTAGAAATGTGGCTCAGAGGTGAAAAGAGTATGAGGGGAAGAATGTCACATTCCTGAAACAGACTCTAACAAGTTCCCAGAAGAGAACAGAGGAGATTCCAGGAGGTGTCCAAAGGATGCTGATGTCACTGACCTCCCTGCACAGTCATCAGCCAAAACCTTTAGTGTTCTCTGTGCCCAAGTCCTCATGCAGCTCTCAGCACAAATAAGTACATAAAACTTCCCCAAGGACACACATAACAAAGATCACAGAGATGTGCAGGGAAGACTCCCCAGGGCCAACAGACATCAAGGCTGCGTTGCTTTGTTACATAAGTCTTATTAATAATAGCACACATTTATGTAGTGCTTTAAGGTTTACAGAGCTCTCATTGTCTCACTTGATTTCCAAAATAGCCCTCTGAGGTGGGTGCTATTATTAGCACCAATTTACGGATGATGAAATTGAAGCTGAGTGATTAAATGCCTTGCCAGGATCATGCAACCAATGAGTGTCTGAGGCAAAATCTGAACTTTGATCTTCCTGATACGAGCTCACCACGTTAGGCACAGCATCACCTAGCTGCCTTGTTAGACTTGTCTCTCCCAGCCTCTCTCTTCCACCCCACCCCACACCATACCTTTCTTTTCTCTCTCAGCTCTGAAACTGCAATATAAGGCACCCTCACTCTGCTTTGCTTTTTTACTGTAGGTGGCCTCCCTAGGGGCTATTGGCAGTGATTACTGCCTGTCTACCCCTACAACTCAGATGATTTTCCTTCCTCATTGTGTTAACAAGGAGAAAAAAGGTCAAGGAGGAGGAAAAACAATAAAAATGATAAGGTTTATATAGTACTTTAGGATTTTTAGAGGACTTTGGAAATCTCATGAAATCAAAACAATTTATAGTCATATGAAAAAACATTTTGAATTATTATTGATTAGAGAAATGCAAATTAAAATAACCTCAAGATCTCATTTTACATCTACCAGATTGGCTAAAAATGATTGAAGGGGAAAGTGACAAATGTTGGAGGAGATGTGGAAAAATTGGAATGCAAATTCGTTGTTGGTGGAATTGTGAACTGATCTAACCACTTTGGAGAGCCATTTGGAATTATGAACAAATAGTTATTAAACTGCCTATACTATTTGACCCACCAATACCACTACTAAATCTATTTCCAAAAATAATTAAGGAAAAAAGGAAAGAATCCATATGTTCTAAAATGTTTATAGCAGCTCTCTTTGTGGCAGCAAAGAACTGGAAATTGCAGGGATGCCTGTCAATTGAGGAATGGCTGAACAAGTCGTGGTATATGATTGTGATGATATACTACCGTCCTGTAAGAAATGATGAGCTCAGTGGTCTTAGAAAGCCATAGAAAGACTTCTGCAAAATGGTGAAAAGAGAAATGAGCAAAACCAAGAGAACTCTGTATACAGTAATAACAATGTTGTTTTTATGAGTGACTAAGTCATTTTGACTATTACAAATTACAAAGGACATATGAAGAAAAAAGCTATCTGCATCTAGAGAAAGAATCGATAAATAGAAATATGTATAGAATAATTTTACATTTATAATATATAATAATGCATATATTACATTTTATATAACACATACATATATACATATATGTATATATATATGTGTGTGCCTATATATACATATATACTTATTTGTGTCCAGTGGTAACCATCTCTAGGGTGGGAGAAGGAAGAAAGAAAAAAAGAAAAAAAAATTTACATGATAACGTTATTACATATTTAAGAGGGATAGTAAGTTATAATAGGTTTGCAGTTTCATGTACAATCATCATTTTCATTATCTGTGCTATAGAAATGCTTGTTTTGTTCCACAAATTAAAAATAAAATAAATACATATAAAAGGGAAAAAATGCCCATAAGGACATGGCTATGTTGTGACACTTACAATAACTGATGTTTATAATTACAACCAAAGGACTTCAAAAGGAAATCAATTGACATTTGTTATACTTTGTTTCAGAAGGCAAAGAAGTAAATTTTTTACTTCAAAACAAGTAAAATGGAAAAAGTAACGTTCTGCTATTGAGAAAAGGGAGGGTTCTGTCATGTGGAAAATTCATTACAGGCCATGTCTTAATTCCAAAATTGGAAAATATTTAACAAAATAAATATAAATATATTAGAATATAAAAAAGAAATTTCATTTTATCCTTCCAGCAACCCTGAGAGATAGTATTATTAACTCCATTTTACAGTTGAGAAAATTGAGGTAAACAAAGGTTAAGTGACTAGCCCAATGAAAAAGTAAGGGAAGGAGAATAAAGGAAGGGAAGTTAAACTTCAAATGAAGAGTGGGACAAGTTCATTTCTAAGGTTTCTTTCAGTTCTGAAACCTATAATTCTATGGTGGCCACCACGATGGTATCTTAAGGGAGTTAAAGTATAGGAATAACAGTATGTTTACTGAGAGTTCCTTTCCGTGTTTTGCAATACTTTTCTCAATCCAAGATATCCCGTTCCTGAACCACAGGAATTCTCCTATACATAGGCATCACCTTGTTCTACACTTATGGTTCCTGGAAAAGCTTTGTGCTGTTTATTGTCCAGACATGGGCAGTTAGGTGATCCAGTGCATAGAGTACTTGGCCTGAAGTCAGGAAGACTCATCTTCCTAAATTCAAATATTGCTTCCGAATTAGCTATGTGACCCTGGGTAAATCATTCATCTTTTCCTCAGTTTCTTTGTCTGTAAAATGAGCTAGAGAATAAAATGGCAAACCACTCCAGTATCTTTGCCAAGAATACCCCCAATGGAGTCATATTACTTTTTACTTTTTGTATTTATTGTGCGTTTTTTCCCTGCTTTGGGTCTCTGTCTTCTTTCATAATATGAATAATATGGTGATATGTTTTGCATGATTGAACTTGTATACCAATATCAAATTGCTTACCATCTTGGGTGTGGGGGAGAGGTGAAGGAAAGAGAGAGGAAATTTGGAACTCAAAAAATTTTTAAAATCAATGTGAAAAATTATCTTTACAGGTAACTGGGGGAGAATAAAATATTTAAAAAAAAAACATTTACCACAATTCCACTACTAGCTGTCATCTTCATCATCATCATTGCTAGTCTAGGTCTAGCTTAATGTTGCTTTGACTTGAAACTACATTTCTCCAGGAGAAGCAGGTATGAAGGATGGCTAGGCCACTAAATGTTAGAAACGCCTTCCCAATTAGAGAAAAAGAGAAAGGCAGACTGAGTCAGGTTTGGAGTGGATACAACAGGTCTTGAGCCGTATGTTTCATGGACAAGATGTAACTTTTGAGTCAGAGCTTTGTCCTTTACTACCTGCAAAAGCACTTAGCCTTTCTCTGCCTCAGTTTCCTCATTTGGAAGGGATATGGCCTCTAGTCCAGGGTGTACTAGAGCCAGGTCTAACTGGCTTGCAAGAATCAATTGTTAAATTACCAGTGTAAGAATTTACACCTTGGAAATTAGTAAATCAGGGCTTGATACATTGTTTTTCTGATTGTCTAGACTTAAGAAAGTAATAGAGAAAATGTTAATAATACAGATTAATGCTTTTTTTTTTGGTGAGCTTGTTTTTAAATATTTACTAGCATACCACTAAGTGACAGGAGTCAGGAAGATTTGAGTTCTAATTTGATCTCAGTCATTTACTAGCTGTGTGACTCTGAGCAAGTCCCTTAACCTTTGTTTGCTCCAGTTTCCCCATTATACAATAGGGATAATAATAGCACCCACCTTCCAAGATTGTTATAAGGGTCAAATGAGATAATAATTGTAAAGGTCTAAGTATAGGACTTGGCACATAGTAAGAGGTATACAAATGTTAGCATTTCTTGTTATTCTCCTAGGTCTAGATTAACAGTTCTATGACATGGAAGCACAAGTCTTTTTGAAGGAAGTAGGTATGAAAAATGTTCGTGATATTAAATATGACAAAAACACTTTCCCCGTTAGAGATGTCAAAAGAGAAAAGCAAGACTGGACCACAGAACATCTTTTTGTAAATCTTTTGCTAAACAAAACTGAAGACCATTTCCTTATGCAATAGAGGAGTTTCTTGTCCTAACTCTGTCTACTTCCTTCCTTCCTCTCATAATTACAGTATTCTAAAGAACATTTGTGGAGCTAAATCCCAGGTCTGCTTTTGTTTCAAACTAGTGCTAATATCACAATAATTCAACAAAATTTGAAACCTTTCTATGTGAAGGTCCACAGTCTTCCACAAAGAGATTCTTCCAGAGTGCTATAGATTTCTCTCTATAGAATTTGACATGAGAAATCAGTATGTAGAACCTCAGTCCTAAATAACTAATATAGTAGAGAAATAAGGAATGCAGGATCATGGATTTCGAATTGAAGGGGAATTTAGAGGCCATCCAGTCCAAACTGGTTCATTTTACATATAAGGAAATTGAGTCCCAGGGAAATTGTGACTTTCCCAAGATGATATACTGAGAAGTGATAGTGATAAAATAACAAAAAAGTTTTAAAGTGTTTTAAAGTTTGCAAAGCACTTTAAAATATTTTTTCTTTTGATTCTCACAACAACCTTGTGAGGTAGGTGCTATTATTAGCCATATTCTACAGTTGAGGAAATTGAGATAAACAGAGCTTCCGTGACTTACTGAGGATCATACAGCTCAGTGTCAGAGGTAGAATTTGGATTCAGGTCTTCTTGATTCCAAGTCCAGCATGCTATTTACTTCACTACCTATTTGGTAAATCTCAGAGATGGGATTTGAACGCAGGTCCTCAAACTCCATTACAGCTAGGGCTCTTTTTATTTTATCATGTTGCTTCCCTTGCTGTTTCTTATAGCAGAATTACTATATATGTTATATTATCATATTTTGCATATTATTATGTATTATATATACATTATATATATTACATATATATATAATATAACAGAAGTGTTACATTTTCAGGCAAGAATTCATTTATTCGATTTGTGACCTCCATTAGAACAGGAACCATGTTTTACCTATCTCTGTTATCTTTCCATAGTGCCTAGTACAGTGCTCTGCACATTTAATAAATCTGAGCTTTGAATAAATGACTGTTAAAATATTTGTTGACTACACTGTAGGAGCAGGAACTGGGTTTTTCTCCCCTTTCTTTGTATCCCCAGGACTTAGCATAGGGCTCGGCGCATAGTAGGTGCTTAATAAATGTTTGTTGATTTGAATCATGTGATGCATGATACTGACATCCAGCTCTCTAAGGTTTTACAAATATCCAGACAGTTGTTACTCAGTTTTTTCAGTCATGTCCTATGCTAAATAAGAATATAAATACAAAAAAGAAAGCCAGTTGGTACCTGTGAGAGTTTACATTATAATGGGAGAAGCCACATGAAAGAGGAAGCAAAAAACGGTGAGGGAAGGTTTTGCAGGAGCATAATGGAGAGGAGCGCAACTGGGTGAGGGGAAAATGGGATGATGGGAAGAGTGCTGGATTTGGAGAGAACTTGAAATTAAGTCCCAGCTTTGCTGCTTATAACCTATATCATTCTCACCTCTCTGGGTCTGTTTCCTCACCTTTAAAATGAGTGAATTGAATAGATGACTCTCTGAGGTTTCTTTCACATCGAATTTTATGATTTCATCCATCATTAATGACTAGTCTTTGAGTTCAGTCATTCATCCAGTTCTGAACATGTCTGTTCTATTGTTTAGCCCATCTCTCTGCAACTTAACCACAAGGAGTATATAAGTGGCTTTGTGAAATGTTTTGCTGAAATCTAGGTAAGAGGTTCCTATAGCATCTTCCTGATCTACAAGTCTTTTTCTGTTAAAAAGGGAAATGACGCTAGTCTGACATGATCTCTTCTTGTTGGTTCTTTGCTATTGCTTACCACCTTTTCCAATTATTCAGTCGTCAGTCCAACACTGATAGAAGGGATGACCTCTCCTGGATTGATTGTATCTTCAGTTGGACTGTCTTTGCATTTCTATCATGTAACCACCATCAAACTGGCCCCTGATTCTACCTCTAATATTTTTGTCCCAGGTAAAAGAGTTCCTAAATTATAGCTCTTACCATTTTCTCCTAAGCAGTTCAAAATTAATGAAAATTCACCATTTTATTGCCTTTCACCCTTCTGTCAACTTTTCATCTATCATTATTTGAGTCTCTATTTGCCCATAAAGTATTCAAACTATCCTTTTTCTCCCCAACTTCTTGATAGCAGAGATGTCCCTGACCCTCCCATTGATGTCCAAGAAATCAGTACTTCCATGTGAATTATTAGTAAACTTCTAGAGATCCTACATCTGCCTCCTTTTCTCTGGTTATTTTCTTCTAACATCCTATCTACACAGACCAGGATCTCTTTTTTTCTTTTTCAGATATTTTTCTTCTTTTTTTCCCCCTTGAAGCACTCCGATTTTTTCAAGGAACTTGAATTCTTAAAACCCAAAGCATCCAGAGATAAGGATAGTTTCCTCCCAGAGTACCATAAAATGGGAATGCCTGTTTGTTTTTACTGGCATGCTTATTTGAGATCTCAGAAAAGAAAAGGAAGATGAGCCAAGGCCATTTGGTTTACAGATTATATAAAGTATCCATTAGCTTTGTCTGCAAAAGGTTGAGGTCTCATCCGAACACCAGGAGGATGTTTTGGGGGCTCTGAGCATCCATTTGCCCTTTCACTTAACTCCTGGGAGTCAAAGGAGTGCAGCTTTGACAAAGGCTTGACAGGTCAATAAGTATGGCAGTCTAGGTTAATGTGCTTTTCTCTTTTTCTTTCCCAGAAAATCAGTCAGCTTTGGGGTCAGGAATCTCTTCAGGGAATCACACAGAACCTACCTCAAGTGCATCCTGAAAGTGAAGCTGGCTGAAAATGACAAGCAGGATCTG
Organism: Bettongia penicillata ogilbyi; assembly: GCA_023548195.1. Taxonomy (NCBI): domain Eukaryota; kingdom Metazoa; phylum Chordata; class Mammalia; order Diprotodontia; family Potoroidae; genus Bettongia; species Bettongia penicillata. Next base: position 3,328,053 of record JAJHZJ010000372.1, on the reverse strand, counting down.
ACCAAAATGAATCCGTACCATTCAAGTGTGGCAATCAAGAAAGGAAATCCTTGGTCACAATTCTATGAAAGAGCAAAACTCTCTAAGCAACTTTAGATACAGATAGACAGTCATCGACTCATCCAGGAAGAGCAGTAGCACATATCTGGGGAACCGATGTTAAAAGACAAACTTGGTCTAGTGTACTGTGTATGTAATTCTGGTTGCTAACAATTTGGGAGGGGAGGGACATTTATAAAATACTGTCATAGTGAGCGGTGAAGGTTACCAGGGAGGCAAGGTGCTTGGCAAAAGGTTGGAAGGAGGATTCATAGAGCATGGAGGTGAGACTGGAGACCAGACGAATGATTTTATTGGTACAGAGTGAGTTCATCCTCTACTCAGCTATCAATGTTCCTGAAGGAAAGATCTGATCACATCAGCACTCCAGTAAACTCCAGTGACTTTCTGTTACTTCCAGGATAAAAAAAAATGCTATCTTTCCAGTCTTCTTACACCGTACTCCTTTCCATGTCCTCTGCAATCTCAGGTCATCGACCTCCTTGCTGTTCTTTATGCAAGACATTCCACCTTCTGTAGGAAGCCTTTCTTGATTCCTTTAATGTTCAACCTTCCCATTGAGCTGATCTCTGATTCACTCTGTATACATATAGATTGTACACAGTTGCATGTTGTCTCCCCATTAGACTGCCCCTTAAGAGCAGGGACTGTTTTTTGCCCCTTTTATTTTTCCTGAGGGTTTATACAATGACTGGCAGGTACTTACTGTTTCTTAACAATGAAACTCCCTTTTCTAAGGCAGATCAGCATTTTCTCTCCCTCAAGTAGCCTAAAGAACTGAGAGATTAAGTGATTTCCCTAGGTTCCCAAGGAAATTATGTGTCAGGGGCAAAACTCAAGGTGACTCTATACCAAACTGCCTCAGTCAGGAGTACCTCGGTAGTACTGGGATAAAGCTGCAACCTCTTCTCAATGTACCAGAGTTCCACATTGTCCCCACTAGTGGGGACACTCTAGTTGTATTTCAGGAGGCCAAAGAACTCTACCCTGGAGACATAAGTGGAAAGAACATGGAAAAGAATGTTTGAAGGCAGAAAATCTGAATTCAAATTCCAGTTCTAATATTTCCTAGCTGTGAGGACCTCATACAGGTCATTTCACTTTTCTGAGCCTCAGTTTCTTTATCTGTCAAATGGGACTTTCATTATCTTACCAGGTTATTTATGAGGATCACATGAGAGAATGACCCATGAGAAAAGACACTATTTACAATAAAGCTCCATATAAGGTTTTTATAAAAGTCATAATTTGGACAGGATGATAGTCCCATGATGTCAAAATTTAGAGGAACTGGACACACTTGCAGTTTTTCAATGGTGTAGAAACAGCTGAACTTAGCACCTGATTGGCAAGAATAGTTGGTTGGTGGTTGTCCTTCGTTCTCAAAGAGGACCAAAATGACATCACCATGATAAAGTGAGATTTCAGTATGTCCGACTGTGGCTGATCAGAAAAACATGAATTCAGAATGCTCAACTATAGATTGGGCACAGATAATCCGTGTGAACATTTGGGGTGGTTACTCCAAATTTACACATCGTAGGTTTCCTTTGTGCTGTTTCAATTCTGCTTTGCTCATAGAGCATGGTGTCTTTTCTGATGTGGGCATGCCATGCTGAGCGGTCCTGTTACAGTGTCTCCCATGTTCCCCAATCAAAGCATTCAAACCTTCTCCATTTGTTGCAGCTAATGGTTCCACATACGGATGGTGTGGTGATGGCTGGTGGAGTACCTCTGTTTTCATGGTGTTAATTATTAGACCAAAATTAGCACAGGTAGCAAAGAACTGATCCATACTTTGTTGCATCTCAGCTTCAGAGGCTGCACTGAGTGCCCAATCATCTGCAAGCAGAAAATCATGCACCAACACTCCCTCCACTTTGGTCTTGGCTTGTAGCCTTTTCAAATTGAAGAACTTACCATCAGTTTGGTAGTTGACTTTGATGCCTTGTTCATCCTCATTGAAAGCATTTGACAGCATGGCTAAAAGCATCATGCTAAAAAGCATGGGAGTGAGCACATAGCGTTGTTTTGCTCCCCTGGTGATTGGGAAGGCACAAGAGCTTTGTCCATTATCTAGAACCCAGGCAAACATGCCATCATGAAATTGACGTACAATTCTGATGAACTTCTCTGGGCAACGATATTTTGACATAATTTTCCATAAGCGCTCATGACTAAGTGTCGAATGCCTTGGTCAGATCTACAGACGTTGTGTACAGACCTCTGTTCTGCTCCTGGCATTTCTCCTGGAGTTGTTGGGCAGCAAACACCTTATTGAGTGTTCCTCGGCCCTTTCTGAAGCCACGCTGGCTCTCAGGTATATGACCATCTTCTAAGTGAAGGATCAGCCTATTAAGGAGGACTCTAGCAAGAATCTTGCCAGCAATAACTGAGAGAGAGAGAGTTCCCTGTGATTTTTCCCTTTACCTTTATAGAGATGGACAATGGAGCAAGAATAGTTAAAACAGGAAACATTCTGAGAGCAGGCTTTCTGCCCCACCCCTTCCTGCCCAAGTGAGGCCTCCAACTCTATTCTACCCACTTCTTCAAGCAATCAGACAGTCAGAAAGTATTTATGAAGTATCTGTTATATGTCCAGCACTGTGGTAGGTGCCAGGGGTAGAAAAACATGAAACACTCTTACCCTGAAAGAGTTTATACTGTGTTGGGAGCAGCAATATGTACAAAGACAGCTACGTACAAAATAGTTACCAGATCATTTTGTGTGTGTATGTGTGTGTGGGGGGTTGTAGGTGGGGGAGGCTAGCAGCTGGAAAGGTACGGTAGTGAAGGCCTCAAGTAGAAGGTGGTTCTTGAGCTCAGCCAGGCCAAGCCCTACTTGGTCATAGTTTGGACCCTGACTGGCTCAGAGTGAATATAAATAGCAGCTGTTTCTATTTTGGCCAGAAATCATGAGGGTCTTTGTTCCCAGATTGATTTTTTTTTTTTTTTGGACTAGGTAAAAAAGGACATTCTCTGTTTTATTTCTTACCGAGCCTTAAACACTAAATGGGTGCTGCCTCTGTCAAACTGAGACCTGGGAAAGACTTTAACTTAGAAAGGCCAGGATCCGCCACTGCATCCAGTCATCCTGATCTATATCTGGTCACTGGAGCCAAATGGCTCTGGAGGAGAAAGTGAGCCTCCCTCCCTTGAATCCAATTCTCCTGTGTGTCATGGCACACCCCCTCGATGCCATGACCCTCTTTGAAAATGAAGGAAAAGCCACAACCAGAGGAGTATATGGATTTTAAGAGGCAGAGGAGAAGAGAGAACCAGTCGCTGGGGACAGCCAATGTAAGGGCACAGGGACAAAAGAAGGTATGAGGAAGGTTAATTTAGTCAATTGAATTCCTGAAGGAAAATAATACATAATAAAGCTATAAAGAAATTTAGGGGAAAACTTGTGAAGAGCTTTAAATGACAGAAGAGTTTATAGTTGATGCTAAAAGTAATAGGAAGTTGCTGAAGTCTATTGATACAGTCCCTACCTTCAAAGAGTTTATAGTCTACTGGGAGTGACAATTTGTACAAATATAGCTACATACAAAATACATGCAAAATAGTTACCAGGTGATTGGTGTGTGTGTGTGTGTGTGTGTGTGTGTGTGAGAGAGAGAGAGAGAGAGAGAGAGAGAGAGAGAGAGAGAGAAAGAGAGAGACTGAGACTTGTAATTTGGGAGAGTGAATCACTTTAGCAGATGTGTGGAGGATGGATAAAAGTGGAGAGAAGCTTGAGGCAGAGCTCCTGATCAGGAAAGTATTACCATAGTATGGCCAAAAGATAATGAGAGGACACGGTTAGGGTCATGTGTGTAAGTACAGAAAAGAGAATGGAAATGAGAGATGTTGTGGAAGGAGAACTGAAAGACTTGGCAATTGTTTGGATACATGTGTGGGGTGTATGTTATATACATATATAAATATATAAAATGTGTGTTTATATATGTATTGTGTATGTGTGTGTGTATGTGTGTGTATGTATATATATATTATATGTGTGTGTGTGTGTGTGTGTGTGTGTGTGTGTGTGTATGAAGAGTAGATTGAGGAACTGAAAGTTTAGGGTGTTGGAGAAAACACCCATGTCTTTGTAACATAAAGGCAGGAATGGGGATAGAAAAGAATATTGTGACCTAAGCATTGAATGTGTTGAGAATGGAGAGAGAACGATCTAACAGTTGGTAGATTACAGCCACCAGGATATGGATTAGATGATAAATGAGAATTGACTGAATTTCAATGCAAGAGAAATTGTTGAGTCATAGTTGAGGGATGGGAGGAGAGGAGAGGAGTTCTGGAAATGATGGTGAAATGTGCCAACTCCATTCTCTTCCAGGGTGTCCTTCACAGATGAATTCTTCTTAGGAAGTTGACCCATTTCCTGAAGACCCATTTCCTACCTGGGTATGTTTGCTGCCCCTTGCCCAAGGCACAAACATTGTTCGTTAAGTCTTTGATTGTTATTCCCCAGGAGGGCACCCTAGTTTTCATTCCTCTGGATCCTAATCTCCATCCATAGGATTTGTAATACAGAAAGGGAAGTTCTTTCCCAGAATTACTGGGTAAAATTCCCATCCTTCCCCACCATGGGGCAACCCCTTGATAGGTGGGGATCTCATAGAGGAGATTTTAAGATTAAACTAGGAGTGAGAGCAACTTTGAGGCAGATAGACTTCATCTGTCCTTCTGCCCATGTTCTGTCCTCCATTCAGCTGCCAAAGTGATTTTTTTTAACGGATGTCTGACCGTGTTGCTTGCCTACTCAATGAGCCTCAGCGGCTTTCTAATACCCCTTTGTTCATCATTTGTCTCTTCTTAACTTTCTAACCTTTCCAGTCTTCTTACACTTTCCTCCCCTGCATTAACTCTGTAATCTACCTGCCCCGGCCCTCTTGATTATTGTCCAACGTGACACTTGATTTCCCATCTCCATACCTTTGCAATGACTGCTTCCCTTGTTTTCTCTTAGTTTTCCTGTCTGTGTTCAAATTTTCCATTTTTCAGAATTCTTTCCCAGGCCCACCAAGTGCTAATGCTTTCCTTTCTAAAATTATCTTCCATCTACTCCATAGCTACCTAGTTATTAAGGTTGTCTCCACCATTAGAATCTAAGTTCCTTGAGGGCTTTTGCCTTTCTTTGTGGTGGTATCCCTCCCTTTGAAAATGGAGTGTGGGAAGGGGGAGGGGAAGGAAGGAGAAGGGAAGGAAGGCCCAAAGATGAGAACCTTCAAATGAGGTCTAGAGAACAGAATATTAAAATACTTTGTCTCTAAACGCAACTGGGTGAAACTGCTTGTAAGAATATAAAAGTATCTCTTGTTTTCTGAGTGGTTCATAAATGCCAGGTAGAAGTTTATTGGACACTAATCTGGGTCTCAATCCTTGCCATTCTCCACATACACTGATAGTAAGATTTGGATACCCTTGATTTTATTTTATTTTTTAGAATTCATCAGCCATAGGACTGGAAGGATTAAATTGCACTCTCTGATGAAAAGTGCCATCTAAATGTAAAATGTGATCCCTTTATTGGCTTCCCTGTTCCACAGGAAATAAACACTCAAGGTCTGGCTCGTGGTGATAATGTTTTATAATAATTTGTTCATTTTATTAGCTGTCTCACAGGTTGGATACTCCTTTTGTACTATTTTCCAATTGCAGTATAACCAGTCTTGTTTTTTGAATAAACATGGTTTTCATTATTATAGCTGGCTTGGATTTGGTGTATACATGCAGGGTGTGAAGAAAGGAAGTGAGACCGCCATGTCAGGGACAGACGGAAAGGAGACAGAGAATGAGAAAGAGACAGACAAACAGACAGACAGATGCACAGACAGACGCACACAGAATGGTCTATAAGCTGTATTTAAAACAACTGGAAACGCAAATAATTTTAAATTGCTCTTTGGCAGTCACTATAAACAGCATTCTAGCAACTTAGGGTGGTTGAGAGAACAGACTCTTTGCTGCCTTGGAAACTGCCAAACAATATCTCCTTTATCTGTCTTTTTAATTAGGTTCCTCATTTTCATCTCCATTTTCAAAAGCAGCTGCTCTGTAATTTGCTGTCACATCCAAGGCTTTCAGTGTATTTACCAGAGACTCCCATCAGCAGTGCTTTGGGGGATTCTGATTTGTGCAGGTGCTGGGAGCCCAAAGAGTGCCTGGGGCCATGGAAATTTACCAGCTCAGATTATAAATGGCGCCTTCCTGAGAATGAACTTCTGTTCTATCAGTTTATCCAGATAGTGTTTGCATAGTGGGGCCAAGGCTATCCCTCATTTTCTTCTTGCTGGCTCATGATAAGTTTTTTTAGCTTCAGAGGACTGAGCTTTGTTCATCTTGATCTGCTCATTGTCAAAGATAGCAATATTCTCCTCCTCCTCCATGTCATTATCATTCATCTCCTACAGGCAACAGGGCAAGGAAGGGAGGACTCTGCATTTCTAACAGAAAAGCTTGGTGGGCTAGATAAAGTTCTTGGAATCCCAGGTTTTAGGAACAGAGGGGAACTTAGAAGTTAGTTAGTCGAACCACCTCATTTTATAGATGAGGAAACAGATGCAAAGAGATTGTGACTGCCAATGGGAAATGGAAATTAAAGGGCAGAACCGGTTTTCTGATTCCCATGGCAATCAAGTTCTTTCCACTGTATCCCTGTCTATTACGTTACAATGATTTTACAATAAAATTTTTTAAGACTTAGGAAAAAAAGGTAGGCAGCCATCTCCCTCTGCGTCCCATGTACCATCCACAGCTCAGTGGAATGAGCCTGTTTGTTTGAGGAAAAACTAACTTCCTATAGCTGATAGGAAAATCTTTAAAAGCTCATACCCCAATGGAAACACCACCTACCCAAAGCAATAGAAAAAGCAAAGCTTTTCTCTCAGTTAATGTTTTCAGCTCTCATGATTTCTCTTACTTTCTGTTACATTTTCATCTCTCCCAGATCTAGGTTGCATAAATTGACAGCAAAATACTGGAGATTTCCAGTGTGTTTCCAAAGCAATTTCCTTTTGCCTGTCAACAAGGAAATTATCAAGGAGCTTGTAACCTCATTTAATTGGAGGTATTTGATGTCTAATAAGTGGCCAACTCATGAATGCTTGCTCCCTGTTTACTAGTCAACTTTCTCTCCTGAAGTAGATGACTTTCCCTCAGGGCTCATAAGCTTTGTGGTTTGATAGAAAAATCCATTTAGAGCTGGAAATGACCAGAGACATCATCTTAACGACTTTCCCTCATTTGGCATTTAAGATAAGAAAATATTTAATATTTAAGATAAGGAAATTGTATCCTAAAGAAGTTTATTGAACTACCAGAGGTCACATGGGTAGTAAGTGTTAGAACTTTCTGACTCTCTGACTTCAGATGCACTGATTTTCCTGTCATATTTCCCATCATATTATTCCCATCATATTTACATATTATCAGAAGAATGAAACCAGAGTTCCCTGAGTGCTGCTCATACAGAGGTTAATACAGATCTGAGTTGGTAGTACAATTATAGTCATCTTGCTACAATATGGCGGTCTCAAGTTCACCCTAAGCTGTTTCTACCATGTATCTTGTACAGTATCCAAGAGGGTTAATTACTCATGTGCAGAGGACCTATTATTCACTCTCAACTACTAGTGGCTGTTTATCCTTCATTCTCAAAGAGGATTATGACTTCAGGAAGGTGATGTCATGACTTACAAGTGAATTGGATTTAAGTGAGGGAGGGTTGTGCAAAGTCACCAGCCTCACTTTCTCCTCCAGAACCATCTGGGTCCAGTGGCAAAATATAGATTAGGGAGACTGGAGATGGCCCAGGATGTAGCTGGGGGCAAGGGGAGCTTGGCTTTTTTAATCAATAGCTTTTCCTAGGTCTCAGTTTGATTGAGGCAGCGCCCATTTAGTGTTTAATCCTAGATAAGAAATGAAGTAGAGAATGGCCTCTTTTATCTAGTCCAGAAGACCCTCAGGGTTTCTGGCCAAAACAGAAACAATTGCTATTTGCACAGACTCTCAGCTCTTAGGGCCCTTAATTGTAGCAATAGTTAACATTCAAATAGAGAGAGAAATAGAAATATATATATATTAATATATTATCTATATTATATACTATGTATATGTTATATATTATTATTATTTTATTATAATTATATATAATATATTATGCTTACTGTGTGCCAAGCTAAGCACCCTACAATTATATCATCTAATCCTTACAACAACCCTTTGAGGTTTGAAATCTCCATTTTATAGTTGAAGAAATTGAGGCAAACAGATTAAATGACTTACCCAGAGTCACACAGCTAGTGAATGTCTGAGGCTGGATTTGATCTCAAGTCTTCCTGACTCCTTTGGAAGGCAGTCTGGAAGTAGTTAAAAGGGAGAATGACATTGAGAAGGAAATAGCTGCAAACAAAACAAACTCTGGTCTTTAAGGGAGAGGGATAAAAAGAAAAGAACTAGGATCCAAGGTGAAGGTCTCCATCAATTAGGGAATGGCTATGAATGTAATAAAATATTTTTGTGACATAAGAAATCGCAAAGGAGACAATATCAGAGAATCCTGTGTAGTACAGGGTGATACAGAGGGAAGCAAGAGAACCATTTATACAGAGACAGCAACCATTGTGAAAAAAGTGAACTTTGAAGGATTCTGATTAATGTAACATCAAACCACATCTCCCAGAGAACCTGTGATGAAGAATGCTATCCACTGTCTGGCAGAGATGACAGACTCAAACTGAAGAAAGATGTAGTTTTGGACATGGTCCCTCTATAGATTCGTTTGAATGGACTATGTTTGTTTCAAGTCATCTTTTTTTTTTTTTTTTTTTTTTTATTGGTTTTGCTTTTCTCTCTTTTTAATGGAAGGGGGTTAGGGGAGTCATCAATATTGATGTCCCTCAAAAGAGCTCTGTTGCAACATTTTTAAATGCATAAAGGAGTAAAGAAGAACACAGAGGAGGAAACAAGACAAGTAGGATGGTTTTGAAAGTAATGTGTAGAATTGATTATATATATTTTTAAAGCCTACAAGTGATAAGAAAAGGAGATTCACCATTTTGTATACAATCCTTTTATCTATCTTTCTGCTCCGTATATAGAAATGCTTTTTATTTTTTGGTTGTTCAATGCAAAATAAAAAATAAAGTAAAAGTCAGTCTCACAATGTGCATCCTGAAGATGGCAATATAGATACAGATTCCTGTCTGTTTAAGATGATTTTGAAACTGGGAAATAGACCAGATCCAATGAAATGAATATTCCCATGAATTACTTGGCACCACAGTCAACATACACAGAACATATCCCAGCTATTGGCTGTCTTGCTGTGATCTAAACTATTGAATAAAGACAGAAAAAATATAGATTTGAACAAAATTTTTGGGAACAAATGTGATAGCCCTATGGAGGCAATTCAATGAGAATCTTAGAAAATGTACATTTTTATTACTACATGCCACCCTTACAAAAGTGGATCTTATTCTAGGGCATAAAAACATGCAAAAATATTCAAGTATAGAATAAATTCCATACAGAACATAACTCAAAAATTATAACCAATACAGAAAATATAAACAAAGATACAAAAACAAAATGGAAACCAACAATATCCTAAATAATGAGAGGAACAAAATGAAGGAGTCAAAATTTCACGCAAATCATAATGTGAAAATATCAATCAATCAAGGGGACTTGACATGCTTACCCTCTTCCCCTCAAATTAGGGGCCCCTCTCTCAATCCATAAACTTGAACTAGATTTGGTCCTTGAGGAGAATAGTCAGATTCTTTATACAATAGGCTTTGACTCTTTACACCTCAGACTCATCATAAACTTAATATTTATTGTAAATTAGTGTGTTTTTCCTGCATTGAAATTTTGATAACTGTATAGTACTGTATTGTGAATGTCATCACACACACACGTTTCTGCCAATGAATGCTGGGCTTCCTGGCAATGCCTTGCCTGCCAACACTTGCTTGTTAAAACCTGTTGGTGGACTTGAATACTTATCAGTCATAATTTGCATTTTGCATTTTGTGTGTTTATTTGGAAAATGAAGTAATCACTATGACTTTAAACCTGTTATGCAACAGATGAAATATGTATGAATGTTTTTTTTCAAAATTTTCTTCTTTTCTTTCCTTATGCTTCTGCCACCCCTTTATTTTTACTCAATGCCTCCCAATTGCACCTGAGGCTACTACCATCCCCCAGAATCATTCTGGTGCCCCCCAGGAGGCAGTATCACCTACTTTGGGAACCTATGTCTCAAAGCAGCAAGTTGGACCACTTAGAGCTCGGATTTGTCATGGCAAAAGTGGTGAATAGGAATTCAAGAGTAGAGGCCAGTGTAACATGAAAGTGCTTAACTAAAGGGTCAAGATTTCAAAAGGAAAAAAGTTGTGATTGAGGTTTGTCCTTCATTCTTGAAGAGGATCATGACATCAGAGAGATGATGATATGACCCACAGTTGACTTTAATTTGAGTGAGGGAGGGCTGTGCAAAGTCACCAGCCTCCTTTTCTTCTCCAGAGCCAACTGGGTCCAGTGACCAGATATCCATCAAGATGACTGGAGATAGCCCTTGGAATGGCTTGAAGTCTGATGGCAAAATGGGCAATTTTATTTATCTAAAATTGAGAGATTGTTGCATAAACAAAATCAGTGCCACTAGAATAAGAAGAAAAATATGGATGGGGAGGGAGAATCTTCATATTAAAAATGGATACAAATATACATAATATATACAAATAAAAGATCTGGTATTCAAAATCAATACAGTATTGACAAGTCAAGTAAAATTAAGAGATATTCCCCAATAGAAATGGAGGGAAAGGATATGAGCTGATAGTTTCTTTTAATGATAACTATCAGTGCTGATATGAAAACCGTTCAAAATTATTGACAATCAGAAAAATTCAGATTACAAAAACACAAAGGTATTACTACATTCCCATGCATTTCCTCCTTGCTTAGATCTAGCCCTAAGCATAGAAAACATAAGGAGGGGTCTGTTGGAGCAAAGTCAAGAGATGATTGTTAAATTTTCAGTGTGAGCATTTATCCCGCAAATCCAGCCTTGATTTATTGTTTTTTGGCTTGATTTATTGTTTTGTTGATTATCTTAGGACTTAAAGAAAGTAAAAGAGTAAATATTAATACGGCACATTAAACTTGAAAGTGGGTCCTGCATTTTTGGAGAGTCAGTTGTTAAACACTGACCACCATACCAGTACACTTAAGTAAGGATATAATTTAGTGGGAAAGGCAATTATTTTACTGCAAAAATTCTCTTCTCACTTTTCAATGGCAGAGAAACATAGCTGTCTTTCAAAAATGTGGCTTAACATCTTAAAATAGGTATATATAAGAAAAGTAATTGAGATCAGTGACTTCCTCAAAGGACTAGGCACCTTCCTTGTTTAAAGTTTTACTTTAAAATTGAACTACAACTAAGTTCTTCCTATTGCCACTCATTTTTTGTGAGTCACCTCACTTTTCAATTTCCTGCTGTTATTTGTTATAGCACATATTAAACACTGTGAGTGGGATAGATGAAATTACCTTCCATCTGACTTCCAAATCATTAGGCAAGAAAAATTGGTTATAATTAGTGGACCTACAAGTCTCCAATTCTATTCAATATGCATTTAAATATTTCCTACTTGCCAAGCAATCCAAAATAAAATGACCTCACCCAAATCTCAGGATAAGACCTGGAAAAAGGATGAGACAGTCTGGTCCAAAAAGCTATTCCTTCTGTGAGTGAAACAATGCTGAGACTCACATATCTGGGCCTGGAGTCAGGAAGATTTGAGCTTAGATCCAGTCTCAGATGTTTAATAGCTGTGTGACCCTTGGAAAGTCACTTAACTTCTGTTTGCCTCAGTTTCCTCATATGTAAAATGAGCAATAACAATTGCACCTACCCCCCAGAGTTGTTGTAAGGATCAAATGAGATAATAATTGTAAATCACGTAACACAGTACCTGACATATAAGGGCTATATAAATGTTGGTTATTACTATTATTATTTTAATTTATAAATATATATATAAATTATGTATCATATTATATGTTATTAATATTCCTATGTTATATATTAATTATATTTTATATAATTGTATATTATATGATAATATATATTTTATAAATAATATTGTTAATATGATTATAACATTATATAGAGAACATAAATCTAATATATTATATATAAATAAGATAAAATTATATTATATATAAATATATAATTTAATTTAATATATTATATGTATAAATATATAAATATAAATGTAATTTATTTTAAATATGTTAATATTATCATTGTTATTATTCATGTGCCACTGTGAAATGTTTAATCCAGTAATCGTGAATTTTATCTGACCCTGCCTGCTATTTTCCTGTTTTGTAGAGAAGATAGAATTTCAGTCATTTCACTTGAGGTATTATTCTGTGGTTGATTGTGTTAACAGTGCCCACGTTTTCTGTTTCTTGTTTGATCCAGCTTGCATTTCTGTTTAGGTGGATTTCTTGAAACCCTGTCACTTTCTACATCCTTTGTCACTCTTTGTCACCTCTGATTTCATTAATTCTTGAGCCTCTATCGTAAAGTGTAAGATTGGTGTTGACTTGTATATTTTGATCTTTGTGCTGCTTTGACTGCTTTTATCACCTTAAACTTTTGGCTTTTTCTTTCTTTTGCTGATTAAGGAAAGCAGTACTTCTGATGTACTCTTGTTTTATGGGTTCCTTTCCCCACATTTCATTTTTGTTGCCTTTAACATATAAATATGTATTTGGATTTAAGTGATCTACTGTATATATCAGCTAGATATTGAGGTAATTTTTAAAGTCTTCCCATAGAGCCTCAGTCTCTCAAACCACCTCTGCCATAGTGGTGCTTGATCTCTGTCCTTAAGGGTGTTTTCTGACCACTCTGCCTTTTCTCCTGTGTTTCATACCAAGGAAATGATCCCACATATACTGTTATATGGAGGTTCAGAAGTGTTTTTGTAATTTCTATTTCTAGAAAATAGAAAATTTGCTCTATTATTTATCAGAGAGCAAATCCAAGTTTAAAAACAATTCCTCTTCACAGTATAATTGCTCATCTTGTAGTAGGAGCTTAATGAATGCTTGCTGATTGATACTGTGCAACTGAAAAAAAAAAGAGCTTTCTGCAGTTCATCTAAATATGGACCATCTCCTTTACAAAATCATTAGGGATATTCATGTTGTTTTTATCATGTTTCATCATTAGGTATAATTTCTGTATTTGATGTCAAGTGAAGATTTGCAAACATTTTCCTTCTTCACACTTTAGTATCTTCCCAGTTTCATCTCTTATTTTAACTGGGCAGCGATGTGGCTAGAGAGCCAGACCCGGAATCAGGAAGACAAGTTCAAATCCAAACTAGTTTTGTGACTCTAAGCAAGTCACTTAGTCTTCGTATAACTCAGTTTCTTCAACTGTAAAATGGGGATAATAATAGCATCTACCCCTCAGGGTTATTGTGAAGACCAAATGAGATAATCATTGACACTGGCACAGTACCTGGCACATAGTAGACACTTATATGTCTACCCCCTTCCTTTCCCCTCAAAAGATCAAAACACATAAAAAGATAAGGCTAATAGCACTTCTGCTACTTTGTTTCTGTGACAAAGTTTCTTTCAGTAAGTTAGGGAGGATCACTTTGCATTCTAATATTATTAATCAGTTTTTAAAAGCAGTTATCTTACCTACCTACATAGGCATCCGAAAGGCACTGAATGAAAAAAGGACTAATTATAGCAGAGAAGATCCATTTTCTGGGGCTAAATTCAAGCCCAGAGCCATATCCACTGTGCCACCTGGGTGGGTTATGTCTTTATACTTTAAAAACTTTTCTTTTCATATTTCTTGGAGATTATGAGTACTTTGGATGGAAATGTTCTTAATTTTTTACGAATCAATGTTATGTCCAGGGGAATGATGATAACAATTCCCTTTTCATTAATGGTTTGGTGCCAGTAGAGTTTTTTGAGTTCTCCATAATACTTTGAGCTCTCAGTTTGTCACATGAAGATTTTGTCATCTGTCAGTGCATGGATGACAGGTACATTCTGGCATATAATTCTAAGCTCCAGACCATATCTTGCTAGATATTCAGCAGATCTTAGATTTTAAATCTTGCAGTGGTGCATTATACAGTGTCTACCATTTCCTTGTATAATCTAGAGAGATCACTGTTATTGCTGTAGGTGCTTCACGAATACTTGTTGAATTAAATTTTTTGAGTTTAGCCTGAGGTATTAAACCATCTTATGATATTCAACTCAGGTTGCTCCCTGTTGGATAGTGAACCCCAAGTTATTTTTTGCTGACTCTCCCAGATCCTGGCCACCCAGAGATTCATCTAAAGGCTATCAGACAGGATTTATCCAAAGAGTCCATTGCAAACACATCATCCAGACAAAGGTAAATAGTCTGCAGAATACCTATTTACTTAAGGCACTGATTGTGAACTTGATAGAAAGCATTGGCTAATGTCAGGGATAGGAACTGCTTTGACATGTTGCTCCCTAAAGTTTCCATTACCATGTGAGTGTTTGGGGTCATGTCAGAACCAAAGAAGCTACTCAGAATGAATTAGCCTGGCATCAACTGTTAGCATTTCTTTGGCTTTTAGTGTCAGATCCACCCCCACCTTCTTAAATTATGTCTCCCTGTCTTAATTTGTCTGTATGTGCAGTAACATTCTGTTCCACTCAACAGGAATTCCTGCTATGATCCCTTTTGGTGACAGGACCTAAGCCTGTCAAACCAGTGAATAAATCAGGGAAACTCTCAAGAAATGAGGGTTTGTTATCAGAATAATACCATATCAGAGTTAGAGGGGCCTCGGAGACCATCTGGTATAACCTGGACACAGAACTCTAATTAGGAATTTTTGCATCTGGGACAAGAGACTGAAAACATGCTTTTGGCTGGAAGCCAAGGACAGGAAAGGAGAGAAGCTGATTGGGGGAAACTTCACCTTTGCAGATCTTCTGGTAGTTTTCAATTCAATTTAAGCTAAGTCAATCTCTTTAGCATTTATTAAGCCCCTACTACAAACTAGTGACAGCTAGGTGGTCTAAAGTCTGGAAGACTTCTTCTGAGATCAGATCTGACCTCAGATATCTACTAACCATGTGAAGCTGGGTAAGTCATTTCACCCTCTTTGCCTCAGTTTCCTCATCTGTAAAATGAGCTGGAGAAGGAAATGGCAAACCACTCCATTATCTCTGTTGAGAAAATTCCAAATGAGGTCATGAAAAAACAACTGAAAAATGACTTTACCACCACAAACAGCGGGTATTAGGCATTGTGCCAGATAATGGAGATACAGTGACAAGAGAAACAAACTTTTCCCATCACTCTAGTGGCTACATCCCTACCAAGAAGATACAATGGATAAACAAATAAATATTTATGTGATAACCTGAGAATGAAGGAAAGAACACTAGGGAAGTCTAGGAAGGTTTTCCAACAGTAGGTGTCATATAAGTATGAAGGCCCAGTATAAAAAGATAGGAAGAATAGGGGTGCCCAGTATAAAGCAAGAATGAAGAGAGGAAAGGAGGGGGGAAAATGGTAGAGGTTCTGTATGGTAGGGGTGAGAGGAAATTGTATTTTAGGTGTGTGGGACAGCCTATGAAAAGATTGCAAGTATATACAACCTCAAGCAGGCCAGTTTGGCCAGAATATAGAGTGCATGAAGGGAATTTATTCGAATATGAAATAAGACAGGAAAGGTAGACTGGAGTCTGATTATGAAGGGATTTAAGTGTAAGAGAAATTTGCATTTTATCCTAAAATAGGGAGCCACTGAGGTCCTTGAGTGACAAAGTCAGACTTGTGCCTTAGGATGATTATTTTGGCAGCTGTGTGGATGGATAAAAGAGGCAGGAGGATTGAAGATGGAAATCCAACTAGAAATCTGTTGCAAGTCAGAAATATTCTAAGTAAAAAATGATGGGGGACTGAATTAGAGTGTTGACCGAGGGAGGGCTGTGCAAGTCATCAACCTCACTTTCTGCTCCTGAGCCATCTGGATCCAGTGGCCTGAAAAGCTAAATCTAAAGTAGGGAGAGGAATCAAGCTGACTAAAGGCTCAGGTCAGAAATGGAGCAGGTCAAAGCTTCTGTGGGTTTGGGCCCAAGAATGACCACTGTACCTCTAACTTGATTAAGATAGAGATCCAATTTAAAGAGAAAATGAGAAAGGAAAGAAGGAAGCAATGGAAATGAAAGGAGAGAGGGAAAGAAAGAAGGAAGAGAAAGGGAGGGAAGTAAGATGATGTCCAAGGATATCAATAAATACAT